>JAVDOI010000068.1:100655-796291 GCA_032191485.1 Leptoclinus maculatus | reverse complement strand
GTGACGTAAAATCCTGACTCGGCACTTCCTGCAAAAAAGCCTCAAAACTTATTCTCCAGACTTTGACAAGCCCTTCCTTCCAGAGCCACAATCGTGTTCACAAGCTGAATGCGACACCTCACCAGAGAAAAAGCGGAAGCAGCAGCGGTCAATACCTTCGTAACAATGTGTCGCACGGCAACGTAAAAGCGGTCGCTTGTAGCGATGAAGAGAACCACCACCTGAATCTGCAGCTCTGAGCTTTGAGGAGCTCTACAGCGTCTCTCATTGTTACTTCACATAGAACATGGAGCTGCTCCACAACTGCTGGAATGCGCAAATAAGCAAGTTGTCCGTTTACAAGTTGGCCATATCAACATAGCTGGATGCAGGACGGTCGTGATGCGTTTCATTAATCCGCAAACAAAAAAGTTGAAAGATGCAGTTCTATACTTTCACCAGCTTGTCGCATTATGTCCTCATAACCGATTCACCTGTGCCTTACGGGCGCTTTCAAAGAATCAGAGAAGCGTGGGTGGCATCTTTGTATTAAGTGAAGCTCCATCAGAGGAAGTTAAAGGGCAGCTAATAAAATGGGCTCCCTAATTGTTCTGCAGAGAGAGAGAGAGATTTACCATATGCTAATTTGGCTTATAACCTTTCTACGCTTTCAACAGGCACCGAAAGGCCATTAACACATTACAAAAAGAGAAAATCCCTTTCAGCCCTTTGGTTCGACGCGCTTCCTTTCTTTCCATTCTCCCGTTCCCCTCTCTCATTCTGAAATTAATCTGCAGAAGATTTGCTATTAACAAAGACAATTCACTGAGCGCAGCACAGTGGGTGAGGGCCTTGGCTGAAGAAGAAGAAAAAAAAAACGAGAGAAGAAAGAGAGAGAGAGAGAGAGAGGGAGAGCGGAACGAAGGGATCGGGCACTGCACCGAGATGAGCACAAAAGACAGGAGGAAATGAGTGAGGGAGAGAAAAGAAAACCGGCGACTGCAGATGCCGCACATCGTAGTCTGGCTCTCTCTCTCCGACTTGTGACTCAGCGCTGCCCCCCCCCCCCACACACACACACACAGGAAGCACTTAGGAGAAAGGAGAGAAGGTGCCACGGGTGACTCACACCTTTGTTTCACGCTTCGAGGCCGAACTCCGCAACTTTACGTTTCAGCCTGCTTCTCACAATGCAGGGATTTTGTATTTACCCCACGTTTACGCTGCAATCTCTCCTCCTCTCCTCCTCTCCTGCCCCTCCCGCCACTCCTCCTCTTTATCGTAATTCTGCAGGTAATCCTTCGCCTCACCTGTTGCGCCACTTTCCTTTCCCCTCCTCATCCCCTCCCCCCGTCTGTTCTTTCTTTCTTGTTCTCCTAAGAGTGCAAAACATTCAGTCTTCTCGTGACCTTCTTTTAAAGCTCCTTCTCTCTCCTTGAAGCATTGAAGAAACATGCGTCACTGCCTCCTTCTCATCTTGCCTTTGCTGCTCTGCTCTTCCACCTCCTCGTGATCCACCAGGAAAATGTTAAAGACTTCTTTCTCACCCTCCGGTTCGTTCCCTCCTCCTCCTCCTCCTCCTCCTCCTCCTCCTCAGCTCAATGCCACAGGAAATGCGAGTCGTCTTCTCTTTCATTCCCATTCATTCGGCGTTCTTCATCTTAACCCTCCACTTCTTTTTCATCCTCACATCCTTCTCGCTCCCGATCACTTAGTAAATGCTTAATCAGCCGTTTCCTCTCGCTTCTCGTATGTTCAGTCCCACTCATCCGTTTCTCTCCAGGCGATATTGCATCACCGTCGGCGCGTAGGTTCGGTTCTGACCATGGCAGCCCACCGACTTTGTCGAGGTTCAAACAGCCAATGCGGGTAATGTGACATGTGTGCGTGACACTTTCAATGGCCCAGACGCACTGAAAGACTTCACGAGTAGAAGAAGTGGATTCTGTTTGTAACTTGATGGCCAGTCACACACCCGCACTACAGGAAACGTAGCATACGGCGTTAACCCCAACACCGAGGGTCTGATATCTCAGCTTCTGCTGGTTTGATGTTGCCTGTACTTTGAAGTAAAACACTAAAATTGCTGGAGAAAAACGCACAACATCATCTTAAAGGGATTCATAAATCCTGCTGCCCTGCTTTACAGTACAACACTATTATCAACACTAAGCTTCTAATGTATTCGTTATCCCGCAATGTGATTTCGCACACTGTGCGTTTCCATAAAAACAGTTCCAACGTACCAACAATGAATAAAGGGCTAGAATATGCAAAACCGCCCGTTTCTTTTTTAATTTATGGTCATATCACTGAAAACTGAATGGAGTCATTACATTGAAACACAGATTGTAGTGTCTGTGTTAGCACCACGATCGGCGATAGAGAATACAAATACTGCTACTTAATTTAGGGGTGAAATGAGTTTTAAAAGACTCTAAACACAACAGTATCCTGGCTCTCACAATGAGAGGCTGGGGGTGACGAGAGCCCCAAAACACACAGACCGTTTCATGGACCTTTATCTGCGAGGTACGACTACTAAACCAAACAAGGAAGGGCTCCCTGAAAGCCTCTCCAGTTCTCACCTGAGCCCAAAGAGGGTTCCTTTTTGTGGACAAGGCTGGCTTCTACAGGGCCTCCAATTAAAAAGTGTCTCTCCGGAAACAGCCAGAACCTTGGTTGTGTTACCGTCACTGAGCTGTGAAACATCACATTCAAAGAGCCGTGGATGATGGGGACAAAGAAAAACAAAAAAAATCTCATTTGAGTGAAGAATGTGAGCAAGTCTGCCCGCACTTCAAGTGCATGTGCGTATATGTATTCATAGCACAAGAAACAGTAATTACAAAGAGCCCTCAGCATCAGGAGGTCTGGTCCTGCTCGACCGGTCATTCTGTCCGCGACGTCCCTCCAGCGGCTTTCTATTAGCGTCGGGAGAGTGTTGGAGTGGAGATAAGGTGGGCGCTACAGCATGTCTCAACGCGGTGGGAGGGGGGGGGGGAAAGTCACGTGAAACAGGCGCCGGTCAGTGTGTAAAACAAGCCCCCCCCCCCACACACACGCGACTACACCTCCAAGCACAGCGCCACTCCTATCTCCAGCTCCAGGAAACTCTCAGGGTGCAATTTACCGCTCGCACTGCACTGATAATACTGTCTCCGGGGCAGCAAGGAGAGAGTAATGGGCTGGGATAGGAAAAGAGAGAGGACGACACGGGGAGATAGAAGGTGGGGGTGGGTGAGGAGACGGAAAGAGAGCGGAGAGAGAAAATGGTAAAGAGAGAGAGGGGGGGGGGGGGGTAGAAAATAGAACAAGGGTGTAAAAGGTGAAAGGAGGAGGAGGCAGAAGCAGCATCGCCATGGAAATTACAAATGCAATCCCAAGGCCCAATTAGCGTCAGTGCGGAATGTTCCAACATGTGATTAAACCTCAGGAGTCCTCACCGGACTGAATCAGGACTCGACCCTACCTCCCGCTACCGAGAGACACTCAAATGAATCAGCATTTACACAACTTCATCACTGAACTCACTGCATGTCAAAACACAACGTGTTCGGTTCATGACTGCCGACGAAAACTAAAAAAAAAAAAGGTGCGGCGGCGTCGCACACAGACGTCAACAGGTCACCAGTGGATGTTACAGAGGGAACCATCTGAGACATCGCACAGAAGGTTTCTGCATGTGTGAACTATAATCTCGGCGCGTTAGCTGTGATCTATGAAACTAAAAGAGTGATGATTTAGAGTAAGTACCATTATGGTCCTCTCTGGACATTGGGGTCTATTCCTCAGGCAGCTGCACATACAGCAGGGATGTCACAGTCATTCCAGTGATGTCAGGGATTGTAAAGGCAAAATTGTGCCGGGGGGGGACAACATATTCCACAAGGAGCAAATATGAAATTAGCATATTCTCCGAACCCTCTGTAGGGTTCTCATTTCACTCGAAGCATTTTCAATTTGTAGATGTGTGTGTATGTTTTGAACATGCTGTAGAGCAGGGGTACTCAATTACAATTACAAGAGCTACTAGAATTTCCTGATCAGCTACGGTCTGAACCTCATAATTACTAAATTGCGTCCTAAAGCCCACCCTAAAGCCCACCCCTACGTCCATCAACAATGTGCATTTCCATATCAATTCAACAATATTAGGACATTACGGTTATATGGCATGCACTGTAACCACTGAACTAGCGGCTAGCTAGCGGTAGCTATCTTAACCGTAAACAAAATTGGTTTAAGGGCAATTAACTTAAGATTTCAAGTAAAAGAAAACAGTATGGGATTTTCAGAATAAAATCAATAAAAAGTGTTTTCAGTCTAGATGGAATTGGTGTCATTCTCATGCTCCTGTGTAGGTGCTCACTGGTGATTCTGGACCGGTACTTGGTTTTTAATGACGTTCCAGAGGTGAGAAAGTTGACTCCCAGCTGTAAGTCGATCCAAACATGGTTCAGGTGCGTAGTGCTACAGAAAGGAGCAGGTCAGGTGCTTCATGCTCCACGCCGTCATCGCTCTCACTTTCACATTACTAGTCCGTTAAAAATGACCATCACTCCTAGTTACGACCTACACTGTTGATGTAACGCAGGAAAAGAGGACAGTTACTGAGTTGATTGTCCTCAGAAAGCATCGCTAGCGCCTCTGCTTTCACCGCAGCAGAAACAAATGATCAAAAATCATACAAATATAGTTCAGCCTAAGTCAACCCTGATTGGCACCTGAGGCAATTTTGAGTGGTTTTCCAACAATGTTGTCCTTTGAAAGAAAAGGTCTATCCGTCAGATAATTGAAGTCACAAGGTTGGTGTTAAAAGGGCATGAGTGTGTGTGTGTGTGTGTGTGTGTGTGTGTGTGTGCGTGTGTGTGTGTACCAGTTGTTTGGCGTTCTCGGCTTCCTGGCGTTTTTGTTGTCTTTCCCGGGTCATGGCTTTAGTCATCTCCTCCCTTGCCGCCTCCCTCTCTCTTTGTGCCACTTTGACCCATTCCTCCTTCAGTGCCGTCTGCTGCCGTTCATACCTGAAACACATGAACACACATAATCATAAGCTTCCTTTCCTTGCACACCTGTGATGAAGTGATTACAGTCAAACCTACTTTAAACATACATCTCCACAAGGGGGCAGCATATACCAACTTTCATCACACCGGTCAAATACATGGAGTATCTCAGTTGTGCTCTTTAATTAAGAGACTATTTAATGATCCTGTAAGGAGAAGATTACTGAGAGAAATTAAGAAAATAGTCATTTAAAGTTGTCTGGAATCTGTTAGCATCCGGTTTGATCTTCAGCAGTGAGGTTATCAACATTCAACATTTAACATATAACGTTCTTTTACAACTTTTCTTCCTCAACCTTACTGAAAGGAGGAATGTCTGATTGGAGATTAAACTGGGGAACAGTATAAAAGTTTTGAGGGCCACTGGCCCAAAACAACGGTTTATCAGAATGTAATTGAAAAACTTTGGTTCCTTCGCCACAAACCACTCGTCAACTCCATGATATTGAATTGGCATCTCCCTGGAATCCAAAGTCAGCTAATGAACTCATGCATTTATATTGCACTGAGCCCCACGGCCCCGCAGAAAGGGAAGTATAGCATGTATTCATACAAAGTATGGAGTATGGAATAAGAAGCTTAAAAACAACATTTTCACTGCGGTCTCCTGCTTGCCGCACACAAAGGGAAGCACACAGCTGTATTAACAGGACGGTCTAGTATGTAACAGCACCATGAATTACATTTATTTATCCACAATAACAAAAATATGATAATAAGACATTAAAAGCTAAATCCCAAAAACTCAATTAGAAGATTGGAATGTAAACAACATGCATTCAGCAGCAGGGCCTTAGCTGTTGTGAATGAGTTTAAAGCAGATAAGAGGCAGTGTTAGTCACTTTACATGAAAGTGATTCAGAGCTACACATTCAGCTGTACATCAATATTCAAAGTTACCTTTATCATCCTTTGAATGTTTTTCAACCACTCAGACTCTGTATTGCAAAGCAACATTTTCTTTCAACCCACCTTTTGTGTTCTTCCTCAGCATAGCAGGCTGGTTTGCTAGTGCTGGACTGGGTACCGGGCTGGGCCTGGTGCTGAGGGCCCTGCTGGGGTCGAGAGCCTGGGCTGGCGCTGCGAGGAGCACCTGGACAGAGTGGACATCGAACAGAAAGAAAATGAGATGCCACTTAAAAAAGTGGGGGCTGATGGATTAGGCCTACATATGCGTTACATCAGACTGAAAAGAGTAGCGGTGTGATAACGGCTCCTACAGAGAATGTTACGGGTTGATCGTAGCCTTAATGTCGCTAGGCTAGCGACTTTCTTGAGTCCCTTTTAGAGCATGTCTGTTAGAGTGAGTCAGCCTTCAAAGTCTTTAGTTCGTGATGGTATGTATACATTTCTGACAAGTTCAAATGAGTGAAAAGTGTCAATAACCAGCCAATAACCAGCCCTGTCACAAAGTGTCATAAGTAGGAGCTCAGAGAGTCCCGACTGCTTCAAGAGTCAGGGAGAGCGTGAGAGTGTGTGACTGATAGACAAGCTAAATGGGAGATTTACAGAAGTACAAGAAATGCCTTATACAACAGTATTGTCTGACTGAGCAGTACACTTCATGACTAGTTAACTAACTTTTATGTCAGTGGAGTTACCCTTTCATATTCAAATGTGGAATTATAAGGCTACAAGTTAAGACACATTTTTTATTTTATTTTCCAGAACACCCACAGTGTGTGTGTGTGTGTGTGTGTGTGTGTGTGTGTGTGTGTGTGTGTGTGTGTGTGTGTGTGTGTGTGTGTGTGTGTGTGTGTACATGCACCGTATCTGTGTGCTCTTGGCAATATGTAAACAGCACCTTAAGTTTAGGTTTAGGAAAAGCTGTTGTGAGGGACACACTGTGTTACCTGTGTCTTTCTGAGGGATTGAGGTTGGCGAGGGTGTGTGTTCTGGAGCAATGTTGGCCACTCCTCTCATCCTCTGAAGAACATCTTCGGACAGCTAGGGAGGGATGAAGAGCAAATGTAAAAAGGAATATGTAAGTAACAGACACAGAATCAACCCGTAATTGAGAACCTAAGATAGGCCGGAAGTTTTGTGTCTTCTTATTCTCAGCTTTGTTTGCTTTAAAACAACGAGAGGCCGTTCTGCAAGTTCCTACAAACTTAATAACAGTTTACTGGAGCACAAAGCGTAGCGTGCACATTACATGGTGTCATATTCAAATGAAAATCAGCTTTTATCTTTTTTTTTATCCGTTGGTTAGGACAGAGCTACTTATAAACCTGCAAAATGTTCCAGAATAGCTGTAGCTCTACTTTATGTGCGTGTGTGTGTGTGTGTGTTTGTGTGTGTGTGTGTGTCCAGGGAAATGGCAAAACATAGTTAATTAAACCACAGTAGGCAGCAGCCACTGACTCACTGTTCCCATGACTCACAAGATTTGAATGTGCAGGCAGGGCTGTTAAATAAGGTCATCCGTAAGGCTCGTCGTTTTGATTTCTTATAGACATGTTCACAATCATTGTGATGCATGGAAGAACCAGAACTGGCCTATAAACTCTTAACTTGCTTGAATTGCACCGGTTTATCTTTCATGGCTGTAAAACTTTACTAGCTTACATTGGAGTCTAGCTAGGTCTGAAGGTGCCTTCAAATCCTATGGGAACTTTGGGGATTATATCCAACAAGTTCACAATAAAGAAATGTGTTCATTTCTTTGTGGAATTGCACATGGAAGTGGCTTTCATCTTTCATTTTGAAGGCAGAACATAATTGAAGTTAACACCAAAGCTGGTGGAGGGCACTACTTAACTGACCTTGAAGGTTTCTGGTCTGTTTTACCTCTGACCACACCCAGCAGAGTGCAACGCATGCACCTGTAACCACACTCAACAGGCTGTGAAGGTTAGGGTCTACATCACTACAGCAAGGTGAGAACCTCGACAACTTAAGGTCGGCAAAAAAAAGTACATTACATTTTCTGCTGGTGTAAAGATGCACTTTTTCAGGTAAACGACCCTGAAACAAAATCTGTGAAGGCAGTCATTTTTGTTGTTCCTGCTAATTATTTTCTTTCACAGCATTACCAACATTCATATTGTCAATTTGCTAATACATTTTAGGATTAGGAGCACTTGCTTCTTTGCAACAAATCTTTCAGCTAATGCAAATGCATCAAAATCATTGTCACGTTATTGCATGAAGGTATCAGTCGAGTTCCCTATTCCACTATTCATCACATTAACACACTTATAGAGTAGTTCAATATTTTTTACAGTACAATATTACAGTACAATATTTTACATGTACAGTTATATGACTTTTTACAGTATTACTTGTTCTGAAGGCAAAATTCCGACATTTACAATAGCACTTGAAGGCAGCAGCAGCAAGAGGAGAGAACAGATCGCCAAACTTCCTTCGAAATTTGCCAATTTCTAGCTCCCTGGTTATGGCCCATATCTTCATCACTACTACAACATTAATCTCTCCTCGACTTAACAATGCATCTACGGTGCAACTGAAAGGTTCCATATAAATAATAACGAGCGTTAACGATTGGTTCGCATTTTAACTGGTAGCTGAACGTTGATAGCACACGATGGACAACAGCTAGTAAATTGTCAAAAATGTGCGATTTCTAATTAATGTATCACTGCTGAGTGGATCATTTATATGCCGAATTTACCAGAAGACACTGGCGGTTTCTAAATGACGTTTGGTAATCTGTCAGGTATGTTGTTTTTGCCGATAAGCAAGGCATACTTTTACCTGCAGCCTATTACGACTGAAGTCTGGCGTAACGACACTGGCTAATGTTTCAGGTGGTACATCCACCTGCCCCAGCCCCTGCATCCCTTTACATCCTCATCACTCCAGCAGTCGCTTCACGGGTTGCTGACCTAACGTTAGTTTAACTCAGAATTACTGCTAAGTCAACGTTGCTGTGTTGTTCTTATACAGTCTATTGTTTCAACGTGCTAGCGGCTAGTTAGCGCTAGGCGTACCACTAAAGTAATGTTAGCACGGCTTATCAAACGCTAGCTAAATTAGCATTACCTTGACTCCACGAAGAATCCTGACTCTGTCCTCATCGTCGACACCAAAGGACACCTTTCTGGTCGTACTCTGTCCCGACCCCATACCTTCTGGTGTGAGGGGACAGCTTTGCTGATGACCTTGCATAGAATTAAGTTAGTAACACGAATTGATGTCCTGCCCAATGACAAAATGTGTGACAGATTGGATCTGGGTTGCCAGATTCGTCCTAGACCATCCCCCTCTAGCAGATGTTTGTAAAACTGGAAGTAGGTTTTTCTACCAATAAATTAATAAGACAAGTAACTTAAATTATTCTTAGCTAACACAATTTTTCTGTATAAGTGTACGGGTGCATTTAGGTTGAATAAAAACGGTCAAATTTCTATTAGTTGCCTATTTACAGCCCAACCTGGCAACCTTAATGTCAACTAAAGCACCCTTGAATTAATGAACGGTCAAGAGCCAATCATGTACCATAGCAACTGTCAAACATAGAAGTATGGATACACAGGCATCATCATAAGAGTTTAATTGTTGCATAAACATAAGCATGTCTCATATCAGCCTAAATGTCAGTGTTCACACACATCAATGTTTACTTATATAAAGACATTCAGTTAACTTTTAATACACAGACAAATGGAAACAATAAATCTTAGCATCTCAGATTAACAGATGACCAAAAAAACCACAAAGCAAATTCATTCATGGAACACCCACCCATTGATCTATATACCGCACAAAATTCACTCTAATCATGAATAAAAAAACATGTTTTTGTAAACAAATTATCTCGTGATTTTAATGCCCTCGTGGTTTTGTATCATAGCATGGCATTTTAAAGTATTGTATGTATTGTTTATATTGTGGGATATAACAGATACAAAAAACAAGCTAATAATAATAATATTATTAATGACGCACTTAATTTAGAAAACACTTTGCATACAAGACATGTAGCTCAAAGTAATTTACAATAAAACATTAAAATGCAACACATTTAAACAAAGGCATGAAGACAATAAAAATAGACAATAAAAATAAATAAGTTGAGAAAAAATGCGTGAAGGCTTAAAAAACAGACCATTAACAATAATAGAAATGAAGGAATTATTATTTGGCATAGAATGCCAAATTATAGGTTTTCAGCTGTTTTTATTTTATTATGTGCATAATTGTGTGTATTTAAAAACCCAGCACCTAAAGATCTAAGAGCCTTTGAAGGATTACAGAACGAGTCTGTATTGTAGGCCGGTCCACAAATCATTGGGGACTTTAAAAATAAAAGCTCTTTATGGTTCTTTTACTTCATTACAAAGAAGTAAAATAACCGTAAAATATTTTCTAAAAGCTACTGGGATCCAAACCAAAGCAATATGCTCTTGCTTCCTGGGAATCCACATCACAAAGGATCTGACATGGGCCCTTAACACCTCCCACCTGGTGAAGAAACAGAGGCTCTTCTTCTTGAGGAAACTCAAAAAACACACACACACACACACACACACACACACACACACACACACACACACACACACACACACACACACACACACACACACACACACACACACACACACACACACACACACACACACACACACACACACACACACACACACACACACACACACACACACACACACACACACACACACACACACACACACACACACACACACACACACACACACACACACACACACACACACACACACACACACACACACACACACACACACACACACACACACACACACACACACACACACACACACAGTCATAAAAAGCTAGCACCCCCCCCCACCCCCCATCAAGCTGCTGAAAATTCTACTGACTTTACTGATACACTTTATACTCTGTTTGCACTGTCAACACAAATGTTTGCACTGCACTGTTTGCACAAACTTTATTTTATTATTACTTTAGTAACGTTTTTATTCCTTTTGTATATTTTTATCTTGTATATTGTTGATCGTTGTTGTTGTTCGCTGCTGCTGGCTGGCTGAGGGCTACCAAACGAAACTTCGTTGTATCACTACAATGACAATAAAAACCTGTTTATCTTTATCTTTAGGCTAAAAGTCAAGCGGCACAGTTATGAATAAGTTTGACATTTTTTTGAATTCTCTCTTTTGGTTGACCAGTAAAAAGAGCTAAAACAATCTAATCTAATTGAAATAAAAGCATATCTTTTAAATATCTTTTTCTGCACTTGTATAAGATATGATACTGATATGATGTTTATTATGTGCTAAAAAAAGCTGTTTTGATCACCTTTATGTGAAACTTTACTCTGGCAATGCCCAGGCAAGTTACTTGTGATGTAATCACATCCCGCTGTGCAGTGTGATCCAGGACTGCGGTGTGTTTGAATGTATACTGAACGCCGGATAGACCGGATCCTTGAACACAGCCCTGAAGGTGTGGAGGTGCTCCCTGCGCCCTTTGATGTTGTGGAACATCAATGTCCCCGCCTCGTAGTCCAGCGCTATCTCGATCCTCAGCGGATGATGGGTCATTTCCCCCAGAGCCACGTTGCAGGAGGACTGGCACCCTGTCAGCTTGCCGTTTTTCCACTGCAGCCTCCAGGAAACTGAGTTGTGACCCAAACGACTGTGGTCCCCACGGCGAGGGATGCTCTTGTAACACACGCCCAGCGACCACATGCTGTTGGCCCCCACCTCCACCACCCATACATGCTCCCCGCTCGAGAACCCCTGGCCGCAAAGAACCTGAGGCGCGCTTGTGAAGCGCTCTGGGTGCTCCGCGTATGGCAGCTTGGCGGAGCTGTACTTGACTGTACGCTGATCATTGGAGACCAACAGGCTGGGGTGGGCGGTGCAGAGGTTGAAGGTGAGGTCCAGGGGGTTCAGGAGTATGTGGAGGGAATCCAGGAGGCCGGTCATCTCTGAGCGGAAGTCTTGGGTCTTGAGGCACGCCTGGAGACGCTTGGTGTTGAGCGGTGCTTTCGAGGGGATCACGGGAGGAATGGCGCCGGTGACGACTTCTCTCAGCTTAGGTTCAATCGTCATGAACCTGGAGAGCAGAAGGATTTCCTCAGTTGAGGATTGTTGCTGCTATGTGTTCTTTGCAACACGTCTTTACTTATGTAGGCTGTGTGTGTGTGTGTGGACCTATCTGCTTATCTTTTCTTCTCATCAATCAATAGACTATGGGACAATGTAAACAATCAAGTTTGCAGGGAAAATATTCTTTTTCATGTTGAGTTGCTATTTCTTTCACTGGGCTTTAGAGTAGGGTTGTAAAAGCAGTTTATATGTGTGTTGTACCTGTGTATGAAGATGCACGCGTCCGTCTCGCTGAGGGCCTGCGTGGCACTTCGCTGGGCCTCCACTAACTGCTGCTGTTGCTCTTCGAGTGCACCGAGTTCCAACTGCCAGCTTTTCCTGCGCATGCACCTCTCCTCCTCCAGCATCACGCGCAGACGCTCCCTGTACCTGAACACAACACAACAGCGCTGCGTCTAAATAAGGGTAAGCTTGGAGCACTAGTTAGCAAACATCACAATTTCCCACCTGGGGGTTTTATATACTGTTGTTGGAGTTTTTTACATTTTGCTGGTACTCCAGCCTTGAGACCTTTCCCAACAGTATGTCGATAAGGACCAAGGCCGATTCCCAGCTGTGAACCCTCGAGGTTAAGTTTTCGTGGGGAGCTTCCGTTGTCACGTTTAACTGTGAATGGCACTGCTGTCTCAGAGCTGATAGACCAGTGATGTGACTGGGAGAGAGTATAACAATAGAGAAGAAGAGGAAGAGGAATGCCCCCCAAAATAACTGATAGCTATGTATAGACTGCGTGAGCTAAATAGCACAAGAAGCCTAATTCTCCTTTACAATAATTCACCACTTGTGCTATATAGCTCACGGTCCTAAAGAACAATCATATTGATACAGATTTATTTTTTCTTTGACATGTAAGGAAATCAAACTTTAAAAACTAAAACAATGACGTAAACTATCTTCTAGTCCAGTTTTAGAGCTGTTGTCATTAGGTTTACTGGCAGCAGTCTACAAAGAGGCTGACAAACTGGATTCATCTCATGAAGTGGATGGCACGTGAAGTCACTGCTTGAACCTGCTCTTCAAGCCTGAAAGAAGAGCCGCTTCTGGTAATCTGATGCACATATTTACTGTAAATCCTGCGTGAATGACTTTACACATGTTCTATAACAGGTTATGGTTTGTTTTTCGTTGTCTGGTTGTGACATTTCTAAAGAGATTGAGATTAGTGTTATCGTCCACAAATGACGTTGAAGGGGTGAAAGGTCCTGTTATGCATTTACTGCCATCCACTGGACCATGAAAGCCACTGAAAACATGGTTTAAAAGCTTTTTAAATATCCACGTCTTCATAGGACACTCGCATCTTTTAATACACCTGCTTTAGGGCACCATGTGTGACTTTTAAAGGCAGCATCAACACCAGCACACGTGCAGTATGTTACCTGTCCACTACAGCAGCCATACTGTCCATGACAGTGAGCGCCTTGTTGACCAGCTTCTCCCCTATAGCTTCAGACGCTCCCTGCTCGTGTGTTGTCTTCTGAAGGAGACTCTCGGTCATCTGCAGCCTGCAAGAAACCACCTGCAAACACAGAAGTGACATTTTGAGATGTCTGTCTTCAACACTTGTACTTTTCTCGTAACGGGCTGTGAACAAGGCAACGGGGGGGAAACACATGTCCATGTTCCATGCAAGTGAAATGGGATGGACGGGGCCTCGAGTACAGTCAAGTCCCTGAGACTCTTTGGTGCGACGAGTTGACTCTTCTGCTCAGCACTGATGGAATTTAAGTGTTTGAATCAGTCACCTGGAACAGGGAACGCCCTTTCATCCTGACAGAAGTCACTACCCTGTTCTCAGACATGTTTAGCATTCTCATCATTCACCAGTTACAAAGCACAATGGCACTGAGCCAGACAGCTGCCAGACAAATTATATTAAAGTTCTGTAAAAGTCTGCATACATTTTCTGGAAAGAACAATTTCATTTAATTTTAATCTAGAAGTTTCCTTGAAATAAAGAGTTTCAACATAAGCATACAATAAACATTCATTAAGATTATTTTACTGTATTAATAGGAACGTTATTCGTCAAATTGTGTGCTTGCATGTTGATAAATGGAAATCTGTGGGTTATTAGTTTGTTTTAATTTCCCTATAATAAGTTATTTTCAGGAAATTATTCTAAAGTTTGACCGTAAAATAGAACATTACCTTTACTTTATCACCAAATCACAATATTTTAGACGTGAGCAAAAGTAATGCTACAATATCACAGTCGGAAAAATGCCTCTGGAATAAAAGTCTGGAAAACACAAAACAACAGAACTACCGTGCTGCGGTTCTCCAACGCCCGTCTCATCTCCTCTTCGGCCGCGCCGAAGGTGAGGACGTCGTGGTTCTGGTGATGGCCTTCTAAGAAGCACGCGTCGCACATCAAGCTCATGTCGTTGGAGCAAAAGTACTCGAGGGGACGCCGGTGGATGCCGCAGCTTTTGGTCCCCAGCTCATTCAGGGGCTCCACCATAGTGTGCGCACTCAGCCACTCCTTATCCTGGTGTCTCTGGAGGTGCCCGGAGCACAGCGACACCTCGCACCTCAGGCAGCTCTTCACAGCCGGCGACTTTTTGTCGATGCAGTGGTCGCAGAGAACCTCCGCCGTCCTCTCAGGATCGCTCTCAGGCTCGCTCTCAGGCCGCCTTTCCAGCTGCGACGCGGTGGCTTGGTAGCCCTCGATGATGCTGCAGAGCTTGAAGTTTTTCCTCAGAGAATCCACACCCTGATACTCCTCGCGGCACTCCGGGCAACGTAGAGGTGTTTTGTCCGGCCCGTCGATGGTCTTCCAGATGCAGGCCAGACAGTAGTTGTGGCCACAGGGGAGAACCACCGGATCGGAGAAGAACTGGAGGCAGATGGGGCAGCTCAGCTCGTGGGCTAGCTGCTCCTCCGGCTTGGACGAAGACATAGTGAGAGGTGGTGATGTTGGATGCTTCTTTTAAGTTGCTTGCCGATTATTTCTCTTGTCGCTCTTGTCAAAACCTCCAACACTTACCTTGCCTCCACCTTTAGTCCCTTCTTCACACTGTCTCCTCTTCCCAGGCCGGTGAGGCTACAGGTGAGTCTACGATGACAACAGGTAATACAGGCGGTATACAAAACAAACCAGGAAGTCAGCTGCCGTTTATAATTAATCAGAACAGTACAAGGCGTATCCATGTGTGCAGGACAGCATTCCTTTCCAAGAGGCCCTGTCCTCTACGCTACCAGACATTTCCACCACCATAGGGGTTGCTGTTGATGGTAAAAATATGTGACACATGACAATAGCCATGTGCCCGCAGAGCTCACTGTGGAAACAAGAAAGCAAGCGATGTGCCAGGAGCCATCTTAACTGGAGAACAGAGAGAACAAATATTACCTGAGGCAAGTGCAAGCTGCACACCTTGTTCCATTGTCGGCCATTTTCTAATTTTAGCTTTAGTTGTCTTCAGTAGACTTGGAAATTCCACAACCCAACCCTAAAGGTGTTTAAAACTCTTCGTGGTACATAACAAAATACATGACCGACAGTTTGTTTCATCCAACATTGTGTGCTCGTCAAGTAAGTTGTGTGTGTTTCTGCACGTGCTCGGATGCAACGGAGGAGCCTGGTGCCTCACGCGCAGTACGATCACACTGAACGTCTCCTGTTGACTGTAAGCAACGCGGGGGGGTGACATCGCCTCCTTCGGTGTCGTTAAGAGACTTTTCAGTTGAGGCAACAAGGTCATTTTACTAACAAGGGGTCAACTGGAAAAAGTGTTTTCTATAATTAGACACCAAACCGTTTAAAAGTGGTGGCTCCGACTGTTTCCAAAATAACTGATAACTGCAGGTATCCGAGCTCCTTGTTTGAAAAAAAAAAAAACGTAACACGACGCATGACCTCAGGAGTATATTGAAGCATAGAATTTAGCTCCTGAAATAGATAGAAAAGGTTTACTCATTAACTGGCCATACATTTAAGAAATGCAAAAACACCCTTTTTTAAATAACTGTCAAACACGTGCATGCAGTATTTATTATAATGCACATGTGCCATTGAATACACACATCCCACATTTCCATTATTCTAGGGATCAACACAAAGTTGAAATACGTCTCATTATTGAGAGAGAACTGAGAGACAAAATACTTTTTACATCATTCATCATAATTTCATTCAGTCACGTGAGGCTGTTCATTCCTGATTGTCGGGTTTGATGAGTTTTGATGACTTTTTTTTTATCCGATTCATCGATTAATCGAAAAAATTATCGACAGATTAATCGATTATTAAAATAATCGTTAGGTGCAGCCCTAATCTAGATACACGTTATGCAAAAGATGCTCATAGAAATGCAAATATGTTACGACTCACTTGTGAGGCGTCAGGTGTTACTCTGGCTCCACCTTGTGTACTTAAAGGGTTAGTTCAACTACAAAAGTGTTGTGTATATACACCACACATTGATCTCCTGAACAAAAGTCCTGCATTTGATAAATGATCTGAGGAGAAAGGGTGAGATTAATTTGATCTCATGCGTTTAGGACATTTCCTTATCATTTCCTTATTTATCTGTTGTGTTCCGTAGCTAAGTCGAGGGCTGATGTGTTGATAGTCTTGCTGTATATTCTCTATTGATGCTGATTTGTTTGAGTTTCTTCAGGTAGCTTTATTTTTAGTCTTAACAACCCAGTTCTGCACTTTATTCCAGTCACACCAGAAAATGTAGCTGCGACAGAAGGAATAAACTATTGTTAAAATAAGGAAGTGCTCAATAAAACCTTTAATAATGCCCGACTACCGATTAAACAAGCTGATGTGTCTCTGGCTAAAATGTGCTGTGCAAATGCAAGAAGTTTTCCAGAGGAAACACTTCCGTTACATTCGCCCCCGATTGTCAGTCACATCATTTAGAAGTCATTCATGAAAGTAAAGCTGAGAGTTAGATGCCGATCCCGTTTTCCAGGTGAAAAGCCGTACAAATGCTCCCTCTGTGAGGCGACGTTCAACAGGAAGGACAAAGTGAAGCGACACATGCTCATCCATGAACCCTTCAAGAAATACAAGTGTCCGTTTAGGTGAGGCTCTCCGGTGGAAACAAGGCCCGTTAGCTTATTTAACTTCCCTTGTTCCTACAATTCTTTTCATCATTCAAGCCTTTTCAACTTTTCTTACGTCTATCCTGGTTTTTTTGGTCCCTTTTTTGTCTCACTTTTCTTAATAGTTATTTAATTTAATTTAATGCTATTTATCCGTTTCTTTTCATTCTGTCCCATTCTGGTGAGTGAATATTACCAGTAATCATTTTCATCTGAACAATGATGACGGAATATTGCTTGTGATAGTGTCGTGATGTTGTAGAAATAATAAAACGTCCTTTCCCACTTTATGTTTACAAAAACAAGTGAGCAGATTGAATACATTACATATTGGTGGTCACCCAGATGTGGAAATATTGCTGATGTTGGATGATCGACTTTTTTGTAGTCAAAGCTGAGACTTGACTGGAGATCATAAGGGCATGTTTGCAGGGCCAATAATTAAATAAAAAACAATAAGTAATTGCATAAATGGATATTAGTATGCCATACATACATGTTAATAATAGATTAGGAATGAAGGACTGAAAACACAGTAATGCACAATGAATTTTACACTGACACAGATTATTTTATTAATTTGAGGCACAAACACACAAACAAATGTTGTATGTAATTTATCAAGGTGACACATTGTCGCTGGGATTTTAATTTGTGATCGACCCAGAACAAGATTAAAACAATACTCTGCAAAAATGTAAATTGAGAACTTCACCTATCCACTTGTAATCATGATACATTCGTTATATTTCACTGATTTTGTTCATTTCTACATAGGGAGCTGGTCCTCTTCCAGGGAGTCCACCATGTAGCAGCCCAGACCAGACAAACCAAACACCGGCTCCAGAGCCTTAATGTCTCTGTACGTTAACGTAAAAGGTTTAACAGGTGACGGCTTCAGATGCACACCGACCTGCCAGAACCACAAGATCTGTTTGCTGCTTCGAGCGTAGTGTCTGTAGATGGTGTTTCTTTGCCAGTCTGCAAGGTCGATCTCCTGCATACCACACAGCATCACCTGTAACGGGACACAAGTTATTAATATCAAAAGATTAAGTTCATAACACGTCATGTATCCCATAAATGATGATCCATACCTCGAGCTCCTTAGCATCAAAGTACTGCAGGTACTGCTGAGGGAGGACCTCGTTGAAGCCTTCAAAGAAAGCCTGCGTCTGCTCCTCCACTCCTCTGGACATCCTCCACTCTGCTACCAGCCTGCAGGGGGAGACACATGTTACACTCCACCTCATCACACTCACAACGTCAAAAATACAGTAACACCATGTGCTACATTATAGCCGGAGGTTTCACAGAGTCAAACCAACCTGACATGTAATCTACTGCGGGAATTATTGTGTGCTGAATTAAAATGACAGAATCATATCAACAATCCACCTGATGTACTCCTCCTTGTTCTCCTCGGTGACCTGGAGGTCTCCTCCTCCTGGTTTCAGCTCATTTTCATTGATTAGAACATTCTAGACTTCTTCAATAAATAAAAAAAAACCCACATAAAACATGTTTTGTGCCAAAGTACCCCAACAACTAATACCTCTGTGAATCAAGCAAAAATAAATAAACAAATGAAATAATAAAAACTTGAGTGAGGTAGCCATGCTCTCGGCCTCTCTAAAGATCCTACACGCCACAAAGTTCAGTTTTCCGATGTCTTTGCAAGAAGAACAGACTGGAATTTTAAGAAACATGTAAAATGTTTTCCTCTTTTGAGGAAAACAAAAAGTTAAGTTAAGGCAGAGGAAAGACCGGAGTCTCTTATCAAGCCGAGGCAGAGTAGACTCTGTAAGCTGCTCTCAGTACGACAAGGGTTTTATTATTATTATCATTATTATGATCATGATCATTATTAATACTAGTAGTAGTCGTAGTGGTATATTATGCTAGTGTAAGTATAAGCTCCATTTGTGTCAAAGACTAAATGAAAAATATAGTTCACTGACCCGTCCTGCTCCTTTTCTTCAGATGAGATCAATAACATAATCACAGTGATGTTTTGAGAAGAAATAAGTTAACATCTTGTAATGGTTGTTGTCAGTAGTGTGTAAAATATGTTGGATGAAATACATGTTGAATCATTTACTGCATTTAAAAAGACAATTCTAATATTATTCAATTGTATCTTGTGTGACAGTGGAAATGATCTTCACTCATATACAATGACAAACCAAATAGTTAATGTAGTGGATCCTCTTTATTTGTGTGTCCGTGTAAACGTATGACGCAGTGTAAACCCATGACTTTTCAAGTGTGTGTGCCATATGTGCATATATATATATATTAGGGGTGTAACGATACGCGTATTCGTATTGAACCGTTCGGTACGAGGCTCACGGTTCGGTACGCATGACGAACCGAACGAACCGTTCATACGTTTTTTTTTTTTTTTTTTTTTTTTTTTTTTTCTGTTTTTTTTAAAGGGGGCGACCGTGGCTCCCTGGGTTAAGAGGGTTGTCTGGTAACCGCAAGGTCGAAGGTTCAATCCTTGACTGGGCCGTGTCATGTGTCGAAGTGTCTCTGAGCAAGACACTGTACCCCTAGCTCCCCGGGCGCCTGTCATTGGCAGCCCACTGCTCCCTATATACAGGGATGGGTCAAATGCAGAGAAAAATGTCCCCCATAAAGGGATAAATATAGTGTATATATACATTATATATATATATAGACATTCTCATCTTTCTGAAAAAAAACTTAAACAATGAGTAGAAACACACACACACACACACACACACACACACATAGTTCCATATAAAACAGGATTGTTTCTTTTATTTGTTTATAACTACAGCAAACAATGCTACATTTTAGTTTTCATAAGAAACTGTTTTTATTTTACACGCTGCTAAGAAGACACCCCAGAAGATGGGTCACTCAGGTATAGTTCCATCATTGTTCAAAGAATAACTTTATGATGTTAGTTTTAATGAATAAATATATTTTAAAATCAAGTACGTTTCTCTGGCATTTATAGTTTTCTACTGTATTGAAAACGTACCGAAACATACCGAAAACGTACCGAACCGTGGCTCCACTGTACCGTACCGAACCGAACCGTGGATTTTGTGAACCGTTACACCCCTAATATATATATATATATATATATATATATATATATATATATAAAAGCTCCACATGCGATAACATTCTCCCATTTCTCTTAGTGGAAATATTTATGCTACGTCCTCATTTGAGCATGCAGTTCAAACAGACAGGGTCCGGTGTTCTTTCCCCTTTTTCCAAACGCAGTCAGCCTCCGGGGGGCCTTACCAGACAAGACGAAGCATTGTGAGTGCGGCCCGCCCCTCCCCTCTTCCCTGCCCCAATATGCATGTGTTTATATCAAGGCCTGATATCCATTTTCCATCGCACACTCCTGTAGCTGGGAGTTATTTATTTTTAGCAAACAGGGAACAGTTTCAAGGGAGCTGTGTGATCCATCACAGGTGTCCCGTCGCCCACTGAGAGGACGTGCGGTCTGATGATGGTTAAAGAGAAGAAGATAAAAAAGAATCAATGGGTTTGGCAGCAGTCAGCGCTCAGGAGCATGGGCGCTAACTTCCACGACTACTAAAAAGTATTGCATGAGAGTAGGATTGTTACTTTCTGATGTAAATATTTCTAGTCATTCAACACCAGACTGATTGTGTTTATATTAATTTGATCATTGTGTGACCTCATGCCAAGTTTTCTCAGAGTTTGAGAAACTGTTACTCATATACTCCAGCAAACATTCTAAGATTTGCCAAATGTTTTAATGTAGGCTACACACTACACGAGAATCAGGCTGTTTCGGGGCCTGATCCCCCCCCCCCCCCCCCCCTTCAGCAAAGCCACAATCTTTTGAAGTTTCTAAAGATTACCTTGCCAGACTTTCCTGTAGAGTGAGGTATGTTTAGAGTGTTTTTTTTTACATCCCCTGATCTGCTCGGAGGTCCATCAAGAACGCATCAATTTTAAATCCTGAGTATTAAACATATACTATTATAATATTTACGGTGTCAAATTAAATACTATTTGAATGTGGGACAGCCTTAAGGGTGCAATGTGTAATAACGGGCCACCTGCTACGAATAAATGCAAATGCACTAGTATTATTCACGTATTGTTTGATTCGTAAAGCGTACCGAACCGTGAGCCTCGTACTGAACGGTTCAATACGAATATGTGTATTGTTACACCCCTAATAACCTGCAGCGTCATAATGAGGTTATTAGGAGGTGGTTCAACTGTAGTAGGACAGCACTGAAGGCCCAGGTATAAAACACACGGCCCGCCACTGATATATATATATATATATATATATATATATATATATATATATATATATATATATATATATATATATATATATATATATATATATATATATATATATTAGTGCTGGGCAACGATTCAAATTTTTAATCGCGATTAATCGCATGGATTTTTTGCGATTAATCGCATTGTTATGGCAAAGTTCAATAATGAATTCAAAAGTAGTGTATTGCGCACTTTTATTTTAAAAGTACTGCTATATGAACAAAAGGGCAATAACATTTGGTTTGCAAACACTTATTAAAACAAACAAGGTGCTTTTTAACAGCAGTATTCCCTTTACACAGTAGCGATCATATTTCTTGCACTATCTGTGCTCAGTGTGCTGACTGGATGTGAAACGTTCACTGCTGTGCAACATGAATAAAATGTTTCAGCACGTTTCAGCAAAAATGTGTGTCTTCATGACAGTCAGAGCATGTGAATGCAGCTCTACTGTTCATCAATATAATGCTGTAACTCCGAGGTAATGATGGTTACCCAGCGATCAAAGAATAAAGACACTTTACGCACAATTTAGGTGTATTTTCCCTTTAACTCACAAGATGCAGGTAGCATGTTTTATACTTAATGTGAATATAATTCATACTTTGTTGGCATCTTATTCTGAAAACCGGATGTTGTATCACGTTAATCTTTCCGCTACCTTTCTTAGCTCATTCTTGAGGCTCATACATGCCGTCATTCGTTGCGATCCTAAAGGTGCGTTCACACCAAACGCGACCTTGAGAACGTTCCTCAGACCGACAGCTTCCACAACACCAACCGGCTGCAGTTTGTATCCACTTCTCTGTAGCATTTGTTAGCTTGTCTTGCTTTTGTTTATCTATACTTCTCCCACACGCTGCATCAACGTAGTCTGCTGGACTTTAAAAAAAATTTTAAATTAAAAAAATGCGTTAACGTGCTATAAAATAATTGTCGGCGTTAATTAATGAATGCGTTAACGCGATAATAACACGATTATATATATATAAATAAATTCAACCAAACTGCAGCTTGCGGCCATGTTGCAGGCAAATAGTTTGTACGCCATGTAGTTTGTACTGATTACAATGTAAACCATCCGCATAACTATGACTCAACAAGTGATGTGGTTCATGGTGTGTGGTTGGGGAGGTGGATGGGTCAAACAAGGACAGGAGAATGGGGCTCAAGACCGGTGTCCTAAAGTATTGTTTTTTGAAAAGAGTAAGGTTAGTAATATGTTTGGCGTGTCGTGCGTTCTTATGTTACGTTGTCTACGTAAGTATTTGACTAAGTTCACGTAGTTATTTTAAGCACAACCAGATGTTTTTTCCTAGTCTGAATTTAGCGTTTTTGTTGCCTAAACCTGCTTAAAATGTGTCTGTTATCATTGCTTTGTTGACTACATAACCGTGACCATTTCACGGTAACGGCGTGGCGTTAAGTGACACGTGAAAAGCTGTTTGACAATGTGAACCCTGTGGTGATAAATGCCATGTCAAAAGCCTAAAAATGCGTACCAATGACAAGGAAAGGTCACCTTTCGTTTCGTCCTCCTGTTTCCACCGGAGAGGAGCGTGTGGCAGCTCCGGGGGACGAACTTCAGAGACCCCTATGCCAAATGTTGAATATTTATTTAAGTGCAATTATTTTACCCTGAAAAGTGTCTTAAGTTGGGGCAGTAATCCCCCAAGATCAGAGCTCCGTCCATCTTCTGGAGCTGCCGCTCACTGTATTCCTGGCGAAGTAGCCTCCCGGTGGCGAGCAGTTTCTGCCACATTGAATTTACGTTAATCCAATGAACAAACTATAAAAAGCACACAAATGTGTACCTTGAAGAGGTACAAGATATCTCTGCGTCACAATTTAACAACATTTTACAACATTCTGTTGATAATGTTATTTCATTTTTGAATGTTTTAAAATATACTGACCATATATTCAAATATTATTAGTTTATTTTGTCACTCTGAGGTAGTCTGTGGAGCTCTTGGACACAAAAGTATTCAGCATCAAAACACATGTATCCTTGAGGGCTGCAATATGTGTTGAATATATTTTCCTCCTCATACACCTACTAGGATAGAAATCCTGCATCCTTTACACACTAATATTCCAGCGGCAGGATGCATCTTCAAAGGTAGAATTTTGATTTCATATATGTCTGCAGTCTGCCCACAGTGAACAGAAACCAACTTTCAATCAAATGTTTTCAACACCGTGCCAAGTTTTGCAGTAATTAAATTCAGCTGCTCTCGTCTTTGTTGTGCAAGCTATGTACGGCTAGGGCAACAGATGTTGCATGCATCCAGCAATGTTAACCATTGAGCTATGGCGCCAGGAAGAACAACAAGAGGAATATTCCTAGCAACTGATATCTTCACGAGCAGAGGATGTGACAAAGAGCACACAGACGACACGTCAAGCAAATCACAATCCCACATGGAATCGCATTACGAAATAACTGGTCACCTTGCTGCTAACCAGACCTGACCAGGCGGCAACCTCCGGCTCTGAAAAGTGAAGCCAAAGAGGAAGTGCCTTAACCTTGCATTCTCTTTACTGGCCATCAGGGGGCGACTCTGGTTGCAAAAAGAAGTCTGATTGTATAGAAGTCGATTAGAAAATGACTCTAATTCTCACTTCATTTATTACCTCGGTAAACATGAGTTTAAAAATTCACTCCCCCCCCACCCCCTACAGTCATCATGAAAGGAGAAATTAGCTATAGGGACCAAAACCAGTTTTCTACCTGGCCGTAAACATGTTTATTTCTGCTGTAAAGTTGGACATTTTTACATGGGGGTCTATGGGGATTGACTCACTTTTGGAGCCAGCCTCAAGTGGCCATTTGAGGAACTGCACCTTCCGCGTTGGCTTCATTTCTCAGCACCAGAATACTTGCCACTTGATACTACTCAAGATACTGTTGTGGCGAAACAAAAACCATACGCCGTCATGGTGAGCGGTGGTGTGTGCACAAAATAAATAGTATCATCTGTGGTCAGACAATAGATGTTTCTCTTTCTGTTGTGGACAACAGCCATCTTCGCGTTGACTCAGTGGAGAGACTTTCCAGTTCTGTGTCCCTAACGGTGCCAGTTCAAAAGCATTTTGACCCAAGTGTTTTCAACAAAACAATGGGCTTTTCTCTTGTCCGGGTGTGGCTGTGGGCCATGCCAAAGGCTCGCCCAGAAGTTTGGAGAGCAAAGTCCACGTTGGACCTGGACAGAGGCTTGTTCTACATGTAGCTCAGTGGATGAAAGCAACAAATTGTCCCAAAGGCCTCCCTCTGATCCACAGAACTTTCCTTAATGCTGTGATTAGACCTCCTCCCTCCAGGTTTATGCTGAGAAACAGCCAAGTCCCTTTCCAATCATTTATGAAAGAGATGTTTATTTCATAGTCATAGAACACCAAAACATTTAGTTTCAGTTATTTACTTAATAATGCCGTCTGATTGGAGGCTATAGTTTGTAAGGATGTAGCATTGTTTTTCTTTATGTATTTTCATTTACCTTTAAGGTTTTCTATACAGCAATTCCTCCTCGATTTCTAATGATGGCAGATCTGCCACAACCGCAACATTGTCATTTTTTTCTCAACCACAAAAACAGAAAATGAACAATTACCACCTTAGTTTCTAACCATTACTCCATCGGCCTGGAATGTCACGTGTTGAAGAATCATCACATTTCACTATTTATAAGGCAGAGAGATGTACCATGTCACTCTTCTCCAAACCAGAAACAAAAACATTTGCGGAGCTTCTTTTACAGATTTGTTTCCCTTTTTCTCTGAACTATAATGAAAGCAACCGATGATGGTGCTGAGAGTGGAGGCAGGGGGGACAGAGAGCCAGGCAGCGAGAGGGGGGGATGGTAGCGACTTGCTTTGGAGGAAATCTGGAACCTATAAACTTGGGCAACTTCTATGACAAGAGGCAAACGTCACAACGGCTCGCTTTGGTTGGCTGTACGGCACACCTTTGTCTCCGCCTCGTCCCTTTGATCGGACCAATCGCTCATGATTTGTTCTTCCTGTTGTCTTAAGCTCAGCTGTCCAAAAAGAGTCCTCTGGACCAATCGGTGGCTCAGATGGGTGGGCAGCTGAAAGTTTCGTGGTTCCCTCCCTTTAAAAAGTCAGATTCAGGTTGCCGTTGTCTCACATGCAGCTACAGGAGCGGGACATGAGAGCAGTCTGGTTTGCCGATGCATTTCACACTCACAGAGACTGTTCGAAGAGGATCATTGGCAGGTTTCCACACGTGTGGATGAAGAAACACTGTGGCGATCCAAGGCTGAGTGCCGATTACTCACCCGTTTTGCTTGGCATGTTCAGCTGTGACAAAGCATAACGCTGAGAGCTGTTGGAGAAGAACAACAACACAGCAGAAGGCCTGGAGAAACGCGCAACGCCACAGAAGGAGTTCCTGAAGACGAACAGAACAGAGGACAGCCTCGCGGGAGAAGCAGAGGGGGAGTGGAGAGATATATTGGGGGAAAGAAGAGAATCACTGGAGATATTCAGAGAAGGAGTGAAGGATAGAGAGTCCCATAAAGGAGAGAAGAGAAAAAAACGTGGCCAAGCATGAGAGAGGAGGAGCAGTCTAATGATGACCACCCTGAGGGAGGGGGGCTTTCCAGCGAGGAGAACACGGTAAGACCACCATCTAACGCCTGTCCTGTTGTCGTAGCCACGCCAGGGGTCACCGGGCGTAAACGGCAGACGGGCTCACACACGGAGGATCACGTTACGACAGTTACTCCCACCACATCGGCACACGACGGCAAGATCAAGCCAGTGGAAGACATCCAGATCTACACGCTGACTGGACCAAAAAGACTCAAAAGGAGTCCTCAACATCGGCCGCCTTCCTCAGGCCCATCCCTCTCTCCTGGGCCCGATCCTAGTCCCGATGATCTCTCATCCCTCGAGGACCCACACGGCCAGCGGGTGATCGCCAACATCCGGGAGCGCCAGCGGACACAATCTCTAAACGACGCCTTTACATCGTTGCGGAAAATAATCCCGACGCTCCCCTCTGACAAACTGAGCAAGATCCAGACCCTTAAATTGGCGTCGCGCTACATTGACTTTCTGTACCAGGTTCTGCAGAATGACGAGATGGACACTAAGGTGGCTGGATGTAACTACCTGGCCCACGAGAGACTGAGCTACGCCTTCTCTGTGTGGAGGATGGAGGGGGCCTGGTCGACCATGTCTGCTGGTCACTAGCCCTGCCTGAAAGCAAGGTTCGTCTTTTGACTGTTTTGCCCTAAAACAGATGGTGAATTCCACACTATAGGGAAATATTCTTACTTGATACAGAGGGTTGAAGAGAAATCTGAACTGTGTCTGCTCACCAGCGGACTATCTAACACCTCAGTTTAGATAATCTGTTTGCGTCAAGGATGATGGAAAGACTATTTGACACTCGAGCGTGATCACTTTGACGGAGCTGATTTTTAAGCCACTATCACTTCGTGAAGTGATTTCATCGTTGTCTAGCGACATAGCAGATGGATTCTAATAATTCTATTGTTTTGCTTGCCAAAAGCAGCTATTACTGCTCAAGGGAGCCAATGATAATGTTGAAGAAAAGAATCAAAACAGGGACATTGTGCTCAGTGTATGATTCCTAGCTCTTTTTTTTATTTTTAAGACGTCATCACTATCGTCATCTTCATAGATATGCATACTTTGAGCCACATTTAAACTTAATTTAATACTTATATTTAACTTTATTTCTGCCTCAGGCTAGCAAGTGTATGAAGTTGTGTGTAATATTTAAAGAGCAGCAACAAGAAAATGCAGAGAAAGAATTCGAGGAAAGTCAGGACTGGAAAGACAAAATTGGATGTTCCAAGAGAGATTGGACCTTTGACTTCTTCGTACCCTTTCAACCCCCACTTTGCCAAGACTGACATATCATGAATCCCTGGCCGCCCCTGAACACAAGCGACGGTGGAAAAAGTAGCCACGGGCAGCCGTCGTTCTGACTTAAGTTTCTCTTCTTTGTACCAAACCAAGCCCCTTTGTTTCTTCTGGTGCCAAAAAAAACTCTCCTCTTGAAATTCTTTCCTCTCGTTCTGGCCCAAATTTGCTTGCGTTGCACGAAACCGTGATGCAGCTACAGCGAGCTGACGAGGAGGCGTAATGAAAACAAACTGCCTCGAAAAAGCCATGAATCATGTGTGTCACCATCAAAGGGGAGGCTGATGTGGCTCCCCGCTGGGCTCCCATAAACCACTGGAAGTGATGGAGGAGGTGAGAGCTGATTTATGCACACACACACACATACACACACACACACACACGCATGCATAGGTGAAGCTGTAAGCTTGAACCCATGCAGAAAAAACAAGCACCTCCCCCACATCTTGGGTTTGGAAAAAAAATTCAACATCCAGAATTGTCAAATTATATAAATAAAAACAGTTTTGTATCAATACAACCCTGATTTTTGTCTTCACCTGCCAGGTTTAGCCTTTATTCCATGTAAACAAACACACTCCGAAGAGCTGGGAGTTGTAGTTTTGTTTGTATTCGATACATATCCATGACAAACCACTTCTTCCTTCATTGCCAGTATGCATGAAGCCCAGCAACCTATCATTAGACTGTCCCAGGGAGGTGGCTAATGTTTCCAGCTCCAGACTAATGAAGTCCTTTTTTTCTGAGCCCAGTCGGCAGAGTGTGGTCTCCGAGGACTAACCTTCACTGGCATGTCAGAAGACACTTGACATTGAAAAAGAATTCAGTTTTGGACCAAAAGAGAAAAGTAGCCTCTGTGCATGTTGTGTATAACATGAGAGTGTCTGGCTTTAAGAATCGTGGGGGATGAATTTTTGAGTGCACGTTCATTTATTACAGCATTCGACAGTGTGACAGCTATTTATTGTGAACCCCCCGTATACGTCAATACTGAACCTCAGTTTAACGCCCATGCATCACCTTCATTGTTTGAAATTATTGTATTCATATGTCCAACATCTAATGATGAATATGTCAGATGACTATCAGCGGTTACAGCAGTAACGCGTCTGTCTTTTTTTGTCTTTCCAGCTGCTGAATAGAGTGACTGTGATCGTCTCTACATTGCTGCTCCATGCTCCCATTACTGCCGTTCTAATCACATGGACTTTGATGCAAATGGAATTTTAGGAGAAAAGGACTGTTTGATAATATCCAAAAGGCATCTTGATGAGGATGCAGGCTCACATGGAGAAAGAGGACATTTCTGGACCAACTAAACCAAACAAAGAGCCTTCGCTGACTGAGAATACACAGAACTTGACAACACAGGTCAAGTTGGATCAGCTTTTGTGTTTCATGCTTTTCCCCCCTGGATGTTATTCTAAGGCCACTTCTGTTATAGCTGTCACTGTAGAACACTTAACCTGCAGTTCAAGCAAGACTTCCATCTCGGACAGTGATTGGTACGTTTGTCTTTTTTAAACCGGTTTACAGGATTTTTTTTTTTTTTTTAGGAGCATTTACTTGAAGTATATACATCGTGGTGCTTTACAAAAAAACTGAGAGACACTGATACAGTATGACGAAATATAACAAGCAGAACAATCCCTGGAGAATTAGATGTAGTGATGCATACAGCACATGAGTCAATATATGTCTAAAAAAAATAAAACTGTCTTCAAACTATTCACAAGATTCTTGTTGTTTTAGTAAAAGCGGATGATGATCAGTGCGAGGACTCGTACTGGCACCACACCCTCTTTGTCTCCTGTCTCTCTTGTTAAACTGCCTCTCTTGTTTTCCCTTCCTTCCTCCATCCCCCGGCCTTTTTTTTTTGTTTTAATGAGGTCTGTGTGCCTTTTCCTGGTCAGTCAGGAACACTTAATTCCTCCAAAAAGAACACGTTAATGTGCAATTAAGGGCCCTGGGAATATTTATAGCCTGTTTTGGGCCCAAATTCTGAGTTGTGGCTTAATCTTCTCAGTTACGCTACAGTGACCTGCAGGTTTACTGTTACACTGATGCTTTAGCAAGAGTTGGATCATTAAAAGCTTTCACACGATGTTAACCCACAAGGACAGTGTCACAGTATGGGATAACGGCTTTGATCGGTGTTGGTAAATGATGAAAAGGAAATGCAAATAACGATGAATCAACGGATAGTCACACAGCGGTTATGAGACCTCATACACGGGGAGAACAAAACTCTTCAGTTTGTTTGTCTGCTGATATAGCTGGTATTTTTTTATTGACACTGTGAGATTGTTAGACAAATTAGCACCAGTCTTAATTGAGTCGAAGATTCTTAAGCCGAGGCATATTTCAACATGATTTATTTTACTGTTACATTCAGCGCCGAGCTGTAACTTAACATAAATCTTTACTGGGGCTCTCGTCTTTCTCTAAAACACTACAGCGTGCTTTGAAAACTGCTTCGCCATTAAATGTAGTATTTTCTGTAAATTAGGCAAAAGCATGCAAAACGCTGACGCAACTAGTTGAAGGCTCTGCTCACACCCAGGGGTGTTTCCAGTCAATCTGATTAGACTTATCCTTAGGCTGAAGTTCAGCGGAGTTGTGATGGAAATTGATTAAAATTCATAAAAAAGATAAAAAAGGTGTGGATTGTCCCAAAATAACAGGTGCAACACAGTTAACAGGAGAGTGAGGTAGATGTCAAACAGTTAGAGTCCTGAGGAGAGGTCTACTCAAGCACAAGACGTAGAAACACCTGTGTGGGTGGACCATGATGAGGCTTATTTTAAAAAAAACATAATCTTAAACTCAAAAGTTCAAAAAGTCATGCCAGGTTTTGTATCAGGTTTAGTATCACTGCTGTTGTAAAAGGAAGTATAACAATCGTAACATTCTGTGCTGAACTGTTGTTCCTTGCCCGATATGCTGCGTACAATATTGTTACAGCGCGATCAAGCTTTCTTTGCTTCTGCCTCTCTGCCAGTAGACCGTTCATTCTGACTTCTGCTCATTGATAACAGTTGAGAAGGTTTCAGGTCACAGACCTGAGAGGTTTTCTTGCTCTGTGGATCCACGCATGTTTTTAGCAGCTGACTGCTCACTTGGACATTTCCCAGCTGGGATCAATGCCACTAATTAAGGGCCGACACCCCAAATGAATAGGGTGAAAAAAAAGCCTCAACCAATAAACTAACTAATAAATATCACATATCAAACTACCCTCGTTGAATACTTACATTAAGATAATATTGTTTTGGTACGTTTCATGGTATGGATGAGAAATGTGTTTATGACATCAAAGCATTCAAAGCATGATTTGTGACTGATTGAAAAGTACTTATAGTAAAAAATAAATATATATATAAGATATATATATATATATATACACGACTGGAGAAGTTTCTCCTGAAGCCATATCCATTCACTCAAAACAAAAACATAAAAAATGTATGAACAAGATGGTAGTCTGACCCGTGCATTGGTCCTGTTACGGTTTAAAAGACATTGTGCATTTACAATAGAGCACAACATTTGGGTTTAATGAATGATGGCTGAGGTAAAGAATCAGTATTTGTTTGCTTTTCAGGCTTTATTTGTAGGAGTTTCTCCTAACTCAGCCAGTCAGGGGCTACTTTTAACCTGAGGATGTTTTGTTATTAATAACCCACAATTTAACTGTCAGAAACTAGTAATTACAGTAACTACGATATGCATGAATGTGGCATTGAAATGGGAGATATTTCTGGGCTCAAGCTCAATATTAAATTGACTCCTAAAAGGGATGGTTTACCCCCAAATCAAAAATACATATTTTCCTCTTACCTGTATCAATGGAGATGATTTTTGTGTCGGTTGCCTGGTGTTGGAGATATCGTCAGTAGAGCTGCAGCCTTCCCTCCAATATAATGGAACTAGACGGCACTCAGCTTGGCAAAGCGCCAACAATGCATTTGCAACTGCTCACAACAAGGTATGTGGATTATCTTGAGTAACCGGGTCATGTTTTCTGGAAAGAGACAGTTTATCAAATGTACCACAAGCCGAGTACCCCCTAGTCCCAAAGGAACACAGGACTTTCAACCACAACAGTGTTCGAAACCTTTGTTCAGGTTGTTGAGTTATTGGGAAGTTACGTTTGTGACGTTTTTCCGAAACCTAACTATGTGGTTTTATTGCCTAGACCCAACCTTTGTTTTGTTGCCTTGACCTAACCTTTGTTTTGTTGCCTAGACCCAACCTTTGTTTTGTTGCCTAAACCCAACCTTTGTTTTGTTGTCTAGACCCAACCTTTGTTTTGTTGCCTAAACCCAACCTTTGTTTTGTTGCCTGGACCCAACCTTTGTTTTGTTGCCTGGACCTAACCTTTGTTTTGTTGCCTTGACCGAACGTTCTTTTTGTTGCCTAGACCCAACCTTTGTTTTGTTGCCTTGACCGAACGTTCTTTTTGTTGCCTAGACCTAACCTTTGTTTTGTTGCCTAGACCCAACCTTTGTTTTGTTGCCTAGACCTAACCTTTGTTTTGTTGCCTTGACCTAACCTTTGTTTTGTTGCCTAAACCTAACCTTTGTTTTGTTTCCTAGACCTAACCTTTGTTTTGTTGCCTTGACCTAACCTTTGTTTTGTTTCCTTGACCTAACCTTTGTTTTGTTTCCTAGACCTAACCTTTGTTTTGTTGCCTTGACCTAACCTTTGTTTTGTTGCCTAAACCTAACCTTTGTTTTGTTTCCTAGACCTAACCTTTGTTTTGTTGCCTTGACCTAACCTTTGTTTTGTTGCCTTGACCTAACCTTTGTTTTGTTGCCTAGACCTAACCTTTGTTTTGTTTCCTAGACCTAACATTATTTTGTTGCCTCAACCTAACCTTTGTTTTGTTGCCGAGACCTAACCTTTGTTTTGTTGCCTTGACCTAACCTTTGTTTTGTTGCCTAAACCTAACCTTTGTTTTGTTGCCTAGACCTAACCTTTGTTTTGTTGCCTAGACCTAACCTTTGTTTTGTTGCCTGGACCTAACCTTTGTTTTGTTGCAATTTGAAATGTGTCAAGTGTCATTCATGTTTATATGGTGATGTTTGGACAAAGAGGCAAAAATAGACTTATACTGGAAATAATCGTTTTAATCAAGAGGAAAAGACAAAGATAACAGTACAAAATAGACAATCTTTCTATACATACACGTGGTAGGAATTGTGAAGGAAAATAAAACATACAGGTACATGATAAAGAATAGCATGAAACAAAAGATTTCAATGTCACGTTTATAGATACTACATAGATACTGTAAGTCCAGTTAGTTAAGAGTACAGATACAGATACTACTGCTGAATGTATCAAGGCACATGTGTGACATGTGTACTTTGGTCAAGAAGTTTCTATTTACAGCGTCTTTCTTTAAGAAGAAAGTACATATGACATCAGTAATAAAGGCAATTAAGAGTTGAGGCAATACTGGCCTCTCCATAAGACGAAAGAACAGCCACTGGGAATATAATACAGGAGGTCATTTACAGTATTTGACAGACCAACACACACACACACACACACACACACACACACACACACACACACACACAGACTAACATTTGCAAATGCATGCACAAAACACATTTTACATATGCACTAGTGCAAATGCAGTCGCCAACGCTCTCTCACTCTCACTCTCACTCTCACATGCACTCCTCGACACATTAGACACCATTGACTTCATAGACGCCACGTGCACCTGCTGGGCACGCTGGATGAGAGAGACAGCATATTGTTTCAATGCCGTCACGACAACTATTTACAAACACCAAAAGAATGACACACTTTTCAGTTACACCCATTACAGAACGCTAGTCCAACATTTTCCTAATAATTCCTACTGGAATGAGACAGTCGTGCGACAGCAGTGGGACTTCTGCAAAGGCAAAATCTTAACTTTTAGCACTACTGTCATTTTGCTGAATATACAAGGCCTTCTGTTGGGCAGACGATGCCCAGGGTCCAACTAAAGCAAAAGAAGAAACAAGAGTTGAAAATCTGATTGAGCTGCTTCAAATTCCCTCATGGATGTAAAGCTCTAAGGCAACACCTTTTAGACAAAGTCGTGTAAGTGGTCTAACATGAATGTCATTGGTCTCAGTTTCATAGTAGAGTTTTAGTGTTTAGATGCAGTTTTAGAAGCTATTGGCCACAACTTTGTCAAATTGTGTTACTAAGACTCTGCAATCTGCATCTCTGATGTAAAAACACAAGTACTGGTCATCAAAAGCCTTTGAACTGGTCAAACCTAGTACGCATGAAAAATGGGATTTCAACAGAAACCTCCAAACTATAATATTTTGTTTTCACTTTTTGGAATGCAAAGCCCTTTACGTGCCCCCGATAGCAGGGCAGTGAGGAGATTCTTCAACGTGACCTCTACTTCAAACGTCAGCGTAGATGACGGGGACCAGCATGTTTAGCGCCGCCTTGTCTAGGTCGATTGCAGCGCGACAGGAAGAGCTGCTACTAAGCACAGAAAACAAATTCACCTCCGAACAAAACACAATGCACGAGTTTCCTTAATTAGACCGTGATGAAGCCTGGAACACCAAAAACTGGTTGAAGAAAACATTCAAACCAGGCTCAACCTCAAAATAAACAGTACACACAAACCTCTGCATATATGATGTTCATCTGAATTCACAGGTTCAAACGTTTGTCTTTTAAAAGTAGAGTCACTGTGAGAGTGACAGTCTCCATACCGGTCCCTTGTGTTGCTTCCACACACCGTCCTATAGCCAAGTGCAGGCTGTCTTAAGGCAGTTTTTCTTTGGGTGATGTCCATTAAGTGCATTAACATTATTGCTACTAGAACAATACAATGGTCCTCAGTGGTGCCACAGTGGAATGAACGCTCCTTTAGTCTCAAATATAAACAATAATATACAGTATTTAATACTAGTGGTACATCGACAGTTCATCATTGCTGTGTACATGTGTGTGTAGGTTTGTGTGTGTGTGTGTGTGTGTGTGTGTGCATCTAAGACACTGAACAGCAGTGAAATAATATTCCTGCTCATAAAATCTTGCCTACTTTTTGGATCAACTTCATAGGAAATGCAACTCTACAGTATTTCGGCCAATACGTGTCCTTAAGAGTGAGACTTCATGAGACGTCTCAGATGAAGAGCAGGGACAAATATAGCAGACACAATTTCATCCAAATCAAAAAACTACAACTATTAAATAACCTACAGAGAGGAGTTGTTGTTTGTCTGTTTTTATATCCCAGAGCTTTGGAATTTCTTATGGTTCACATTATGGAATGAACAGTGCAATAAAACAACAAGGCCTTTTTCTTTGTTTCGACAAAACCACAGTTGTCCTTTTTGTGTCTTCATTTTTCTCTCTCGGGTTCTTTGTTGTCTTCTTTTAGTGGTTAAACTGCATGTTATGACATCGTTAAAGCAGACAATCTCTGTGTCTTATTTTCCCGCATGATGTGGCCACTTCTTCTATGCGTACACGCTGTCACCTGATGTCGGAGGTTCACTCCGCAAAGTGGCAGAAAGAGTGAGGAATTTATGATGTAAAGTGTCATCATTGTGAAACCTGCTGGTCCTTACGTTAAGACAAAAGTTAAGGCAACAAAAAAACGGCTGCTGGTACATAGTGCTTCAAGACAAGTCAGAGCTGGACTGAATTCTGTCTGCTCCTACACGGTTTGTGGTCACAGAGCTGTGCCGCTGGACCTCTGGACACACACAACAATCCAACGTCAGTCAGGAGACATGAAAGGTATTAAAGATCATCTAGTATTGCTCTTTGGTGAGGTTTCGGAAGGTTTCCCAGCTGTTGACGTGCTCATGCTGCAGGTCTGAGGCTCAGCATTGTGTGTTGGTGGATGTGCATGAGTGTGGATAAGGCAGATGGGTGGGGCTCAAGTGGAATTACAAACACGCCCCCTCAGGTATGGTCGTGTGACAATGCAGGGGATCCGAGGCTACGGGTGGGGGTCCAAATCCTGAAGGGGAGTTCTGTGAGGCGATTGGTCGGATTCTTCTACATGGAGTTGCTGTCATGCTCCATCGGCTCGTCAGGGAGGCTGGAGGAGGAGTGGGGGGGGGGGGGGGGGGGGGGGGGCAGACGTGAGCTTGTGGGGGGAAACATGAAGGGTGATTTTTTGTTTTTGGTCTTTGCTTGGTTGCATGACCGTATGTGTGTGTGTGTGTGTGTGTGTGTGTGTGTGTGTGCTTCACCTCTTGTTGGAAAGGACTCCCACGGAGAGCGAGGCCAGAGCGTTGACGGCGTCGGTTTCCTCACATTCTCTTCTCTGCGCAGCCAGACAGGACAGACCCACTGATCCGCTGTGAGCCTTCACACTCTGCCAGTACTGACCTGCAACATCCACACACATACACACCGGTTACTGGTGCTATCGAACTACAGAGCGAGGAACCTCGTCTCATCTTGGCGGGAGCTACAGAGCCACTTCAAACTAAAACAGGACTGAGGACTATTTGACCAGTTACTGAGCAACACTGCGTTTGATTTAATTTGCTGTTCCTTTTAAGTCTGTTGCTTGTTTCTTTTATGTGACATTTCTCATGTTCGTTTTGTTTTAAGTCTGTTGTTTGTGCTTTCATGTGAAGCTTTCATGCTGCCATCTTGTCCTCGGAATAGAGGTTTTAAATCCCAATGGGAATATCCTGGTACAAACAAAACAAAACAAAACAGTTGACTTAGTCGAGCATGTCATCCTCAGCCGGCTATTACAGCTCATTGACTGCAATTTACTTTTGCTGCTGCATGCTGGATATACTGACGTTACAACACAACTCGTCTTCACTTCCCCGGAGTCAACGAGCGACGAGCGCTTCTCTAGAACGCAACGAGCAATCGGCCTGTGTGACCACAACCGATGCAAAATGGGCTCATGCTCTAAACTGCCACTGCACTCTTCGTGCATACAGTGAATTGATCCTGTTCTGATTTCGGCCACGTGTTGATTACATTAGGAAGCAGGAGGAGGCCGAAGAGGAAGAGAACGAACATGATACTCGGGGGACATTTACAGGATTAACTAAAAGGTAAAAATGTTCACTAAAAAACAACAGTTGAATAAAACTATGAGTGCTGCTCACTTTGTGTCTGTATGACGGCCTGCAGGGAGCGGACTGCGTTAGCGTTGGGCTTCTGGAGGAGGACTTCTTCTGGTAGTGGGTCCTACAGGACAGAGAAGCAGCCATGAAGACAATCAACATCGTTCTGGCGTAAAAATGTTTGGTTAAGAAGTCACTGAAGAGAAATGGTAACAAGTGCTCAGCATTGCATTGTAATCAGGACCAACTTTATACCCACAGCAAAGCAACAACAAATACTTTTATTCAACATCAATTCAATTCAATTTATTGAAAGAACTCCATTACCCAGCATGCCTTACCTGTATGTCCAGGAGTGCACTGACACAGGCTTCAGATGCGTCGCAGATAGCTGTGAGGTCGTGACCTCCCTCGAGGGACAAAACCAGACGACCCCCTGCTAGAGACATCAGCTGGTGGGTCAGGTGGCTGAAACCTGAAACACACACACACACACACACACACACACACACACACGTTAACATGAAGTATGAACCACGCTAAAGCCAATCAGAATAAAAGCTACGAGACCACTTTTCTGTCAGACTTACCAAGATGAGTTTTGCTATACTTTCCAATCAAAACAAATGTATATTTTTACCTTGTGGATTCTCCCGCAGCAACATACCAACTACTAATTAACTATAATTATGGTGATGCAGCGGGGTACGGTAGAAGGCACAACTCCTTCTCTTTGGTCCCATGCATGACAGGAGCTGTAATAACCTATTAATATCTCTAAATACCCACAGGATCATAAAGTAGAGTTCTTATTGGCATACACTGGTGAAAAGGAGACCTTGACGTAGCGACTGGAGGACAGACTGTGCTGTTCCGTGCTTACATTTGGCGGAGACCTTGTACCCTCCCAGAGGAGCGGGGTTGCCCTCGGCGGCGTCAAACCCGGCCGACACCAGTACGAAGTCCGGAGAGAACTCCTGGGCGATGGGCATCACCACAGACCTGTAAGGGACACGAACACACGGGCCACTGAAAATCCACGGGACTGGGAAGTTGTCTGTGTTGTTGCAGTTCCTACTGGTTGGCAGCAGAGGTTGATGCAAGTCATTTATTACTTCTACCACTATGCCTGCTAATGAAAAGTCTGCCGTGTTTTGCCATGTAACATCTGTCTACAGCAGGTTTGTGCGATCTCCTGGGTCTAACATGCACCACATTATGCAACACATTAAACAGACCAAATCTGACAACCTAAATTACATGTGTATTACATGTGCACATACACCAGCCTTTATTATACAGCCTTTTTCTTTCGAGTCGCACATAAAGCAATTAAAGAATATCACAGCAGTGACATCGCCGCTAAGAGACCACTCAGAGGAGTTGACATTTAATCACTCAGGTGTTAAAACAGCAAAGTTGTATCTGTGTTGGCAAAGCTACATGTATTTGCGTTGTAGGAGAGAGAAAACAACAAGAGGAAAGTGGAAGTACACGCATGAAAAGAGTCAAATCTGCACGTCAACACACGGCGCATGATTTTGCACTTGAACAGCCGGCTGTAGCCCACATCTCACGGGCTAATAACTCACTGATAGACAGACGTTAATTTGCATTTATTTCATCAGTTCGCTCATAAAGACACAAACATTCAGCAAAATGTAGCCGTCTCCAAATCAAACCGTGCATTTCCAAACTGGGCAAACTCCTGGAGAGGACGAATGTACAAATGATCAAATCTAAAACAAAAAAGTAATTAACATGACAAGTGTACCCAAGGCTTGGCTGGTTCCAGACTCTGCAGCTCAAACAGCGCTGACAAAGGACTATTGTTTCTCCGCTGGACGAGCAGCTTTGAGTAATACAAGTCTGCTTGACGAAGTCAAATTGTTTTGTCAGCTCTTATGCTGGAGCTGCTCAGTGTTGTTTGTGCACTTCAAGCAGATGAAGGTTTCCTTAATGCTATTGTTGTTAGGAAGAGAGAGCGCTGCTGTCCCGAGGCGGAGGGAGGCTCAACTCTGCCGCACGATGCTGTCGGCCGAGTTCAAAGCCGGAGTGTGTGAGTCTGTTTCCCATTAGAGGCTTGTCACTCTCCTCACGTCATTGACAACACAGAGGAAAAGAGGAAAAGCAGTCCATCTGGGATCCATTTACCTTCATTATTCTGCCTAGGGACTTAGGAGACCTCCCTCCCCTCCCCTTCTCTCGCTCTCTCTCTCTCACACACACACACACACACACACACACACACACACACACACACACACACGCGCACACACACATATATATATCTGAGCGCACACGCACACATCCAAACACATACTGCTATCATGACTGCATGCAGATGGACAGCATGAGCTCATAGACAAAAGTGAGGACACGCAGCGATAAAACGCACAAACACATTCCAGCACACACACGCAAATACACGACACAAAGACGCACGCGAGGAGGAAGTTTCACACACGCGTACGCAAACTCCCGCAGCAAAAAAAAAAAATTATCTTCCCGTGTCATCCTGCTGACGTTTTGAGTCGCTGAATAATTTCAATCCATAAAAGCTTGATCATAGTAACGTGGATGTGTAGCAGAGCGTGCACAAACGTCCCCACAAAAAAACACACACACCTAACCGCAAAACCCAATCCCGCCTCCCCTGTAGACCCATTAAAGCTGCCGCACTCCCCCCGGAGAGAGAAACTACAGACAAACTAATGGAAAGATGGAGGGAAAGAGGGAGGGCGGAGACGCTTATTAAAGATCAATCAAGGGAGGAGAGGAAGAGGGAGAATGTGTGTGTGTGTGTGTGTGTGGAGGGTGATGGTGAGGGTCGGGGGATGGAAAAGAAAGGGGGGGGGGGTGAAGGATAAGGTGAAAATGCAGCAAAGCTCCTTCTCTGAAGTTAAGCACTCACAAACTTTACCCATAAAATGTATTCCATTAAATGGCTTTTTTTTTTTTTTCCACCAGACCATTCAGCATTTGCCAACTTTATTAATTACAAAGCGGGTGCATGCTGTGTAAGCGGTGGGGGCCTTTTAGATTCGGACTCCATGAAAGGAAAAAATCCTCTTTATGAGTTGTGAAGGCAAAGTGCCTCCCCATTAGAGCCCCCAACGAGAGATCATGTGGACCGGCAGGCGAATCGTAAAAAATCATTCATAATTTCCTTTCAAAATCAGCTAAAACACTATCGGCTATTATTTCTCAGTAAATGCAGTGCGGTTCTGCACCTTTTTGCTATTAACATGATAATTAATTGACAGCTCTGTTCTGGCCTGTGAAGCTCATTGAGACATTTTGTGATGTTGGACTATACAATTAAACTGACCATGTGATCACAATGTCCTCCGTTAAAGTCCACCTTTGTTGCATGCAGGTAAAATAGACAATAAAGCGAGACTCTAGGGCAGGCTTTCTGTGATTGACAGGTCACTGCCGCTACTAGAGCCGTATACGGCGTCTCTACGTCACTCCTCCGCAGTCTGAATATGGTCACTTCAGTTCACCGGACTTGAGGCTTCAAAATGGACTGCCGGGTGCCTCTGTGACATCACTGTGACTACCTCCACTTCTTCTATACCGTCTATGGTTGCATGTCATCCCCTCTCTCTCTCTCTCTCTTGCCACATTTCCTGTCATATGTTTCAGTCTATACTAGAATTACCCAGAAACACAAACTTATGTCTCGTTCTTTCTCTCTCGACCATATCAAAAGGCACAGATTCTGGTTTTATTAATGCATTCAGCTCAAGTTTCACCTGGAATCTGTAACCTCAACTCTCTCACATCACATATTACAATGAGGATTATTTCCTATAACAGAGCAGACATTGATCTGGAAAGTTTTGATGTGGTGAACCGTCACCATCTGAGGCTCCAGGCAGATTAAACCAAACAGAGAAGAGCTCAGAACTTCTATTAGGTCCAGATCTGAACACCAGGCCATATGATTGGCATTATGAACGTTTTGTCATTTACCATTGAACTTGGAGAGGCCCGTCCCGCTCAACTTTCACCAGATCGGAGTACTTTGTAGGTTCAACTCAACTTTGTCATACAATAGTTTTCAAAACATTTTCTATTTTAAATTTGACAAAAAAAAATGTGTTTTTCTAAATTTGATCATGGGAGGAAAGGGGAGATTCTCACAGGAAAATCTGTTGCTCTGCTCCACAGACAGGTCAGAGGTCAGGGTCATGCTGCAAAGAGGCAGCTGGAGCTGGCAGGGAATCAGTGTTTTGCTCAAGAACAGAAGCAGGAAGGACAGTCTTCTGTAGCATCAGGGTCAGTGTTATTTAAATAGATCTCACATCGGTTAAGTGATCGCGTGTATTAATGGAGGTTGACGGTAATGACAGGAAGTCATTTTTTAAGCTAAATAGTTTTCCCTCCTGTGTTAAGAACAGGATATTCTTTATTTCCTTAAAAAAAGCAAATGTCATCTGTGTAACGAGTGGAGAAGCCAGGTGCCGAGTGTTAAATCATAAACACAGGAGTGAAATCAGAAAGGTCAGACTTGAAAATAGAATTTATTGATTGTTCACTTGCCTCTCAAGGCCACTGTGTGTGAGTGCATGTTTTATTCTATTATGTTACTGTGCAACTGCACAACACCCCCCCCCCCCCCCCCCAACAAAAAAATGTCTGCGACTTTTCCAGTAACCATGCGGTTACCAGTTTCCTTGTGGTTTAGATGCGCCAGACAACCAAAAGGCCCACACTGCTGAAACTTTATTGGTGCCAAACAACCCCCTGATGACAATTATCTAACCCACGAGCAGGAAGTAACGATCCGCATTCTGTCAAACTTAAGACCCAGAGACCGTTTTACTGTAAAGCATCTGAAGTTATTGGAAACAGGGAGCGCCAGACACATGCTCTCCAAATGAGGAAGATTATTAATTACGCAAGAAGTACGTCAGAGGCAATGTGAGGCGGAGCGGAGCCTCTGATCAGCTTAAGTGTGTTTGTTGTGGCTCAGTGTGAAGGAAATAAGAGAAATCGTCTCATTATAACTCAACTGAACATCCTGATCAATACAAACTGTAGCTGGTGGCAAAACTATTGAGACTGTGAACTAACTTAGACTTTTTTTCTGTATGCCTTATCTACTAGAATTCACATCCAAAGATAAACTATCAGCATTCATTTGTATCGGGCTAACTTTTAGAGCATGCTGAAACTGAATAAAGATCTATTTTAGCTCACTTTCTCTCCAGTTTGAATAATTTTTTTTGTATCCATCCCGTATAAGAAGAGCTGCAGGAACAACATAAATAATTTACAGGATACCATTTATATAAAAAGACATGTTTTGTGCTAAATCGGACGACCAGACGTGTCAGTAGAAGGTTTCTCTACAACATGAGGTGACAAACTAAAGAGAAAAACATGCGAGTGGAGACATAATAAGTGCATATACTTCCATAACAGACAAGAATCTCATGCTCTATCCTTCGCAGGAACCAGATCTCAACCCAACCGAACAAGACGTTGGAGCAACGTGTGATGGGGTTCATCCCTGCATGCCAGGGAGCATTAACGCTGCCCTGGAGGCTCAGACACTCGATGTAGATGTTCCCTTTAATTTGTCTACCTATCTGTGTCACTCTTCTTCTCTTGTAAGCTTGTGTTGCAGTGTTTAAACACAGCGGTAGTTGGCAGGTACCTGAATGCAGAGAGGTACTCCGCGTCCCCCATGGGTGGGTCCAGTCCTCCTGTCCACGCCACATTCACGTTGAAGCCCTCGCCGGCTCCAGAACCAACCTAAACCCCAAAACACAAGTGTCACACGTCAGCCCGTTATAACCACGTATACACGGGTAGACCACAATGTGGACTGGACGTCGCCCACCTCAGCCGGCGACCCACTGCCAGGGAAGAAGTTCCCATCGTCATAGCGATGAAGTGAGATGTAGAGAACGCTGGGGTCGCTGTAGAACACTTCCTGGGTGCCGTTGCCATGGTGAACATCCTAGCGACAGGATGAGGGAAGACATATTTATGTTAAACGTTTGCAATGCCACAGAGAGATAAATCCACTATCGAGTATACAATAGTGAAAAGGCCAGCGTGAGTCAACGAGCCGTCTCACCCAGTCAACAATCAGGATCTTGCTGACGCTGAGCCTGTGCTGGAGCTTCCTGGCGGCTATGGCCACAGAATTGAAGTAACAGAAACCCCTGATGGACACAGAGAGTGAGGATGAAACAGACATTTAAAGACAAGAAAGTTAAGACTTTAACTGACAAAGAGAAATGCTGAATGTCTCTTTCAGCTCGTAGCTCTTGTTTTATTTTTGCTGAATTTGCAACACGAGTGACGTACAGTCATGGGAATATTGGAAAGGCTCTGTGTCTGAACAGTAGCCGTACTCGGGATAAATGAGAAGACGTTGAGCGGTCCGAGCGTCGTACGCGGAAAAAAAAAACTATTAATCTTCCTTATTTTGTCCCTTTGTCGTCTCTCTATCACTTCATAAATATCCTCCACAGAGCGGCTGCTGACAGTGCAGCAGGAACAGGGAAACTCACCCTGGTCAGGCTGAGCATGTGACTGACTGACACACACACACACACACACACTTACATTGGATTAGAGGGGTCTGCGTGATGCCCTGGCGGTCTGACCACAGCAAAGCCGTTCTGTGCAGAAGAAAAAGAAAACGCTATTAATTAAGTGTTCCACAGCATATGAAGAGCTTTAAAAAGGCACCATTTCATAGTTACACGTGTTCATGATGTACAGGAATGTAACAATACTGGCACCTCTTCACAAACACACTGAAGCACGAATGTTTCCTGGTTGGTGTAAAGTTTGTTTATCAGAGCTGCTTCTTATTAGTAGATTTAGAATTAGAGTCGACTTCTTTATCATCCCAGTGAGTCAAACATTTCATGAGCACAAAGGATCAAACGCGTGACTTCTGGTAATGTAAAGACAGTGGAGGCCATTCATCTATGTTGTCTTGTAAATGAGTCTCATAGTATTTATTCCTGACCATGTGTATAGCTTTTCTGAGGTGGAGCAGTTGTACTGTTGTGTAACGCTCGTGTACAACCACTGCTCAGTATAGACCGAGCCTTCGGTGTTTGTTGGCTTTCATATTCCACCTGCCTTGTTTTACACAATCTTGTTTGTATTTGTTTATTTCTGAGGTGAAAGTGTGTGGATTGAAGCTGTCGGCTATAAATACTTTTGCCAATTATATTATCTACATAAAAAAAACAACAACAATTTCATGTTTAGCCCGGACTTTAAATCATTGTGAGGAGGAAAAGGAAGTAGGTTCTCTGAAACCCATTCATCCTTGAAGTGGTTTGGACAGCGTGACGCACGCTTCTTTCATCACAGTAACTGAGATCACTAAGTTGTTTTTGGTTCACAACCCAGTGCCTGAAAAGCTGTGGCTCTGTGTGCACGGGTAACATTAAGACGGACATGATGAACCTGCATTTAGTCAACACAGGTTCTATTTTAGGAAGTGGGTTAGCACCTCAAATAATACAACTATCCTTTAACGATTTGAATAATTGTCTGCATTGTCAGCAGAATTATTTTTCGGAAACAATTAATCCGTAGTTTAAGTTTAAATTCTCTTCATCACTCCAATGCCTCGAGCAGGTCGAGTGACTTAAACAAGACACGGCAACAGAGATGGAAATGAAAACTCGGGGATGAGGCGACGAAATGTAGCAACACAAAGGTCTCATCTGGAGGAGACAGTCTTCTGCCGGGTTTAGTTTCTCACCTTCAGCTCTCCTTTGGCCACTCTGCAGGCCAGCTCAACAACGCTGCCCGCCGCCATGCGTGACGCCGTTGAAGTGTGCGACTCATTCCAGATGGTGTCATTATCCACCTGCCATGTGAAAAGACAAAAAGGACGGAGGCCAATGAACGATAGGATGAAAACAAATAGCAGAGGAAACACTTGTAATATCTGTTTTATGAAGCCTGACTATGTCTATTTTCTTTGTGGGACAATAAAGGCTTCCTCCAGACATACAGCCGGGACTGCCGAGTACAAACGTCCACATCCATAATGCTGATGATTCCCTTTCCTTTTTTATTCTGAGCTCTGTTTATTCACAAACGGGCATTACTGTCCATCTGGCTCGGACAATGAAAGCCGAGGCCTTTCTTTTATCCCCGGTCATGGACACGTTGTTCTGATTAGCGCTGACTTGTCATGGTCCGACACGGACTGTCAGGCAAACGTTAGCGCTGGGCCGAGCCAACTCTCTTTTCCTCTTTAATATCCTGTCTTCCTGTTCATTTTCTCTTTCGTGCCTCGGTTGATTTGTCTTTGAAACGATATCATCTTTCATCAGCACAGTGTCGTATAGCTTTTATTAAGAGCTTTCTGGAATTACAGTGTGATCAAGAATACAATTTGTTTTGTGTGTGTGTGTGTGTGTGTGTGTGTGTGTGTGTGTGTGTGTGTGTGTGTGTGTTTTCTCTTACCCCTACACCCCCACAAGGTAACATCACAAACATCCTTTGAGATAAGATACCTTGGGAAACAGAAACATCAAAATTACATATTTTTTTTTTTTAAACATCATTCAATTACGTTTCAGCTCGTTATTCTTTTCAACATAATTCTTTTTGCAAGATGACTAACGGTAAGACAAGCCATGATCTGACCCTTTTTGAGCTGAGTTTTTGCAATGAGGCTCTTTGCAGATCGGGGGTCGATTTTTGTGCGAAACATATTCGCATTACCTAATTTAAATATATGTCAAATTGCACAGGAGCACCAAGATGCTATTTGCTAGGCAGCGCCATTAAGGGTGTTTCGCTCACCCTTAAAAAGGGAACTTTGAGAATCATTTGTTCAAGTTTAGCAGCCGCAAAAGCCGCGCAATCCTTTTGTGAATTCGACCCCGAGAGTATTAATGGCATGACTTGATTTTTGGTAATAGATCCAGTTTGTAATTTCTTTTTTTTAACTGAATCAACGTAGATCAAGGACAAAAGTACTTTTGTCAGAACTGTAAAACTTGAGTTCATGATGTAGCTTTAGCTCTGTTATTGAGAAGAACTGGACATCTGGAACATCTGTTTGGTATTGATGTTCCTGATCATATTTACTGTGCAAAGTAATGTCTTTCATGTTCACTATTAAATCAATTTAAAGTGTTTTGAAACAACATCATTTGGCTCAGATTTGAGAATATGTGGCATACCGGCCAGTTTGCGGTTATCCAGTTTGAGTCTGTTGAGCGGGTTGGTGCCGTAGAGCAACACATGGCGCTCGGTGTGGACCGACTGCAGCTCCTCCATAGTGGCTTTACGACCGCGGATAGTCTGTACGGACAGAACATGACAATAGGCATCACATGGACGATGTACAGCATGTGGTGATTAATAATGTTAAAAACAGAGAAAGCGATACTGTGCTCCAACTGAATCTAATGTACCGGTAAACTCAACCTCTCTATGTTCAGACAGACGCATTAAAATGTCATTTCTGTAGGCGAGATGAGGATGAAACCGTGTCCCGTGTGCCTTTACGTACCTCACACTGTCCCCTCAGGCCTCTCTCCTGTAGTCTGGACCAGATGCTCTGTATTCTCCCAGCATGCTCTGGGTGACTGCTGTTGTCTCCACATGTACACTGGTGCCTCAGCATCTGAGAATCATACACCAGGCCTGCATGCACACACGCAAACAAAAAAACTGATTTGATCTCACCATTTTGCCCGTACAATATAGAGCATATTCATACGAGGAGTACTGTTGACGCTGACTTGACTGAATTTGAAATATCATTAATAAAATGACCATACACACCTATTATAATACTGTACGAACATATCCGACTCACCAGTGGTGAAGCGTGGTTTGCTGCTGCTATCTTGTGCGGTCAGGCTCAGGGGGTTCTCGGGCAGAGTGAGAGAGGTGGAGGCCGGGGAGGACTGTGTACGCGACAGGGGCCGATGGACTCCCAGCCCACTACCGACCCCGCCGCTGCCCCGCAACATGGGTACTGCCAGGGTCTCCATCTGTCGATGCAGCTGCTGCAGCTGCTTCTGCTGCTCCCACAGCAACGACTGCAAGAAGAGTGAGAGGGTGAAAGAGATGAAACGTAGTCGACATCATTTCATAAACATGAAAGAAGAGTGAAGAGAAAAGAGGAGAGCAGGAGCTGTAAACAGCACAGGGTCTTTTTCTAAACCACGGAAAACATCAGTGAATATCAGTGCTTGTTCAGTTCCATTGCTACACATATGGTATGCAGCTGTACATCCCTCTACAACTCTCCAAGTGATTTGCATTCAAGGCTGATATCAAGTGCTGAAAGCCACAGAACGTCCTCCAGTGTAATGTCAATACAGTCTGAGATGGTTATATTTGGCTCCCCCGATCTGATCTGTACCATCAAGAGAAATCTGGGTCTGTCAATTTGAACTTGCTTTGAATCTGGAAGTCATTTTTCACTCTAATCTCTTCCTTTAAAATCCCCTAAAACCTGACTCGTAGACTCCCGATGATGTGGTTTGATTAGTGACGGACACATTTTCTGAGAGTGACCCCTCAACTTACAGTGAATACACCCTGTAACCGTATCATGCTAAAATAACCACCTCGATTGAATGAGTACTTGTCAAACCTCAAAACCAACGGCAACTAGCCTTACATGCCAGTGTTAGGCCGCCCCCTACAGGACTGTTGGACGAAGAACAGCCGTGTGGTTTAATTCCATCTACCTCTCTTTGTGTGCATCTCATGCGTGAAAGTGTGTTTTCCCAACCTGGTTGAGTATGAGTGCATGTTGCAGGTTAAGTTGCTCTTCGTGGCTCTTGGATGCTGTCGGCTCCGCCTCCCTCAGTGACTCCGCCCTCACTCCGCTCTGGTAGGTTAGCTCTGTGGGCGACATCCCGCCACCGTCCTCTGAGTCCATGTCCTCAGAGGGGATCTGGTGCAGTCTGGGCTTCTCGTTCGACTTCGACATCAGCTGCACAGGCACATACACGCACGTTGAAGTTGGCAAAAAAAACACACACACCATGTAGACAAATATGCACGTATTCATTCGCATGACAGCCAGACAGCAGACTGAAAAAGGCACATACAGAAATGCAGATGTAGGAAACCTTTTACTCTAAAATCCCTGAATCAGTTACCACCACATAGCACCCCATGCTCAAGTAGATTTTAAAGGAGGGGGGGTATGTGGGGAAAATGCCTCGTCGAAATCCAGCCTGTCTATGTATTACTGTGTGACTTCACTTCTCCGGTACCTTGCCCAGGTGAGTTTGCTGTTTGAGCCTCTCCAGTAGTTGCGTGTTGTGCTGCTGTTGGAGGAGATGCGTGTGGAGGGTCCGCGTGCTCTGGGGGAGGGGCTCCGAGCGTGCTCTGCTCAGGGGCTTGTGAGGATGAGCTCCTCCGGGGGCGAGGTGGTCTAGGTGGTCTAACTGGGGGGCAAACTGTAGCTGGACGGGCTCTAGGCCTGAAACTGGTCAGAGACGGAGACACGAGGGAGCAGAACAATAATGAGACACACGCATTATTTCTCAAACACAAATAAACACACAATAGCTACAACAATGTCAAAATTGGTTGAATCATTTCTAATTTATTTTACCTTACAATATTGTTTATTTCAAATAAAACATGCTGTCGTTCTTATGTGTCACTTGCTTATCAATGAAAGAAAACAGTGTTATTCTAAATGTAACCACTGGGTAGTGCTCTAACATCTCAGACAGTAAAACTAAAACACTGTACACGTGTCCTTTTGTGACTATTTGGTAACATCTTGGATATGTATATATATATATTCTTTTGGAGCTTTTGTCCCTACATGTGTGCACATGTGTTGGGTTTGTATATGCATGTACATGTCTAAGGTATACGTGAGTGTCTCACCAGTGAGGAGCGGAGTGTGGACCAGTCTAGAGGGTTCCAGGATGATGACAGGCAGATGATGGTTCAGCTGCCCAGCCTGGTCCTCTCTGCTCAGAGGGAGGAAGACCGGCGAGCCCCCGGCTGTAACCACCGGCATCCGGCCTAATCTCAGACAGGACTGCTCTCCTTCAGCCTGCACACAGACAGTTATTCAGTATTAAAAAGCAACAGATAACATTCTATCCGACGTAGCATCATAGCTGCAAAAGGAGATTGCTCCTGCTGGCGGAGGTGAGCCTACATGTACCAGGATGCATTGCGTGGAGGGTCCCCGACGCTCTGGCTCGAATAAATACGGCTAAATATCCGAGTCAGACAAAACACGGTACATGTATCCTCCATAAAATCCCCTGCACTCATATTTTGAGATGCCATTGTCACAGTTTGCAATACAAGCGAAGAGTTCTTCCTTCTTCTTCTTATGTCACTGTCACGTCAAATAACAGCGCTGGATGTAGGAAGAAAAAACGATTTTACAGCCGCGAACTCCGTCAATTCAGCAAACTCTGGGGAATTTATTGCACCAATAGACTACATTTACCATCAACACTGACTGGACATCCTCATAAAAAGGTGGCAAATTGCAATTTTCCCTTTGAGTCAAGTTAGCCTGGGACTGAGTTTATGAAACCGATGTCTTATAACGAGTTTCCATCAATAGAAAGAGATTAAACGGTTATGATAGACGTCTGTTGCAGTTCAGTGCTTACCCTGGCGTTGGCTGGTAGTCCCAGTGTGATGGTGGGCAGAGTGGAGTGACTCTGGATGGTGAAGTTAGCTAGAGTGCCGTCTCTTAGCAGCAGCCTCTGGGCCTGGAAATGCCAAAAACAATTAACAATTAACAACGCATTTATAGTCAAATCTGAATTGAATTACGTTCATAGACAATACGTGATTCTGGAGAAGAGAAATCCCATTAAACATTTAAGACCAGTGCTGGTTGTGCATCCCATAATAATATCTAGGGAAAACAAATCATAACCAGTGTAGTCTAATCAAGGTAGGGTGCTGTCTTGACACCGGAGAATGATGAGCCAGACATCCACAGCAGGTGTGACCGAGGTTGACTGTATGTGATTAAATCAATTATGCATAAACAGCTGACAAACTCAGTGCTCCCATACTCGTGTCGTTGCTTTAAACATGTCATTACTCAGCGTCTCGGCACAGCTCATGTACATGAAACAACATCTCTTTTTAATCAAAGTGTGTGCGTACTTGTTTAAAATGCTAAAATATAAGTGCCAGTCTGAAAAGCAAAAAGGAAGTTTTTCCTTTTTGCTTTAGTGTTTTCTATTTAACTATTCAACTTCTATCCGGAGTTCTTAATGACTAAAGCAGTTTTCTATCAAAACGTCTATACAAATGGACTCATTTTGTGTTAAAACATGTTTATTTATTATACTTCAGTTAATCTTGAGCTGATGTTTTAGTTAGTTTTACTTCATCAATATTCTGAAAACACAGCATGTGTGTGTGTGTGTGTGTGTGTGTGTGTGTGTGTGTCTTTGCTAACCTCATGCGAGAGGCCGCCTGCAGATGGCAGCAGCCCATTCTCATTGGGCAGACTGTCATTAGGAGAACTGCAGCCGGAGACTGGAGTGCTACTGCTGCTGGGGGACGAGTCTGGTGAGAGATTATGCATCGTGACCATATTTACCATGTCAGTCAATCAATCATAGAAGAATGAGAACCTTTGCTTTCACTCACATTAAACAACAACAATGATTCTAATTACCCAGTGTGTCGGGTACTCGGTGCCTGACGGTGGCCGGGGCGCTCTCTTTGCGGGTGAGCGGGCTCTTGCGGGTGTTTAGGTGTTTCTTCAGCTTGTGTTTCACCTTCAGATTGGGCTCAGACGCTAAACAATTCAGGGCAACACGGGGAATGTTACTTCACGCAATCATACGTGAACGGTTTACTACTGTAGCATGACAACAAGGATTCAACCTGTTTCCATTTTCTGTAGTAGGAAGATACGTAAACCACTTTGTCTTAGTAGGAATACATGTGTTGCTGAAGCAGCTAAATGGAATTCAGTCATCCTAAATATGATGTGCTTTTCCAAAATCAGACATTTAGAGAGTGGGACTAAATGGCTGAATCCACTCCCCCCTGACTTGATTGTGGTGTAAAAAGTTGGTGGTCAACGAGACTTGACATTTGAATGAAAAAGTAGAAATCAGCACGAGTCTTTCAGGATCTTTCACTTTTATAATTGTCGCTCCATCTTCAATTGATAATTCCATCAATTGCATCCTGAATTAGTTTAATGATGCCGATTCAGTCCCTGCCTCTGGTTAAAGTCAAACTGTTGCCGGTGGATGTCAGATGTTTTACCTGCTCTGCGTAGCGGCGTCCCCTCTGAGCGATCGGGAGAAGGCTGTGACGGAGACGAGACCAGAGTCTGGGAGGACGCACTGGGGTCTGGGCCCAGCTTTCTGGTAAAACACAACCATTAGGGGAAATAATCATACCACATATGGTCGAAGTTTATGTGAAATCCAGATTTTAGAGTCGTCATGGAATCAAAGGGTTATTTAAAGAATTATTAGATCACTGTGTTCATGGTGCATATTTAGTGTTTTGATATGGTCATACTGTCCGTGTGTATTTTTGTCTCACCTGTATGCTACAGGAGCTGCAGTCAGAGTGTTGGAGTTAGTTCTCTCCAGCGCTGCCTGTTTCTGCTTCTTGAGAATGACCTCCTGGAGTTTCTGTTTCACCACGGAGCTGGCCACTGCACCTGTCAATCAATAACACAAGCAACCGCTCAACAACTCAAGAGAAGGACTCACCTAACTGCTTCATGCAAGACAAGACCATGCCAAAAACACAGTGTGCAGGACATTAGTCAGTGACATAATACTGTGGAGAGTTTCTGCAAACACACGTATGCCAGGCATGGCTGAGAGTATGGATGCATGTGCGTGTGATGCAGGGGAAGGTCACTGGTTTCTTTGGGAGTGTGTTTGCTGATATTTCTGTGTGTGTGTGTGTGTGCACACGGAGGTGACAGGAGGTGCTCCGAGTGATCAAGTCAATATTGACCCAGTGACTTTATGTGCCCAGACCTAAAGCTATAATTAACACCAGTGTTGTAGCTTCACTCGTGAGGTTATATTTAGACCTCGTCTCAAAGCAAACAGCTTTGAAAATGGAGCAACACTGTTCAATAAAGAATACGATCTCTTCCAGGGACTTTCCACTCTGGCCACAATTAGCAAACTGGGCCTTTAATACTTTCAAAGTCGTGGAAATAGGTTTAAATAATTAAATTACAACTTAAAATGTGTAGTAACATGTGGGAGTGAATGTGTGTGAATTGACTCACTCTGTTGACTCTTGTCTTTGTGCTTTAGCTGCTGCAACTCCTGCTGTTTCTCGTGGTGCTCCTGCTCTCGCCTCCTCTGCTCCATATTGAACTAACCGCCCCCAACAAACACATTCATATTACAGCAACAAATACAAAGCAAATGCTCGTAATGTAAGATCAACTGGTAAGAAAATATAATGTACAATGTTGTTTTCGAGAAGCTAGCTTAAGTTTTTTTGACAGACAAATTGTACTTGATGTCTATGTTTTATATCCTTTACCCGGATATGCTGGTGCAGCTGCTGTTGGGAGAAGGAGGTGCGGGGCTGAGAGGAGAACGGGGTGAGGAGTAAAGGCGGGTGTAGCGGGGTGAGAAGCGCCGTGTCCGAACCGGGGCGCATCCCCCGCTCTCCCACCCTGAGATCCATGGGAAACAAGGCCGCGCACGACACCGGCACTGCCACCGAGGAGTCTGGGAAAAGAGAGGGGTGGTGAGGGGAGGGAGGGAGGAGAAAGGGGGGGTCAGTTTGCTTCATCCCTATTAAGAGCAGTCGATTAACACAATACTAAAAAACAATACGCACATGTAAACAAAGGCAAGATGTTTTTGAGAAAACATGTAAAAAGAAATACACCAGAATTGTTTCATATAACGTTTATCATAATAACCCTAAACTGTAGCTTTAGAGTCAAGTGAGGTGAACAAACATGTTGCTTTAGTTTCCTTCAGTTAGCCACCAGTACTGTTACATTCAGCAAGGAAAATGATATGAAACAAATACCCGCATACATGAAACTAGTGCTGTGTTTCAGTTCGCATGCTCCGATACTTGCACGAAATATTTTTGTTCACACTGACAAGTATGGCAAATTGCAGTGCACTGTGATAGTACGACCATATTGCAGTCTGCAATGATTTGTTACCGCAAATTATAATGCTGCTAGCGAGCTAGCCGGCTAACATCGGCAGTATCTGAATTGAGACACAGCGTAGGCTACTGTCCCGTCTCCTTTTGAAGCTAGCCTGTTCTACTAGCCTCTAAAAGCCAATTCATATTCTCATTAATCTTTTATTATTTTATTAATTATATTTCTACAGCTTAAACTTGACAGTCCATAGTAGTTGGGAAAGGCTACCGCATTATCATTTTAGGGCTTTCAGACAGAATGATGGAGATATTTTTGAGTTACTTTGCTTAATTGACATTATCTAACAGCAGAAATTAATTATGTTATTTTAATAATAATTAATAAATAAATTTCCCTTGGTGAAATTATTGTTATTTTTATTTCTGTGAAGGCCTATATGATACATAATGTATGTTGTGTGCATTATATGTCAAGACCTCACTACACCCGAACTGAAAGTATTCTACTTAACTACCGAAGTGTATTTAGTGGTTTATTGTAGCTGTGAAAAGCGTGTGACTACAAGTTTTGGATCCTAACTGAGAAAATTGGGTAAAAAGATGAATTGCATCTGCTCTCACCCAAACATGTGCCCCCCCCCCCCCCCCCCCCCACACACACACACACACACACACACACTTCCATGATATTTGCATGCTGTTGGGGTTATTTGCATTGCATGACTGAGTCAATGGGAAAGATTGCCTCATCCGGCGCTAAAAACAGGATCCAGGAAGGGAACAGCTTGGGAAAAGGCTGGGGGTGGTTTCTGTCTGTGACACACACATACGCACGCACATTTTGCACACACGCACACACACACACACACTCAAGCATACAGATGCACTTGCAAAAAATGCACACTGACTCACACACTGACACAGAAACGCAGCTGTTCGCAAATACACACATTCACATGTGTCCCACCACCACGCACTAACACGAACACATCTTTGGATAATACTTTAGCAAGCAACACATGTTCCCTTACATACATATATATATATTTACTCATACGCATAAATAAACACACACACACACACACACACACACACACAAATACTGTAAAGACGTTTACACACATCCACATGCTGCACACTCGCACACAGCTGCACACACAAGACAGGCTTGAGTAAACACCTATTGCACAAACCTGCCTTGACGCTTCAACCAAAACTTTAAAACACACACACACACGCACACACACACACACACACACACACACACACACACACACACACACACACACACACACACACACACACACACACACACACACACACACACACACACACACACACACACACACACACACACACACACACACACACACACACACACACACACACACACACACACACACACACACACACACACACACACACACACACACACACACACACACACACACACACACACACACACACACACACACACACACACACACACACACACACACACACACACACACACACACACACACACACACACACACACACACACACACACACACACACACAGCGAGCCTTGAAATAACTTGGCGTGACATCATCTCCGTGCTGCTGCGCCTGGTGCTCACATGTCAGGCTGCAGTGTGTGAAGTAAATGTCACTCACAGAGGGGCTTGGCCCGTTGCCAACAGCAGCACTGGAAATGGGTGAAAGGGAATAGAATAGAACAGAAAAGACGGATGTGTTTTTGGCGTCGTTTCTACTAGCGGATGTGCATGTGCGCACACACACACACACACACACACACACACACACATACACGTTTTTGCTACATGGTGGGGACGTCAGTGTAGAGGTTACGCGTGGGGACCTCATTTATTTAATGGAATAATGGCATACTTTTGATCACATAAATTTGTTTGGGGTCCTGGGAACCAGAATATCTACTCATGTATCAAGATTTCTCAAATTTTAAAAACTGAATTTTTGTCTGGTTTTTCTATCCCAGCGGGGACGGTCCTATTATGTCATAATACAAACCACCACCAGGGGACACTGTTAAAAATGTGTCTTACATTTACAAGCCTATATAAGGTATTCAATGGAGGGTAAGTTTTTAGAAACACTAAGGAGCCTTATATATAGAGTTGTTTCTGTATTATATTTTGTTAATTAATTTTATATTGCATTTGTATATTCACTCATCATTTGTGCATATTGAACTCCACTCAATATAAATGTTCAAACTTCACAGCTTTATTTACTTTAAGTTCTGTGCATCTTTCAGATATACTGCACTGAATATTACAGTTCAAAGCATTACAGTTGTGATACTGTGATATTCAGTACTTTGTATTTTAGTTGAAAAAAACACCACTACAAATAATGGAGCTGAATATCACAGTATCACAACTGCAATGCGCTCAGCATTAATATTTCAAAATAGTATTTTACTTGCAAAAAACAAATACTGAACTTGACTACTACAATACTTTTTTAACACTTACTGTTTTAGATTCAAAACCTTTCAGTGCCTCACAACAAACTGTTAATTGCAATCAATACAAGTGCACTGCAATGTAGACTATTTACATTTTCAGTGTAGTGACATGGTTTTAAATAAAAATACAACAAAAATGTATGTTTGTGTATCACAAAATATAGTAATGCGCATAATAATGCAAATAAAAACATTCAAATATTTAACAAAGAATAAGAGGAATGTCAAAGAGAACAGGCACGAGAATATTGTTTGACAATATTAAACAACGTCCAGCAACAGAAGGTCATAAATATCCAGCAAAGATTGTACCTGTAGTCTTCCATCTGAACACAATAGTGCACAAATGTAAAAGCTTACCTTTCTTTCAAGGACTTTCGCTTTAATGTATCAATTCGTTTTTTCATGTAAAACTTCACTCCCTCCCAACTCCTCTCTTTAAGGGCTAGTGGTGACGTCTGAATGCATTCCAGACATCGGGCTTTCCCAGGAACCTTCCCACAGCTGATGTGGTCCATTAGTGTTTTTTCCACAGCCTGGATTTCATCTTCGGTCCACTTCTGTCTTTTTGTTTGTGATGACCCTGAATAAAATGAGACAGTAATTTAATGTTATTCAAAAACCAGCAAGTACTGAAGCTATAATGACAACAGGTCTTGACTGTAGCAGTACACAAAATACAAGTAGAACAACCTGTAGTTGCAGTAACAAGTATTTGAAGCAACAGTATCAGCAATACAAGAAATAGAACTAGCAGCAGAAATATAGAAGGTAGTTGCAGAAGTATAAACAAAGACGAGGTTTACCAACACTAACACTAGTTTCAGTATTACATGACACAAGTGGAGTATTTCATTTAAAACAACTGGACATTGTCCGTTTAGTCAAGAAGACATTATGTGACAAAACTTAGGACTAGAAGAGATCTACTGACCTGAACAAATGAGTCCTTTACAGAGATGATTCTGAATTCAATATACTGGATGATGTGAATTATTTTTCCTTACGTAATGATGCCAGTTACTTTAATATGGTGTTTCATTAGTCTCAAAACCTGTCACACAAAAACCAGGTGCGTGCTTGTGATAGAAACGCACAGAGAGATAGCATCAAAATATCCTCTAAGTATTGAAAGTTAAAGTATACTCACTATGCAGAATCGACATAAATATATTTATGGTAGCCTGAAATCATTGGATAATAATTATCGATGCATTAATGTATTGTTCACTTTAATGTTAAAGCTGGTAAAGGTGGAGCTCATTTTAACTACTTAATACACTTATTAACTAAGTTACATACTACTTAACGATTATTAGTTTATTTATATTTTGGATAGAGAATCTGAATCTGCTAAGTATAACTTGCAAAAAATACCTCCCGCACTTGATCCTAGGTGAGAAACTGAAAAAACTTTGAAGAGATTACCTTTTTTTGTGTGTGATTCACCAGAGACCTCCCCAACCAGCAGCATCTTTTCATCCGAACTACCTATTAAAACACAAGCAAAACTGAGAATAACAGACTTTCTAAATATTTTATACATGCAATCAAATAGTGTCTACATTCTGTTGGTGCCCACAGAATGAACACTCGTGGTATTTTAAGGAAACTATTAAGGAAAATGATTGGAAATAAAAATGATACAGGCAAGGTAAAAGGCATGCAAATGATTAAGGCTAGCAATGTCACTGGACAGTGTGTGCTTTCTTGGTTGGTGTCATGTGCAGCCAGGGAAGTAGAACTTACATGTTTGGACATCTCCTTCCTGAGAGTTGGTTGAAGTTGTTACCGTTGTTCTCGTCTTACCCCTGTGCTGTTTGACATCTTCTGCTGAACTGTCTCTTTCTGTTTCTTTAGCAGATTGAGGAACATACTCAACCTCATCGCTGTACTCAGAACTTGATAGTGAACTTGAGTCTCCAAGCATTTGTCTGTTGAGCTTAAAAAAAAGAGAGGTTTAGACTTGGATTTTCTTCATTATAAAATCACAAGCATTTAACGATAATACATTTCAAGACAAAACAATAGACTAAAACTAGAGATGGCAAAACATTTTTGTAATGTTTGGACGTGCTCCCTACCTACCTAGCAGTCTATCTACCAGTCTACCTACCTACCAGTCTACCTACCTACCTATTTATCTACCAGTCTACCTACCTCCCTCCCTCCCTACCAGTCCAGCTACCTACCAGTCTACCTACCAGTCTACCTTCCCCCCTGGTAAAAAAAACTAACCTTTGCATTCCAGCTACGACTTAAAATCAAGGTCCTCTCCCTCATGACGTTTAACCTCTTTGTGTTCGACGTTTCGTAGCGCTTCTCACACACATCATGATGTGTTTTGAGTTTCTGGAGGCGACGCATAACACGACTTTGAGCCTGCAAAACACAGACAACGAAGTTTAAGTTTTAGCCTTATTGTACATGATACATGCTCTGTCAGGTGAGCCACTGGGGTGCCCCATTAGCCACTGAACAACTTTAGTAAACTTAAGATAGGGGCATCATATTTTCAAAGTGGATTAACTTGTTCTTAAAAAGTTTAATGTGGTCATTTGCACACAAAAAACAATAAAAAAAAGGTGTTGCATGCGAGGCCTCAATTAGATTTGATTTAACTGATCAGAATAGTGTTGTTTCTCACATAGACTTTACTCGGGCAGGCTGCTCAGGTTTATTAACAGCCATTATGCAACAAATACAATCACATTCTGTGGGATTTGATTCTATTCTTCTGAAATGTGTCTTGCATGCTGAGGTGTACACTGTTTTAAATAAATAACAAAACAATACACAACCAAACAACAAATACTACAACTTATATTACATCAGACATTAACAATAAGTGGCTGCAGTACAAACAATTGAATTGCTCCCTTTAATATTCAGTACTTCGTCCACATTGAGGCCTACTTAGAACCCAAACTGGTGATAGTTTAACAGACTCTGTTTAGTCAAACGTGTGGGACTAAATCTTCTGTGTGATGGTAAAAGCTGATATTCTTCAAATAAATTTGAGAGGGGTTGGACCTGATATTACCAGCCAGACACAACACTCTCTTACTTTACGCAGCTGGAAAACTTGAATCAGACAGATATATACCAGGTATATTGGCAGCCACCCATGTATATTTTGTCACTTTTGCATTTTTATTCTTTGTCCATCCAAGAGAAAGACAACATCAGTTTTCAATGAAGTAGTGGACAACTTCCCCTCACTCTACCCATCCTGTAGACTGACCTGTTCGTTCTGCTATCACGACAAGAGTCCAGTGAATATTTAGAATATAATCTAATTCTGTCGGAAACACTATGGTAACAATGGAAGTCTAATATGTGTGATTAACTAGCTGTAGTCTGTCTGTAATAAATTAATTACTCTAGTATTGTTTTGATATCTGTTCTACATACACAGTCGAGCAGGTTAACTGTCAATTAAGAACCCAAAGAAGATGACATATCCTACCTCGTTGGTCTGTTCAGGGTCAAAGCCATCTGTCACATCGGCACCTGCAAACATATAACAGAGGATGGAAATGTTAATATGGTTTATGATGAACTAATTCAATCTTCAATCTTTGATGGGAAAAAATGTGTTTCATTTGAGTTTGGATTCTTTTTAAATAGTTGTATGACCTAAACCCTGTGAGTATGATCAGTTTGGGATGGACTCCCTGAAATATTCAGTATTACAAAATACTTTCTACAAACCTCAATATACAATCATCTCTCTCACCTGTGCATTTAGAGCTGCCACCAGTGGATGAAAAACATGCTCCATCCTCCTGAAAGCACAAGGGACACATTCAGTCATGTTACAGTACTCTGTATTTCAAGCTGCAGTGGTAGAATTTGGTGTAGTTAAAATTGTGACATGAATCATTTAGATATCACCTGAACTGCTATTATTACATTTTGACTGAAATTAAAAGTAATTTTCTGGTCTTATAGGCTGCATTATAGTAACGAGATCTACTTTTGTTCTGAAAGTATGAGGCTGAATATTCGACTTCAATACCAATGGCGATTTCAATTACAATATCTGCTTACATGTGAAGAAATACTACATTTAAAAAGTTGACCTTGACTCAATATGTCAAATATCTCACTTTGTTGAGCATAATATTCACGTTCTGTGGGAAAAGAAAATAATGATAAAACATAAATTCGAAAAAATATCTAAATATCACTATATTGTGACTGTAAAAAAAGCCCCATGATGTGTAAATTATCCATTTGTAGTTGGCTGTAATTAGTTGTCCAGGATTGCGGTTTCACTTGACATTGGAACATGTGCATGTGCTGCTAGCTGCACATGCTAGCTTAGTGTTAGCTAACATTAGCTGTCCATCTCGGTTTCACTTGACATTGGAACATGTGCTGCTAGCTGCACATGCTAGCTTAGTGTTAGCTAACATTAGCTGTCCATCTCGGTTAAGTTCTAGCACATTGCAACAGCTCATTTTATATGGCAGTACATGTACCAACAGTATCAAAGTAAACTTAACAGCACTATGTTACATTAGGAGCTAGGACAATAATTAAAAACTTACCATTTCCATCCAGGTTCCACAGCTAGCCCATCAGGTTACATGTGTGTGGAGCCGCTCGACAGTCTGAGGCAGTCAGTCACCTCTCCACGAGAGCATGTGCTGACTGGGGGTGGGGCCAGGCCATGGTCCCCATGAGGACGGTAAACATCAGGTTTTGTGTAATGTCAGAAATGAAACTTAAGGTACTTCACACAGAACCTGACATTGACCGTCCCCACCATAACCTCGCCCATCCCCCACTCTTTTGGTCACCATCAGCATCAGGGAGCTCTGAGGCTCGGCCTGGTCTGCGGCCTTTGTAAATAACTTAGACAGGTAATAGTAATTACTAAAACGGAAGGATTACATAAAATACATGCTCAAGTCGAGACATTATTACTCAACTAGAATTTAGTATAAAGTATGTTAAAAAAATATTTTTAAAACAAATATATATTTTTTGAAAATTGAAATGACACAAGCATTTCTAATGAAGTTAAGAAATAGAAGCATTTTTCAACTATTAAAAAATTATACAAACATTGATATTCTTAAAATAGAAACAACTACAACTATTTACAAGCCCTTGTATTGAACAGAAGTATTTATATGTGTATTTAACTAACATATTATGAATTTACGATGGGAAATAATATTCAAAAGTATAGTACTCGCACAAGAATACAAAAAAAATAGATTTATTAAGGGCTCTAATCATTATATTTCATAGTGAAGAATAAAGGTACAGAGTGGGGAGGGGCTGAAATCCTATTTGTTTTAGAGTTCTAGATAGTTTTTATCAAGGTTTTACATGATGTATATTCAAATTGCAATTATGACAAATGCAGGAAACTTTTCTTGATAGTATAATGTATTATACAGATGCTCTTGTATATAAATGCATGTAATGTCCTGGGGACGGAAAAGGCATGGAAAAGTGTGGGAAAAAATCTATAAGACAATGCTTGGAATGAATAGATACATAAATAAATCATAGTGCTGTTTTTTCCATTCTGGGATGCCAGAAACATTGTTTCAGCTAACCGTGAGCCTTTCTCTGGAGGCATTTGTGTCCATACATACATAATGAGCCTAGCCTAGCATTACTGTCGTCAATATGCTGCTAGCTTCAGAGTTAAAGCCCATCATGCCTCAGGCAGCTGCTCTGGACTGGTCCTAATGGCTATACATTCTGGTTTTGCCCAATTACCTTTAGGACGCCCAGGCCCTACTCATTCTGATGCCTTAGCATTTAGCATTTCTGCTTCTTCTTTTGACTGTTCTACCTGCTCTGCTAACGAGACTACCAGTGCTAACACTTCTATCCAGTGACAATCAGTCCTCCACTATGACCTCTTTTTCTTCCTGGTGTGACGCTGTTAACTGGAAAGCTAATGCTAGCACATGCTTGTGTTAACAATGCTAGGGACATTAGCCGTGTTTCTAGCAACGGATCATTGCCATTTCTTACTTTCCACAGTACATCTGGATGCTGGATCAATGGTTTTCTTAGCCTTTGCTTCAGCATCTCCTTATCACACTCTTTGTGCAGTTCACCTCCGTAAGCTACATGAAGCAGAGATGCATCTGGCCCCATTTCCCCATAATGAGTGTCCTCCATCGGCTCTGTTTGCCACAGAGACAGACTGGGCCCTGCTGAATGATTCTCTATTACTCTTTGCCGTCTCACAGCACCATGCTCTACCCACAATGGACACCTATCTCAACTTCTTCTCGTCCTCGCTATGGTGGCTCAGGTATTAAAGCCATTTTAGTTTACTGGCCCACTATTTCTGACCCGTCCTCCCCCTCTGCCCTTCTGCTAACCCCCCATGAGCCTGGGCACCCTATGTTGAAAGTGGCCCTCTGGTTGTTCACAGAGCCCAGCTGGTAACTAAGGGTTACTAGGCCTTTCCAGTCTGGGCCCCCACACTCTGGAAAAACATGCCGGTTGAGAAAACGTTAGCTAAATATGTCAGTGTTTTTAAATCACCTCTTAAAACATTATTACGTTAACGTTATTAACATACAACGGGTGTGGTAAGGACCCAGGAGCAGTATGACAGACACCAGGGATAGTTTGAATCAATGCAGCAGAGAGGACGAGGGGTGTATGAGACCGGAAGCCAGGGAGTTGTTAATATAATTGTCCATCGCCTCTCTTTCAGGAGCAGACAGGGAATAAAGGCGCCCCTTAGGTGGAAACGTACCAGGATGGAGGTCTGGCGACCACCAGGGTCTCGTGTCGCTGAAATAGTATTTGTGGCACACACAACATAGAAACAGTAGTTAACTGGATGCAATTCCAATTCTTTGAGTAATCTGGTAGCTCAGGATTTGTTGCGTGCGCTCCGCCAGAAGATGAGCTGCACTGGCACCATCCTTATATACATGTAGGAACAAAGATGGGGAATTGACGTTAGTATTGCACGTGATCACCGTTTAAGCTCTAAATGCGTCTCTTTAACAGGGGCAACAGACAGTTTTACTACAGCTAACTTCGGACCTAAAAACTAGCAAGCTAACTTTTTGACAGCGTGTCAGGCAGCTCGGTTGATAAGGATTCATGTCTGAACTAAATATTAGCCATGGTCACGTTGCGGGTCAAGCTGCAGGGTATCAAACTTGTGATGGTAAGTTAGCTAGCTAAGCTAACTGCAACTTATGTTGCTTGACAACAGGTTGCAGTGTGTCGGGTTAACTTACTAAAGTTGCACAAATGTGAGTTCCGTGACATAATGACCCTTTCTTCCTATAGTGTGTATATATATATAGTGTTGTGCGCAAGAGAGTTTTATCCTCAGATTCCATGCATTAGATCAGAAGGTCACCAAGGGAATATTCAAAGTAAGAGTAAAAAAATTAGGCCTGTAGCCACCATATAGCTAGTTGTTACAAAACAACTAACAATGAGCTTTGCTAGCTACAAGGGGTGCGACCATAGAAATACATTATACGGTTTTCCGTGGTTTATTGAAGAGTTAGTTGTTATAATGACAACACGCGTCTGTGTGGCTAAGTGTTGTTGCAGCTTGCTTGGAAGAGAGCAGACTTAGCTCCAGAGACAGATGGCTAGCTACTGAGCTAGGTAGCTTATTTTTCTCCTGAGCAGGCAGGGAGTTTGGCCGAGGGACCGTTAGACCCAGCGCTGCTGCTGGCCACCAGCCCGCTGTTGTGACCATCTTCTGTAACTAGTGAAGCATTTAAGCATAGTGGAATTAGCAAGCTAGCTAACTAGCCAGTTGTCGAGTTTGCTAGCTAGCTTGCTAATTTAACAATGCTTAAATGCTTCACTAGTTACAGAAAATTAGCCACACAAAGTTGCTACTCATCTGGCTGTTGCTCAAAGTGGGCCCTTCTACATTTCACTCTGGTGTACCATGGTTTATTTTTCGCACCAGCAGTTCTCACAAGCTGCTGTGAGCTCATAATGCTTTTCTGACCTCTTCATATCAGTTTCTCTGGATGACTCATTATGGCAATTCATAACAGTGCAGCGCCAGTATTTTTGCACCATGCTTAAGAAGCAGTATGATTTTATAGGGCACACATTTCCAGAAGAAACAAACGGTCAGACAAAGCCTGTGACACATGTAAATAATGGAATAACTATTCATACAGAAAGTTTGTCTCTTAGCTTTTGCAGCGTTATCTATGGTCGTAATAGTGGTCCAAAATGATGTCAAATTGCATACTTTAAGTCAAAAAAAGTCTTAAAATATCCTTGGGGAGGACAACCAAACCCAAAATATCCTAGTATCTTTTATTCAATGTAGAAATTCACGACTCTTTATCCTGCTGCGTAATATGTCCTGTCTGATATGCTGCTCCTAAAACCTAAATAAATGGCTCACACCCTGTCTGGCAGGCTGGTGTTGATTCCAGGCTGAAGGCATCGTACAGTAAAATATGTTTTAGAGTGATACTATAGGCTACAAATAACACAGGCTAGGGAATTTGGGGTTTATGTCCCAACTTTAACATGGGCCGTACTGGGGACACGGCCCTTTTTGGGCACGGTGGAAATGTTTTGGCCATACGGACTAACTCCCATTGCGCCATCCGGGAACCCAAATGCCATTGAGGGGGCCAAGTGTTAACAACTACGAAATGCTATAGAGGGCGCTATTCATCATGGAAACCATGGGTAACATGGGAATGGGTGGGGCTAAGTCCCGAATGGATTATATGCCTTTTGGGTACAACTTTCATCGGAAACATGGAAATGGGTTGGGCTGATCATGGGAAACATGGGAATGGGTGGGGCTAAGTCCCGAATGGATTATATGCCTTTTGGGTACAACTTTCATCGGACACATGGAAAAATGGATGGGGGTAACCATGGGAAACATGGGAATGGGTGGGGCTAAGTCCCGAATGGATTATATGCCTTTTGGGTACAACTTTCGTCGGAAACATGGAAATGGGTGGGGCTGATCATGGGAAACATGGGAATGGGTGGGGCTAAGTCCCGAATGGCCTTTTTTGCTTTTTGAGTGGAAAACATGGAAACGGATCAGCTATCACCGTACGACGCCACGTGGACACCTTGGTTATGTTACCGGATGCACAGGGACGGTCCAAAACTTTACCAAAGTTCTACAGACTTCTTGCTTGGCATGCTGAATCAAGGCATCACAGGGAATGCATGGTGCAAAATTCAAGCAGTTTCAACCTTTTTCTCAGATTTTATGGCCGTTTCAAATTTACCGGCCCTTTAAGAGAATTTAGCACCAATTTACTGTTTTCGGGCACCTTAACTTGGACCTACGAACTCCAAATTTTAGGCATTTCATCTCCACGACCCTCTCTTCGTTCACAAAAAGAATGTATTCCTCTATTTTGCTTTAAAGTATTTTTAATTAATTAAAAGACTGGAGACGTATACATGTGTGTGTTTCTGTTGGGTCCTATAAAAACACTAATAAACGACTTGTTGTTATGAAATTGACATATGTTGGACACAAGAGGATACTCTACTAGGCTGCATTGGATTGAAGTCATTAGCATGCTGCTAACAGGAGATAATTTTCCAGAGGGCTGAGAGATGGGATTCTTGGTGAGCATGTTCAGAACCTAAGATAAGATGTTGGGTGCAATTTCCAGACTGTTTGAGCTTTTTGATGAGTTATTTGCATGTTGTAGAAATAAAGGACAGGGTTAGGACTTTTGGCATGAATGAGAGCCCAATCAAATGTAGGCAACATGGCATTTTTTGATTTATAAGGGAAGGGCACTGCCATTTCGCATACAGAAAAGGAGGACAAATGGCCCTTTTCGAGTTATAAGGAATGTTCAAAAACGGCCATTTGTCCTAAATTTGAATGGGCTCTCATTTATGCCAAAAGTCCCAACCCAAATGGCCGTTTTTGGAAGATAAGGGAAGATAGGGCCTTCGAAAAAGCCTGTTTTCAGTGTTTAGAGTCAAGAGGGTTATTGCTGGGTCCTATAAAAACACTAATAAACGACTTTGTTTTATAAAATTGACATATGTTGGACACAAGAGGACACTCTACTAGGATGCATTGGTTTGAAGTCATTAGCATGCTGCTAACAGGAGATAGCTTTCCCAAGGGTCTACAGACTTCTTACTTTCCAGACTGAATCAAGGTATCAAGGGGAAGGTGTCCTGCGAAATCCAGGCAGTTTCAACCTTTTTCTCAGATGCTATGACCGTTTTACATAGGTCAAATTGACTGCTCTTTATGGTAATTTAGGCCCGATTTACATGACAGATGTTGATGAAAATGATATATGATGGACAGCAGTAGCATGGCTACAACATATTAAAAAAGCAGAGCTCTCAGATGTTTAGAACAAAAATTTCTCCAATCTGACTTAACAGCACGACAGGGTGTACATCTTGCTAAGATGTTCACCCTCCTGTTCTCCTGAGTTTCATACAGGCAAATTTATTTTCTAGACATTTTAGAGGGATTTTGTTCACGTGACCTCATTGTAGGCCTAGTCCACAATGTGTGTCCGTAATCTGTGGTTTCTGGGACCCATATTTGAGAGATTATGGCCATTTTTGCATAGGTCAAATTTACCGGCCCTTTAAGAGGATTTAGAGCCAATTAAGACCTTTTTTGCTGTTTTTGGGCACCTTAACTTGGACCTACGGACTCCAAAATTTAGGCATTTCATCTCCACGACCCTCTCTTCATTCACAAAAAGAAAGAATTCCTCTATTTTGCTTTAAAGTATTTTTAATTAATTAAAAGACTGTAAATTACGTCCACATGTGTCTGTTTCTGTTGGGTGCCATAAAACCATTTCTACAAGACAGATGTTGATGTAAATGATATATGGTGGACACCAGAGGATGCTCTACTAGCATGAATTGGATTGATCTTATTAGCATGTTGCTAACAGGTGATAGCTTTTCCTAGGGTCTACAGACTTTTTACTTTCCAGCCTGAATCAAGGTATCAGGGAGAATGTGTGTTGCAAAATGCAGGCAGTTTCAACCTTTGTCTCAGATTTTATGACCGTTTGTACATAGGTCAAATGTACCGGCTCTTTAACATACTTTAGGCCCAATTTACACATTTGTTGCTGTTTTCGGGAACTTTAACTTGGACCTACGAACTCTACACATCAGGGGGAAGGTGTGGTGCAAAATTCAGGCAGTTTCAACCTTTTTCTCAGACTCTATGGCCATTTTTACATAATGCACCAATTACGACCTTTTGACCTTTGACCTAAACGCCTGGTTTTGGGCACCTTAACTTGGACCTACGAACTCTAAATTTCAGCCATTTCATCTCCACGACCCCCTCTTCATTGTCAAAAAGAATGCATCCCTTTATTTGGCTTTAAAGTATTTTTAGTTAATTAAAAGACTGGAGACATTCACGAAACACAGTGAATTTCCCATTGATATTCACACCATGTAATCTATGGGCAAAGGTTGAATTACTGTGAGAATCTCAGCCTCATTGAACCTTGTTTTCTATGGGTTAATAGGTCAAACATAGTCGAAATGCCATACATTACTATGGAAAAGGTTTAAGGAATTTCCCATTGAATTTCCTGACAAAGAATCGTTGGGCAAAGGTTGAATTACTGTGAAAATCTCAGCCTCATTGAACCTTGTTTTCTATGAGATAATAGGTCAAACAAAGTAAGATTGGAGTTGGTCCAATCCTTTTCATTTTCATACCAGTGGACCAAGGCGTTGAGATTGTAGTGTAGTCCAAATTTCAGCTTCCTAGTCCATTGTTTTCTATGGGATTCCAGGCCAAATAAAGTTAAAATAAAGGGTTAGGACTTTTGGCATAAATGAGAGCCCAATCAAATGTAGGGGAAATGCCCTTTTTTGAGTTATAAGGGAAGGGCACTGCCATTTCGCATACAGAAAAGGAGGACAAATGGCCCTTTTTGAGTTATAAGGAATGTTCAAAAACGGCCATTTGTCCTAAATTTGAATGGCCTCTCATTTATGCCAAAAGTCCCAAGCCTGTTCTCATTGCTCCCATACAGTATCTACAGTATGCTCTAGACTAGGAGGCTGAAACTTACTAGAGGGCATACCTGGGACCAGCCCACCAGATGTGCAAAGTTTCAAGCAAATCGGGCAAAAAAACCATTCAAAATACTTTGAAGTTTTTTTTGTGTTTTTTTTGTATTTTTAGAGTTCAGGCCGATTTCGAGGCTCTGGCGCGGTCCAGAGCAGTTGCCTGACTCCCCCCATCGTCCTGATAGTCATTTAGATGACATGGGGCGCAAAAAAACATTCAAAATACTTTGAAGTTTTTTTTGTGTTTTTTTGTGTTTTTTGTGGGTTTTTTTGTTTTTTTGTGTTTTTAGAGTTCAGGCCGATTTCGAGGCTCTGGCGCGGTCCAGAGCAGTTGCCTGACTCCCCCCATCGTCCTGATAGTCATTTAGATGACATCGATCCAGAATCCCCCCGAGGTGGCCCTTCAGTGGCCCAAAAGTTCCCGGAGTGATGGACCAAATGGCCCAAAAGTTCCCGTAGTGATGGACCAAATGGCCCAAAAGTTCCCGGCCGTCCGGGAACACGAAGGCCATTCGGGGGCCATGGTTTTGAAGTGGCCCTTTTTGGCCCAAATGGCCCGACCGGAATGGCAGTTTTGTTCCCGCACGTCCAAGTCAATGTCCCCGTAGTGGACAAAAAAGATAAAAGGCCATTCGGGCACACTGTTCCCAAACTTTGGAAAATCATAACTCGGCGAGCGTAAGTCCAAACCGAACACAAAATTCCCGCGTTAAACTAGAGCAAGTATATATTGCGAATATAGGACCTGCTTATTTTTAGCGGCGCTCCTTCTGTCCATAATGTTTCTTTGAAAAAGGACCTGTTTTGTCCTTAGCTCCAATGCAAATTTATTGCAAGTGTCCCGGCAAGCCCTAGGGGCGGAAAGCATTTTAAGTATTAACACTATGGGTAAATATACAAGCACACCACGTTAACCCTATACTGTTTCAGTTGGAGTATTATTGGGGTATTATAGACCTACTATAGAAGATGCATAGCATTTGAATAGTATAATAATATAACAATCAAATCACGACTGACACAGAATGCTATAACATGCTTAAAGATATAATAAATAAATAATTCAATTCAATTAATTTTGTAGAGTCAAAAATAAAACATAAATAGGAATTAGGAGCAAGACATTGCTGACACCGCCCCATACACACGCCAACAAGTGAATGAATAATGGGGGTAATGGGACTTATTTTTCTTCAACTTCAAGAACTGCATCTGGCTGTATCAATGTGCTTTCCCACGCTGTACAGGAGTGTGTGGATGAAGCATTAAGTTGTGACTCTATGCTTTGTGATGTTACTACTCCCCTTATCTTTTCAGTCATTACTGCAAAACCTCTCCTCAGTGAGTCTGCAACTTGCCATATGTAGTTTACACAGAGATTAGCCTAATATAACGATCGCAATAGAAAGTGTACACATGAAAATGGCCACCCCTCTAACCATCCTGCTATATTGATTTAAAGGAAAATGTCTTTTCTACTCCTATTTCATGTCTATGGATACAACTCTATACCTGCATTTGTCTGTTATCATCAATATCGTTGTCATTGAACAGTGAGCACTGTTTAATGTGAAAAGGTAGCTTAAAAAAAAGCAGTGCTACAAAACAAGACCTTATTGATCTCCGCATTAATTCATGTTACACCTCTGACATGGCAAAATAAATCAAATATAGACTATTATAATTGTTGTTATTATTATTGTCAATAATGAGATAATGAATAATGATAAAATATCATTAAAATAGTATAAAAGAAAACACAAGCAAGAGTTTACATAAGGGCTAGTCTAACATTTTAACAGAGTGCATTATGGATTGAAAACATGACAACCTTAAAATACATGATAAATATAGACAATATACATTATGTTATCATTGTTTGAATGCAAATTTAAAAAATAATAATTATAGCAATATAAATAATATCAATATTAATATTATGTATTTATTTATTTTTTATCAAATGTAGCATTTCATTCATGCCTATCTTTGGTCAAAAAGACAACATTTAAAGTGTATTCCCAAACTTTAATACTACTTTTGATCAATAGGGGGCGGTAGAGAGTGGACAAACAGCGATGCACACTTCAAGAACAGCCGACCTCATGGGGACTGCAGTGCTCTGTGTATACACTAGGGGAGCATTCATACACACACACACAGATTTTTGTCTTGAAAATGCTTTTCCAGGGGACTTCAGAGAAAAATACATGGGGCGTGTCTGGACACTGTTTTGAAGCTCGTAGGAGGGGTCTGCCGGTGGGGACCTCATTTTTTGTCCCCACGGTGACACAAGTCCCCATGGGTCTGTGTGCATTCAGGTCAAAGTCCTCACCGGGATACAATAACAAGAACACACAGTGAGCGTGTGAGTCTGTGCTCTCATTAACATCGCGGTTTGGGTTAATCTTACATGGAACTGTGTGTGTGTGTGCAGTGTCAGAACTCCTCCATATTAGGAGGTACAAAAACAGAGACACAGTCTAAATGCCGACCATTGTTGGAATGACAGAAATCCCTTGGCAAACGCACCCAAACACACACACACACACACACAACCAGTTGTGCACACGTATTCTCTGCAACGACAGCAAGGAATAACAAAGCTATTATTCTGAGGGAAAAGGAGAGGAGAACATGCTTATACAAGGAAACAAAAGGCCGATACAGCGCACACACACACACACACTGGGAACACCAGTGTCTCTCTCATTCCTTGCCTCCCATGGGTTATAAATAGCAAAACATACCCTGCTCCAACATTTACCGACACAGGGCCTTTTGTTTTCGACAGAGAAACACACACAAGCACACACACGCAGACACCTCTAGAGTAACACGGTGATGCCACCCCCAGTTTCCAGTTGTTGGTTTCGTAAAACTGAATAGATGTAAATGAAAGTGCTGGGAAAAGAAACAGTAAAGGGATTAAAGAATGGGAGGATGCAATATGGTTTGCTTGTTTTCATTGTATACGTGGGGTTCGCGGAGAGAAAAGACAGCTTAACCACTTCTTCACTGTGGTATTATGACCATTAATCACTCTGCAAAGTTCAACTTTAAGAAATCCTAAGTATTACAAAATGTTCAATGTGTTGAAATGACATAGGCATGGAATCACTCGACAATGGAATTGTCTTAATAAGTCACATTGTTGGCTCGATATGACGAGTCTAAGACTCACTGGATGATAATGTAAAGTGGCTTTCATTGACTCTGACGTTCAGTGTGTACGCCTAGTGACCATTTCAGACTTTTCCCTTATTTGCTCACAGCTCACACCTCTAAAGAGTGTGCAAAAGCATGCAAACAGAGGTAAGTTATTGACTCAACACCAGAAAAAGACAAGGCATGATGGAAAGCTTCCATACTGCAATGACTTTATCGCTCTTTATATGATTACAGAGGTGTGAAGCCCTTCATCCATCATCGGTGTACAGCCCTAATCATCACGTGTTAAGTCCACATGGCCCGCAAACAAACTCTTCGCTGTATCAGGTAACTGTAAAGCTGCTGTTTCAACTTCTTTAAAAAGGCAAGTTTATAAAAAACCCAGTAAGTACATTATGGCTTCGTCATGCACATGAAACTGGGTCCTCTCCAGTTGAGGAATAATCTCTCTGACCACTTTAAAATAGCTGATAATAACAAGGTTCCCCCGTAGCAAACATGACTTTAAGTCCAGAAACCGTGTCGTGGTTTAGTCTCTGGACCTCTGCAACCACATTTAATCCCTCCACAGTCTCTCTCTCTCTCTCTCTCTCCTGGGTCTCTCCAAGTAATACTAGGCTCTAATGTTTTTAGTTCTCTTTGAGAATGATATTACGTTACAGTTTATTACATCTGCGTGCCGCACTCAGGGAGGAACAACGGTCTCTGACCCCGTGGTTGTGTGATTGTGTGTTGATTTTATTTAAATGGCATGTTTAGTTTTTTTCTGTGCGAGAGGAGCTGGAAAAGGCATGTACTGGAATAGCACACAAAGCGCGTGCACACATGTAGACGCATACATTTGAGCATCCGAAACGAGCTGCATGTTAAAGCTGCAATGCATGTTTTGGTTGAGGGGGGTCAGGACGCTGCAGGAATTCATTCTCTGCTTTGAGAAGCGACCACCCTTTACAACCGTCTCAGGCCGGTTTGTTTTAGTCTCACACTACAACTGACAACTGTATGTTGGTATTCAAAGATGTCCTCTAAGTTATTCTTCTTAACTTCTGCATTGTACCAAACCCATGTGTTACTATTCATGGCTGGCAATTTTTTAGCACCAGCAGATAAATATCTTTGCATTCTGTATCTACTTTCTCTATATACGGCTGTCATTAGTATTGCATACCCGTGAACGACATGAAAAGCACAGTGCACAGGATGTGATGCATAACAGACAACATTATCATGAGTTCAGCTGCCGACGGTCTTCTTTACTAAAACAAAGTGATGCCCACAACGAAGCCCACAGTTTTAACAGAGAGACTGCACACCAGTTCTTCTTCTTTGGTTCTATTTCGGACTTTAGCTGCCTGAGGTGTGTCACTTTGGACTGAACTCTTGAGACCTTGTGTTATCAAAACGCAAATTGTTGTTTGCCGGCAGGAACCGCAAGTGTTGCCAAATCAGAACGGACTGAAGTCCAGTACAGTCGGCTCCTCTTGAAACAATGCACTGCAACGCTAAGGTTTACTTTGTGCAGGAGTGTCAGCGGGTCATTATGGAAATCACCAACGGCACAGTGCGATACGGCCCCGTCGGGCTGTAGAGACCGTCGGGATTGTGCCGATTTATGTGAGCGATTAGGTAGATTAGGTTCTCCGTGTGATTGAGGGAGAGATAGTCGACCCCACCGCCTGACATTTGGTAATCCCTTCCTACAGATTCAATTCACTTGTATTTGAATAGCCCAATATCACTGACAATTTGCCTCAGAGGGCTTTACAATCTGTACAACATACAAAGAAAAAGGAAACAGAAAAAAGGAAGAAACCTCTGGGAGATCAACTGAAGAGGGATCCCTCTCTCAGGTTGGGCAGAAGTACAATAGCTGCCGAATGAACAACATCATTAATTCCTCCCCCTTTCTATTCTAACTTGTGTCCCGTTTAGACTCAGGACTCGTCCTACAGGTTAGACAAGGATATAAATAGCTCTCCCTCCCCCTCATCAAAAACAAAAAAAGAACAGAGCGGACTAAAAAGAGGGAGAACGAGGTCAAAAGACGGACGAGTTGGTCGACAATCTTTAACAATCCGCAGATAAGTCGAGTCACTCGCTGCACACAGAGGGAGAGCCGACAGCCAGCGCAGTGCCACTCACGACAGACACTCCGTACAAAGTCAACACCAAGCGGAGCAGACGACACCACTTTGTGTCTTGACACACGTCCAAATATAGCCGCGACGCTTCCTCGCGACTAAATCACACTACACCTTCTAGAGGTGACAGCTACTTTCAGTAGACAAAAGATGTCATTACCTCAGGGTATCTGTGAGGGTTAGTACAAATTAAAGACTCAAGGCCCTGTTTAAAAATAAATAAATATTAAAACAAATAGTTGGGTGAGTCACCAGCAGTTACTAGATGTCTGCAAAAAGGGAAAATCGTGAGAAAAAGAAGAGCAGACAAAGCAAAGGAGAAACTGTTGGAAAATAAAGAGGTAAAGGACGGAGCCGGAGTCAAGAAGAGAAAGTCAAGCGTCCTCCTCTTCACTCCATCTCTATCAATCCCTTCGCCCTTTTCTCCAAATGCTTGGAGTGGTATGCAGCTGTGTTTTTATAATGTCTTTGTGTGTGTGTGTGTGTGTGTGTGTGTGTGTGTGTGTGTGTGTGTGTTGAAAAGGTTGTTTGCATAGAATGAGCTGCAGCAGCAACCTGACACGTCGGTCTTTGTGCAGAAGAAACATGCGATTTGTTTCCTATTAGTGTCATTTCAAAAAAACGTCTGCACATACTTGGAACACCTCGACTAATGTATTCATTCTACTGATTAGTGTGTGTGTGTGTGTGTGTGTGTGTGTGTGTGTGTGTGTGTGTACGTGTGTACGCTCCAAAGAACTACTGGTCCAAGTCGTTCCAGCTCTTTGCCAAAGAAAACAGTTCCCATTTCATCTTAAGCAAACAAACACCGGGTCAGAGCAGAAGGTTCAAGTCTGGTTTTTCTGAAGCAAGTGAAGATGCATGATAATCTGCAAAAAAATAAAGCTTTTGAAGTCACTTCTTGACAAATTTAGCAACTAACATTTTGCAAATAAGATGTTTCTGTTTCCTGATGTATCTGGTATAACACAGCGTTGATATTATGTTCGTCTTAAACCTGTTTTCCAGAGCAGCATGCCGCTCTGATTGCATCACTTTTCATTAAGATTCTTGCCATTTCCAGGTCAAGATGAGATTGAGTGACTAATGAGATGAGATCTCTTTAAACAAACAGACCTAGTTTCATTGTAAAGCCCGGCCCAGTACGAGACTATTACAACTAGAGATGCAACTTGCTGATGAATCTGTTCGTTATTGTTATTATATCACAGAGATCAAGTGTAAAACCCAAAGATGTTCTACTTGTAATGATAAATACACTGAAAAAGATAAACAAAGTCTCCCATTTGAGAAGCTGAAACTAGCAAATGTTTGAAATGTTTGGATAAATCGCTCACACAATCAATCAATCATTAAGATTGTTGATGATTAAAGTTCTGCTGATTGTCTAATCTATTAAATGGCCCACTTCATTCCTGTTTATTTGCTCTTTACAGAACACCGTCTACCCTGCGGTACCACTTAGGAATAAGAACGGGGTTACACCTCCACGTGGGGTCCAAATCCTGATGCCCAGAAACATCCAGAACACAGTCAAATCATAAGAAAAGAGAAAATACAGGCAGAGGGCATGGTCTCTGCAGATACACTCACTTCTAGTGGGTCATAAGTGATGATTGAGAGGAATTATCTTTGTATCAGTCTATACATTTTTTTTTTTTTTTTTTTTTTTAAATTGTTCCTCTTTAGCTTTAACAAATCGTACAGTTGTATATTGTCCGGCTCTCACTATTCCTCACTTCCTGATTTAGAAAATCAAAACCTGAACTTTTTGCTGAAAGTGCATTTTTAACCTTCCTGCCGTTTGCTCAAACACTGCCTCAATGTATCATATGTAGGGATTCAGGGATGTGTGGAGAAAACAAGACCAGAGACCAATCACTGCACAGCTGAAACCTAAAAAACATGTCGAGGAGATAGACGCAACGTTTAGATGTACAGCAGATTTCTCATAGGAACAAACATGTGGGACACTAAACAAACCCAAAATAGCAGCGATCCAAAAACAGACACGGCTCCCGTGCAATAACAAGCAGGAGGCCAATGTCATCGGCCTCCTGCAAGAGATCCCACAGTGGACGTTCCTATTCACGAGGAAAGGGTGCTTTTCAATTCATCGTTTGTAGGGAAATCACAATATGTGTGAGAGACAGGTTAATAACATTAGAGTGTGTGTGTGTGTGTGTGTGTGTGTGTGTGTGTGTGTGTGTGTGTGTGTGTGTGTGTGTGTGTGTGTGTGAGAGACAGTAACAGAGGAAGGTTGATGTATAATGCAGCGTGGGTCCAGTTTCCTAAGTCCTCATCGAGTTTCCATAAACATCTAACGCTGCTGTCTGTTAGTCCAGCAAGTTCTCAAACACACACACGCACACACACACACACACACACACACACACACACACACACACACACACACCTCTTGCATTGTGTTGCTGCACTCAAAACAAATGTAGTCGCGAAAGCGGCGCAAGAAGAAATCTGACAATGAGTGACACGGACAGAGAGGAAAGCAATCTCTGTTTAACCCCTCGCTCGCCCTCAACCTCACGCCTTCAGGCTCGATCATCACACTTTGTCACACTCACCGACGCGCACCACAGCAGGCTTCCAATGCGCGACCCAAGGAGTTGTGATACAACAGGTTCCATCTCCCGTTCGGGAGATTTAAAACGTCCACGGGAACAACCGACCGCACACGAACACGCAGGCACACGGAGTAGAAAAGGATAAATAAAGTCAAAAGGCACATACCCGTGTTTCTGTCTTGTAAATATCCGGCTATGTGAAAACCCCAGTAGCACTTCTGCCTCAGCCAGCTCACAGCAGGATCTATAATTAGACAGAGAGCTCCACTCCCCTCCAGTCATCTTTTACTGTCGGCCACATCCTCTTTTCTTTAACTCCTTCTCTTTCTTCTCCTCCCTCCCTCCCCCTCTCCCCGTGTATCGCTGTCTCGATTTGTTGACGCTGCCCCGACACACAAACTGTTGATTTCATCATTTCATTCACACATGTGGAAGCACCTCGTCTGGGAGGGTGCCTGCAGACTCCAGACAGAAAAAGGACTTTTAATCTCCTTTTAAAATGCTGCCTGGAATCAAGTTAAAGACCAAATGAAAACAAAGACGCTGAAACTTATAAAGTGCAGACTAAGAAAACAGTTCGCAAGAAATGAACGATGTGATGAAACACAAGAGCTCTGACGACACTGCTGGAGGCATTTTAAGACTTTTTTTAATACACTTTTTAGGAACCCACTTTCACAACAACTTCTCTCACATTACACACTTTGGCACACTTTGGCCGGTGTCAGCTCTTTCTAGTGCAGATCTTTACAATCCATCCCATAAACTTCAGGGATTGCAACCATGGCGACGAAGGGGGTGGTCGGGCCGGCAGGAAGTGGAGTCTATAAAAACAACAATGGGAGAACCAGGGTGGCTTCCTGTTTAAGAGCTGAGTTTAGACTCCCATTTCCTCCCCTCTCCTCCCCCTGCTGTTGTCGGGACGCTGCTGCCGCAGTGCCCTTGAGCCCCTACGGCAGTGAAGTTCCCTACTCGACTGCATGCTCAGACGGTAAAAAAACGAAATAACCATGGCTTCTCTGACACACACACGCACGCACACACACTCCCAAATCACTGTTCCCGTTCCTCTCAATGTATGGCTTTAATGAAAAGCTGAGGGTTTTGACATCCATTAACTATTCAGATTAATGACTAACAGTGGCCCTGAAGGCCACACACACTAATGTACTGAACACAAACACACCCATTACAGGAACATGGAAAAACTACTAAGTAAACTATTGACAATCCAGTTAAATTGTTTCGTCTCTTTCAATTGCTTGAGGGACTGGATGCATAACTTAATAAAGTTAGATCCAAGAGTAAGTAGCTTTGCGTTTGTGAGTAAAACAACTTGTAACATAGAGAAGCCAAGAACACTGCTGTTGTACACGACAGAATAATTCTCTCTTTATACTAAAGGAATAACCCATCATTTAGGGAAATGCACCCGTTCGCTTTCGTGCCGATAGTTATGCGAGATGATGGATACCACTCTCATGTCTCTACACCATATATGAAGCTATATAGCAGGGGACCTTTAGCTTAGCTTAGCTTAGCTTAGCTTAAAGACTGGAATAATGGGTGCAATCACTGCCTCATAGTATTATAGGAGAAACCTTTTCCCAGCATGGGTCATTTCAGTAGACTCTTACCGTTTTGCAATGCTACAGTATGCGGACTTCAGTTTTGGGGAAGTGCAGTGGTGTGGTGTTTCTGCACCAAAGTGACACCTTTCTCCCAGGATCTTCTGTTTTGATGACATTTGAGTTTGTCGAGGAGGCGCCGTTTGTTTTATTTGTCTGTTCAACACGTGTTGGGTGTAGCAGCTCATGACAACACCCACTTTCTCCCATTTGTTCAAAACACTGATCTGTTCTTCGGGTTTGGTCACCGCAGCATTTTCTCAACAGAGACCAACAAGACAAAATCTAGAGTTTAAATTATTTTATTGAAATATGCTGATTCAATGTTGTTGATAACGATCAGTGTTTAGTGTAGGGCACAATGAATTCATCAGTATGGAAGTGATTAATACTGTAATAAAGTGAAAGGTGCAGGAGGTGAGGTTGTATTCACACACAAAAAGCACAGAGTTGCTAAACGAGCCTTGCACAACTCAGGATCTCTATGAATAGTCTGACAGTTAGGATCACATGGTCACATGTGGAATCAACAAACTGAACCGCGTGTGTTACACTAGACTTTCAAAAAAAAAGGGCACGTCGTTCTTGAATCAGATGGTGATTGATATATTGCGTAGTGTAAGAAGTCATTTTGTAAAAGAAAACAAAAAAAACACGTGTGTTCTACAAATGTACGTCAAGACAAGCCATCAGTGAGCAAGCCCCTGCAGTGCAGAACCCATTTAGGCCATAAAGTAGGTATTTTTACTACTTGTTTTGGGTTAAAGTAGTACGTTTCTTCTATGTAGGTGGCATTAGTTAACTAAGTACTTTACTTAAAGTACTTTAGTTGTGTAACAAAAGTGAGTTAAAATAAGTCAGCGTTGACTTTTGGTTTAACATGGGACACAGACAGCAGTCACCTGGGTGAAAGTCCTGTGTTTGCTTGAAAGCCTTTTTTACAAAGACTTTACATCTCTTTACACTCTTTGTATACTACGTCACCTGACTTTCTCAGCAGCGGCCCTGCATGTCCTGGCTCACTAATAAGTGGGGCAAAATAAATACAAATAAAGTGTAACGGTTGTAGGCTATAGCGCCTTAGTTCAGGTTCTATACTTTGTATTAACAACCAGCCCCCTTTTCTTGCAGTTAAATAAAGTTAAGACTCAAGTTGAAGTATCTAAATCTGGTTGTAGAGAAAAAATCATTACTGATCCTCGCTCCACCTCTTTTCTTCCCTCCTCGTCTCTCTCTCTCTCTCATTCCTTCTCCAACTCATCTCCCTATCTCCCTCTCTCCCTCCCTCTCTCTCCCCCCCCATCATCCCGAGGAATCCACAGCTGTCGCTCCCATTCAAAACCTCTTCTCTTCCCATAGCAGCTGGCCAGACTGTGGTTTGTGTGTCTGTGTGTGTGTAGTCCTGCCTGTCAGCCTACAACTGTCGCCGAACAATTTCTATATTTACGGTGTTGCTCTGCTGGTGCGTACTTGAGTGTTCAAGTGTCAATGGTAGTGTGTGTGGCTGTCGACAAGTTTAAGAACTACCCTCTGCTGTGTGTGTGTGTGTGTGTGTGTGTGTGTGTGTGTGTGTGTGTGTGTGTGTGTGTGTGTGTGTGTCACAAGAATAGCAAAATGAGGACGACCCTCTTTAGTGAGGGCATTTTGCTGCTGCTCACATCTACAGAGGGTTAAGTGAGGACACTAGGAGGTACCTAAATCACCCACGTGGCTCTGGTAGATATCAGGCTCCGGGCCTTCATGTGATCCGTCTTTATCTTATCATGTACAGAAGAAAAATCCACGCTCAGATACTCACACTCCCCCAAACTCATCCGTCATCATGTTCACTATATTCATGAAGTGTTATGCCACATCAGCACTGCTATACTGGTTTTTCAGAGTTTCTGCCATTGAAAAACAAGAGTAAGAGTTCACAGCTAGTGGCTTTGAGAAGATGTCCTTTGGCACAGCGGTGCTGATTTGTAGGTGGTACGGTATAATCTTTACATTGTTTTGCAATGCATTCTGGTCTACCAAGGCCACAATGAGTACAGAAGCTGGTATCTTTTCATCACTTAATATTAATGTTACCTGGTTTGACTGTGAAATGTCAGATTCTGGAGAGACAACTTTCCAAAATGTTATTAAAATAAAGTAGACCAACAAATGTCAAGTACAGAAATGTATTTTCTATTCACAGGTGAGATGACAAATGAGACATTCATGGGGTATTAATACATTTAAGTAGTGCTTTGGTTTAAGGTCAAAATAAACATCTGGACTAAATTGGAGACCGTCCTCTTCCACAAATGACCTCATAGGTCTTTGGTACAAGCAGCTTAAAAAGGTTACAAGGTTTTTTTATTTGTCATTGTACAACAGGGTTGCACAACAAAATTCAGATTGTAGTCCCATTTTGCTACATAGGCAACCTATATTATATATGGAGGGTGGAGGATGAGTTAAGAAGTCTCACAGCCAGAGGAAAGAAGCTGTTTAGAATTCTGGTAGTGCTGCAGCTGATACTTCTGTCTCTCTTTCCAGACGGCAGCAGGGTGTTGGGGTGTTACTACCAGAAGTGACACGAGAGAGAAATCAAAGTACAACCGACCTTTAAGCGACCAAAAATGTCACAATTAACTCCTATGAACTGAAAACACACTGTGAAAAGGTTAAAGTTCTAAGACGAAGACACAACAACTCCCAGACTGTACAATGCTGTGGTAGCAACCGGTCAATCACTGTGTAGCCACGCCCTAAAGGATCCTGCTTTATCGTCTTTTCTACTCTAAAATGGGACCATAGTTTACTAATTGAACATCATGATGTATTGAAAAGGACGTTTGAGGCATTTGAGACCATATACTCATGTTTACTGAGGAAATAGATCAATTGAGACTAGGTTCATTTTCCCATAGACTTCTATACAATCAGACGGCTATTAGAAAGAGTGCTGGCAAGTTTAAGGCACTTCCGCATTGGCTTCACTTTACAGACCCGGAGGTTTGCCGCCTTGTTCACGTAGAGAGGAGGTTGTGATGGACGGATGGGTCTAACAAACACAGGACCTTGACCCAGGAGACTAATGTTCGTCTTGTGCGTGAAAGTCCAATTTTACTTGGCGTAACAAAGGTTACCTAACATGTGTAACTGAAGTTATGTAAAATGTAAAACACCTAACCCAAACCTTGATCTTTTCCTAAAATGGATGAGGACGTGTGGATCTCATGGCACCAGTAGGGACGCTAACCTAGGCTCGTATTACCAACCTATGTGGTCATGTGGGTTGGAGTTTTTGTTGCAAAATTGATGTTAAATAGACAAGCGATCGCAAGCAACAATGTTGCTTTCACTAAATTACGGGTCTCAAAGAGATTTATGAATGTCGTGCAAGCTCGTGAAAGAGGAATCCGAGTTTTGCATCCCGCCCTGCTTCAAATAAACAGGTGCTTTAGGATTCCACCAGGTCTGCACGCCAATGATACATCTCTTTACGTAACTCGCACACAGGTCACACGCACACATAAACATTCCATGTGTCCCTGTCATCTTTCGTTCCACTCAGTGTTGCAATTCGCCGGAGGCTGAAAACTTTAGAACAACTCATTCATTACAGACACACACAGGCACCAGGTGTGCTGTCCAGTTTGACAAATGACAGGGAGTCCTCCATCTGCTGCACAGACAACAAAGGCAGAGCTAAGAATCCATCTCAGGGCCTTATTGACATGCTCGTGGCGGTTTCCTGTCTTTAACACCATCGCTCACACAATACAGCAAAACTTTGCAACAATAAATGGGATTGTTTGGTGGAGAATCCCCCCTCTGTCCGGTCCAAACAATCCTCTGGCGTAGAGACGAGTGGTACATTTTGTTTCTGCTTGGTTTTGGAACAAACAGAAGAAGAAGAAGTAGATGAGCGTGAGTGGTGACAGCCGCCGTGACTGGTCAGACAAGTAAATGAGCACTTTGTCTGATTGACAAGCGATCTATTGGATCTCAACTTTGCATCAGGGGGGAAGCGGTTCTTTATGTGGCCTGAGAGCTGTTTTTTGACACTTTTCAGAAAAAAACCCAAATTCCTCTCTTGGAGCAGTCACGCTTTGAATAGGCTGCTGACATCTGCGTCGCTTCCTGTGGGTAAATTCTTCTTCTTCTTCTTCTTCTTTTTGCCCCACGTTGTCGCCCTAAGCAGGGTGGTCAGATGGTCACGATGGGTTACAAACAGATGAGCGGAGGCTGAAAGGCGTTCACGGCTTTACCCGAGGACACTTCAGCAACGAGGCCTAACTCCAGTCCTCTCTGTTTGCAGTGCTCCCCAAGTCACCCTGCTCTCCATACTCAGTGACTTTCTAGAGAAATAAATGATAAAGATCAGAGTAACAGGAAGAATGCTTGATTTAGTATCCAGTCATCTAGCTAAATGTGGAAATAAGTACTGCGGACATGCCCTCTGGCAGAGCCACATTTCCTCTCACTGATGCAATACAGCTGCTAGACAGCAAACGGCGCTGGTCGTACTGGGCAGATCCCAGGAAACCCTTCTTTGACCAGTGGACACATTATACATAGGGTGTACACATGAGTATACAGGCACCGCTGCTAAAAGGTTAGTGCCGCTGCTATCTTCATAAAGTCTACCCAAACTCAATAAACTCCATCTCTATACTTTAAGCAGCCCGAGACGGGGACGGGGAGGGTTCATAGATGGAACACTCCAAACCACTGCCACCGTTTTAGGCTCTCCACAGATGGAGCAGAGGAGAGACAAGTGGACAGAAGAAAGCGTTGTCCGTAGCCTAGCGGTTACAAACAGGCTACAAACAAACCTTTTCAGAATGGAATTTGGAGTGGTGTTGTTATCTTGTAGGGCTACATTGGTTATATAAGGGCAAGCAGTTTGGTCGTACTGCTCAGTAACGTGTACAATAGTCTTAAAAACCAACATGAAGAACAATCGTCATAAGATATATTTCCGTCAACCCTAACTTCAATATATATCTGTCCAAGCTCCCTTTCTCTCAATCACTCTCTCTCTCCCACACACACACACACACACACACTCTCTCTCTCATCAGACACATTCTCCACATTTCCCAACACAGATAAAGCCACTCAACACAGCAGCCCACTCAAAGGGATCTCCCTCCTTCATCTTTTACAACACACCACACAGTCACACAGATATCATTCCACCTTTATCATCACAGCCCTCGATACACTCATCCGTCTTACTGAGGAACACAACGCCGGAATCAGGAAAACAAACGCTAATCACAAACTCTCTAATATGTTGGTTGTGTCATTTCTTCTCACTAAAATGTTGCAATGCGAAATGATTAGAAATGAGCTGAATGATGTTGCTGGTTATCAGCGGTGAAAACAGTGAGTCATGAAAACAGCGTTGACTGATACACTGATAGCCCGTGGCAGTAGTGGAGAGATTGCAAAGGCTTTTCTGCCGATAAGAACCAGAGCAGATTATCAGCAGCTTTTTCCTGCTGAAGCCTCAGTCGGCTTCACTCTGCACAATTAGACACAAAGTCGTTTTTTTAAACTTCGTTGTGAACACAACTTTGGTTGTTTTCTGCTGAATGAAGACGACGGGTTCACAAATTCACCTGCAGTTCTGTTACATGTTTTTGAATATTTTGAAACGAATATCAAGGAAAAAAACTAGTCCCATCGGTAAAGACCATAGACTGTATATAAAGAAGTCACTTAGTCACTGTCAACCAATGGTTTGTGGACTACCGTTTGGATGCCTCAAGCTCGGCATTTTGGTCGTCACCATCTTGGTTTTTGGTCGTCACCATCTTGGTTTTCGGTCGTCACCATCTTGGTTTTCGGTCGTCACCATCTTGGTTTTCGGTCGTAACCATGGTGGTTTTTTGCCGTAACCATGTTACACCCAGCGGGTGGAGCTAAGTACACCCGGACGCTGAATAAGGAACTTTCAAGTGACCAAAAAGGCTACAATCAAGTGTCATGAACTAACAAACTAACAAACTAACGTTGGCTCCTGTTGCTATTGCAAAAGATGAATGAAGTGTATATGTGCTGCTGACAGGACTGACATCTGCCTCTTACTTCATGTTTTTCTTTTTTGATACATCTTTCCATCCCTCTATGTCTATTTCTGTACATGCACTGTATGTCTCTACTCTACTCCACCCTTTTTAGCTTTCTTTAAGTTTCTTCAACTCGTTTTTTTTTGTCATCCATGTTCCTTCCTTGGTAAAAGTTAACGTGTTCCAGGAAGGCAGCTTCATGAATATGCACAGTCACACTCGGCTGTCTGCACGGACAACAAAGGAAGAAGACATTAACATTCCTGCACATGCTTTGCACTCTGGTCAGGGATGAACACACACACACACACACACACACACACACACACACACACGCATAGATAAAAAAAGAAGCCATACATAAACCCAGTCATGGACAAACCTCGATACTGAAACACACAGACGAGTGTCCCTTTTAGAAACACTTGAAGACGTGCATGGCTTTGGAGCAGAAATAACATTTCATGCATTTAGAAATGGTGCAAGTAAAACAAAAATAATCACGATTTGTAACGGAGTTGAGACACTTTCCACAAATAGATGTTTTTCCGCCACAGATTTGCAAATAGCTAATCGCTAGGTTAGAGCTGAAACAATTGTAATTACCTCGGCCAACGAGGTCACGTTATCGGCTCGGTGTGTCCGTTTGTCAGCGGAGTAACAGAAACACCACCGGCCCGATTCTCATGAAACTCGGTGGAAGGATGTAACACGGGCCAAGGAGGAACCCATTACGCTTTGGACCGGATTCGAATCACGGATCGGATATAGGCATTATTTTTCACTTGAGGAAATGACCTCGAGCAGAGGTTTGCCCTCTCCGAGTGCTCGACTAGTTTGATGTATAATTTAAGTGATTTCCTGAACAAGTGAATATTTGCTGCTATATGATAGTAGTCTGAATATCTTAATACAAGCAGCTCAAATATGGCTGCTTGGGCTTTGGAAATTTGCGTTGAAAGAACTTATTAATATACAACATGAAGAACAGATGAATCAATGATTACAGTTACTTGTATTGACATTAGTTAAGACATATGCCAGATGTTAAATATAAGATGCCCTCAGTGTATTATAGCAAATTTTTTATGTCAATACAGGATTTAATAAGTACAAATCATAAGACCGGCTCACTGACACATCTGATAAATCTGCCAGTGAGCCTGCATGTTTATAAATCACTGCACATCATTGTGCATCTACTATACGTCCCCCTTGTGATGTTGAACATATTCCACCCAGCACATTTGTAATTAGTACTCGCCAACTCTCACCTTTGCTCTCTGCAGTTGTGTGTTTCCTGTGTGCGAATCCCAGACAGGCGCTTCTGAGAAACCCGTCTACGCACGCACGCACACACACACACACACACACAAACACAACCCCCCGATGTGCACACACCCACGGACAGACACACACACACACACACAGACGCACATTAAACAAACATGCGTTGTGTCTTTCTTCTCCTCCACTTCACTGAGATTAGCCTGAATCTGTGAACGTCACTGGAGACCGTTCATCACACACACACACACACACACACACACACACACACACACACACACGGTCAAATGTACAGACAGGAGTCCATCCAGATGAGAGGAGATTCTGTTACATCGGCCCTAACAACAGGCTATCTGATCCGAGGTCAGTGTCAGTCAACTCGGTGATCTGGAGAGAATGTGAGCCGATCATTATTGCTGCGCTTTAGGACAGACAATAGCAAAAACACTGCGAGGAGTCTGGTTGGGAAAACTCGTGTTCGGGGCCAGACTGATGTACGGGGCCGACATTGGCCTAATATCAGATAGTCACATCATCTGAGAGACGATGAGCGTTTCTGGCAGAGCTACATAGAACATCAAAGTCTAATCACCCCAAAAAACACAGCCCCTTACCACCAGACGCACCATTTCAAGCTCGCATACATTTAAAAGAAGAACAATATCCAAAGGTCTGAGTGAATACAGGAAAATATTCTGTATCAATGGTTTCAGATGCTAAATAAACATCGATTTGCTTTTTGGATTAAAGCAAAAATGGTGAAACACAAATCGCTGGAGACTCAAAATGCGTTTTTGGTTCCAAGGCTTACAAATTGAATTAGAATAAAAAAAAATAATTCCATTACAGTAACTCCAGTAAATTCCAACGGGATTAAGTGTGTCGATATGTGTGTGTGCATGACACAGAGAGCGAGAGAGAGAGAGAGCGAGAGAGCGGGACGTAGACTTGCGGCTGGAGGCCAATAACGGACCAATTACCCAGCTGACCACAGCAAGGAGCCGTTAGCTCAGAGGTTAATGCGACATAAATTGATTTGACACACTACTCAAAACGTTAAGGACAGTGTTACCGCGGGCCACACCGCACACACAGCCCCTCCTGTCCCGCTCACACCCAACATGTCCAGGCTGACACGGAGAAGCAGAACAACACACACAATTAAGCGACATGAAAAGTACTCATCTGCACGCACACACACACACAAACAAACACACATACAGTGCCATGCCCCCCCCCCCCCACCCTTGGAGAGTATTATATAACATTACCTCTGACATATCAAGTGATTTCATGCACCTCGAGGCAGGACAATCGAGCCATTTGTTCGGCGGGACAGAAATAGCCGCCTCCTTCACTGCCGTCTAGTGTTACTACCTTTAATGCCACAACATAGTGTCTGCACCACATTCAGGCTTTAAGGGGCCCCAGAGTTCAAAATGACGATAATATATCTGCAGATCAGTGCAAATAAGTCGATACGCTCTCGGGGGCCAGCTGCATGGGATTTAATGACTTTATGACTACACACACTGGACATTCAAGAGACGAGCGTTGAATGAATAGTGTACAGTAGTCGCTGCCGCTCCAGTGTGTTATTTAGTGATATATTACCTCTGTACTCCGTGACGACTAAAGCAACCCGTTGATTAAATGGTGACGTGAGGTCAGGTTACTCAGACGTACAATGAAGTGAGGAAGATTAGTGGCAGGAAAAAGAAAAGACATTAAACCAGAGTTCAGGCTTAACAGGAGCTCATTCACTACCTTTAATAATTACTGTATAAATAGTGATATATATTGTTTTCGTATCTTATTGACATGTACTGTATGGAAATCCCTTCAGTTGGCAGTGTTGCCTCAAACATGTTTTATGAAAGAATGTACTTGTATGTTAACCTAACATTGTTATAGAAGTATTGTTACATTTTATTAGTTACTTAAGAAATGAACCGGCAACTATTTAAGTAATCAATTCATTGTTTTTTGGTTTGTTGTTGTCGTAGTTTGAAGCAAACACGGAGAAAAACAAAAAGTCAGTGTTTCCAGCTTTTTAAGTGAGAATATTTGCTGTTTTTCTTCAGGTTCTATGATATTAGACACAATATATATTTTGCTTTTGGATCGTTTGTCGGACAAAACAAACAATTTTTTTACTATTTTATGACTTTCTAAAGACGAAATGATTAATCCATTAATATAATAAACTAATTATTTGATAATGAAACCAATCATAAGCAGCAGCCCTAATTACACGCATTATTCACAGTATTTATCCTCCTTTCCATCATTCCCTCTCCATCTACTATAACTAACTCTTTCTCCGTCAGCGCAAACCAGTAACAAGAAAAGAAAAAAAAAACAGCAAAGTGCCCGGATCAGCTGACCCAATTGTTTGGAAACCAGGATCAGGAAGAGGATATGTGATCTCCACTGCAGCTATTACAATCAAGCCTGTTGTTATCTGTCCCCAATGTTTCTCCCCACTGTGTTTAGTCAGCCAGAGAGGACAGAATGAAAGACATACAAATATCCAGACAGGAAAAAGAAAAGCTAAACAGACAGGAAGAGAGTGTGCCGTACACACCGCATGAAAAGAAGTTTTAGTGTTACACAAAGGAGAACATACGTGGGAAGTAATCCTGGTGGCCTGCAGGTCCATTATAGTTTAAAGGGCTGTTTGAGCTCTCCAAGCTTTTAAACATTTTACACACATGTGGCACAGACTGCTGCCACCTTAGACTGCGAACCGGTCTCCAACTTCAGAGACGCCGAGGCCTCAGGGCACCATACCCTCAACGTTGAAAATGTTTTAATGTGAGGTTATATATATGTGTGTGTGTGTGTGTGTGTGTGAGAGAGAGTAAAGAGAGAGATTAGGGAGGAAGACAAAGGAGAGAGAGAGAGCCAGTGTCAGTTGCCCCGCGTGGACAACACACATGTAACCAGACCCTAAAGCCACGGCCATGACCTCACCGGGTTTTTTCCACACACGCGCACAGGGAACATAGCCGGTCCTTGGTTCGCACACGGTCAGCGGAGCCTGGCACGGCGAGTAGCCGGCTCCTATTCAGAGAGTCATGCACTGTAATCCTACACAGTGCGATCACACACACACGGCCATGCCTCACAGCGGAGAGCGCTAATCTAAACTATAAAGGCAGGACACAAAGAAACAGCCGGGGCGACTTGTTTCTGATGGGCGGAGCAGTGGATCAAATGCATTTTTTTGGGGATCTCAGGTTGAAGGAGAAACCTTTTGCGTGTTTCCCGTGTGAGTCAGCACGGACCGAGCTGAGTCGGCTGGCTCGAACGTTTCTTTAAAAAGAATGTGAGGGCAAGCAGAATGGAGAGAAAAGTGCCATAAAGATATATGACTGATGGAAATGGATGGTTATTATAAAGAAAGGCATTCCCATTATACTCTCATATTCGGTTGTAAAGTTTGATTTGAGTGAGATAAGTGTTTAAGAGTTGTGTCAGGCTCACATCCTGCATCCTGATCGTCTAACTGTGACCACATTCAAAAGGAAAATGCAGCAATTAGGTGACAAATTTAAAAACAGTTGCAACTGAAAATGTGTGGAGGAGAAGAAGAAATTGGCAAGTAGGAAAATAAGTTTGTATGATTTCAGATGTTTCTCATGTTTGTTTCAGTTGCGTACAGGAACAAAAACTTCATAAAGATGAAATGCCAGAATTTAAAGATAAACCAGATCACGATGTTTTTCACAGCCAAAGCCAGCGAAACGTTTGAATATCTCGTTTTGACTTTAACTCTCACACTAATTTGTGATAATAAACCACACTGCTGCGTGACCTGCAGCAAACCGGATCTTTCTAAACCCACACATGAATAACACAGCGGGCCGAGCAACGTCTCTCCAACTAGGCCAACACCTGTTCTGTACTTTACTGCACTTCTCTGAGAATCGCACGGCTTAGATCATTCTGCACTGGAAAAACCGCTGTCACCCAGAATGTGTGTGTGTGTGTGTGTGTGTGTGTGTGTGTGTGTACGCTGTACATTTTTTTTAAAGGAGGACAAGATGGTCGACTAGCAGCATTTTTCCACATGAATGTTTCAGCGCTGATGGCTGTGGCCTGTACCTATAACATGTTGAAGTTAAATACAGCTACTTATCAAGCTAGTTGCTGTTTATTACGTTGCCATGAGAGGTTTGAAGTCCTACCTGCCACCGTTTGAAAGCTGTTGTCCTGTCGGTCGGTCTTTATGATGTCCCCAGAGGTGCTGATTCCATCTGTGGAGACAAAATGGAAAAATAAACGAGTGAAATGCAGCTCCAACATGTTGCTGTTGCAAACAAAGACAAAAAAGCAAAAATGTCAATTGTACGCCACCAAACACCGTCCCAGAGAAGTTGCCGCAATTCAACAGAGGCAGATACAAGTCACAGAGGACATAACGCTCCTTAAAGGTTCTGTGTTGGCAGACTTAGCCACCTGATGGGTGCGGCTGCGTGGCTCAATCTGAGCTGCTCTTGTGATGTTAGTGAGCCCCAACCCTCAGGTCGAAAATAATTGACAATATTGGAGTTCACATGTGGCAGTGCTGTTAGAGCGAGCAGAAAGAAAACACACACAACAATTAGACAAATGAAGTAGACGTTTAGGCCAGTAGTGCATATGTTTTGTTTTTGATGTTGTGGGGACATAAATCTGGTTACAAAGTCAAGTTGTGGGGACTCGCCTTCCTGTTGGGGTCAAAATGAAAGTCCACATAATGTAAATATTTACATTTTAGGGTGCATACTTCGTTGAAGGGTAGGGAAAGGGTTAGGATTATAGATTATTATTATTAGATTATTGCTAGGGTGCGTCTCCGGGGAAATGAATGTATGTTAATGTAACGTCTAAAGTGATGGAAACACGACTGTGTGTGTGTGTGTGTGTGTGTGTGTGTGTGTGTGTGTGTGTGTGTGTGTGTGTGTGTGTGTGTGTGTGTGTTAGACCTGCTGCTGCTGATGCTGGTTTACATGTGTTCAGCAGCAAAACGCTACTTGGGGTCAAACTAGACATCCAGTAAAATGTATTTAAGTAATGTTTGTTAAATGACACCCTTGTGGCTTTCAAACTTCACACAGTTTCAACAAAACATCTTTTGTTTGTTTGTTTACGAAGACAACCAGAAATGACGATATTTGTACCGGGATTTCACACTTTTGTGTTATTTTTATTATCCGTATGCTCGTTTCTACAGTGACTCCTTGGTAGTTGTAGACACGCGCGTACCGCTAGAAGAAGCTAAAATAACACTAAATATTAGTTCACAGCCGCAGCGCTCTTCCCCCTGAAGTTCTCATTGTCTGACGCACTTGCGCGCGTGTCAACTTTTGTGCGCTCGTGAGCAATTAAAACAGTGCAAAACACCTGTGCAGGCACCGGGACTAATCTTTGTTTTTGTTCTTTTCTTAGCAATGCAAAACTCCGATACCAACAACAGGCACATTTGAACAAGTAAAGGTGCACAACACGAGCTCCCAGCTGCTCCCACACCGGAGCCTGTCAGCAGCAGCGTTTCCTACCTTGTAAAGATTAAAACCCGGTAACACCTCTTGAAAAAAACACACTTGAAAATAATCCAGATAGAAAATGTAGAAAGAAGTCCTCGTGCAATCAGGAGAGCTCGAACCTGGCGGGAGGTGATGGTGAGATCCGCTGGCGTTGTCAGCAGACAAGTACAGAAGGAGGAGGAGGAGGAGGAAGAAGAAGAAATGAGACTCAGCGCTGGGAAGTTGCAGAAAAAAAAAAAGAGAAAAGTCCGGCCCCTCAAGTCCTGCCCCCTCCGCTCTCCTGCTGACAGAAATAGCAAGAGAGGCGGGTCCCACCAAAAATAGCCTCGACTTCACACGGACCTTCAGGACGATTGTTTCGCTGCGCTGACTGACTCCCATTGGGTGCCCGCTGCAGCCAATCCGCGCTCGGCTGCTTATAAACTTGTACAATAACTTTGTGGGGACTCCATTTAAAAACAATGACCGTATACACACTGTGGCTCCATCTGCTGTCAAAAAACCAACAACAACCCAAAACGGAGTGATTGTGGTTCTGGCGGGGCCCCCTGACACCCTCCAGGGGGGCCCTTTATGGAGGTCCCCAGAACAACGAGTGATAGGATTAAACTATTTTTTGCGCTCCGCTCTGCCCAACGTTTGCGCTGATGTTCTATATTAAATATATCTATATAAATATGGAATACTCAGTGTTTCACTTGGTATTTAGTCAGGGTGACACAGAAGTTACAGCGTGACACTCCCAAGACGAAGCATGTGTAAGTGAGTCTGCTGCTTCCTAACAAAGGAACCTCCATCAGCGGTGATTTGGAACGGTCTGACACTTAATACTTCAATAGCGTATACTTATTTTAACATTCTCTCATAGTGTTTATCATATTCTATTGTACATTTTCCTTATTTTTTTCATTTTAAATGATGTCTTATATTATTGCACTGTGGTTATTGCCATGCACCAATCACCAAGTCAAATTCCTTGTATGTGTTTCTATAATTTGGTTCCTGCAGATTGTGACATACAGAACATGACATAATGCATTCAGCTATGTTGGATAGTCCGGTCTTTCTACATTACAGTCACCAGTTGAGCTCATGTCTTGCAAATGTCTAATGAAACCACGATAGCATTAAACTAACAATTATTTTGGTAAACTGGTATATTTATTTATAGACACAGTTTCTGTACAAAACTGTGTCTACGAAGCCAAACAACATTCTTTTGAATCTAACTTGGTTTCCTTTTTTACTACTGTTTCCTGTCAGTGAACATGTTTTGGAGCCTTTGGGCTGTTGAAGTGTTGCTATTTCTTTTCATTAAAAAGAGAAAAACTAATTCACAGACATATATAAAGCTCCTAAACAACATCAAGTGAAACATCACTGTAATCGTCCCTGGCAACCACACTAAACCACCTGTTAATAAAGGACTCCTGTCTGAACATTGTGTTCACGTCGTCGTCAACAACAGAAGAAGAAAGCCTTTTGAAAGGGCCCTCATGAGGAAATGTTTGGAATACTTTCTGTGGTCCTAATAACAATGTCACATATTGTTCAGCTTTGACTGTACTAACAGCTTTACTCGCCCGCTGAACATTTCATTCAGTGACAGGCATAAACCATGCTGCGGAGTGGAGTCGTAATCTCTCTGATCACAAATAGCTCTTTATGTTGTAGGATTAGAGATGACATCAGTATAGGATCCAAGATAGTTAAGAAACAAAACACACACCCCTGTGCGGCGACACTGTGATAGTGACTGTTCTAAATGTGGACTTTCTTTTGCGCTATTCGGGCTGGAGATCCGTTTTGAATATTGCAAAGGAAGCGTTGGTGCGAGACAATATGGAAAAGCAGATCTAATCACGGCGGCTGGCGGCTCAGAGTGGATATTCCGACCATATGGAGAAAAGAGCCCATCAGATTTCTGTAACCATGGTGTGCATAATCCCTGGAGCACAATCACAATAAGCAGGTGTGCTGTTCTTGTGATTGCCATGGACACTTCTAAAAGAAACGTGTTAAGTAATATATTGTATTAATTTATTAATATAAGGACCTTCATTGACAGCATGACAGTACTCTTACATCCAGCAATATGTTTGTGGTTGATATCATAGTACCAGGTTGTGTTTCATTTTACACACCACTGCTGTAGCTATAGAAACAGTGTCGTAAAAGAGTCATTAAAAGGTATCATATCCCCACTATGATTAGAAAGATTGTGTTTCACATCATTACCACTGTTGCTATGAATACAATGAACCTAGTGTAAATGTTTTGACATTAAATTGCCGCCAGTTCATTAATTACTGTGGAAATAACAATAGATCTCTTCGATAGTTTGACATATTGTACTAAAATACATGATCTGTTAGATTCAGGGCTGCAGAAGAGGCCGTACTACAGAATGACTGAGAGACTATACGTCAGGAGGAAGCTCTGACATGAAATGGTTGAGAAGATTTGCCAACAGTTACTGTAAAACCTGTAATAACTTTTTTTTTTTACAGGGGAATAAAAGGCAGTTAATTCTGTTAATTCTCTGACATTGCAGGTACATATCTTGACTTTGCTGTCAGACAAGCGTAGGGCCCCCCGAGGAGTCCGTGTAGAAGGAAGGAGAGCATCCTGTCACACACACACACACACACCAGTGCATACGTTACTGTGGTAGCGTACATGACGCAGGACCAATTGTTCTTTGTCAGTTTTTCTGGTCCAGAGTCCTAGAATGGAAAGGCTGTTCGCTGTCAGCAGCACTGAGTCACATCACATTATACTGAAGTGTGTTCAGCATCATTAACTTTAGAAATGGTTAGTTGTATTCATAAGTATACAACTGACCTCTGTTTAATCACGAGTTGAGTAATATCATCAAATCAATATTATACAACTACAAAAAACGAAACAAAAAAACAATCCCAAAACTTTCACGGATGATGGTTTTTATCTCAAAATGAACAAGTTCAAGAAGAAACACAAGAATAAAGACAAGCAGCCACAGCATTGAGTCATACTTGATTTTGACTATCTTACAAATGATGGATGTTTTTTTCCACCTCCTCTTCCCCTGTTTTTCTAAAATTAACCGTCTTCACAGAACCGTTTAAAATGTGTTTTTGATGCAGAATGTATCATTTTGTTATGAGTTTCACTCGCACTTCTCAGTGTTTCCCCCCCACTTTCAACCGTCCTTTTGTTTCCACAGAGCACAAAGCGTGTGCGTGCCTTTTATCCTTTTTATTTTTTCCGATCTCGGTGTCAGTCGGGTCAACGACTGATGCTTCAGACAAATATTGAAACCAAGAAGTGCGCGTCTGTGTTCTGCTGGTGGTGCTCCATCGTACGCTCGCTCACCCTCGGGTGCCTCTGTGAACAGGGGGGGGGGGGGGGGACCCAGAGTAGTTCCCAGAAACCCTCGGTGTGTGGGTGTAAGAGTTTTCTTCTGTGTTGTGTGTCTATGACCGTTGACATGAAGTGTGTGTGCAGGCCTATATGTGTGCGTGTGTCTGTGTGCATGTGTGTGTGTGTGTGTGTGGTAAGTCCATTCAATTACACAATCTACCATGCAGTCTGAATCACATCCGGTTTCGAGCTCAAAATAACAAAACCACAGGGTGACAGAAAAGCAGCGCAGCAGGCAACTGCCCACAGGGAGAGAGGAATACATACGTACACACACACACACACACACACACACACACACACACACACACACACACACACACACACACACACACACACACACACACACACACACCACAACATCTATGTCTAAAAAGAGCTTTCTTCTACAGAGTTTGGGGCTAATTGCTTGTCTTATCCTTTGATTACTGAGACTGCAGAAGCCTCCACATGATGCATGCAACTGTATGAAGTAACTGCAAAACCATGATTATTCCAATATATATTGGTTAGTTCATATATGAGGGTATTGACGTTTCATGAAAAATCTAATATCAACCGGTCCTTGCTGGAAATACCTGCAAATTTATGGTATGGTAAGCGGCGGCTTCAGTTAAAAAAATGTTGAAATCAATTTGCGTTTTCAGAAAGAAAAACCTTAATGTAAATCAAGCCGAAATGACACAGTTGAAAACAGCCAGTCTGACGTATATATGTAGCTCATGGGGCAGGATGTGGTCAACTGTGTGCTACACGGTTGCCTCCCACCTGCAGCGATGTGCTCCTGCCAAAACACGACGTTTGACACGAGAAAAGATCTTTGACAAAATACAAAAGTCTACAAAACCATGCTGAAATCCTCACAGAACGACGTTCAGAATAAAAAGGAGGGCTATCGGAATGCACAAAGCAAAGTGACTTGTGTGTAGTGATTAGAGATGGGTGTCGAAAGTCATTTTTACTCATTCTTCCATCACAAAGCTTCTTTTTTAATTACTTCTTTTAAACATGTTTTGTTAAGGCAAAGTTCTTTTACGTCTAGTTGTGTTTTTCATCTTAGATCTTTGGCTTCTTTTGTTAAATGAAACAGTTTTGGACAAAAATATGGTTATATTTTACTAAGTTATCCATTTGAAAAAAAAAGTATTATTTTGATATCAGTACACAAAACCAGGTCGCCAACACTACAATGTAAAACAATGTTCAGGCCTACCCATGACACATAAAGAGACTGCGCATCACACCAAAGCTTTAATTCTTTAATTCCCAATCTGCGTCTGTAGTTTCAATTCTCCTCAGTGAAGCAGTACTTGGGGCAACTCGAGAAAATGTACTGTTAAGTTAAATTATGACTCATGCGCATGCATGCAGACACAAAGAAAGATGATATATATATATATATGCATTTTAAACATACTTATTGTACTTTTTGTGAGTGTCCTGTCTCTGTGAGCCGCTATGCGTCTGACTCTTTATCTCCCATGTGTGTCGTTGTTAAAAAGAAACAGCAACACACGCTTGTATGAACACGAATGAGCCAGTTTTACGTAACAGAGAAGGGTATGACCTGTATTTCCACTAATTATGAAACACAGTGGTCTCAGTAAGCTGTTTTAACACAGTTAAAGTACAAGCATACAGTCACTGTGTGTAAAATGGAATTAGCAAGGGGATGGAGGTTTTAGAGAGAAGGAAATGAGGGAGTTAAAGAACAAGGGAGGGGATTCGAGAGATGGAAGTGGCTGAGGGAGAGCAGTAGAAAGTCCGAAAGAGATAAAGAGAAAGTGAATGGAGAGGTAGAATCAGCAAAGAAGAAAAAGAGGAAGATAGGATGAGAGAAACAGGGAAGAAGCTGAGAGCGCTGTAATAATGTTTGGCCTTGGTCTGCCAGCGGGGTCCTTCCCCTTAAGAAGCCAACAGGAATGCAAGGAATGCTGCATGAGAAGAAAAAAAAGGAAGGAGAGGACGAAGAGGGGGAGAAAACAGGGGAGGATGATAAAAAAAGAAAGAAAAGCCAAGAAAGAGGAGGAGGAGGAGGAGGAGGAGGAAAAGGAAGGAAAGCGGGGAATCCAGAGCGAGATGAAGATAGAGAGGGGGAGACGTGAAGATGAAGGCAGGGAGAAATATGAGACACGGAGGAAAAGACTTATTATCTTTACTGGGCTGAGTAAACACAAGAACAAAGACGATGAAAAAAACAAGGCTGGAAAACATATGGGAGGAAAAAATGTCTTTCTTTCTATACGTGTGTGTTGGTGTGTGTTACTTGTATGTGCGAGAGATTATCAGGGTGTGGTCAGCTACAGTATTCAACTACGCTCAAACTTCCTCTTAGTATTCCAGTATTCTCAGCGTCAGAAATTTCACTCCTGCAGTATTCCACAGAAAATGCTCTCCTTTCCCTGTGTGACGGCTCTTTCGGTGAAAGTCTGCTCCGGTCTTGTGGCGGTCAGTTGATAATCATGAGATGCAGACAGACAGAGACTTTGCACATCATGCACGCTCAAATCGTGTGAGATCCTCCTGCTTCACGGAGGGTAACGTGGAGGCTACGGGGTTATATGAAGCACAGACTACGCAGAATGCTGCTATTGAGGACTGAGATCACTGGAGATATATACTCACGGTACTTTCTCAAAACCGCCAAAAACGCAGTAACTACAAATTAGGTTCCGGACCAGAATCTGACTTTTGGGAATATGTTTTGGCATATAAAACATAATTCTTATAATGTATAATTTCTGCAAAAACAGACATATTTGCCAACCCAGTCTCAATCCCAACGCGTCAAATACCGACGGTTGGTCAGTGCCACTACAAACTTGCACGTCGCAAGTAACAGAGACGCTCTCATGTTGCTGCTAAACCTCAGTCTACTGCGTAATGCTTCATGTTAACTGTTTTACGCTTCCTCTGAACAGATACCGTCAGTCCTGCTCCGTGTTTAGTTCCGTTAGCTATTGGCTATGTTAGCTGCATTAGCCCTATTAGCTGTTAGCTCTTGTTAGCCAAACACACCGCAGGAGTCTTCTCCTGCTAACAGCTTACTAGCATTCCTCATACCAACACGAGAAGACGCGCTTCGTTGTAGTTAGCGCTCGCTTCAGTTTGTCATTTGCAAAGTTACATACATACATAGCTAATGTCTGGTTAAATACGTTTTAGTCTATTTTTTTTAGGCATAGTTCTTGAACATGTGCTTGTGTCTGGACAACATTTTACATTTCAGAACTTTGGCTTCTTTTGTTGAATGAAGGTCTCAGTTTGCATGTCAGATGACATTTACAAGCTTGTTAAAGAAGAAAAGAATGTGTATTTTAGGATTACACTGAAGTACACCACATGTTTATGATTATATTTCCAGGCTCAAGGTTATCAGTTGTGTGCTATTTAAAAAAAAAAAGATGTGAAACATTTTAGCATCTTTAAATAATACTCCTCGCCCAAATACATATATCCCACGCAACAACTTTAACATGCTAACACAGCGCAAACATAACTGGAAACCCAAAGAAGAGGCAATCATACATTCCCTTACACATTTTCAAAATGTTTCCCCGGTGTGTGTATATGTGTGAAAACAGAGAGACAGAGTGAGTGTCTGACTAGCCGCATCGGAGGCCTTGTTGACATGTGCAGTCCACAGAAAACACAATGGATCGCTGACAGACATTTTCCACAACAGAGCAACGGTGTCATGTGTGCAGTAATCACTACCCAGTGTCGAGGGGTAAAAAAAAAAGAATAGTCTTACAGATAACAAATACCATAACTATTAAAATAGAAATGAGTTGTCCAAAAACTAAACTTCCCTTAGCAGACAAATCCAAGCAAGTAATGCCACCAAAACAAGAGATCTCTGGCAAGTGTCGTGCAGAAACTTTACAGCAAATATGGAGACTAATGACTAGATTTAAAGGTGGTGGTATCTGAATGAGTCGTAGCCTCTTTTGGGCGTTTGATCTGGTCAGATTGAAAGTGAAATGAGGTCAACCCCGGTGACAGCACAAGCAGGAGCGCATAATGACGGATACTTTACACCCTAAAGATGTTTGGAGTTAAAGCGAGTTGTTCAAAACACAGCAAGAAACCATAGCAACCAGAAAATCCCAGGGATATCAACAGCGCACACACACACACACACACACACACACACACACACACACACACACACACACACAACTACACACACACACACAGAAACCCTCAAAACGTAAAGTCGAATCAAATCAAAACTCACCCTCTCAACACCCACCATTCTGAACAACAACAAGCCTGAGAAGTGTGTGTGTGTGTAGGAAACACCCAGACGGGCCAAAAATAGCTCTACACTCTCGTTCCCCATCTCTCGCTTTCAATCCCCTCTCTCTCTCTCTCTCTCTCTCTCTCTCTCTCTTTCTTTCTTTCTTTCTTTCTCTTGCTTGTATCACTATAAACCATCGGTTGGAAAAAACCACGAGTTACCGTACGGAAAATCTCACCCACTTAAGAGTTGCACTAGAATGTGAGAATATCAGTATGTGATTGAGTGTGTATGGAGAGAATATAATAATATCTGTTGCTCAAGGGGAAATATTAGTAGGCTGAAATCAGTCCGTTTGTCTGACACATCTCGCCGATGAGAGAAGTCAGATATTCCTTTCAGATATAAATAAGTAACACTGGTATTTCTGTTTTTGTTTTTTCAAAATGAAGTTCCTTCAAGATAATGTTAACATGCTAATGTTTCTTGCCACGTAGATCTTCATCGGGCTATATTCTCCTGCATCTAGGATTTCTGTCACACCCCACAGATATATTTTGCTTTGGTCCAAAATCGTGTTGGCAACTTTGTCAGTTTGTTTAGCTTCAGGCTCCCCAATTACAAGTGAAGCAAGGCGTGTAAACAAAGGTCACATGGACTCACAAGTAGCATGTTTACTGGACAGTTTTAGCAAACTGTCATCCTGCAAGGTCAGAGATTTTCAAACAAATGTAATTGCAGTTAAATGAGCAAAGCATGTCGGCGTTGACTTTGTTTTTCTCATTTTCATCTTTCTGTAACAATAACAATGCATTCAGGTGATTGCTGGGAATGTGTCGACATCCTCACAGCAAAGCCCGTAAACTGTTACTGATGTTTGCAGAGGACAATTTTGGTCACAATATTATACCGATGCGGACGGGTTTACATTGAGTTAGTTGAAAGCCCGACGCTAAAGGGAGCGTCGGTATCAGACCCAGAGGGACGCTGACCAAACAACGTTTTTTTGACGAGTTGGGAGTGAGAATGTGTCGGTAGGCCGAGGGGGGTCGTAGTACAGCAGCCATGAAGCTGGCAGATGTTCATTGCCTTGCTCAAAGACCCTTCAGCAGGGCAAGGTAACAAAGGAAAGATGAAACCTTTAGCCAAGCAATCACTATCTTGCATAAGGAATGTAATACCACAGCTGTTTTCCCAGGGTCCATGCTGATATTAACGTTAAGCCTGAGTATATTAACAATTAAATTGGGATGTTTTATAATCTTCACCAATACCTATATTGTCCCTGTTGTCACCAGACTTTATACACACTCAGTTTGTCGGGTCAAGACACATCAGGCGTGCACATCTGTCACAGTCACCGATGATTGATGAAAGTGAAGCCTCTCAGTCGGGAACTTGTGTTTTCTCTGTTGTTTTGAGTGAAAGGTTACACCTCTCCTCTCCACTGTGCCCTCTGTGGGAATTTAAGAGACGGAGAGAGAGAGAGAGGGAGAGAGAGAGAGAGAGAGAGAGAGAGAAGAGAGAGAGAGAGAGGAGAGAGGAGGGGAGAGGGAGAGAGGGAGAGGGAGAGAGAGAGAGAGGAGAGGAGAGAGAGAGAGAGAGAGAGAGAGAGAGAGGGAGAGAGAGAGAGAGAGAGAGAGAGAGGGAGAGAGAGAGAGAGGGATGAGAGAGAGAGAGAGAGAGAGAGAGGGAGAGAGAGAGAGAGAGAGAGGGAGAGGAGAGAGAGAGAGGGACGAGAGAGAGAGAGGGGAGAGGAGAGAGGGAGAGAGGAGAGAGGGAGAGGGAGAGAGGAGAGAGAGGAGAGAGGAGGGAGAGAGAGAGAGAGAGAGAGAGAGAGGGAGAGAGAGAGAGAGAGAGAGAGAGAGAGAGAGGAGAGAGAGAGAGAGGGAGAGGAGAGAGAGAGAGGAGAGAGGGAGAGAGGAGAGAGAGAGAGAGAGAGAGAGAGAGGGAGAGAGAGAGAGGAGAGGGAGAGAGAGAGGAGAGAGAGAGAGAGAGGGAGAGAGAGAGAGGAGAGAGAGAGAGAGAGAGAGGAGAGAGAGAGGAGAGGAGAGAGAGAGAGAGAGGAGAGAGAGAGAGAGAGAGAGAGAGAGAGAGAGAGAGAGAGAGAGAGAGAGAGAGAGGAGAGAGAGAGGGAGGAGAGACAGATGGTTTTTCCCTGCAGGATATCCTGTTCTAAGTAGAGCTGCTGGGCCCACTCTGACCTCTTCACCCCTCTTGACCTCTGACCCCGCTCATAGCTTAGGCTCACATCTCCAACGTTTCCTAATCGCCCAAATCTCTTCGATTTCTTTCAATTGTGCCGTGGACCCTTTAGCTTTCTCTCCTTCCTAACTCCTCTGTCATACTCACAGGTGTCACCTAAATGTTCCCTCCTTCCTTTTCCTCTTTGTTTCTTTGTTGTCTGCAGTCACTGAATATAGTGCCAGCCTTCCTCTCCGTCCTCATATCCTTCATATTATTTTCTCTTTCTTAAAGCATTGGCCCTATTAGCAACACTTACCAATTCATTGTATTCAGTCATTTTCCAAGTTAAAAATGCCAAATATTTGATAGTTCCAGCCACTCAAACATGAACATTTGCTGCCTTAGCTTCATAGTAAATTGAATCTCTTTGAGTTTGGGACTTATAGTTTATCTGTTCTGAAAGTCATTCTAGTAGTGTGTTGAAATAATGGTATTTTATTTGATTTTAAAAAGAGTGTTGGAAGCGATGCAATGATCTCTCACTAGAAGTTTTTATTTGCTTTAATCCCGTCAGACTTTGCCTTTTGTTGACACCTGTCACTGATAAGTTTGATCAGTTGCATCATTGAATAAAGATATACATTATACATTAACACCAGGACCATTGTATGTAATGCATGTTCAAACAGGTTTATAGTGGAACTTAAATGACCTGATAGCCTTTTATTGGAAACATTTGAACAGACAGCTTCCTTTAGCATTACATCCATATCCCGAATACAAATGACCATTTCAGCTACTTCGTTGACCATCTGGATCTGTTTTCTTGTCGCTGACTCCTCTTTCACCAAACAAGAAGCGTTCAATGACAGCTGAGACATTTCATCTAGGTCAAACCCACATGTGTGAAAAAGGCTGGAAAAGTGTTGTCTGTCCTCTTTGTCATTTTCCTCTCAACCTTTACATGCCAGCCTCCCTACGTCTCTCTCTCTCTCTCTCTCTCTCACATCCAGCCCTCCCACCCCTCAGAAGAACTGCAATCCATTAGCTGATGAATGGTTGTTTGTGTTTTCTTAAGCTCAACAGCGCCACCCACGGCCTCCGTGGCCAAAGAGGGCGATAACAAAACATTTGCTGTGATTAGAGGAATAATTAGCCAATCATCCTCTGACCTGCGAGTCAACCCTGAGGTCAAAGAGACACAGAGTGGGTTCTGCTTCCCAGGTGGTTTCACATGAAAACCATCAGGCTGCAAAGGTATAGTGGAGTCATTGTCTGCAGACAGGTGACTCCGATGAGATTCAATCAGACCCTGTTGAGGCTGTTAAGTTCCTCGGACGAGACCGTCCAGGCACAGTGGCCCAACCGACTGCCAGGCCTATAATAACACCACCCATAGCACAACAGGGGTGACCCCGCACTATGTGGTGTTTGGGAGACACGCCAGATTACCTGTGGACTGGGCAACTGGCTTGAGCCCTGTACTGTGGAGTCTCACACTCTACAAGGCTGGGTAAAGCAGCACCAGAAAGCGCTGAGTCATGCAAATGAAGCAGCAAATAAACAGTCCCGGCACAGACAAGAACGGGATCGGGCCCGTTACAACAGACGAGCTGAACCGGCACCACTGCTTCCAGGCGAGCACAAGAGGGCCGAAAGAAGGTTGACCTCGAGATGGACCCCAGAGCCATTTATGGGGGGGGGACTCAGCTGAGGGAGGTCCACCCAGTTTTATCATTATGGAGGTATCAGGTAAAGGTGTCATTACTGATAGATCTGATCTGATCAAGTCTATATATAAATATATATATATATTTTTTGAATTAATCTCTCTCTCTCTCTCTCTCTCTCTCTCTCTCTCTCTCTCTCTCTCTCACTATTGTTTCCAATACAGATTTGTTGTATTACAATAAGTATTGCAGAGACGAGTTGTGTCAGGTTTGCAACTCACAGCTGGACTGAATGGAAACAGAGCACTGAAAAATGTAATTCTATTATTCTCTATTATAAATCAAATACAAATATATATTTGACGAATAAGAGAAAATAATTTATATTTCGATAGGTGCGATGGAGGAGGAGCACCTGCTGAGGGGAGTGGGCTGTGGGTTGGACGATAACAGTGCAGGTAAGATGACTTTTAGACTTAATTTAGCATTTTTCTGTTTGATTCATCCCCTAAAATCCTTAAACGTGTTCTCAGTTTAGAAATCTGTGTAACTCTTTGAGTTTAAAGGGGAACAGTCCTCACTAATACTACCAGGCCTGTGGGGGAAAACACAGATTTGGTGGAAACAGACACTCAGTCGACGATTTCTCCGTGTAAAATGATTATTTGAGGGACAGAATGTCTTAAATGTGGCGGGACGTCTGTGGAATGTGTTCACAATTAGTGTAGAGGTTTAAAAACACTTATTTTGGTTTGAAGGCAACACATCTTCAAATTGTAACATTTTGGTTGGTTAGAAGTAAAAAAAATGTCTTTCAAATATTGTAGAAAAGTAACTCTGGTATTTCTATTTTTTTTCCAAAATGAAGTTCCTTCAAGATAATGTTAACATGCTAATGTTTCTTGCCACGTAGACCTTCATCGGGCTATATTCTCCTGCATCTTCTCCACATTGTTAGGATCCTGTCACACCCACATTTATATTTTTGCGTTGGTCTAAAACCGAGGTGGCAACTTTGTCAGTTTGTTTAGCTTCAGGCTCCCCAATTACAAGTGAAGCAAGGCGTGTAAACAAAGGTCACATCTCACAAGGAGCATGTTTACTGGACAGTTTCAGCAAACTGTCATCCTGCAAGGTCAGAGATTTTCAAACAAATGTAATTACAGTTAAATGAGCAAAGTGTGTCGGCGTTGGCTTTTCTTTGGTATTTTCATCAGGTCTTTCTGTAACAACATTCTGCATTCAGGTGATTGCTGGGAATCTGACATTTGCAGAGGACAGTTTGGGTAACAAGTTGCCCGTTTATTTTTATTTTGTTCTTGTCACCATACGTTTGGCTAACCTGGAGGTTTATTTACAACCTGATCATGTGACTGCTCGTGTTTCTCGTCTTTTCAGTTGATCAACTTGGTAAATACTAATATTAACGGCCATAATACAAATCTATTTGTAATTGTCACAAACCTTAAAGGCAACATAAGGCCATGTCCACACTACTCCGTTTCCATTTGAAAACGCAGATGTTTTGCTACGTTTACACTGAGCGTCCACACTACGCCGGAGTTTTCCAGCACCGAAAACGGAGGAGTTTAAAAAAACGTTTCAGCCTTGATTACCGATCGACTACCAGATTAATTCAACATGGACAACTGATTACAGGTGTTGCTGACCTTGTTGTCTTTACTAGCAGCTGTTGTCCAGTTAAAGTCTGCGTTATTGTGGAGGAGGCAGCTGTTATCGGAGCGATCGGTGAGCGGCGTGTCCAGCGGCGTTATCACACCTACGGAGCGGCCGTCTGCAGTCACGGTTAGCGGACGGTTAACGGACACGAAACGGAGGACTTTCCTTTTCTTATTAATGCTTATTTTGTTCTGCACAACTATTGTGAAGTCTCACACACATAAACTATAAAAGAACAAAACACGAATCGCTCTCCAGTACGACAGAGACTTCAGCCACCAGCAGTATACGAGAACAGACAACAACGAAGCCGAGAGGCGACGAGTGAGAGACGTGTGTTGGCCACATTTATGGATAAAGTAAATTTGATGTGTGAGAGAGAGAGATATAGAAAGACCCGCAGCGTTGTGACTAAGTCTGAAAAATAAAACTTCTAAAACCTTCGACGAAATTTGTCTGTTTGAGTTTATAGAGGAAGATCTTAAAACACGACCTTTCATTTTTACTCTGTCGGATTTTTTTTGACGGCGATCATTCCGAAAACTATGCTGAAACGCCGCGTGGACGGAGATCGTTTTTGTTTTAAAAGGAAAACGTATTAGTGTGGATGTAGATTAGAGGCAAGCTTAAACTAACAGTGAACTCAGTCATTTCAGCAGTGTAGGTGAGTGCATGAGTGGAAAGTATGTATGCAATGTTGCATAGTGTAGAAAAAAACCATGTCAACCAAAAAAACAAATAATTGGTCATAATCAATTCCAATATTAATTTTAGTAAAGGATTAGTGCAATTTTTACGTTTGCACTTAAGAATACTGAAACGGTTAAAATAATCTACAGTGTAAGGCAATCAGATGTCTCCACATTTGAAACAACAGAACCTAGTTATTAGATGAGATTGTTCTTGTCAGACCACCGCACAGTTAATTCTCTGGTGACACTTGAGTTTCAATGATTTTGTCATCACAGGGCCAAATGAAAGGCACCCACTTTACTCTCCAGCACTCACACATATCTAGTACATCTGTTTGCCTATAATATGTCATTGTCCTCCCAAAACTATGACTCTAGTATTCAGATCTGGGTACAGCGTGTCAGTGTCCGCTTAAATGCATACAGTGTCTTTTCAAAATAAACTGTCAGCAGAGGTTTACCTAGTTTCTTTAATTTTTTGGTTTAGGCAACAAAAGTACTTTATTAGGTGAAGACTTTCAGGGTCTACAAGTATCAATCAAGGGGTCTCAGACCACCCTGACTCCCCATAGTTCGCACACTTGGTTTAGGCAACAAGGGTTTAGCAAAGTATCGTGGTTTCGATCAAAATTTGTCACCAGACTTTATACACACTCAGTTTGTCGGGTCAAGACACATCAGGCGTGCACATCTGTCACAGTCACCGATGATTGATGAAAGTGAAGCCTCTCAGTCGGGAACTTGTGTTTCCTCTGTTGTTTTGAGTGAAAGGTTACACCTCTCCTCTCCACTGTGCCCTCTGTGGGAATTTAAGAGACGGAGAGAGAGAGAGAGAGGGAGAGAGAGAGGGAGAGAGAGAGAGAGAGAGAGAGAGAGAGGGAGAGAGGGAGAGAGGGAGAGACAGATGGGTTTTTCCCTGCAGGATATCCTGTTCTAAGTAGAGCTGCTGGGCCCACTCTGACCTCTTCACCCCTCTTGACCTCTGACCCGCTCATAGCTTAGGCTCACATCTCCAACGTTTCCTAATCGCCCAAATCTCTTCGATTTCTTTCAGTTGTGCCGTGGACCCTTTAGCTTTCTCTCCTTCCTAACTCCTCTGTCATACTCACAGGTGTCACCTAAATGTTCCCTCCTTCCTTTTACTCTTTGTTTCTTTGTTGTCTGCAGTCACTGAATATAGTGCCAGCCTTCCTCTCCGTCCTCATATCCTTCATATTATTGTCTCTTTCTTAAAGCATTGGCCGTATTAGCAACACTTACCAATTCATTGTATTCAGTCATTTTCCAAGTTAAAAATGCCAAATATTTGATAGTTCCAGCCACTCAAACATGAACATTTGCTGTCTTAGCTTCATAGTAAATTCTTTGAGTTTGGGACTTATAGTTGGGCAAAACAAGACATTTGACATTTGACAGATTTATTCTAGTAGTGTGTTGAAATAATGGTATTTGATTTGATTTTAAAAAGAGTGTTGGAAGTGTTGCAATGATCTCTCACTAGAAGTTTTTATTTGCTTTAATCCCGTCAGACTTTGCCTTTTGTTGACACCTGTCACTGATAAGTTTGATCAGTTGCATCATTGGAAAATATTTTGTGTGTAAAATAAATGTGTGTCTTATGCATTGACACCAGAACCATTGTATGTACTGCATGTAATGCATGTTTCAACAGGTTCATAGTATAACTTCCAATAATGCCTTTTATTGGAAACGTTTTAACACATAGCTACCTTTACATCCATATCCCGAGCTCCTTCATTGACCATCTGGATCTGTTTTCTTGTCGCTGACTCCTCTTTCACCAAACAAGAAGTGTTCAATGACAGCTGAGACATTTCATCTAGGTCAAACCCACATATGTGAAAAAGGCTGGAAAAGTGTTGTCTGTCCTCTTTGTCACTTTCCTCTCAACCTTTACATGCCAGCCTCCCTCCGTCCCTCTCTCTCTCTCTCTCTCTCACATCCAGCCCTCCCACCCCTCAGAAGAACTGCAATCCATTAGCTGATGAATGGTTGTTTGTGTTTTCTTAAGCTCAACAGCGCCACCCACGGCCTCCGTGGCCAAAGAGGGCGATAACAAAACATTTGCTGTGATTAGAGGAATAATTAGCCAATCATCCTCTGACCTGCGAGTCAACCCTGAGGTCAAAGAGACACAGAGTGGGTTCTGCTTCCCAGGTGGTTTCACATGAAAACCATCAGGCTGCAAAGATATAGTGGAGTCATTGTCTGCAGACAGGTGACACACACACACACACACACACACACACACACAGAGGACATGCACCTCTTTGTATGTATGTTACCGCATGTCCTGCATGTCTGGGAGTGTGTGCTGCTCGCGTTTGTGCGTGCATGTGTGTGAGCGACGAGGATCCCAAGCGTACCGGGCGCAGAGTTTTCCCAGAGAGGCTGCGGTGAAAATCAGCACTTCCTGCTTCCTGTGGCGAGAGGAAGTGCTACCGTCGCTGTCCCCTTATCGCTGGATACACAGGCAGCGTGGAGGGAACAAGCCAGGGAGGGAGTGAAGAGGAAGAGGAGAAGGAGACGCAGGGTGCTCAAGCAGGAGGACGAGAGGCAGACACGGCTGGGTCCACCAAAGAAATGCTTTGAGAATGAGGAGGAGAGCATGTGCAAAATGCATCCGACACGTATATGTAGAAGCTTATGCTTCTTGTAGTTTTAACATATCATTTGTTATGAAAATAATGATTTGTTTTATGATCCAAAAAACCTAGTTGCATGCCAGAAAAACAGCAGCTAAAGTGAGACCGTTTATAGTTTAAATTACACAAAAATACAGATTTCACTTGCATTATGTTGCAATATATATATACAGTATATACATAGTGGACATGAAGTGTTGTTAGAAGGAGCTGCATGTAGCACGCTGGCAGATGAGCGGAGAGAAGAGGAAAGAGACAGAAAGAGAAGTAGGCAGCATGTGTGTGTAAAAAGAACAAATGCAACAACTTGGATGTGTTTTGCAGGTTGTGACGACAAAGTACCCACTTGCACCTTATTCTGAAGGAGCGAGAGAGAGAGACAACGAGAAAGACAGAGGGGGAGACGGGGGTTGTTTGGGATCAGGGTGGGGAAGCTTTCAGCACTTGGGATTGTCCCAGATGGACACAAGCCGCTCCCTCCCTTTATAAACAGCCCCCGGCTTCTTCCTCTCCTCTCCTCTCCGTCAATCCGTCCTTCTTTCCTTTAATGCCTGCTGTACACCACTCTGCTCCCACTTTGCGGGGATTCACACGCCCTCAGCAGAAAATCTGAACAAAGTGACACTTTTTGATTTTTCCTCTTTTCTTCTGACAATTGTATCTGTCCCCCCCCCCCCCCTCCCCTCACCCTCCCCTCACCCCCAATCCCTGCCATTTCAAAAGTCAACACGCCACTAAATGCCGGGCTGACTCACTTCCACTGTGGGTGGCTCTGTTTCCAATTTTCTAACCACCTCAGCCCATCCACCACCTCCGAAGAAAAGAGAAAACTTTTTCTCCATAAAACACAACCAAAAGAAATTAAAAGTAGCCAACCAGACAAGCAAGAGAACATTTCCACAAGTTGCTTAAGCGTTAAAGGGACAAAAGCGTGCACGAGAGATGTCGAGAGGAGACACGGGATGAAACCATGCGTGCTTCTCCCACTTCTTATGTGGCTCCGAAATGGTTATCCCTGTTTTCCTTCCTTTCTTTCTCCTCGGGAGAGCGTGGGAGCGCCCTCGGAGCGCTGCAGAGAAACCACGGGGCTCATAACAACAGGAGGAAGCCGGTAACTTGAGTAACTTTGGGCCGGGCAGAGAGAGGGGGGATAAGGAGAAGCGGTGGAACGGGGAGCGGAGGGAAAGGACGTACGAGCGCCTCACATCTTTACATGTCTCCACATCTTGAAGGCATGAAATCGGAGCTTGCGCAAGCAAAGAAAAAGGAAACCCAGGTTCACAAATGACCTGTTGCATTCCAGACGGCATTGCCCACATGCACACACACGCATGCACACTCATCCTCTCTGCAAACCCAAAACACAGAACTTTAGCCTTACCAGTCTGTAGTGTGAACATTCAGCATGAGGAGCGTGTTAGAAAGTCCCGTCAGTCACGTTCACGTACAGTTCAGTCCAGAGAGATCGAGAGTTGTGAGGACACCCAAACTACACACGCACACACATACATACACAAACACACACACACACCGGCACAGTATCAGTTCCCTCTGTCCAAGTGTTGAGAAAGTGAGGGGCCGTAACAAAAGGCAACAGAGGGAGGGAGGAAGGGAGGAAGGGAGGAAGGGAGGAAGGGAGGGAGGGTGGGAGAGACCGAGGCTGAGAGAGAGAGAGAGAGAGAGATAAACCCCTCTGAACTGACTGGTGGACTCTCTCCCTCCCTCACACACACACACACACACACACACACACACACACAGTTGGTTTTCCGTATCACTGACTTCTTGTGTTTTCGCTCAAGTGCCAAGAGGATGAAGGGAGAGCAGAGGGAAAACCAGAGTATGTGTGTGTATTCATGGTCATGGATGTGTGTATTGTATTGTTATTGTGTGTGTGTGTGTGTGTGTGTGTGTGTGTGTGTATTTTAAGGTAGGAGGGACCGGCTGGCTTGAGTCCAGAGCCAGCCTGCCTGGTAGAAAAGAAAGACAATAGCAGGAAACACTATATCAGGAGGAGGCAAAATACCAGCGCAAAAATAATGAACAGACAGTGAAAAACAATGACATCCACCGTGGAAAACACGGCCCGGGCCGAACAATGATAGTGGAAACAACGAGCAGTTGCTGTTACTCGAGGATATAAAAAACCCAAATCCAGAAATATCTGAGGGGTTAGTGACCATTGAATTTAAGAAATGTTAGCTTTATTTTTGTACGTGTAAAAGGTTTTTTTTGGCATTCATCAAACTTTTTCGAAATGACTCTCACACTCGAACCCAAGCGTGTAGACGCACATTCCCCGTGCAATCAGTCAGCCATGACTCCCACACAAATCTCACCACCACCCACACCCACCCACCCAACACACACACACGCACACACACACACGCACACACACATTCCCCCGGCTGTAATCATATCTAGTGATAAGGGCAGCTTCCCCCAGCGGTCGCTGGCTCTCCGACTCCGACCACAGTGACTTACAATGGCCCTGTATTCTGAGCCTGCTCTGATTACACACATAAGGAGCTGCATTACACCCTGCTAATTCAATTTCCTCCCCTCCGGGTCAACCTTTGTGTGTGTGTGTGTGTGTGTGTGTGTGTGAGTGCAGAAGGAGGAACTGATAAAGCAGTTGTTGAAGGGAAAAAGCTGCTTGCACAGAAACTGTAATGTGTGTGGTGTTTAATGTGGTTGTTGATCGATATAGTTGTTAGTCCAGTTCTGGCTGCGTTGGAAGTCAAACTTGGCCGGACTGTCACAACACTGAGTGTTATGAGCAGGTGAGGCTGGTACAGCAACATATTTCACTGCTGACAAGTTGTTCCTGGTGTTGTTTATTGGAGTGATTTAAGGCTTTTACTCAATACAAAAGCATCAAATTATCTTAATCAGCTTTCTTCCTCCTCTCTAAAATCTGAAATGATGTATGACGTAACAAGCTGATATTTAGCGGTTATAATGTTTGCTATCTTAGTTGGACGGGTAGGCTCGCTCACAAACTGCAGACTGATGAGAATGTCATTAGTTTAGGCATGTTGTCATTGGCCAGGTAGCCTATTAGACAAATGCTGAATTTGACCTGATGACCTGATAAGTGCATAGACTGCATATAGGAATTGGGCGTAGTCACTGTGACGTTGGTTTGGGGACTGTCCTTTTGAAGCCTCGAGTTCGGCATTTTAGCTGTCGCCATCTTGTTTTTGTTTTTTTCCACCAGAAGTGACACAAGAGGGTGGAGCTAAGTACAAGTGAATGCCGAATAAGACATTTAAAGGCAAACCAAAAATGTCACAATTAACTGTCATGAACTGAAAACACACTGTGAAAGGGTTAAAGTTGTAAGACAAAAAACCCCGCTGTGTTAACGACCTGTCAATCACAAGGTAGCCCCGCCCTGAAGCATACTCTGCTTTATGGTCTGTTTGACTCTAAATGGACCATCAGTTACTAAATGAACATCATGCTGTATTGAAGAAGACTTGAAACTAGAGATTGAGACCATAAACTCATGTTTACAATGTTTACTGAGGTAATAAATCAAGAGAGAAGTAGAGTCATTTTCTCATAGACTTCTATACAATCAGACTTCTTTTTGCACCTAAAGGAGTCGCCCTCTGCTGGTCAGTAGAAAGAATACAAGTTTGCAAGCCTGGATCAATTACTGGGGACCAGTGAGGTTATTACAACTGGTCCTGTGGGGGTCTTGAATGTCCCCATGAATGCGAAACAATTCAATAACTGTTGAGACATTTCAGTCTGGACCAAAGTGGTGGACTAACCGACTGAGCAACACCACGGAGGTCATGTTAGGGGGAGATTGCAGGTCCTCAACATCAAAGTTGCCCAACTAACTTTACCCAGTTAAAGTCGTTGCCAGTTAAACCTTATCTTAGACATTTGGACAAACAACTGATGATGAATTATCTTTCTTGAGAAACAGCCTCCCCAGAACGAGGTTGGTCATGCACTGTTGGTGGTGGTAGCGTGCCAAGAAATGTAACAATCCGCCTGGTGGGAAAAGATCCGACCGGTAGCAAACACGGATGTTCAAATATTGAAGAAAACTTCACGGGTTACTGTGTTTGTATCCATTTGTGGTTGAAAAGCACCACAAAATGTGATTCAAAGCTTCAACTCTCATTGTTTTTGATTCATAATTTAGACGGGGGGGGGAATACTTTTCAGCTGCACACACTGTAAAGTCACGATGCAGTGCACTCTTGCTCAAGTCGGGTGGATGTGCCAAAGATGTATTGTTGTTGCCAAAAGACTTTAAATTCTATAAATATTACTACAACAGCACTGTGATACAATGCGTGTTGTGTCTTTCCTTTTTTTTTTCCCTTTCACTTGAATAGAAAAACTCTGAGAATGTTTTGGTTCAGAGTTAGAGATTATGACAGATCACTTTGTGTTGAGCTGAATGAGCTTTCACTGTTATGCAAGCTCTCTTGTGCCAAGTTAAGTATGGCGAGTGTTGAATAGCCACATGAGCTGGGAATGAAAACCATCCAGCAGTGTTTTTGTTTTTTTAATTACATCAACACTCTTAATTTATAGTTTTACAGTTCAGTTGTAAAAGCACTAAACGCTAATTAAAGCCGCACTGTTTTCTCTCTCTCTCTCTCTCTCTCTGCGGAGGTTTCCTCTCACAGCCTCCAAAGAAAATGATGTGCGATGAGTCAAAAACACTAAAATCAGGGTGGAGATGCAAAACGCAGAGCTACATCAGTTCCAAATGATGAGAATCAGTTGTTGGTCTGACTTTGTCATGTTCCCCTCCCAGGTTTCTTCAACATCGGGGTACAGAACAGACAAAATAGGTTACAGGCCTTCTTCTGGCGGCTCCCACCAGAACACAAGCTAGCAATATGAAATCTTGGGTCCCACAGTAAGACACTAAATTCTCATTTGGATCCTGGGGATAACATATTTTAATGAAAGTCCTTGCTTTAATTTGAAGCAAGAGGTCAGATCTGCAGGCTTTTTGCACTGATTCTGTGTAATGCAGCCTGATGAAGCGGCTGGCTCACCGCACGTTGTTTATCAGACTCCCTCAACACATCTGAGTCTCATTTTGGACGAATAAAACAATGCCGTGCGACACTGTCAAATGCATGGCAAACATAAGGCGTGTGTCCACATGTGCGTGTGTTAAAAAAAAAAAAAAAAGACAAAGAAAGTGTGGGTGTGTGTATATATATATATATATATATATGTGTGTGTGTGTGTGTGTGTGTGTGTGTGTGTGTGTGTGTGTCCAAAAGCAGAGAATGTGTTTATTATTAAACTGACTGAATGCAAGGGCGAGGTCCCTCTGGAAGGGTGGGTAGCTACATATCTGCACACACACACACACACACACACACACACACACACACACACACACACTGCAGATTTGTACTTCTTTTATGGTACTTTTCCATTCCCGTTGTTGAAAGAGGTCAGATGTCCTCATCTGCCGTTTGCAACCTCACTACTAGAAATCAAACCAGCAACCCTGATTTATGACTTCTGTGTAACCTCAACAAACCACACACACACACACACACACACACACACACACACACACAAACAAACTGTCCCACACCTTTTCTGTCATCCTCTCTGAGTAAACTTCTGCTCACTCTCGCCGTCTCTCGCTCACACACACACACACACACACACACACATGGAAAGATGTCTCCAGATGTGGGTGTGATGCTTGTACACGGTGATTAGTGAGTAAGTGAGTGAGTGTCTTGTGTGTTTCCACCTCTCCTCCTCTGTTGTGGTTACCAGTCTTGTCTGCTGAGCGTCACTGATCAGGCCCGCTGCCAGGAGAAGAAACACAAGACGGAGGTTTGAGCGTTCAGACCAGTTCACATACGGACTGTCAATCATGGGACCTTATTGCTTAATAACTTTCCGATCCTGTTTGAATTGTTCCATGAATTATACAATTTAAGAAAAATGCATGTAGTCGTAAAAACTGTTGAAGTATAAGACTGTGAAAATATGTTATCAGAAAGAGTACACACCCAAAGGTCGTGACGTCTCTCTCGGAAGCTACGATGAATGTGTGTTTCGTACCGTGACGTACTCACAAAGAACAAGGGGTCTCGCTGCTAAAAAGAGTCGCTGGATAAAACACATTGGGTAAGATAACGTAACATTTGTGCATGGATATAGTTAAGTTACCTTAGAAAGCCACGGTAACGGCCGTGTTAGTGACGTACATTGGGCGAGACGAGAGGTGCAGTTCACTGAGCGGCTTCACGTCAAACTAAATGATACTTTCTTGACTTGCAACATTGTTTTTTTAATTATCATATGTGTAATTCATGGCAACAAAATGTGTCTTTCTCCATTGATTAGTACATCATTTTTTCCAAAATAATGGGGGAGGGACTCCGCCTCTCTATGATCTTTACACTATGTACCCCCATTCTTCAGTGGACTTATCAATCATCTTCTTTTTGGAGGAAATTCACTTCATGTAAAGACATTTTTCATAGCAACAAGAAAGTCTGATCATTTAAGTGACAGATTAGCTGCAGTTCAGGATACATGTTTACCTTGAGATTACAAGTAAATCAAATCAGATACAGTAAGACACGTATGTTCACACGCAGGTAAAGATATTCGTGTATGACAGTCAGTCAAACTGTGGGCTTACACATGTTGATGGCATTTTCAGGGAAAAGGGTCCAATCTAATTTGGCACACTAGTGGTTATAGCTGGCGCAGGACGACGAATCTAACCGAGGTCAGGCTTCAAGTTTAATTCATTGGAAGCATGTGAAGCCTGAAGTCGAGACTTCTATCTCATGAATTAAAGACCTGTTTAGTTTTATTGCAAAATAATCCATGGTCTCTGACATCATGGGGGGCTATGGGCTATAACACATACAGTTTAACACCTCTTACTATAATATGATAATAATACCCCTCTCTCTATGCCCATTGTATACGAGGACAATTTTTCGCAATTCCATTGGTTAGAGTTCGCTTGCTCGCTGCATGTACCATAAAGTACATAAATCCAAATGTCCTATGATAATGCAGACCAGACTTTACTGTGCATGTGCTGTACCCATAGAATTAGAACGGGAGTAAAACGGACATTGAACTATTCTCTGTGGTCATTTGACTAAAGCGAAAGAAAATGGCGATTGCTGTTGGATTGTATGGTGACAACATAACCCAGCACGCTGTTGTGCTTGTCTTCTGTAACCAATGTAACAATAAAGCTAGCAAGCTAGCAAGCTAGCAAGCTAACAAGCTGTCCGCTAAAAGTGCTTTCTTACAAGTGACAATAGTGTGTAGGTGAAGCATTAAGGTTGTTTATTCAATTTACTCTGGCACTCTTTGCTAAGTCGGCTTAGTTTATAAGGAAGTGAGCTCGCCACAACTGTGGCCAATGGCAACGGTAGACATAAAAATGGCCGCGACTCTGACCATCTTGCTACGTTAATTTAAAAAGTCCGTTCTACTCATAGACTGTATAGAAGACGGCCGCCGCCTTCTTGGATTACGGCCGTCGCCTTCTTTTATTTTTTTGCAGCCAATGAACGGAAGTTACCATATTTGGAATGTGGAGGGGTGATGTTGAGACGCCGTGTACGGCTCTGGTAGCGGCAGAGACCTGTCAATCACAGTAAGCCTGCCCTAAAGCATACTCCTCTTTATGGTCTATTTTACTCTGTTACAATGCCGTGACCCGTCAATCACCCATCAAGGTAGCCACTGCCAAGAGCAAACCCTGCTTTATCGTCTATTTTACTCTAAATAGGAACACAATTTACTAAATGAACATCATGCTGTATTGAAGAAGACTTAATACTAGCGATTGAGACCATAAACTCATGTTTACAATGTTTACTGAGGTAATAAATCAAGAGAGAAGTAGAGTCATTTTCTCATAGACTTCTATACATTCTTTTTGAAACCAGAGAAGTCGCCCCCTGCTGGTCAGTAGAGAGAATGCAAGTTTTAAGACACTTCCACATTTACTCGCCAGAACCGTAGAATGTAAGGCGAATCTCAGGGCATATAAAACCGGTAGAGTGCCCACTGCTGGTAATGTCACCTAGAACACCTTTGACTCAATCCATCGATCAAATGAAGGGGTGGGAGCGTCCCATACATAGCCACTGCAATGAAACCCAGACGTAAACACTTTGACCCAGTTATGTTAAGCTAGACCTTTAAAGGCAATAACTTGAGTCCGGTCTAATAACACACTCTGCACCAGTGAAGCCAAACAAATCTACGTTTGCTTGCAGGGGGACTATGCAGGTAAAGTTTAGACAAATAAACAGCTGTGGTTATGGTTAGGGTTAAGATTAGGCAACTATGTGGTTCAGGTTAGAATCACAGCAGTACTGACAAAGAATGATGTAACGACGCCGGTTAATTTAGGAGTAAAAGTGAAACCGGCCAAAGTAAAGGAAAGAAGCAGGAGGACAAAGAGGAGGAGGAGGAGGAGGAGGAGGAGGAGGAGGAGGAGGAGGAGGAGGAAGGAGAAGATGAGATGGGGTCCAGACCCCTGATCCCAGCAGCTGCTGCTGTTTTGTGGGTCAGCGTTACATCAGTGGGTTTATGGAAAAGGCTGGGAATCACGTCTCCACTTGACCTACTTAAAGAATGTTAGTGTTAGATGACATGCAATACTCCCCGGCTTCCCAGCACTCACTCACCGACTACCCGATGTGCAACAACACACATTGTTTTTTTTTCATCTTTTCATTAGCAGTTGTTGAAAGACTGCAAAATTAAGGAAGCAGGACCTGAAAGCGTCTTGGCTCTGAGACTTTTGAGTTTTTATTCATCGTTTATCACATTTTTTCAATGAAGTCCCACAAAAGCACTTGTCAAGCTTCCGGTATTACATCAGCACGGTTCATTATTGTCCAGGACGTGATCATTCATAAAGATAAACATTTCACAAGCTTATTTTTCTTCAAAACGTGAGCACTAAAACTCTCACAAATGTAACAGAGACGCACGTCCCCCGTCCCCCGGTCACAGCGTACAGCTCGTCAATAGCTCGGTCCATTTAACATGCCAGCTGTCCTTTAGGGAAGAATTATGGTTTTCACTTCCTATAAAAACCTGCATCGAACCCGAAGGAGTAAGAGCATTTCTACTGAAAAAGAAATAGAAGTGCGTTGCTGAAGAATTTATAGGTCTGTTTGAATTTATAGCGTCCATATGTTGGAGGATTTTACAGTGAATGGTTGTGGTAAGGGTGTGTGTGTGTGGGTGTGTGTGATGCAGGGGTTAAGTGGTGTAGTTCTGGCCTCTCAAGCAGCAGCCTTCCAACACGGGTCATGTCTTTTTCTTCACTGCTAGTGAACCACATAGGGCACACACACACACACACACACACACACATACCAACACACACACGGCTCTGAACCTATAGCACATATGAGATCATCAAGAATGTAGAGCTGCACTGGCGTAACAGCGACTGTTTGACGGTGTGTATTACCGAGCAGCGGATGTGTCAGCCATGGGTGCCGTGTCGCTGTGGCAACAAAGCTGCCATACACGAAAGGCCGTCTCTCGGGAAACACGAACGATAATCACAAATCTAGATTTGCCAACATGCTTTCTGTTACCCCTTAAGTACCAGTCGAGGTAACGGCATGATGATCTGATGACCAATGGGATAAAAACAGACACGAAGCAGCCCCGAACACATCATTAGGAGAGCACAGCCTGCACACACTTTCATATTTCAGTGTGTCGCTACGGCCTCGCTTGAATGTAAATAAACCCCGGTTTCATCCAAACATCAGTGTGTACATGATGCTGCCAGTGATGTACACAAGCTGCATGGAGGCAGTTCATTCTGTCCAGCACATCACAACTGTTTATAGCAAGACACAGTGTCGGAAATAACCCAACGAACACAACAAAATGTTCTCTGCTGAGAAAAGATCAAGATGAACAAGAGTGGATGAAATTAATTTAAAACAACAACAACAACAACAACAGGAAGCTCATATATTCTCATCACATATGCATGAATAATAAATAAATAACTGAGTGTTCATACATTTATAAAATCCCCTACATGAGAAATGGACATTCAGGTTTGTCCCGCTGCAAGTTGAACTTCAATATTCTACACGTTGGAAGCTGTGTTAATCACATTCACTCTTCTTTTAAACTGCTGTGTGTGTGTGTGTGTGTGTGTGTGTGTGTGTGTGTGTGTGTGTGTGTGTGTGTGTGTGTGTGTGTGTGTGTGTGTGTGTAGTCTAGGGTCTGCTGTGCGATAGCATGTCTGAATTTAGACATCTGGATGTGACATGCACATTTGATATAGTCCATTAAAATGTCACATACGGCAGCTCCGTCGCTACAGTCTCAGCACCTGTCGGGTGATTTATACAGAGACACTAAGTTATGCAATGACACTCTGAGCTTTGGTAGCTTGGTAACCTTTTCTTTTCTTTTTTTTTAACCACCCCCGAAAACTGTGGTGAGAAGTAGTTTTTGGTCATTTTCACCAGCTGGTATCAGAGGTGGTGAAGACACGATGGAGATCACGCCCATAGACCTGCACTTTGAGAGGAACTCCAGCTTTACTGCTCGGAGCTGTTGTCGGGCTTTCCTATGAGCTAAGTAAGACGCTTCCAGATGTGGTTCTGGCTGATCTGATCACATCCCGATCACAGTGCATTCTGCGTGCATTTACCTTGCATTAATTAATGTAAATGGGATCCGATGGAGTGTACTGTTGTTTTAAGCCAAAACAACCGATGAAACGGAGAAAAGGAACGAAAAATGAGCAAAGAAAGCAAAACACAAGAGATTTCCTGCGTTGCTGTATCCTCATTTGGAAACATATCTACTTCTCAGACTGTTCACTTAAGAGCACACGAAAACCAGTTCTATCCAAGCCACAGCCGCCTTGGGAGATGTAATACCCCTGTTATATATTTAGCTGGTATTTGCACGCAGCCAAACTCTCCACTCGACATTCGCGATGGAGCCAGATGTGGCTGATGGATTTGTGATATCCGAAATGCGGAGCCCGCCTTCGCCGAGGATATGGCGATGGACGGGCGGAGGAAGGAGGTGAGGAGGTAACACAATGGGTCTGGAAAAAAAGGAAGACGGAGGCTCCCTGAGGGGGGGAACTGGAGGGGGATTTTTAATTCCTCCTCTCCATCTCCCCATCCTCTCATTTGCATCTCTCCCCCTCGCTCTTTCTGTCCCACTTCCTTCATTGAGAATCTAGCTTTTCTCTAACTCTCTTTCTCTCACAAACACACACACACACACACACACACACACACACACACACACACACACACACACACACACACACACAAGGTTTTGGCTGGAGTTGGCAGCAGTGTGAGTAAGAGCAACAGCTGCAGGGATTACAGACAAGGGAGGGAAAGGGAAGAGGGAGTGTGTGTGTGTGTGTGTGTGTGTGTGTGTGTGTGTGTGTGTGTGTGTGTGTGTGTGTGTGTGTGTGTGTGTGTGTGTGTGTAGACAAAGAGAAGAATTGTGGGCGAGAAAGACAAATGTGTCAAGTGACGGAAAGAGAAGATAAAATGTCTGTGCATTTGAGCGTGTTTTCATGCATGTAATGAGAGCAGTCAGCATATTCATTTAGTAAGCGTCTATATGCTGCTTTGTCTCAGCTGTGGGCTCGTGGTTTCAAAGGCAGTGGGTGGGAGATGTGTGTGTGTGTGTGTGTGTGTGATCATGTGCTTTGTTGCGCGTATTTTTCCGCGGAGACACAAGTCAACAGTGTCACAGTGTGGAGATGTAATCGGCTCCCGTCTCTCTGCAGGTGCCGGTGTTTTCTTTGGGTTGTCAGCAGAATGTCTGAAACACTTGTGAGTGATTTGGACAGAGAGCAGTGGGGATTTGTCCAAAAATCACTTGGTTAAATATCTGTATCTGTGATTCCTGCCATTAGATGAGTATCTGTTTTGAATCATAACTGTGGAACGATTACAATATTCATTACGACGGTGAGAGGAACGATGTCTTTCGGTGTAACTGTGTGCTTGGTACTCTCTTATTTTAGAACGTTATTCCATGTGAGCTTAAAAACTGCCTGCTGATGAAAATCATTGAACATGATCGAAAGCTCCAGGACAGCTACTCAGCTGCTGTTTCCAAGGTCAAGTCTCAACTCTTAATTACAGTTCAGGACAAAGACAAGCATCAGATCCTCACATCTTAGATGCTGTTTCCAGCGTTTTTTGCATGAAAAAACGTGAACCATCACTTGATTATGAAAATACTCGCTGATCAATCGAGATGAATCGTTGCAGCTCTCGGTCAGATTGGTATCTAACTACTGTTTACGAGGTCAGAAATGAACTCTGAACCTTGATCATTTGTGTTGTTTCAGTGACTTTAAACTTTCTTTATAATCATTTCTTTTTGGTAAAGTTGATCGCTCTCAATTACACGTTTCACTACATTGTTATGGTGTCATTTTCTTATGGCACTGTATGCCCAACACGCACTTCCTGCAACAAGCTTGAAGTGACGTTCCGGTTTTGTCATCACGAAGAGAGCAGCTCGTCCTGTGAGCATCGTTTCTTCTGTGGCTCTGCAGGGACAGAAAACAGAAAAGAGTTTGAAAGAAGCGTTTGTGGGGTCAGTGAGGGTCTAATAAAAGGGGCCCGGGTTACTTTTGAAGCAGATGCATCTGTAGCAGCACCTCTCAGAACTTCTTTTATTGACTCAGAGAGCCACTTGGGTGCCCAGCGGGAGTGGGACCTGCAGCCCAACTGTGGGTCCTGACCTGTGGTTTGAGAAAATATAAAGTACGACAAAAAGGAAAGAAACGGGGGAGGTACTACCTTAAATGCATCTACCTAGCGTAAAGGAGAGTCCGGTACCAATAAGGTGCCTGTGCTACACTTCAAATGAAGCACAGTGCTTTTGGCAACAACCCCCCCCCCCCCCCCACACACACACACACACACACACACACAAAGGGCAGGCAAGCGACCATGTAACACAGACAAGAACAACAAGAATGCCCACCAGTGTACACACGAGCACACAGACTAACACACACACACACACACACACACGCGGAGGATACCCATGAGTCAACGTACACTGTTTATGTAGAAACCGACACACACACACATTTTCCCCGTGTGTCATTACGTGGTGCTCTGGGACTATTTAGCTGAGGGAACAGCTCAGCGAGGGAGTCGTCAAAACAGGAAACGTTTTATGTAGCTGAAACATTCCATTTTTAACTCTCACACAGGCTAGCAAAAATAAATAACGCGCCCAGCACCCGACAGGCCAGACTGTGTGTGTGTGTGTGTGTGTGTATATTTAAAGTACCTATATGTGTGTGACTGTGTGTGTTCCTGCAGTGTTGTGTTTGCTTTGTGTCTTGCAATTGTGCATTTGTGTGTGGCGGCTTGCAGTGCACATTAACGCACGGGTTTGAAGGTGTGTGTGTGTGTGTGTGTGTGTGTGTGTGTGTGTGTGTCGCATACCAGCCCTACCCCCAGGCACTGCAGAGGCCTCTGAGTCTCGTGAAGTCATTTCCTCTTTGATGGGGGACCTTGACTCTGTGGCTGCACAAAGAATTACAGTCCTCTAGACCAGGACTCACTTGAGCAGTTTCAGACCAGCACAGACCGGCGGAGCCCGAAGTCACATCTGGTCCGGTCGTTGCCTTTGAAGAGGATGGATTCGATGCAGTCAGATAACAAACTTGATGAGTTGATTGATACGTCGTTTGCGTGCATCTTTGACAAAAATAACATTTAAAAGGTAAATGGTAAGATAACCATCCATCAAAAATGAAAAACCTGTCCAGCAATAGTCCGAACTAAAGCTCAGACCAGGTCGAAGGTCAGAGACACTCCAAGAATGCTCTCCACTCAATTATGGAAGGTGAAAACAGCTGAATAAATAACCCAGTGATTGGAGAAACTGTGGACACACATTATATTGATGCTTTTCTCAGGGTGAACCATCAGGTGTTATGAACTTACTTCATTTCAAAAGCCAGTGATTGAAGTCAAATGACCTATGAGGACAGACAAATTCATCTCAACGTGTGTTTTTCCCAAGAATGACAGTCTAGTTAGCTTAGCTTAGCATAAAGACTGTAAACGAGTGGGTCTGACCAAAGGTAAAACTAAAATGCCGACCAGCATTTTGAAGAGAGTGCGACCGGCTGGCTGTTTCCAGTCATTATGTGAAGCTAAGCTAACCCGCTAATTGCTCGAGCTTCATATTGGACAGACATATGAAAGTGGTATCCATCTTCTCATCTAACTATTTCCCAACAAACATCAGACATTAATCTTGTATCCTGTCAGTGTAACAAGTTGTCATTGAGAAGTTACTTAAGTCATTTATATTGTGCTCTCATGATACCATGCAAAGTCTTCCGTGCACTTTGTTAGCTCTGCGTCTTCACTCTAGGTGTTTTGAGTCTATGTTCTCCCGGTTTCTGGTTCCAATCACCCGCTTGCAGCCTTCACACAACCACTTTGTATATCAAACAGATTTCAAACCGTGTTTTGAATATGAATTTCTCCTGCAAACACTGGCGAATGCGGCCTCCCCTTTTTAAGTACTTTTATGTGTGGGAATGCCAGCATGAGCGTTGTTGCGCTGCATAAAGCTGTATATATATATTTGTGTGCGTGCACATTTGAGTCATTAGTCACAGGGACAGCAGCTCTGCTGAGCCCCCGGGCCACACCCAAGTGACCGGCTGAGTGATGAAAGCTGTGGTCGGTGCTGACGTGGACGCAGCGCTGCCTACAGGCAGCTCACTATAGAACTGTGAGACAGAGCAGGCATCACATCGGTAATCAGTGCTCATCAATACTTGGCTTCAGCATCAAGTTGCCTCCCTGGCGTTTGCACATATAAACTGCAGTTGTTCACACTTCTCCCTCAGTCCACCACATGTCTCATACTAATATCTGCTGATGCCAACATCCCCTTTTTTTTGTTGTTGTTTCCAGCGAAATTTCTATACACAGTTCTCACACATCTGCCCACGCAATTATTACAGGGCAAAGATGAATGAAACGGGAAATGATCACTTCAGTTGCAACTGTTTTCGGGAAATGTCTGTTTCATCTTCACGCTTTCGGGATCACTTGTTCATTTAGACTCAAAAAATACGTATCTACAGAAGTAAGACGTAGGCAACAGGCGCTGACTGGTCCCGAGCACGTTTTGTATACACAGCATTTACTCACCCACCACATATAAATCATGACCAACTGCGTATTTGAAGGAATATTACTAATATTTAATATGGCCCTATCTGGCCCTACTTCTTGCCTGGTAATGCTGAGATCATCCTCATGATGTCCCTGTTGTTGTTGGGTGTTGTATCACAGAAGATATTATACAACAGTTTGTCTATCGTGACTGGTAGACTGTGTGAGTGTAATAATTACAATGAGTAGATGCTTTTGTTGATTTTAAAATGTTCTAAATATAAAAGCTCCATAAATGAGCCTGAAAGTCATGCGCATACTGAATGAACCTCTTCTATCTTCAAGTCTGATACTGAAAGGCCAGAATTCATAGTGCATGTGTATTTCTGTAGCCATGCATGCACAGAGCACAATAAGAAGGTAAACACATGAGCTAAAGGGTGATGAGTATATGTAATGTTTAATGTAGATTAATGGCATATATTCAGTGTTAAACTGCAGAATTTAGAACAACAAAACTCCGTGATAACAATCTTCTCTGGTGTGTTGACAGCTCGCTGCAAGACAAGCTTCCACACTCATTCACTGCCTCTCAGTGAAGAAAGAGCGATGAAGGGTCAAAGGGTTTTGCAGGGGAGAACCTCCATTGTATCGATGACAGTTGCTGGATGAAGGCCAATAACAGCCAAGGGAGACATTATAAATACTTCCGCAGCTTAGCTGCAGTAAAAAAACCGGGTGAACAAAACAATTCACTCGCCCACCATCCCTCTCGATGCAATCTGAGCAGCTCGCCCACCATGCAGAGGAGCCGTTTCCATGAATGCAGCAGCAGCAGCAGCAGCAGCAGCGCGGTAGTAGTAGTAGTAGATTGCCGTAGCAGACAGCATGTTAAACACAGGTCAAACCAAGAAGTCAGAGCGGAGGAGGATTTTTTCCTATCCCAGAATTCCTCCCAACCCACACACACTGTGACATTGAGTTCAGAGGGGGGGGGGGGGGGGGGGGGGCACTGAGGGAGGAGAATGAATCCACCCCTTGGAGTAGATTTACATACAGGGGCAGAAAGAAGAGATAAGTGGAGGAGGAGACAGGAAGTGATTTGTTTAATCAGCAAAAAGGAAAATAAGAATAAAAGGGATTTGTGTAATTATGACATAATTAAAGTAATAATGTCATTCTTTGTTGCTTTGTTGCTAGTTGTTCTGAGAAGTTACCGACTGCCTGTGGTACTTTTCTATTGTGTCTAAAAACAAGACCCACATTGTTGTTTTCAAATGGAAAGCGAGCAACGAAAAAAAGAGCATACAAAGGAATAAATGAGTGATGATATCTCCCGTCCCATCCCAGTTTTGAGCGAGCGGGACCCTCGGGAGGCCGCTCACCAAATCCTTGATTCCATTCCCCAAAAAAAGACTTTCCTATTTTTACCCCGCGCCGCCATGTTCCCCAGAGGGAAAGCACCCGCTCTGGGCCGCTTGGTTTTCTTTTTTTCCCGCAGATATGTCGTCCCTCAAGAAAACCCAAAATAAACATGCGGGGGGGGGGAGGAAACAACCACGAGTATAAATTTGGCTGCTTGTGCGGAAAAGCTTGGAGTTTCTGTGATTGCGCTCTCCTTCATACTCCTTTAAGATAGCTGAGAGGCAGCGAGTCGGAGATGAGGGGAACAAACAGGAATGGAGACAGTTGGGAACAGATGGATGACATAAAAAGGAAAACAGGGGCTGATGGGGGAATGTGAGGACTCCTGTCAGAAGAACACACTGTAAACACATCCAGGATGAACACTGGGAACGTTTACTTAGGACTGTAGTATAAAACCTATAAACACTGACCTAAACATCACATGAAACATGCTTTAAATGTCTTGATATTGATTTTACAAAAATGTGACACAGGAAGGAAAAAGACTCAAATTAAAGCTATAAATACTTCACGTCATCTGAAGATATCCATCTGCAAAACAGAAGAAAACTCTTCATATCAAACTAAAAATAAGCCCTCGTGCAGTGTTTTACTGAATTCCTCTTTATGCGGCAAAGAGGAATTTGCCATATCAATAAAATGTGCAATAAAATCAACCTCGTGTTTTACCACAATGACACACATCATCAGCCGGGAGGGAGAGTGCTGTAGATGGCAAACAAAAGAGCTGTGGAAACACTGAAGTTAGATGGTGTGAGAGTTTAAGGGTGGAAGCACTCCAACTGAGGGGGGGGGGGGGGGGGGGGGGGGGGGGAATAATGACATTTGGTAAGTAAGAAAAGATGTTTACTGTATGGGATGAATTTTGTCAGCTCCACCCAAAACTTGAACTTCTCTTCCCGGACAAGAGAGCATAAAGCAGCTTAATGCCAGACGAGGGAAACTGCAGAGGAATGAAGTTAATATCAAGCCTACATACTCCAATAAGCCAAAGGTGACTCTGCATGAGGACGGCCTCCAGAGGAGGTGGGACATACTGTAAGAATCAATGTGGATAGTCATCATCAGGACCCCGATGGGACTCTGGGTTTACCGGATAGACAGATGAAGACTAAAGCAAGACGATGATCTGCTGGAGTGACTCAGCAACCTGTTTTTACATCAAGTGTGTAGATCAGGGAGGATGAGATAAACCCTCAGTGTTTACGCTGCTTATCGCCGTAAAGAACTGTTCTCAGTCCTCCCGTTTCTGTTTTTATGGCTGCAACTGGACCAACACATCACCAGATCATTTGGTTTCTCAGCTGACTTTAACTCCCTCTGTGATTCACGGGACTGGAGCTACAGACCATCGTGTGATGAACTGTAGAATACAAATGATGTGATAAATCACTGTCCATCCAAGACCATAGCAGTGCTTCTACTGTGAATACATAACTCATTTATGGGGACAGTGAATTGGAATTTTACTTACGGTAACCAGAGGAGCCCAAAATATCTCCTCCGACTTCGTTACTCTATGTAGCCGCCGGTGGGTCTTCACCACCATTCTCAATGTGTCTGTCTGTCTGTCCCTCCATCACTCCTTCATAACTCGTGAGTGAACCGACGTGTTGTCATCACTCCAGGACGAACGTCTCCACCTGCTGCTGTGTGTCCTTCTGTTCGCCATACTTTTGCTTCACTTCTTGTGTTACCCTGGTTATTTTTGACCTGACTCTGACTTAATTATTTGTTTGGCCTTTTCCTTAAGTGTCAGATTTATTTAAACCAAGCGGTTTAGTTTTCATTGTTACTGGAGGAGGAGGAGGAGGAGCAGAGGAGGAGTGCCTGGGGTTTGGTCGTGGTCCCTTGTGGTAATACTTAATAACAAACATTAAAAATACCACAGAAATCCTCCACCGCATTCCCACGCTCCGACTGGCCAGAACACATAAGCATGTAACCACACACACACACACACACACATATGTACTCCGTATACATACCGATGAGACTATCTGTCTCACTTGCACGAAGACTGCACACACAGATGCATGTATTCACACACCCGTGCTAAAATAAAAACACTTGTAGGGTCATGCAAGCCTCCACAGACACAGAGAGGCACACCCACACACTGACACAACACAAAACAGTGTGTGTGTGTGTGTGTGTGTGTGTGTGTGTGTGTGTGTGTGTGTGTGTGTGTGTGTGTGACATTTATAGCGAAACGCTGCACAACAGAAAACGCTCAGCGAAACTGTCAAACAAAGCTACACAAACATCCAAAACATAAACCATTCAACACACTGGCTCATGTCAAAATGCATGTACACACACACACACACACACACACACACACACAGAGAGGAAAGCAAAAGGGACAGAGGAGTGGTGACAGAGGGCTGACCCAGAGAGAGAAACTAAAATAATAATGTTTTCGAAGAAGAAAGGTGTGTGTGTGTGTGTGTGTGTGTGTGTGTGTGTGTGTGTGTGTGTGTGTGTGTGTGTGTGTTTGTGTGTGTGTGAGAGAGAGAGAGGTTAGGGTTCACCACTCCTCTCCCTCGCTCCTCTTGGTTTTCCCGATCATAACCCCATCGATGATTATCACCTATTAAACTACTATTTACTGTTATTATTACTACCCCGACTCAAGTGTGTGCGTGTGTGTGTGTGTGTGTGTGTGCGTGTGTGTGTGTGTGTGTGTGTGCGTGTTCGTGTTCATCATGTCGCCAGTGGCTTTCTGACCTCGTCTCGAGGTTTGGTGATCTCTGCCAGAGATTCCTTTCCATCCCTCCCTCCCCTCCATGTTTCACATGTGCGTCAGCAACGTTACCGCAGCCTCTCTCGTCCTCCCTCCTCCCCCCCCCCCCCCCCCCCCCCCCCCTCTTTCTGTAACCCCATGATCTCCTTGTTATAAATGTTCCAACCCCCCCCCCTCCCCCTCTGAACTCAGTGTCACAGGTGTGTGCGTACCCCCGACCCTTCGGTTTCCTCATAGCATTTAGCTGAAGCTCTTATTCAGATGGACTTACAGTGAGTTCAGCTGTGGAGCATGTTCTCAACAAATCAAATGAGATGTCCAAGTCATCATGAACCCACCAGTTGCTCCATCGAAACCAGCACGCTGTAAAGCCGACGACTGTTCAAACCCTGCACAACTTGAACTGTCACGTTGACTGGGGAAATAGTAAATGTTTCATTTTGATGTAGAGCAGCCATAGAAACATTGTACCGTAGCTGGAATCAGACGTTGGATGACATGACATTGTCATGCAAACGACTCAAAGTGAACTCCAATGTGGTCTCATGGCTGCTAACACCACAACTTACCTCATCTGGTGATTACACGTCAATACTTGAAATTGAAACTATTTATTGGAAATGAAAGTTCGGGAAATTTTGCTGCACATTTCATCTTTTTTTTTCCCGCTAGGTTCATACTGTGGAAATCAAAACCCCGCAGCGCCTGCGGCAGATAACAACTGACATCTGCTCAGCCGGTTATACTTGTGGTTAGAAGTCGACAGAGACACAGAAAGGCTATCTTCTATTTGCAAACATCTGAGGAGGTTTTGATCATTATCAACATGTACAGGGGCTCTGCCTCAGTTCCACAGCTTTGAAACCACACCAGCAGAGCAACATGAAGAACGAGAGCAGACAAGCCAGACTCCGGAGTGGAGCCCGTGAGAAGCAGGGCGGTCGCTGTTTTTGTTACACTACGTTACATTTATGGTGTAAAGATGGCAGGCTGTTTGAGCACGAGCCTGATTAACTGTGAGAAATAGGAGGCATGAATATAAATGCAATGTTGAAGACTCAACTCCTTCGCCATTTGTCTGCCGCAACAGCTGTGGATGTCGAACGCTTGGCTGGAGAAACAAGAACCTTATTCACTAAAGCACTCCTCCTCCACAGGGAAGAGCTGCACAGCGCTGGGAAATGGTAATGTGAAGATGAGACAAGTAAGAAACTCGAGAGGTGACTCCCCTTCTGCACACACCGCTCTGGTACCAGAAATACCAAATGTGTATCAATCCACTGCAGAAAGTAGTCCCCAACCAAAGAAAAGAGGAAACTATACATTTGGGAGGTGATCTTAGAGATTGATTCATTTATTGGGATCTAGTGGGGTTGGGGTCAGAATCACTCCAGCCTTATCCTAATAACGTGAAAGTGCTCAATTCGGAATCCAGAGCGTATCTTTGACCTCCACGCAGCTCTCCAGCTAGCAGCTAAAGGTGCTGACAGCACAAACAGTGCAAACAACGGCAACAGTGCTGATAGAGCTGTAACAGCGTTATCCTGAGGGAGGGGGGGGGGGGGGGGGGGGCGGACCCCGGACAGGTCTCCAGATCATCGCAGGGCACATAGAGAGAGAGAGAACCATTCACGCCCACATTCAAACCTACAGGGCAATTTAGAGTCATCAATTAACCTAAGCTCCTCCCCCTCCACTATATATTAACATAGTAAATACTTGTTTGCTGCTATATTAATGCTTATATATTATATTATATATAATATTATTATATTAATTAGAGGATAGTTTTAGCGTCCCATTGGGGATCCAGAGGCTTTTCAATCCTGACAAAATCTGATTCTGGAGGAAATACCGTGGTTTGGTATTTAAAAAATGGTCAAATTGAAAGATCCTGAAACTCAGGATAATGCATCAATGGCATTCAAAAACCAACATGTGTGAGCCCTTTTGGGGTTAAGGGTGGGTTTCTGAAAATGCCACAACTTCTCCAGTACTTGGTGGAAGAATACAGCACAGAGCGATCATCAAGTCCTGATTCGTTGCATTGTTGCGACACACTGTTAGAGCAACGTCAGAGACAGCTTCCCGACACCGCTGTGTGTCAGTAATTATGCAGGAATGTGACTGCAGAAGCACTTCAGACGCCTGGCCTTTTTCTGTCTCATCCATGACTGTATACATCGCTTTATATGAGCCGCGAGATAATAGCCAATCAACACGCTGCAGCATGAGCCATTAGCATCTGGTTGGCGGTCGGAGGAGAACCTGATGTGGGAGACGCTGTTATGGTGAAAACCACAGTGAGTGCAATGTAGTGAAAGTGTTGATGGCGGCTTCGCTGTAGTTGATTTCAGGCCTGAGAACACAGTCGTCCAACCATTGAGGTGCTGGGTCCGTTAGCTTAAACAAAGGAACATGCTCACTAAACCGAGAGCAGTCAAGACCTCGTGTTTGTCATGAGAATGGTCAAACTTAAAAAAACATGTTGGCCACTTCTCCTCCTCTCCTGTGGCTCTCACTCTGCCTCTCTCCATCCTCATCCCTCTCTCTTTGCAGGAAGTCAACAGATCTCCACGTGAGGCGTCTACTTCGGGGGTCACATGGGAGGAAACGGTCCTAGTGATGTTTGGATGACTCTCATCCCAGACAGGCCAGGCGCTCCGTCATCCTCCCGCTCACCAGACATGGGTCATGGAGCGGTTTGTGAAATAACTCAAGCGCTCGTTTCATCCTAACCGAAGTGACCAAAGATCAGGAGTAAAGTGAATGTAACAGCCTTCACAAACAAGGAATGTTGGTGAAACAGTGGTGTGTGCAGTACTGCGGGTCATCAATGACAGAAAACATTGTCAATAAACCTTAATATTACGTTTTGGCAGGAAGCAATTGAATGTTTGTCAAAAACAAAACAAAAATCATAGTTTTTGCTGTTAAATCTCAAATTGAACTCAAAAACTCAAAAGCCAGAAGTGGTTGAAGTATTCAGTCTCTTACAAGAAATAAAAACACTCTGAAATTTGAGAAAATACCTAAAAAATAAACATATATATGTAAACTATTTTCCTTCTTATCTCAAAAGAAAAGTAAGAATATTTAGCATCAAGGGAAGAGCAGAATCCTTCGTGCCATTAAGTGTCTCTATTTAAGCACATTATTAGTGAACTTAATTGGCTCCTCATTCCTCTTCTTCATGTGTCTGTAGAGATTAAACAGATAAACTATTTCATTGTATAATTCACCATAAAGAATCTATTACTTTCTGCTAAATGGCGTATTATTGAACACTTTTGTTCTCGTCAAGTGTGACTAACCTGTCGCTGGAAATGTAAAATGACACACACACACACACACACACACACACAGAGACTTCTTCTACAAGTGGATCAGCTGCTGATGACTACGGCAGCATGTTAGCGCCCTCTACTGACATCTTTTCAAAGAAGAGAAACAGGAACACGAGGGACGTTTTGCATCATTATGTACAGCTTTTTTATTTGTGATTTCCCCAAAACATTATCAGTATTTTTACTACATACAATGCATGTAATCAAAGTACAATGGATAAACTTCAAAGACAAAGAAGAGCAAAAAATTAAAGAGCAACACAAAGAAAACAAAACCAGGCGGTGATGTTGAGCACAGAGAGAGACGTTGGTTAAGGTACTGTATGTAGAACACTATTTCTTTTATCCGTCGGGCCGTTGATGGTGCCATCAGTTCATGTTGAAAAGACAAGTTTCTGCGAGAAGCACTGAGGTCTGGTGAGGTTTACTGCATGGTGGTGTGCATGAGTGAAGGTAAAGGGCACTTATCTTGGGACTCTGCTGAGATTAAACTACACTGTTTCTCTTTTGTTCTCCTAATGATGAGAACAGTTCATGCTATGGGAGGTCACGGTGTGCTGGACTTAAATTATATCAAATTAAATAATAATAAAAAGGACTCTGTTACACGACAATCAAGATTCTCTTCTTGACATTGAAATCGTTTTTTTTTTCTAACTTTATAAGAGCCAACTGTCACTGAAACAAACCAGCCAAGGGGAATAAATTAAAGTTCTGAATGAAACAAAAGAGCAACACACAGAGGACACGCACCTCCCACGAGCAAGCAACTGTTCTGACTCGATGCAACGAACACATGTGTGGCTGTGGAGAGAGGAAACTGAATGAAAGCGGTCAGCGATACAGAGACAGATCGTCCTGTATTCGGCTTTTAAACCCCTGATATTGTCCCAAAATAAGGCTGTGGGTTCTAGGCACACCAAGGTACAACTGAGCTGAGCAATATGTGCATTTATGTTTTTCTCAAAAAGACACACAACTTTCTATATGTTTTTGGATGAATTAATGTTCAATTAACCACCTGGCTAGCCCAGGACTCTGCTATATAGATTAGAGTTGTTGGAGAAAAATAAAGATGACGACAACAAACCTATTTTAGACGTCACACATTTTAGAGCATTTTAGAGACAAAAAGACAAGTGCATCATTGGCAAAACATTTGCTGGTGAAGGATAAATAAGTGCACACAAATGTGCAGTGTGTGTGTGTGTGTGTGTGTGTCTTTTTCGGTCGGCGTGAGTGCAGTTGTTTACGTGTGTGTGTGTGTGTGAGCAGGCGCATATTTAAAGAGGTAGCAGAGAAATGCAATCAAAGCAGCAGATGACGTTCTTGAACTCATCCGGTACGACGGTAGAAAAAGCCGACTGCTCTCCTCAGGTTCAAACGCGGTTCAAAAATCTGCTAAAAGTTCAATATTCAGTCTTTTTTAATTTGAATAATTTACCAGGGTGCAATTAATCAACAAAAAAAGCATCTGTTGTGAAGGGCTTCTTTTAATTCAGGAGGTCACTTTTACCAAATGAGTCAAAATATTTCATTGTATTCTTTTCCCATAAGGCCGTGAAACAAATAACATGCTGCCGCTAATATAAGTACCGTTACATTTTAAATACTTTTAAGATCTGAATAAACTCCATCAAACTAAATGTCCCTATCGTGCCGTGAGCTGAAGCGTGATTCGTGAGTCGGTGCAGTGAGTAGTGTTCACTAAAAGGCGCGTCGCGTCGTCGTTTACAGCATATATTCCGGAGGCCCGGTTACCTGAAAGCTGAGCGGATGCAGCAAATGAACGAAGGACTCAAGAGTACCAGAGTTAAAGAGGGCTTTAGAAGAAGGCAGAGTGCTGAGGTGGGGTTAGAGTAGAACAAGAGAAAGAAAGGAATACACGCTATTTGGATCTAGAATATTTAATGCGGGATCCCAACGTTACAAACCCTTATCAGCGAAACACACGGGGAACCTGCTGCTCAAAGCCCAGCGGGACGAGGGAGACGCCTGCGTTGGGCGTGAAGCACTTCTTACATTGAAGACGTCAGGACGGGACGGTTATCAGAGGCTACCGCTGCCTCTGAGGCTGTAGGCTTCATTCACATAGCAGACTCTTCTTTAAAAATCAGATTAAAAAGCACTCGGTGTTGGTTAAACTGCTTCCATTACCAATTATTTATTTTTTTAAAAACGTGCTATTTTCTTCTGCAGCGATGCAGATTTTGCATATTTAGTTATTTTAACAGCTTCGCGTTAAAACTTTATTTTGGGGGAATTATATGCTTATTCGCTTTCTTCTAACTCTAATCAGCTGCTATGTGAACGCGGGTACTAAACATGCATTTAAACACGCGACGTGATGCTCATGAGGCCTCTGATGTATTGGCTTATATTGAGATTTGAGGTAAAACAAAATCATCCAGCATTTGAAAAAAAAGGAAAAGGAATTTTACTGTACACATACACAAAAAAACCTTCTAACGTAGTATTAAAATAAATTGCTGCGGCTATATAAATATATATATATATACATATATATATATATACATATATATATATATATAAAGAGGTAGTATGTTTGGTTGAACGCAGCGCCAGAGCTTATAGCGGCACGTCATCTGTTTGTAGAGACAGAGAGACAACAGGAAACACTTAGAGGACCACGCGAGTAAAGCGACGGTTAACACGTAGACACATTGGGATCCACTCATACACTAACTGGTCTACTGGCGAGAGGATTCTACCGGACAATCTTCTTCTTTATACAGCTGGCATCTAGTGTCCTGTACAATCTGACGTAAAAAAAAAAATGCAAAGTTTGCTGAGGAGAGAGATTTGTGGTGTGTGTGTGTGTGTGTGTGTGTGTGAGAGAGAGAGTGTTGCATGAGTCTATGTTTGGTTCCCTTAAAGGCTGTTGTGAAAAGTCATCCTGTAAAATATTGAGGTATCTGTTCAATGTTTCCAGCTGAGTGAGGTTTCCATAAGTAAGGCTACTGAGGTGGAGCATGGGTTGAGGGGAGGAGGGCTGAAAGGGGCCGAGAGCGGCTGAAAAGCGGAATGAACGCGATGTTGCCCGAGCTCAAGAGGAGACGCCTGTCCCACCGAGCGCGCTCCCGCCCCGTCGCCCTGACCTTGAAACAGATGTAGAAGTTGAATGTAAAAAGTCCAGTTTCTCATGTGTACACAAGCAATGATATTTCTGTATTTTAAAAATCTAAAATTCCAAGAGGTTGTGAGAAAAGGTAGCGTCACACTTTGGGTTTCTGGAGGCGACGTCTCGTCAGTCACTGCTCACTGTTGCCTGGAGAGCGCGCCACTACGTCGGCCTGTGGCAGATTCTCATTTTTAAAAAAATACTGAGATCTTCTAAACAGATCCGACACAGTCTTCCGGAGGTCCAATCCAAAGGGCTTTCGGGGTCAAACTGGACAAAAAAAGGAGCCAATATCCGCATTTTTTTCACAGTAAAGTGACACGATCCAATTCCACAGCAGCTGTTTCACTAAACTTCAGACTCCCATCAGCCCTTTGTGTGCACCACAGTTGTACGAAAAGCAGAGCCCGAGCGGCTGCCGAGTTAAAGCTATGAAGAGTAATCCTGCTGTAATAATAGGCCGTTGCAGAAGAAGAGAAGAAGAAGAAGAGGTTAGATGGTTGGATGGTGAATGAAGAGGTACGCGGCCCACGCCGTTGCTGCGACAGCTTGCCATTGGCTAATTCCCGTGTAAGTCGGTTGAGGCAGTGTTAGTCCATGATTACTTGATTGTGTTTGACATCCTGCTTCTGGAAAAGCAGATGTAGCGTTTTTTTTTTCTCTCTCAGAGCCTGGGACTGCCTTTTCCATCGACAAATGAGACGCTTTTATCTCCACGGTGTGTTCCCTCCCCCTTTAGGGTGCAGCTCCAGGTGAAACAAAGCGGCATTGTCTTTTTTTGTTTTTATTCCATTGAAACAATGGAAAAGGAAGGAGAGTGAGTGTCCCTTCCCGGTCCAAACAAGAAAGTGAAGCCGCATCTTTATTTAAAAAAAAGAAAAAGAAGGGCTATTCCGTTATCGCATTCTTAGAATCAAGGTTAACACGGGGGGGTGGAGCTTAACCGCTCTGGGTGGAGCTTAACCGCTCTGGGTGGAGCTTAACCGCTCTGCTCTTGGAAAAAGGCTCCAGGAGTCCACCAGGTCTCACCTCTGCTCCATTACAACGATGTCACAGCGCAGCAAGCCAAGCGCTAGCTAGAGGCAGCAAACTCTGACACATATTGACAATCTTGAAAAGAACAAAAGAAAATTCGAGAAAAAAAAAAAAAGATTTTCACCAAAAATGAAAACATTATGAATATACTGTATAGTTGTCGAAAGCTTATCGATAGACTTTAGAAAGGGAAAAGATGTACATCCATAAGCTTGGAAACGGACAGAGAGGACGCTTCCTGGTGAGGACACACTGAGTTGTTGGGCGCCTTTAAAAAGGCCGCTGGATTCTCACACTGATGTTTCAGAGACTCAGCCAGTTGGAATGACCAATCAAAGCAACCCCCCCGCCGGGAATGTTACAATTATGACACATCAGATTGCCGGGTCTTGTTCATTGCACTAGTAAGAGTGTCATTCAATACAGGGTTGGACCTATTCTGGCCATTTATTAGGGACTATATTGGTATGAAACCAGGTTCTTTCAGGTGTGTTGATTTGTGAAAAACACACCAATATCAGCATTTTCTTGCTATACAATTGGTTGAATCTGAATTTGCAGAATGCTGGGGTGGTTTTAATCGGCTGTTAAAAAGCCATCGTGGCCAATCTCTCTTCAGCGCACACACTGAAACAACTCAGCGACCCGGACCAGGATCGCCGAACTCTGCCCTTTCCAGTTGAACACAATGTAAAGAGTCCATCTTCCGATTGCATATAGTGCCGTATCTCCAAGAGCATCTCGCCATCAAACAACTGAATTCTCTTAGTATTTTGCCTACATTAATCTCTAAACTATGTACAGATTTAGCAAGTGGTATTTACAGAGTTTGTCCACAAGGGGGTGATCCAGGCCCGCATGAGGGGTGAGCGTACGGCTGAGACATATGATATGATATGTAGTGATGTTAATGAGTAACATCCTAAACCTCGCTTATGTGGCTGGTGTTGAAATGATAAAGATGTGAGAAAAAAAAAAACTATGAGGCTTTGATTTTATATTTGATATAAAAAAGTTCTTTCTCCGTGTTTCATAACTGCCCAGCTGTTGAGAATAAAGGAATTCATTCTGTGCACTGTTTAACAACTATACATCGCTACCTTCTGTAGATTATTCACTTGAAAAAATAAAATGTTTCAACACGCATGGCTCTGTATTTCAGCCATTTAATGTGACGGTGCCACAATGATCACCATTTCATAAGAGGAGTTTTGAATCGTTTAGGAATGAACATCTTGTAGTAATCGTTATCTCAGAAAAGTTCCACTTTTAGCTTTTACTTCTTCTTCTTCTGCTGTCATCTAGCATGATTAGAAATCACAGTGATGCCTGGAGCTTCAAAAAAAAAAAAAAAAAAAAAAACCCGAAACAATCTCTGTCTTATGATTGTAAGCTTACGCCACACACACCATAAACACCACGTACACGACATCACCAGACAAACGTTTTCCCTGAGGCAGACAGCCGGCAGTCGGTTTCGGTCCAACTATCTATCGCTAACCGTCTTAGCAGCAATCTAACCAGCCGGAAATAAAAAATATATATTTTTGGATAGTCACTATCCACGAAAACATGACGTCGTGTTTGCATGTGTCAGTCTACAAAATTCACAGGTCCCAGAGGAAAAGAAAAAAGAAAAAAACGCCGTAGTGCTTCCCTGCACCGAAGCCCCTCAGCCCGGCGCCTGCACACACCCCCTTGTGGTCCATCAATATTCTCATATACTGTACACACACGTCACACAAATAGAAGGACTCCCCACACACTTCTCAGCGCTCTCTTGTGAGTGTGTGTGTGTGTTTGTCTTTTGAAAGACAACACACACACACACACACGACTGAGGAGGGGCCTCCAAGTCCTCTACAGTATACAACACTCGGGACTATTTGCTTCCATGGAAGCAACCATGTTTCACTTTCTTAAATATATATATATTCATACATATACATATATATATGTATATATATATATATCAGCTTATACGTTTCATTTATATTTATATAGCATTATACATACATTCTTGTTTTGTGAAATTCCCTTTTGTCTCGTGAACAGGGAATTCCGACCGTAGCACATCCCTCCGTCTCTCCGACCTCCTTTTACTCAATTCCTCCAAATCTCACCTCTCCTCTCGCCGCTCCCGCACTGAAACGTTCCGACTTAAACCTCTTCTCTTGGCTTCAGCTGACCGTCCGAGACCTCTCTTTAAAACACACACAGATACACGGGGCTAAAGCAGCCCCGACTACTTTGAAATTCCATTATAGTAAGCTTGCTGGCCGTGTTGATGTTTAATATATTTTGATTACTTTGCCGTCAACGGCAGTTTATAGCGACCTAACACGATTGCATTAACATCGCTCTCCACCCCACAGGTGCCAGCGTGGTATATAGATTCCCTGTCAGTCACCGAAGACGATGTGAACACTGAACGATGTCATGAGGCCGATGGTAGGAGGGGTCGCGCGCGCGGCCGTCGCATCCATCAAGCTGTCTTCACTGTAAAAAAAAAGAATAAATGGCAGGAATCTAGCGGGGATGTCCGGGGGGGGGGGGGGGGGGGATTTACTCATGGGAAGAGGCGAGTTTGGGGATTTGGAGAGGATCAGGGTCTGTTGTGGATGTCGATGAGTCAAGGATATCTGCCTGACTTTAATGCGGCACTGTGTTTTGCAAATCCCGAGCTTTAAAATACAATCTGGCTATCTGAGAGCATATTGAGGTGAATCCATGAATCCGGGCATCTGGGTCTTGCAGCTTGAGGTTCGGGAGGAGGAGGAGGAGGAGGAGGATAGGGAGGTGATGATGAAGAGGTGAAGGTAACCGTCTAGCTATCCGACTATCCATCTTTCTCCCTCACGTCCAGGTGTATCAGGGCTTAGGGTTCTCTCGGGGGGGAAAGGGGCGGTAAGGGTTGGTTATCAGTGTGTGTGTGTGTGTGTGTGCATGCGAGCGAGCACGCCGCCGCCGCCGCCGCCGCTTCCTCCGCTATGACACCTCGCTGCCGAACACTTCCAGCACCAGCGGGGTGAGCTGCATGCTGTGCTCGGGCTGGAAGGAGAGCGAGCGGTACTGCTTGGAGTGCTCCTCGTTCAGGCTGCGCAGGTCGGCCAGCTTCTGGATCATCTTGGCGTAGAGGAGGCGCCCGCCGGGGTGGCTCACCTGGATGTAGGCCTGCAGCGTCTCCGACAGGTCGTCCTGGAGCTGCTCGATGCGGCCGTGGTCTTGGACGCCGGGACGGTCTGGGGGGGGGGGGCACAGGGAGAAAAGGAAAGCAGGGTAAGGTTGAGGTGGATGGAGAGAGAGAGAGAGAGAGAGAGAGAGAGAGAGAGAGAGAGAGAGAGAGAGAGAGAGAGAGAGAGAGAGCGTCAGTCAGGACGGTTTGGTGTAGTGGTCATCTGGGTCTATAGACATGCTTATTGTTACACTTATTACAAAATGTATGTATATATAGATGTTCTATATCTATAGATATAATGTTGTTTAATGTGCAGTTGAGAGTGGCATTGTTCAAGAGCCTCTTGCATTGATTTGAGCTTTGGAATTCAAACATCACATTTCCCGTCCTCAAGCAGCTGTCAGGGGAATCAGGTCCGGGCATAATTCTGCGTTTTTAAGCTTTTCAACAGAAATAAGACGTCTTTTGTTGCACGATGAATCAAAGGGAAAGGCCTCTCTCTCTCCCATTAGCGCTAGCTTCACAGCAGAGCGTTCACGCCCGGTTGAAACCATACCGTCCATTACAGAACTACATAAGACACACGAACCACGTAACAATTCATCGCATATATTTTTAATATACAGTGCAATATAATGAGAGCCTTTTCTCTTCGGAGATGAATACATCTTCAGATTTCTCTGCTTGAATTTGTTCACATCTTGAAAGAAGGCTTTGAACATAAACATTTATCAAAGCTCGTTGGCGCTTTAACTTTAACAGCGTTTAATAGTGGAACCAGACCGCCTCTAACATGTTCGAGATGGGGAATGACTCATCGCCTATTCTTGAAGTGGGACTTGCTGCTTGACCTCGTTCAGTGATTTCGTTCACGAACAAACATCCTTCACCACATGTGTGAATTCTTGGCCGTTCAGCCAGCGACACAGCGCCCTCGCTACACAACACTAGCAGTACCTGGGGAGAGCAGGCAGATGGCCATGAGCAGCACGTGTTCCTCCTCGTGCAGGTTGAGTTTCTTCAGGCCGACCTGGAACTTCACCAGCGGCTCCAACAGATCCAGAGTGTGACCCGCTACGGGGGGGGGAAGGAAGGGGGGGGCGAGACAGAAAACATACCGTTAGTGCTGCAGAGTCACTAAGAGATTATTGATTCTTAAATGAAAAACACACTTTATACAGCAGTGGGCTTGAAGGATGAATCATTGCTGCCTGCCCTGCATGTGTGAGTGACTAAAAGCGGAGTGTGTGTGTTTGCGGCTGCTTTATTGCTTCCATGAAAATACCTGAAGTCCAAATGTCACAGTCATGTGCAAGTGTGCGTAGAAAAAGCAGTGTGTGTGTGTGTGTGTGTGTGTGTGTGTGTGTGTGTGTGATCATGTAAGGTTACTTTATATAAGGTGGGAAAAAAAAAAATGCTTGATGCTGTAGCCTTCGTGGGAAACTTCCGGAGCTTTGGGTGAACAGGGAAGAAGAGGTGTGTGTGTGTGTGTGTGTACGTATGTATGTGTGTGGGTGTGTGGGTGTACAAAGTCATAAAGTCTTTATGTACTGATTCCGCAGGTAAAAAGCAAAAAAACCAAGGTCCACTCTTGCCACGCTTCTTTTTGTGTTTAGTTTCGAGGTCGACAGTGACATGTGACCGACAGTGACATGTGACCGACCCTTTGTGACGTCGTTGACGCAGTATTTGAAGTCCGGCCCCCCGCAGCTCCAAGACATGTCCTCCAGATTGAAGGACTGGTTCGAACGCAGCATGATGATCTCGATGGCACTCGACTTCAACAGAGCGATCTGGTCTTCTGCGGTCAGCTCTCTGGAACACACACACAGTCACAGATATGGTTTGTTAACGGTTCAATGTTCACACAATGTTCACAGGCACCGACAGGTCTGAGCATTCACAAGTCTGACAAGAGTGTGTGTGTGTGTGTGTGTGTGTGTGTGTGTGTGTGGGGGGGTCTTTGGTGTCTTTACTTCAGCTTCAGCTTCATTTTACTTTTCTTTATTTTGATTTTTAACTTCAGGGGCAACAGTTGGTCTTTGTATTGTATCAACTCCTACTCCAACTTTAGTTGTATACGAAGAGTTTCTCATGAACATACAATTGAATTTCAATTTTCCATGAAAGAAAAGTTACAAAAACGTTTGTGACTGCTGTCAATTACAGTTCTTAGAAAAAAGGAAAATCATCAGGTCGGACTTTAAAAAACAATAGGAATCAACCCCAAAAAACCTATGTTTGTAACAACAGTATGAGTAAGAGTTCTGCATCAAATCAAACAGCAGACAGAGACAACTGTCTACTGTCGGGCTGGGAAGCAAATTTGACATAGTTTCCAAATGGTGATTACAACTTCTGTGTCGGAGTTATTTTCCTAGTCCGAGAACGAGGCTGGACCGAGGGGCTGGGAGGCGGGGTTAAAGGAAACCCTACTGCGCCTGCTCTGTGGGCCCATGGAGGCTTCAGATCCGGGTCATTCGATCTGAATGTTACAATCCCAAAATCCAACATTTTTGGCTTCATGGCGCAAATGGAATGAACGGGGGCGCGCCTCCAACACCGTATCCAGTTCTCTTTACACATCCACGGTGGGCAATGTGTGGCAAACAACACTGAGTGCAACACTTCACAAAGAATGAATCGCGGCAGCTGATTGCACCATGATTGTGCATCATTTGCAAAACTCCATCTGGCCAATCTCAAGGTCCGATCACAAAAGACACTGAGTGCAATTTGCGCTTTTCTTTTGCATCTGATGGCAATTATCACACTCAAACTGTCAGAAGGTTCTACTTAACCACCAACACGTACATGTTTGTTCATGTCTGAGAGTGTGTGTGTGTGTGTGTGTGGTGGGGGGGGGGGACTTAGAAGCACAACAAGCACAATGAATGTATTAATGTATTATATGGTTACTGTAGCAACAGTTTCCAACCCAAGGCTGACCATAAAAGCACACACACACACACATGCAGAGCCCCCTATGTTACATTTAATACTGACTGTATACACAGTACTACAGTATGTGTATCTCCACACACTGACAGAAGCAGGTGGGACTTGAGGAAAGCCAAAAAGCGTCCCCACTACTCGTGGAAAAAGCATTTTCTGATGCTACGGATTCATGTTGCACTCAATAGAACGTCTTTTTTTTGTTCTTGTTGTTGCAGCAGAGTTATTCCAGGGAAGAACTGAATTGATTGGATCGCTGCAGTGTTACGGTATATGAGGCACAGGTAAATAATTAAAAAGTATATTGCCTGTATTAATCAAATGCTGGGGATTAAAGGCCAATTTTGAGTTCCCTCTGGTAAACAGCTACGCAGTGTACTTATGATTCAGTCTTTCATTGTGAAAGAACAGACGGAGTGGATCTGCACTGCGCTGCCTTTATCATGGCTCAATTAGTTAATTCAGTAATATTCACATTCTGTGTGAAAGTAGGTGACAAAAACAAGGTATTGACGTGGTGTGTAAGAGGCCTCGAGACCTTGAATGAACAGAATTCAACAGTTTTTACTGTGCAGCACAGTCGGGGACAGAATCGAGGGTGCGTGAGAGCGTTTAACCGCAGGTGTGTAGTAATAGTTTGCACATGTGCAGTGCCGACAGGATCCGGTAGCGAGTGACATGTTTTGTTCCTGCGTAGCTGATATCAGATCGGTGCATGGACTCGCATAATCGCCGACACCGAATCAAACATTTTAGGCTGCGTGTGAGCCGTTTCTGATACTGGAATTTCCACCTCAGATGTTGTCGTACGATACAATTGCCTCGAATGTATTCACTGAGAAGGTAAACACTTTCAAGAAGTGCTTCACAAATCAACGCCCAGGGTTGCCCTGAGGCTTAAGGGAGTTACCGGAGTTAATCTAGAGGTCTAGGATGAGAACACATCCCAACACCTTTAGTCAATAGTCAATGCTTATCATATCATTATCATATTATCATGGTATCATATCTCTGCAGCATCTGCTAGGTAAGCAATGTATTCCCAGACGCTCTCACTCTATATTCCCAGAGGACATACTACACACAGCTGAGGCACGGCTCCACAACGAGGTGAGCAGCAGCAATAAATGTAGGTAAATGCAAAGCTTGCACGTCAACAATTATTGTTTCCGTTTCATAACATGCAAACACACATGCATCATGCGCACCCCTCCTCTATTCTTTTATTACGTGGCCTCTGTATGTGCATACGTTTATGAACTTATCTCTCAGCGCAGCGTGCGTTGGTAGAGCTACAGCCTGTTCCAGCGTATTCCAGGAAGAGCTTGTTTGTTTGGGAGTGATAATAGAATCTCGCTTTACCCAACAATGTCCCCGCATTAGCGGAGCCGGCAAACCCGTGTGCCCTGCGTGTGGGCGAGGAGCTCACTCGGGCTGCTAGCCTTTGTGTCGGTGAGTGCTACCGGTCGGACCCGGCAGAATTTCAGCGAATGATTACGAGAACTCGGTAAAGCAGCAGATAGCTGCTGCAGGGTTAAAAGGGAACAGATTATGATTAATGGCAACAAAGGATAATAACTTACATTGCACATCTATACGAGAGCCCTTCTGAGCCAGTCAAAGGTCAACAGTTCGGATCAGGCTTGAAACCAGCAGCTTCTTTTTTGTTTGTTTTTATCAATAGATATAGATAAACGTAATCATGTTTTTAACCCCCCGAAAGCCTCAAACCCTGAACCCTCAGGGACTTACTGACGTCACTAAGTGGTTGAGTGTGAGGGCTCGAAATGGTGGAAATATGAATGGGACGGCACTTTGCTGCCAACATATCACGTTACCATGACAACGACAAAAAAAAAAGATGTACAATTGTGGGTATTTATTTTTCCCTTGGGCAAAGTCTGCATCTAATGCTGACTTACAGAAAGGGTTCATAAAGGGTTCAACATGTCTTCCAGAGAGCCCTCAAACACTCAAATAAACCCTCACGGACTTCGTGTGATGTGCCTCAAAGTCCGTGAGTCCGTAGGGTGGAGACTGGGACTGGGCCTTGTTGTTGTTGTTGTTGTTGTTTAGCCTTCCAAAGACATCATTTACACTACGGTATGAACACTGTTTGCTCTACCGCTTGCCACACATGGAGGGAGGCCTACACTGACAAGTTATATTCATTAAAGAGAGTTGAGTTCATAAGTAAAAAATCTAAATCTAATTGATCACTTTATTCAAATTGAGGACTTCTACGGAGCGACGTCTTCGTGAAGTACGAGGACAGGCGTGCGTGTGGAAAGGTGTCGCTCTCAGAGTTCTGAAGAATAGGAATTGTTTTGATGAACGACAGAGAAGATCGTCAGCACCAAGGACAGTTATAAGGACAGCTATTTCACTGTTACCGTGGTAACAGGCTGGTGACGGAGCTCCAAATCACCACGGACGGATTACCCTGCAATGAGTGTGCGTGTGTATAAAACATGGTAACACAGTTTGCATTCGTTAGTACCGCTTCATGTTTTGTACGGGAGCTTAAAGCGGACAGTCTTATTGGTCGGCTGTTGCAATGATGCTGACCGTGTTTTTCAGATTTAACTATAGAAAATGTACTACATTACATTGGTGTGATATCCGGCACAGCCCCCCACTGCTGAGTGTCCCTTCCTGAGTGTCGGTTTGTACCTGAAGCCTGGGATCATCTTGGCGAAGCCTATGACCTTCTGGATGCTGTAGGAGACCAGGTCAGCCAGGTGGGGCAGCATAGAAAGCTTTGTGTCCTCCTCACTGGAGTCTGGACTGCTAGCGCCGTCCTGGTACATCATTAACAGGTTGCTGAAGTTCATCTTGGTGTCCACAGACTCTGTTTGAGGAGGGGGATTAGGAGACAAGATTGAGCACAGAGGAAAGAAAGCAAGGAGAGGGCAGAGGCAGAGTAAGGGAGTGATTAAAAGGAAAAGGCAAAGAGCCAGTGAGAGGCTATAATGAAGCTATCATGTTGAAGCTAAAATGAGCAATATAAGAAAAATCTACATTAACACAAAACGTAGATGAGTACAAATATACATAACATTTAAAATATGATTTGTTTTTTGTATGATTTTAAAGCCTTTGTTTTGGTAATTGCAGACCATTTCAGACTTTTAAAGACCTGTGGATATGATGTTATATTTACATGGAATAACCCCAAAACAGTCACTTTTGTTTTTAATTGCACTTCCCATCCACCAAGGACAACAGGCTACTGTATATAGGTAATAAATATAACATTAAACACATTGAGTTTTATGTCATGAGTGTAAGAAGTATGCATCAGTGTTTCCCATTAATTACTGTGGCCTTGATGAACTGAAAATATTTTTACACTTCTCAGCGGGTGGTGTGTGCCTGAGGGGAGGGACGGGGTCCGATTCTCCTCCGAGCACATCAGGGGTTCTGCCCGTCTAAAAATACGGACCCCTGTCTCAGTTACCACGTTTCTGTGCTTCTAGGCTCTTAATTGTACACTCAAAGTGCACCACATTGATGCATTTAACTTTAAAATGCACTACATTTTCTTGCCCTCCCTAGAGGGTTTGAAGTCCACCGCCCACAGTCTCACAAAATCCTGTGGGAAACACTGATGCATGCATAGCCCATGTGCTTGTTTCTCCAGTGAGGGGCCTTGCTAAGTAAAAGAGTAGCGGTTGTACAACTGTACATAGACTATGAATAGGCTTTCACTGGCACAATAAAACGCAGCAAGAGAGCAGAGGTCAACAGATGGTTGCTGTTTGTGTCCCTATGTGTTTCGACAGAGTTCTTCACAACTGTGTCCTTGGTGAAGTTAACCCTGAAGCATGAAAAACAAACAAGGACGGGAAAAAGGAGGGGGAGGAGGACTCTCACCAGGTGAGTGGTTGAATGAGTCAGAGGAGGCATCGGACAAAGATTGAAGGGAGGCGGCTCTGCTGGCACTGCGTGTTACTGGGCCTTCACGCACCGGAGGCTGTGAACACACACGGAGAAACACAAATATTAATACAGCAGCGCAACATGTTCACAACTCACTGCACCGCTGGGGCTCGTCCTCCATCTCAACGCAGAAAAGCAAGGACACTGGGTGTTTTCCATGAACACCTACAATTTAGTATCCGTCTGCACAGTGTGTGCTAGAATCACACTTGCCGCTTATAGATAACAAAGTGTTTTGAGACGTTCCATCCAATCTGCATCCTCCATCTGGACGGCGGAATTCTCTGCGGGGAGAACGTCCTCTGAAAAGTATCAAGTTTGTGACGTGGAGAAAGAAAATACGCCGCCTCCGTCGGGCGGTTCAACGCCTTTGGTTTCTGCTGTTGCTAATCGAAATCACAAATGTGCGATGGTAGCTGACGTGTTGGCCTGAAGTACATGTGACTGCGGTTACAGGAACTATTTACAGCTGTCTCAAGATCACGGGAGGCACTTTGCCAGATGTTCATATTTCTGCGTGTGGAGAGATTTTTGGCACCGCGATAGAGTCGCAACTGCGCAAGATGCAAACACAAAACTATACAGGTGTGTAGTTGAGAACAAAATGAAGTCTTAAGTTTAAAGATGGGTGTGGTCCGAGCAAAGGGCGCCAGAAAAGGAGGGGTAGGAAATAGGGAAGGGGCCATTGTGATAGCAGATGGTGTGATCCCATTGCTAGTTGTATACAATGGTTTTGGCCAAAATGTCGATGGAATTGCACCCTTAAGTGTGTATTATGTGCTTATTATGATACTTTTACCATAGCCACTTGCCAAGAAAACTCCAAATGTTATCATATTTGTACGCCTTGTGTACTTTTATCATGTTTGTCTTGTTGTCTGTGTTGATTGTAATGTGTGTCGAGATGGATGCCTCGCCTTACATTGCAAAATAAAAAGTCTGTCCTTGCCTCCAGTTTACAGCCATAGGTTTAAACTGTCCAGTCACTAGAAGTTGATGCAGCCAAACAAAGTATTCTCAGTGGCCATGGTATAAATTAAGTACGGACAGATACATACTTTATACTACTGCCACTTACAGTGATGGACACAAACTAGAAGAGAGAATGCCAAGGTCTGTTGTGATGTGGTAAACCAGAGCAGATGGCTTACATATCCTATTATTGCTTTCTTGTTGTTTGCTCAGTTCTTAAGCATTTAACCTCCAAGGAATTTAGTTTCTATGGCGACAGGCTGATACCTTGAAATTACACATCAAGGACACTGTGCTGTACGGAACTTGTGTTGAAAGAAAAGTTGCTTCTGTATCAATTAGCTTGTTACAGGGAAACGTAGCATTATGGTCTGATGCCGTGCTTCAGGGAACCCTCCCTTTCCGTTGCATGACATCATGACCTGCTGCACCCATATTTATGGTGGACAACAAAGTGATTTTGGCTGCACAGATGATAAATGAAAACTGAGTGTGGTTGCGGTAGAGGAGGAAACTTTGTGCTGGACTAACCCTGAAGCGGGAGAAGTCAGAATAGGAGGCATCGTAGGTCTTGTGGTGAGCCTCCACCAGACTGGAGATGATCCGGGACTGCTCCTCGTTCAGACGTGGCCTCATCGCCTCCCGGGCTGCCTCCTCCTCTTTCCTCTTCATTATCATGTCCTTCTTCCTCTGAACCTCCTCGTCTGTCAGGATGACTGTGAAAGAGGATGGAATGGAAGATCAATTAAAAAAATAATCTTACATGGAGCAGACGTAAAAGCTCCCCAGCACAAATCAGTATTCACAAATACTGAAGTCCCCAAAGAAACAATGAAAAAAAGGCAAATCAGTAAAGAATATCATTATACATACATTGCCACAATGTGCTTTAAACCCTCCTTACATCATAAACTAAATTCCTTTAGGTACTGAATTGCATTCATGCGCAAACATTGAAAATCTGATGATGAAAAAGAACCAAAAGAGAGAAAGCTGCAGACAAGTCTTGGGTTGAATCTAAAGGGAGCTCTAAACACCCCAAAGTATCACAAGGTGTAATTGGATCTGGACTCCTCTCATTGTGTATCTAGTGAAAGTAAACACATGCACAGGTCTAGACAAGTGGTGTCACAGTGCGTAGTGACACCACACTCTGCATTACACTGTTAAATGACAGGAAAGAACTAAAGGTAACAATCGTTACTGGAGGAACAGACTGTATATAGAAGTGGACACAGCCGCCGTGAAGTCAGCCATTGGTTTGTGGACTGCTGTTTTGAAACCTGTAGTTCTGCGTTTTGGCCGTCGCAATCTTGTTGACACATGTGGGTGGAGCTAAGTACAACCTAACACTGAATAAGACATTTGTAGGCAACAAAATGTTACGATGAACTTTCATGAACTGAAAACACTCTGTGAAAGAGTTGTGACACGAAAAACAGAGACAACTCCCAGACCGGACAACAAAGTGGTAGCGACCTGTCAATCGGAAGGTAGCCCCGCCCTAAAGCATACTCTGCTTTTATGGTCTATTTTACTCTAAATGGACCATAATGTACTAAATGAACATCATGCTGTATTGAAGAAGACCTTCAACTAGTGATTGAGACCATAAACTCAAGAACAAATCAAGTGAGAAGTAGAGTCATTTTCTCATAGACTTCTATACAATCAGACTTCTCTACGCAACCAGAGGAGTCGCCCCCTGCTGGCCATTAGAAAGAATGCAAGTTTAAGGCACTTCAGCATTGGCTTCACTTTTCAGATCCAGAGGTTGCCGTCGGTTTGGGCCGCAATGAATCTATTAAGATGAGGTTTTTGTGTTTCAGTAAATATCAATACTGCCAAAAGTTTAAAATAAAAACAGCAATTTTGCATGACAGCCCTTAGTCCATTTGTGATCGAGTATCTCAGAATGATAGCATGGTACAATTCAGTTTCTGCTTGTTTACCTCTCTTCAAGGTATATAAATAGTTTCATTTCAACTACTTTATGATTTTAAAGAACGTTATTTTCAAATTTTAGACGTAGTGTTTTTTATATTCATTTTGGTAGTTCTTTTAATCAATCCAGGTACGTGAACGTCTTGTCTATTTAATGCTTGGGGTTTTATGGGGTTGTTCTATTCCCCTTATTATGAGTTTCAAGAAACTGAAAGAAAAAAGCTCTGATGTTGTACCTTAACAACACTTTGGAGGAGTCGAGACATTTTCAAACGCAATATTGTTAGTGTCCACTCATTCCGAGCATGTTAGGAGGGATGTTCATATCCCAAAATATTGCCTGAACTGGCTGCGATAGCAGGAACAAAGAGTTCAGTTCTAAGGTGGATTGGGGCTTTAAGAAATAAAGTGCTACTTGTCCGCAGTTAAACAAAGTTAGCTTTCAAAACTAGGTGAGGGGGCTGTGAGGTAAGCTCCAAATATTTCCATCTCAGGTTACATGAACCATACATCTCCGGAGCTCGGCACGCAGAAAAGGCCCGTCATGTCTGCTTGCCTTTTTTGTGCGGCCGATGCTGGATGTTTAAGTGCCTTTTGCCTTATTCATGCTGCAGGAGTAGAGACTGCGGGCGGAGTGGATTAGACATACTGTTTGGAGAGACTCTCTTAGGCTTTGACCTGATGAGAGGGTCTTTTGGGAATTCCTGGGTTTGCGTGCCACTTCCACGTGTCTTAAAGCATTACATTACTTTGTAATGTTATATTCACAACACTCATTATTTATTACAGTTCGCAACAGATTTACTTCAGTCTCTATTGGCTTTAAAGCCCAATGCACTCCGATACATAAAGAATTTATATTGTTTTGTATGCTTTTCGATACCTTAAAAAAAAGCGGGAAGGCTGAGTTGGTCACACTAGCAACAGCATCTCGGTCTTTTGGCTTTCTAACATGTCAAAGTGCAGAGTCTCTAGATGTCTCTCTATGACTGGTATCTCTGAGATCTACCCATAAACCGTGCAGCTGCCGTCAGTCTGGTTGCTCCAGTATTAAAACTGTTGTTGTGGAAAGGCCATTTCAACACCCGAAACCTCAACAATTCCTGCTGTACAATATTTTCCCTTTAAAAAGGCGCCTCTCAGCAACATACTGACTGACCCAACATCTGGATGTGTGTTGCGGAGCGGCCACTCGTGGTGTGAAACAGGAAACCCCGGAATACAAGCTGTGCCTGAAGAGATTTTATAAAGATGAAAAACAGGCGGCTCAAATGTTCCGTTTGCGGATGAGACATCTGTAATGAGGTGGTCTGAAAGAAATCCTTCTGTGTTACATTTCTTGTTGGTTCATTCCTTAAATTGAAACACATTTTGACACTATATCACAGTCATTGCTTTAATTGAGTTATAAGATTATAGACGTCATAAAATACGTGCCTGTATATGCTCATTATAGAGGAACGAGGCAACAAGGCATCCTCTGAATCATAGAAATTCTCAGAATTTAGAATTTAGAAACTGTTAACTTTAACACGCTCTGTTCGGGTATGTGTTTGTCTACTGTTTGTTTCAGAACACAATGTCTCCGTCGAGTCCAGAGAAAAGAAGCAGGAAGAGTGTTATCAGTGTTTGATGTCAGGGGGGGGGGGGGGAACTATACATTTATGTATTCAGAGCAAATATTTACCACTGAACCAAAAAAAAGGATGTAAATTACACACAGCTTTGCTTGTTCAGCATCGTGTGGCACCCTAAATATAGCAGACAGGGAACAAAGAAACAGGGCAGAATATAGAAATATATATATATATATATATATATATAAAATACTGCTCAATAACAGTAAACATACTACTTCCATGGTATTTTATAGTTAAAGTTAGTGTTCACGTCACCCAGGGTTGAAGGCCTGACACTGCAGTCACCGATGGAGTAACTGACCCCTGAATGCCTCGGCCCATATAATCCTTTTGACTCTCTGCCACAGTGACTGATCGCTGGACTGTGCAGACAGACAGACATCACGACTGCCAAAGAGAGACCGGCCCAGAGCCATGAGGTCATAACACGCGCACATATGCCCCCGACGGTCTGGCAGCAACAGAGACACTCTCTCTCACGATTCGTACCAAACTGACATTTAATTTAGCTCCATCAAATGATGCAATTTGTTTTAAAGGTTTACAGGCATGGCGTGTACCGTTTTTAAGAGATAGAGACCTTGTTTGGTTTGTCTGCTGTAGTAACCTCCTCTGAATGTACTTTCATGTGGTCAAACTGTTTTACCGTCTTCCTCTGTTCATACAGAAATGGTTTGTCTGTTACCTATTCCTAAATCGTCAATTAAATATGTTGCTGCAGCGTTTTGGCCTCGGCAATGGTAAGTACAAACTCGGATCAAAGGAATAAATAAACCAAATAAATGCATACTTTAGAGTAACTGCTAATTGAAGAGACCGATGGGATGGCACGGATGTGTTGAGATCGTGCACCTCATACTGAATACTGGTTGTTTTCCTGGAAGCTGTAAACAACTATATTTGAAGTGGATTTTCAGTGATTGCACCCTGAATGGCAACCGCAGGAGCGCCGTTACATAAGCACATAATGTGGCGATGCAGACAACAACAACAACAACAACAACATTTTGGCTACACGGTCTTAAAAAGGCAACTGAATGACTCGTACTGACTAAAGGATTTACTTGGCTTTCATCTCTTTGAACCGACCGTCATTAATTAGGCTTGGGCTACGCTCCAATGTCCACCCGGTCCCACGCCAGGAGCCGACTGCCGACAACAACACCTCCGCGGTGAGGACGACCGAGTGTGTAGCCAGAAGCCCAATCATGAATAGGCACAGTTTGGGCAAAGTTTGGCACAGGCCTTTTAAAAGCAGCTATTCTAAAGCCGGGGTCATGACAGGACCGGTCAGTCCCCAGCCAGGACGGCATCATTAAGGCAGGGGTCTACCCAAAAGAAAAACAACAGACCGTCAAAGGGCATCTTGACACCACCCCCCCCACTGCGCACCGAAAGAGAGTTTGCTGTTTGGAAAGGGACTGATTGGATGCGGTGATGTGGTGAGACCAGCAAAGAAAAGATGAGACAGAAAGAAATGCAAACAGAAAAAAAAGGGTTGGGGGGGGGGGGGGGGGGTTTGGTCAACACCAGCAACGCCGGAGGCACTGACAGAGAGGGAAAGGCAGAGTCTCGCTGTAGCCGAGGCCAGAGGTTCACAGCGGGCTTACTCATTAACCAGCCGACCGACCAGTTAAACACAATGGATGCCGCTCAGATTTGGTGCGATATGTGTCAAGCTGGATTTGGTGTGAGGCCAATCATTTTCTCCACCGCTGGCCTGGGAGTGTGATGTTGCGAGAGGTGAATTCAGGACAGCCGGGCGTCAGGGCGCCCACGCATGCAGAGAGTCGGGCAAAATAGGCTTATCAGAAGCTAGTGATGCAAGATACGGATTCATGTTTCTCCAGCCGATATCAAATGACCGATATCGAAACCGCTTCTCATGGCCCATAGCGATAAGATAACAGACAAAAATGAGTTCATAACGCGAGGTTAATGAACACCTGAGGGTAAGACTGAGGTGAGTAAAGATGATTAAATATTCCACAGCTCTGAGCTCACTCAGCTAACACTGACATCACAGAAACAACAGCTCTGACTCCTCAAATAGATTTCTTCTAGTAAAGGACATCAAAATGTTTGTATACTTACTGTATGTGTCGATGCTGCGCTCATTAAGTCAATGAGATTAATTTGGCTCTGTATGATCAGCAAAAAAAAAAAAAACGTACCAGCTATAATTTTGTTACCAGAATAATAAGTAATGATATAATTTTCCTATAACCAGCCAATAATGTATCATACCCGATATATACTGCGCATCGCTACCAATAGATTATGTGATACCTGATTGTGCCATTCTCAAAACATGTCTTTATGTCTTGAGTCTAACTCTCATTCACCTCTTTCCTTCATTTGAAATTCCTTTGCTGGTTGAGTTACTGCTAAAACAAATACCAGGGATGCAATGAGTAGAGAATGCAGAGAGCTTATTTTCAACACAGTAACTTTCCGCTTTCTGATTCTCAACCATCCTTGGACAGCACACACACACACACACACACACACACACACACACACACACACACACACAACTCTCTATGGGTGGCTTTGAGACCAAGCCTTTGTTTTTTTTACATTTTTGTGGTGCATATACGCGTCCATTTGACAAGTCTATCCAACAATAAATTAAGCATCTGGCACTTATGGTAATGCCGGTGTAAGGGTTGTCAAAGAGACAGAATACAAAGGAGTCGGAGAGAGGACCAAGAATACCAATTAGGGAGACAAATGGAGGGCAGCGCCGCAGTAGAAGCTTGTTGCTACTGAAAGACATCGAGGGCGGGAATTCAATCATCTAAAAAGGCTCAAACATTTCAGAAACTCTCCTGTGATTGGAATCCTGTTAGGAACACACACACACACACACACACACACACACACACACACACACACACACACACACACACACACACACCCCAAAAGCAGGCAAACACGGCAAGCATGCAAATACAAACGCTCTCACACACACACACACACAAGCGGAGGAGTCTTTTCAGACGGTAACTGAATTGTAATTCGTCCTCGTGACCGTAATATACCATCTTGCATCCAAAAAGAAGAGACGTGTATTATCGGTGCATAAATACATCCTGAAAACCTCGTCTTTTTTGGGGATTTTTTTTGTTATTCAGTCTTGTCAATTTTAAATAAAGAAATCTTCTTCAAAATGTCTTTCAAGAAGCCACAAAAATGTTATTTGAAAATAAATACATTTTACATCAGGGCCACGTACGATTAAAGAAACGACTGTGCCAACTTCAACACAGCCATGCCAGCACATTTCTGCAATACACCGAGTCATGTTCTTTTTAAATTAAATTCCTACTGATTTGCACTGCGTGAAGTCGTACGACACCCGGATATAAATGATGAGTCTCATGTGCACAGGAGTGCAGAAGCATGTGTGGTTTTTTTTTTTCTTTTTTAAGCTTCCTGGTGCTTGTGGCACAACATTGGCTCAATGTAACCTGTGGGATTTGTAGTGTGCGATAACATTTTGTCCAACTCATGCCCCAGATCGCAGCCTTCAGACGACTGTGGTGGGAATTACACCAGAGTTAATAATTTGAATAAGCGTAATTGTCAAAACGCTAATTTGCCGTGCCTCCCCGGAGCGATTCTGCCTTCGCAGTTAATGCAACATTCCTGAAAGTGGCTTATTACTGCAGAAGGTGGGAGTTTTGCACAGGCCGTACAGTGCGGCCCACAGACACCGTGGGGGACAAGCAGGGCAGCTGTAACACTCGGTGAGTACAGTGGACTTCCTTCAGTGCTGACTGTGAGAGACAAAGAGAGCGCTTCATACTGATAAGTCTCCTCCCGCGCACTCTTCTCTCTCTCTCAATACAGACGCTCCAATGTCATGAGGCTATTTGTGATCAGCACAAGGGTTATCGGCAGTCTGAACCGTGCCCTGCATCATCCCTGATTCTCTCACACACACACACACACACACACACACACACACACACACACACACACACACACAGTGTTTGTAAAACGAAATGTGGGCCAGACCATTGTGTGTCTCTTTGAAGAAAGAGAGTCATTGTTGCGCAGCACTTTAACCCCCCCTCCCCCGGCTTCCTTCCTTCCTTCCTTCTCTCTCTCTCTCTGTCGTTCTCCCCCTGTCGTCTACGACTTGTCACGGTTATGCTGACACGCTGCTGTTGGTGCTACTTCCCATTGGTTTGCTGAAATTCGAGCGCACGCCGTCTTGCAACCCCGTTATGAAGAAAAGGCTATGAATCAGTTGTGACAAAGTGTCATTTTGTGTTAACGCGGGGTGAGGCGACGTCTCAGTCTCCCCTCACAACGGCTACTACTTGTATTACACCCTGGTACCGCATGCATAACCAACGTGGTTAGGAGCGGAACTGTGTCAAACAGCCTTTCAAACGCAACACAAATGCAATTGCCATCCAGTTAGGATAAATTACGACACTTCGATGAATACCATCCACACAGCGCTGGTGATGGAAACCCCATCTGCTGCCATTAAAAGCAGGATTAAACACAACAAGTATTATCTTGCAGCTTGTATTTGACCCGAAGCCCGAGTTTGCCATATGGTACATACAGCCTTGCCTAATGTATAACCACTATTGACCTCCTTGTCTCACATCAGATCAATTTACACCCTGCCATCGATTCTATTGGCCGCTGGTCTTCCTGAATGCCTTTAAATATCACTTTAAATGTAATGCGAGCAGGAAACCTGTTTACCGCTTGTACACTTGGAGACACTTTATGTCTCCAAGCAGGAACATCAGAAAACTAATTTATTGAGCTTTTCTCTACAGAGAAAGCTAATGAAGTGAATATTATCAATGAATATTAGAACAGTAATAATGATGATGATAGCATAATTAACTGCATCATTAAAACAGCAACAGTGAAAAATTGATTTTTATGGGTTGATTATTAATAATGCATTGATTTAAATCCTGGATTGGAACAAAATTTCAAAGCTATTGTGCGAGCCAGACAGGACAACTAATCAACTGGACGGTAGGTTGCCCTCCTCTAACTGGCGTTATGTGCTGAAATATGGCACAGTAAGTGAAAACAGAGAATACAGAGTTAAATGTATTGAGTTTAAATGAGTTTCAAGCTAAGCACTGATCAGCAGAGTGCATCCAACTTTAAGAAATCAGACCTACTGTATGTGGCACCTGCATGACATTATGCACAGTGGTTATGAGTCTTTTAATGTACATTTTCTTTAAGCAATTCCAAATATCTGTCTATAAGGTGAGATGTGAAATGAACGTGACCTAAATATCACTAGATATGTCAACGGTATTACTGCCGTTTGCCATGAGAACATTGGGAGAGAAACTGCATTGGAAATAAGTCAGATCATCTCATCATTTGAATACATTACAATATGAGATTTAAAAAAAAAAATTAAAACTAAAACTGTTTGCAGCTCGTCTTCACGCCTCCAGCTCAAGCTATGGCTTCGACATCAGTCTACTCACACTCTTTCATCATGCCGATGTCAATGCAGCGCTTGAGACGGCAGGCCTGGCAGTGACGCCGGTTGTCCTTGGTGATGGTGCAGCTCCCGTTGAACGGACAGGTGAAGGCGGCTTTGCGCTTCATGCTGCGCCTATAGGAGAGCAGATCCATTACTCGTTTAGCATCCTTCCACTGCGCATTGGTGATAAGACCACTTTAAGCTAATTATAAATGTTTTTAACCCTTCCAGGTCCAACGTATGTATTTTAGAACCCCACACAATAACTGCTAAACTAAAGTAAAATAAGCAGTCGTGTCAACACGAATGCTCCTTTGAAGGAATACTTCACGCACCTGAAGAAACCCTTGCAGCCCTCGCACGTCATGGCGTTGAAGTGGAAGCCGGTGGCCTTGTCACCGCACACGCCGCAGATCCGCGGGACGTTGCGGTCGAACTCATCCGGTCCGACCGCCGACGTCGTCACCGTCATGGGCTCCATCACTGCAGAGGACGGAACAAAACACAAAAAAAAGAAGGGAAAAAGGGATTAGAGGCCCGCTTGACACCGCTCGCCTGCTTCTTGTACGCGAGTGAAACACTTAAAACACAAACAGATATATAAAGAAAAAGAAAAGGGTGAGGAACGTGTACGTTTCACCAACCTCGCCCCAAAAAGCTTCAAAATCAGTTTTTGGTCCTCTGCTCGTGTGTTGTGTGGGAGTGTTTGAGTGTGTGCTTGATGGGGAGGTGTGTGTTTTCCTCTTCTTATACAAACAGGTGTTAGGCTATTAGCATATTCAGCAAACGGCATTGACAGCCGCGCTCGGACTCTCGCAAGCTATTGGCTGAGTGACTCAGCAGACACACACACACACACACACGCACACACACACACACGCATACACAAAATATTAACACTCGTGATGAAGTCAATGTTAATGGGTAACGAGAATTAATGACAGAAAGAAGGGGCTGTTTGCCGAAGGCTAAGAAATGACTGATACATTCAATACTGCCAAGATGAAAAGTGCTCATTTTACCACACTCACGCCATCTGGCCCGTCCCCGATGAAATAAACAGCAGTGGAGTAACACACACCGACGGGTACAACTATGAGAAAACTAATCCAGATCAATCTGTACAGACAGATCCTCTGTTTGTACCGATCGGAGCGATGAGGATACTTTAAGCAGGTTCGAGAAGGAGAGGAGAGGAACGCTGCATATTATTGTAGGTTTGATCGGTGGGTTCAAGTGTCGGCCCGTGCAGAGTGTGTTTATTATGGTCACGCAGGACTGTCACTTATATCTCCATGCATATGCTGATGTGACCTCATGAATGTGTTTCAGTGGAACTGACCGAACCGCATAGAGCCTTTGCAAGAAAAGACAGAAAAATACAGTTTGTTCATCAAGCTGTAGTGGCCTAATGTTCTAAATAAACTATTTAGTTATTTACACACTGCATTCTATCGATCTGCTCAAGATTATTGGGTGTTAATAGTGATCCAGACAGGAAACGAGGGGCGGTGGGTACCATTTGCTAAATGAAATGGCTCCTTTAATTTCCTGATATGATGTCATTTCTGTTCAAACTAGTTTTTATTGCAGGATAACCAAAAACATGAGAGCGAGAGTAACACTGGTTGTTTTGCATTCAAAATGAGTGACGGCTTTGTTGATTTGGTTTCATGGTCACCCCCACTAGCACAGGATGAGGTTACAATTAAAAATCCACAGTTTTCTACAACACGAAGAATAAGAATGAGGTCATTCCATTGTGTATTTAAGGGTTTAAATTTAGTTCAAAAGATCAATTCAACTTCAGTTCAATTGATCTTTTCTGACTCATGCAACACCAGCGAACAGTAAACACAATGTGTGAATGACCTGAATGGTTATTAGTTTGAAAGAAGGAGGGAGAGTCAAAACAAAAACAAACAAAAACCCAAAATACAACAAAGAGATGAAACTGTCCAATACAACAAACATATGGTTAGGAGGCTTAAGCAGAGAGACCCGCGCCTGTCGACAAACACTCCGGAGAAGTCCTATGTTTGAGAGAGGGAGAGGTCATGTGAGGGGAAGACAAGGAAATGAGGACAAAGAGGGGAGGGGGGGGGGGGGGCGCAGCGTGGAAGCACAGTCACGTGGTGGCTGCAGAATATAGCCTCGAAGGACTCGGGTAGTGTCAGACGAGGACAAGAGATAGGAGGAATGGGCCCGGCGGAGCGATGGATAAAGGGGGGGGGGGGGGGGGGGGGGAGACAGGTGAGAGCGCGAGTGGAGGATGGAGACAAACATAGTCAGACTCATTAGCTCTCATTACATCTTGGCTAGGTGAAGCTTCAGCGCCGGTTCCCGGGAAAACAAGAGCACACGGAGCCAGGAGCTGCTGGCTGTGAGGCCATCGGTCCAATTACCCAGAACGCACCACAGGCGGGGAAAGCAGGACACGCACTAACGCGCACACACACACACACACACACGCTTCAAAGCAGGTGGAGTATCACTTTAATGCACAATGAGCATCTTTGCCAGGTTTGTGTGTACCACACGTGTGTGTGTGTGTGTGTGTGTGTGTGTGTGTGTGTGGGTGCGTGCGTGCGTGCGTGTGTGTGTGTGGCTCACATGCAAGCACGGGGGCGTGTGTTTATGAGTGATACAGTGTGCGTTGGGGTGGGAGGAGGAGCACCTCGACGGGCACAACAACAAGACACACACCATTAGTCATCATGTCACGAAAACAGCTGTGTGTTATTTTTTTCGGATGCAGCAACAGGTGAATAATGAAAAAGTTGGAGAGGGTGAAATGGAGAGACGACGTGTCAAAACACCTAAACGGATCGGCAAAAACAAGCCCAAAAAAACAAGCCGCCGTTTCATTAGCGGTGCCGGTTAACAACAGCATGAGTGGGATCCAGGTCTGTAATGAACCACCCCGGTGGTACATCTCTATCACTCTATTATCCGTTCTCTCGCTTGTTTGTCTTTTGTAACGCTGCTTTGATAATGAGCATCTTTAATTCTTTATAGTCGGCATGATTAGTTGGTAAAGAGGGGGCAGGCTTGTCTCTCTTTCTACCACTTTAACAATCCTCGCTCTGTTTTTTCTCATGATTAATCTACCGATATCTACTCTGAGGGAACAAATACATTAGTTCTTCATCACACTCAACTTTAACCTCCTAAGAGGCAGCACTCAGCTACAGAACTATGGTGCATTAGTATGATAATTACAGAGGGGCAGAGTGTGTCCTGGTTTATCATTGATCTGTCATATATTTTTGATTAGTTTGGTTTCATTATTTGGCAATATTGTAGCGCTGAGGTCACCTCTAAACATTTCATAGGAGACGAGGAGATTCATGTATGCGAGCGTTGACTAGAGATGTCCCGAGAGCTCCCGTTATCGGAGCCGCTCTCACTAAACCCAGATTGTGCCGTTTATTTCTATTAGTTTACTCAGTTTTCATGCTTATTTGGATGTTTCGGTATCATTTAATATGACGTCCATGCTATCAAAACAAAATTGAATTGGGTCGGGAGGCAACGTTGCCAGACAAAAACAGACCTCGGCCGTGCATAATGGATTCTTCATGGATCCATTCTCATTAAAAGTGCATGTGTCGACACTGGAGAACTGATTTATCAAACGTGTTGCACAACAAGGTATACTGTAAGCACATACGCACAGAACTAATTATGGTTACGAGTTGATTTGTAACACCTACTCTATTTTTCACACCCTTTGCTTGTTAATGCAACTAAGTATTGTTTTATTCTAGTCACGTTCACCCTTAGAAAGGACAGCTGGGGTGTTTTGAAGAGGGGTCTGATGGGCTACTTATCCACAGTCGGTGTCTTACCTTCAGTAGAAGGCGTGCCCCCACTTTGGAGAAGCAGGCAGGAGTACCAGCGCGGGAGCAAAGCAACGTACTGCTGTGGATGGGGGCAGCAGCAAAACGTAATTTAGCCACCTAGAGAGAGAAAACATAAAAATATCAATATCAGTTGAAGTGTACAGTATGTTGCATTTGCATTGCAGGATGTAGTACGTGTTGTTTTTTGGGTCCCTACATGACAGAAGTGCCCCTCCACACATTATCTTCCTCCTTGACTCCCTGGGGTCATGGTTAGTCAGCTGACTTGTTTTCAATATAGATGTGGAGCTGTGCCGTTGTTGTTGTTGTTGTTGTGGAGCTAGCCCTCCACTGTTCACCTCGTATCCCCCGCTACAGCCTTGTGCTCCCGTCGCTCACTGCACCTTACAGTCCTCGCTGGTGTTGACGCAATAACAAAATCCAATGCTGCGTCAATAGTGTTGCGAAAGACGGGAAACACCGAGAACAGACTGTTACCAACTGTCAAGAGCTTTACCATTGTGACTAAATGAAACGCACAAGATGAATGCTCCCTTCAAAGTGGAGTCCTGAGGGTGTGTGTGTGCAGACTGGTACAAGAGAGGAGAACAGAACACTCTGGACCTCAGAGCTGTAATACAACATTTGGAATCAACTAACTGAAACCATAACAAAAGCATTGAACGCTCCTCGTTTTTAGTCCTAAACGACATCAGTTCAGGAGCATCAGTTTGAACTTAACAGATATATTCTTAAAGGGTGTACTTGAATTATTATGCTTTTATATTATCATGCCATGAAATGGTCTTAAAATTACAATAATATTATTTATCGCAACTATTTCCAGGTCAATAAAGCCTCGTGCCCATATATCTCCGTCTCATCTCTCCTCTTCCCATTTCCCTTTGCCCTCTCTCTCTCCCTCCCTATTTCACTAATCTCACTCTCCATCCTCTTTAGCTGTAAACACATTTTGTCCATGTTGCTTCTGAGAGCGATGCAGAGTCGGCTACCAAGTGCCATCCAATGTCAACAGATGAAACATTTAGTGAGAGGGATAATCAGGCCGGATTACAGCAGAGCCCGCTCCGTCTGTTTTTTTTTCCGCTGATGCTGATGTTATTTCCCCCCCCGCCCGAGCAGCGAGCAGCGCGACAGCCGAGTGCCATTTCATCGTGTAAAAATTCATGAACCCCCCTCCTAGCATGTAAACACTGGGTCCCGTGAGGCGAGACCATTAGAGACCCCATCACCACGCAGAGTGCCAAAGAAAGACAGTTGGCATTGCCGACGGAGGGAGAACAGTTTGTTTTTGTTTCCACACAAATGAGTTTGTAATTCAGAAAATGCATCAAACATACAGCCAGGCCTGCTCAGCAGTGCACTCTCTAACATAATTACAGCCATTACACAGTAGGACCAGCCTGTACACAATGCTCCGCTACACCTGTAAAGTTTATTGATGGGACGCATGGTAAAAACATGTTTTTTGGGGGTTCTTCAATGAATCATGCGACGCATCGTATACTTGAAAACTGAATAAGATCTACACTTTCCCACTTCACATTAATGACAATAATAAAAGGAGGATTTAACTTTGCTTTCAGTGCCTGTAAAACTGCAAATAATGGTCAACAAGCACGAGATTACAAAAGTCAAAACACACCAAATCTCTCCAACAGATGAGAACATTGATAATTAAAGAGATAAAGAAGGAGCATCTTGTTAGCCGAGTGGTTGCAGCACGTTCCATTTAACCGCAACGTCCTTTGTTGCATGTCACACCCCTCGGTTTTTCTTCCCCCATTTGTCATCTGTCAAATAAAAAATGACCCCCCCTCCTACCGCCTTCCCCCTCTACTTCCTACGCCCTTGCTCAGACCACACCCATCTTCAAACCTGACCATCATTTTCATCTCAACCACACACCTGTAAAGTTTCGTGACTGCATCCTGCACGGTCGCGGTGACAACATCTGTCCACAGACAGAGACACAGAAATATAAACACCTGGCAAAGTAGTCAAACCCACCTCCATGGTAGTCAAAGTACTCGACATAGACAAATCCCACCACCGGCCGGTTAACAGCTGTACCTCCTTCAAAAGCTTCACGTGGCTCTCTTGGGACTTTGTGTCGGCTGCTCTTTTCTCCTTCACCTCCTCTGTGCCTCTTGGAGGCCGGTCAAACTACCGCGCTGCGTTTGTTTGCCTTCCCTCCTATCGTAAATCTGATGTTCCAGTTTGCAGGACCTACACAGCCCAGGAACCGCTAAAAACATCAAGACCACCCGACTGGGGAGGAGGACGGCGGACCACGTCTTAATAAGAATTAGTATGTGCTCTCCATTGTGCAATAAACTCCAGGTGGGCTGGGACTCCCTGCTTCTGTGTGCGTGTGAGGCTTTCTGTTAAATTGAGCGCGAGGTGGACTCAATGTATTGATCAACCCTAGGCCATCAAATACCATCACCGCGATTGAGCATTTTGTCAGTACAACACTGAGACCGAGCCTGATAATTAACGAGCATCTGGTGGCCTTGACCCCAATGTGCTTGTTTACAGGAAACCACAGGCCGGCAAAACGGATCCTTGTGGATTTTGTTGAGGAGGAAAAAGCGCTGAAGTTGCATTGCTAATTCAAATACTAAAATAATAAACCAATGCCCAGCCTAGTGGGATGGTTAAAACATGCTATAGCTTCTTTGTCAGTGTCTTTAAACCCTCGTATCATGAATGCACGGTTGAGCTGGAGCCTTTCCCAGCTTTCAGATCGCATGTTGACAGAGCGGCTAAGTGCTGCTGAAGTGGTTTGAACTTGGCGACAGGGAAGCACAAAAAAAAGGTTAAAGAGATCGTCCCTAAACGGAGGATCACGGGTTCACACCACCGCATACCAGCGAGCGTCAACACTGCACAAGTGTCCCTGAACTACTACGCCCCCTCCCAGCTGCAGAGCTGGTGACCCTGACCTCCGACCTCCCTGTGGAGGAGGCAAGAGAAAGGACAATTTCCCCGCAGGGATCAATAAAGTCCCTGTCTGCAACAGGACCCCGTCGTCTGCTTACAATAAAAAAGAAGTTGACTTTTGTTCTCTGCTCCGACTGCAGATATTTGGCATTTCAGAGCGCTGGAATGACAACCGCAAATATATCTCTGCTTAAGATCTACAAATTTGATTCCAACCGCACTGTACTTAAATTGATTAGATTTGACTGTTGACATTTAGAAGCGGGGAGGAAGAGGAAGAGGAAGGAGTCTCTTCTTCCTCTCTGCTCCCTCAGGTGGGCTGTACTTTATGGGAATGTCAGGCCGAGGGACTCTCTGCTTTCACATAGTTTCTCTTCAAAGCTCAGCAGTAACCCAGCACAGCCCGGTCCTGCATAAAGGCCCAGTATAGGAGGGTACCATATATGCAGCGGCTGCGTATAGAGGGGTTCACTCTATAAGCAGCACAACAGGGCGCATGGCCTACTTTTATCACCAGCTGCCCCGCAGTGGGCCTCACGAACAGCTAACCGCCATAAACTCCACAGTCCAGTACAATGCAACAAAAGCGGGCAGCAGGGCCAGAGCCTCACACACACACACACACACACACACACACATCCCACCGCTCGGAAAACCAAACAGCCGCTTCTTGTGTCTCCGAACAATAATGTTACACAGAGACTTCTGGCTCGGTCATCTTCGGGTTGGTCTTGTTTACGGATCTAGATGGTGAGATGAGTGACATCCTGTTTGAAAAGGCAACCAAACAACCTACTGTTGGTCCAAACCACAATGTGGGACACAAAGATCAAAGGCAGAAGGTTTTTTCTTGTTTGTTTTTTACTCTCTGAGTTGGTACCCGACAGATTACAAAGAGTCCACTGGTGTGTCCCAAGTCCTTCTAATCTCAGACAGGCTGAACTGGATTTAGTGGAACTTTAGTTGGAACTTTAGTTGGAACTTTAGTGGATTTAGCGAGTTCCTATTATGTTCATGAATAACAGAAACACCTCTCTGTTTAACAAACCACATCCTCCAACTCCTCTCCGAAGCAGTTTACTGAACGTTTTCACCGTCATTAAAGCAGAATGGATTGCACGAATGCCGTGTTTGACCGCATTCGTTTCAGCTCGTCAACCTGATAAACTGCCAAATGTGTGTATGTGCTAAAGCTGTGTGAGTGTCTATGCAACTGAAAAGCCACCGCAGACAACACGGTGAAAACTAAATAAACCGGGCGATATTTTGACAGACATAATAAGGACTGCAACAGGAAGCAAAAAGTGTAAAGAATGTGTGGAAACCTGCAGATATTCATGCCAAAGTAATGAAAGTGAATTTGAATCTATGACACATCATTGCATAATGTAAAGTGATCCGGGAGGCAGCGATGCACGACATGAATGTCAGTATCAATATGCCGCACTGGGCTTCAGTACAGTACAGCATGGAGAGCTCAGACTTTATCCAAACAGATGCCTGCACAGCCGACAAATGAGCCTGAGGACATTAAAAGGAGGGAGGAGGGGGGGGGCTGAGCCTGTATGTGCATTTGTGTTTTTTTAACGAATGGAGGTTCCCAATTGGTTGCAAGAGTATGCTACACAGAGGGACGGATGGGATTGGTCGGCACGCGCCGCACCCCTCTGACACATGCACAAGTACACGTACACACACACACACACACACACACACCAGCGAATTGAGTGGCTTTCGCTTTCGACCAATTTGGTTAAGTAGGCATCTGTCTACATGTGATCAAACCCTTTGTGATAGATTCCATCTACACAACATGTGATCAAACCAAAGAGATGATGTTGTATGTTTGTTTATCTATTCAGGAATAAAAACAGATAAATATCTCTGTAGTTATCCAGACAGTGATATATATAACGACTTCGGTTTCAGAATCAGCGCTCTGTAAAATGTCTGTAAAAGGTGCAACATGCTGGAAATGCACATTTAAAATAAAATAAAAAATGTCCTCAATTTATCGTCGTTTTGAGAACTTTTGTGACTCAGCGTGGACGTGACCGGTCGATAACTGCAGCTGCAGCAGCAAAGTCGCATATCTTAGCACAATCAGCTGCTGTTATTAGCACACCGATAGTGTAATTGCAGGATTAATTTATGTTCGACAAGAATCTCATTATGAAGTGATCAATTATCTCATCTTCAAACTGCTCCGATAATGTCGGAGCATCTGCACATTAAGATTTTCACAGTGATATACTTTCAGCCTGTCGGATTGTTAACCGTCAGTAATCAATGATCATTGAATTATTAACATCCCCCACATACTCTAATGCACATGTAGCACAGTGTGCATTAGCTACAAATACTGACTGTAATTTCAGGTGCTGATCTGTCGTTTTTTTTCCTCCAACATATAGCCACACTGAACACACACACACACACACACACACACACACACACACACACACACACACACACACACACACACACACACACACACACACACACACACACACACACACACACACACACACACACACACACACACACAGCAAAACAAGAACAGGTCTGTATCTCCTTCACACATATCAGCAGGAAAAGTGATGAAGGAGCCGCTAATTGCCTGTATTGTGTGCCAGAGTATCTACAAATAAGTGTGTGTGTTTAATAAAGGCACCATAATAACTGGGGTTGAAGAAAGCTGAGCTGGGAGAAATGCAGGTGGCCACCTCGGCTCTCTCTCTTTCTCTCCATTAATGGTGCAGGTGGAGGCGCACACACACACACACACACACACACACACACACACACACACGTTTTAAACCGGCACAGATTCCAATGTGGGAACAGCCCAGCTGTGCAAACGAATGATATGTTAAGGACATTGAATCACATGCGCATACACAAGCACTGCGGGTGTACAGTGAGCAGTGAAAGGAGGCGGGAGCATGAAAACGACCAGTCCGTCAAAATATACTGCAACTCCCTCACTAATCAGATTACCAAGAAAAACAGTGCGCGCACACACACGCACACACACACACACACACACACATAAACAAATAACGGTTATATTCACAGCATAGGCTTTAGGCCACATATCGTGTCAGAATGCACTTGATTTGTGCTCCCTATCCCCTTGAACATCACCTTCACTGACTCCTCTCCTAGTGTCTATTTCCTCCAGCCTAGTCAGTGTAGCTTCATCTGCATGCGTTACAATCACAGGACAAGGTGTCTGACATGCATATTGCACACTCGTGTATACTGTACATACAAACATCAGAGAAGACTTTCTTTAATTATTCCTTTATCCGACCAGTTTCCACTTCGGAGGCTGATAACTGCTGTTTGACAATAAGCCGTAAAAGTATGAGTAATCAATCTGTTTTGTTCCTCTAACCCACGAGTGCACCGAAATTGAAATTGTCGAATTAAAATTCCATCTATTTAAGATGATATTCAAATCCGCTTTGACCCGGCCCCCCCTTTTGTGTTCCCTCTCCTGCCGCCGGACCACAACGGCAGCTCTGAACTTTAGACCTTGTTTTTCAGGCAGAGGACGAAAACAGGCCGTCGGAGCTGCTGGCAGACGGACAGCAGGAGAGACGGGAGAGGGAGGAGCGAGAGGGAGAGACAGAGGGGAGCTTGTAAAGAAAGGAATGGTGTAATGAAAATAAGGCGGGAACTGAGGAATGAAAGAACGTGAAATAGAGAGGGATGGAAGGGGTGAAGAAAAAGAAGCAGAAGGGGGGGGGGGGAGGAAACAAGAAACGCAGTTAGAAAGATCGCACGTACACGTGGTTGAAGAAATGCAGGTGTAAGAAAACAAAGGAGGCAAGCAAGTAAGAATAAAAGGGAAGAAAATGATGAGTAATTATCTCCAAGACACTCAACGCCTTTCTTCTAGAGCCAAAATGTGATTGTCGGGGAAATCTTCATTGTTTCCAGCCGTTGCTTCGTGATGGATGTGTGTGGCAGGAGGTCTTTCTGGGCCCCCGAGGGCTTCACGTGATCCGCCCGACACTGCTCCTGACAGCTTAATTGTGACGGCTTAAGGCTGTAATGTCCCGCGCACGGAGTGTACACACACTGAGAGACCGACAAGTGTTCTGGGCAGACGTCCAACCAGGTGAGAGTGCACCGTGCTGCGTGCAGCCCTACCTGTGTGTTTGGAGTATATGTTTACACCGTCTTTAATTATGCTGAATGTAACGCCTCCGAACCGGATCGATAGCTCGACGGGACGGGGAGACATGTCAGATGAGCTCACTCGTCATGGGTGATCAATACATGACCTAGAAATCAAAAAAGGACAAAAAGGGACACCAGCTGATTGACTGGTGATCATGCCGCGCAGACTTAAAATGTGAAAAATCCAGCTGCTGCGTGTGCAACTGAGCCACACACACACACACACACACACACACACACACACACACACACACACACACACACAGGCTGATAATGAGTCATCACAATAACGGCTTAAATGCCATTTTCCCCCCGGTTACCACGGATGCTGTTACTTGTACTTTTGATGCATTTATGAAAGCTGCAAAAATGCACATATTTTTCTGTCCAGCACAGTTGCTATTATTCGTCGTGTTCACTGCCAGCGCTTCATTCATTCAGATCAGACGCCTCATGTCACAATGCCACACCACGGGACGCCGCACTTCAAAAAAACAAGTCCCCTTCCTATGATTGTAGGGGAAATAAAAGTCTCAAAATGTAAAATTAAATCATGACCTCGTCCCTCCTCTGGAAGGCCACCCACTACTTCCACTGAGAAACGTCCCCGTCGCACAAAATATGGCCTGAGCACGCACACACACACACACACACACACACGCTGAACTCCAAGCTAAATGTGTGCTGACAACATTAAGATAAATTAGAAGTTGTTTTCTCTAAAGATTCCCTCTGCTTCCTGCTCCGGCTCGTTAGCAGCTGAAGGGAAAGGGGACGGTCGTGCTGCCTGAGCGTTCGTCCAGCTGTCAGGACAGAGTCTCTGTGTGGTCTCTGTGTGTGTGTGTGTGTGTGTGTGTCCTCTTTTCATGACACAACACAACATAAAGTATATAACACTCTTAACTAGTACACTCTATTGACCTGCTCCAAATACAGGAAAGGGTAATCAAATAAGGAAAAGACAAAAGCTGGTTTTCTACAAAGTCACACCCAAAATCTCTGTTTTAAGACAAACACACGTATCTGCCCATTAAGTACTGAGCATTAAGTACTGAGCATTAAGTACTGAGCATTAAGTACTGAGCATTACCTGATGAAACAAATCGACTGCAGCTCATCCGTTTCTATAAATGTTGGCATCGTTTGTTTGAAAATGTAATGGTATCTTCTACGGTCTTATCATTAATGCCACAAACAAGTAACCACTGGAAACATGTAATGATTCATTGCTTACATTTACATTGCTGTTTACAGAATGGCAAAGTCCACAGAGGTAGTGATTTGGGAGGGGGGGTCAGTCTCCCACTCACCAGACCTGTGGACTAAGAGAGGCCCCATACGTAATGTTTAATATTTTATTTGACTCTGTAAATTGCTGCTGCTAACAAACTAATTTCCCCCTGGGGACGAATAAAGTGTATATCTATCTATCTATAGTGACACGGTGACTGGAGGAAGTCCAGCACAGTAATCCTGATAGGACACCTCCAGGCTCTGGTCATGGCTGCTATGAGGGGGTAGAGATACTTAACATCAGACTGTTCCTAATGCTGCTTTTTTTTTTTTTTTTTATGTAAAAAGGGGCCCAACATGTATTTTCTCAAATTAGTAGGTACAGCGTCACGTAAATTAAAAAGCTGCTTTCCTTGTCAGCAGTGGCGGCTGGTGGAAAATGTTCTTGGTAGGGCTGTGCCACATCCAATCAATTTCAGCAAACATCCCAGAATGATTTAATGCAAACAAATTAAGGTATCAAACGCGCATTACTACTTTGCAGTTAAATATTTAACATTTATTCCAACACGAAAAAAAGCAGTAAATAACACTTTCACAAACACATCAGGACATCTTATTTTAGTCACCCTCACAGGGAGTTCAGTATAATATAATATATATAACATATAATAATATTCTGTATAATATAATAATATATATATATATATCATATAATATTCTGTATAATATAATAATATATATATCATATAATATTCTGTATAATATAATAATATATATGTCATATTCTGTCCCCGTTGTTTTAAAAAGATAAATAAGTTATTATCATGACGTCATCCAGCTAGTCAAACCTGTCTGGTGTACAGCTAGTAGAGAAGCTTCATGTACTGCTTCTCTTTCCTGCTAGTCTGCTGTCTGATTGTGAGGTCAGGCTGATCTGGGATCAGCTCTTTCAGTAGTTTCTCCTCTCAGTTCTCCTCTCAAACGGGTCTTGGAGGAGTAGTGCTCACACTGGCGCTCTCCTGTAGAGACTTCTCCTGACGAGAACGCGCAGCTTGGGGCAGGAAAAAAACTGCCCCAAGCTGAATCTATTTGAGGACGCTGATTGGCTGAATTGTATGTCACTCATTTATATCTTTACTCAGCATTGGCTAAACTGCTTTATAGACCCGCCTCTTTGGGGCAGTTTTTCCAGCGCCCCAGCCAGCTGAGACGTGCACACACAGAGAGGAAGAGCAGACAGGCAGAGAGGACAAGCAGGAAAAGCATATATTTACCGCAGATATCATATTTTACACATATTACTGGGTGATTCCATGTTTCAAAAACACAAATATTGACAATTTGTATAGTTTATTTTTATTTTAAATTTTATTTTTATTTATATTTTTATTTTTATTTTTATTTTTATTTTTTGTAGCTCTAGGGGGGGCGGCGCCCTAGCGCCCTCTATGGACCAGCCGCCACTGCTTGTCAGGCTATTGGCTCAATCAATTAGGCCCAATTCATAGGAGACTCCAACAACTGAAAGGCAAACGCCCATCAAATTAGCAGAAAGGTGTCTACAAACTGCTAAAATATATGTATTTAATACTATTTTATTGTCCCGTATCTCGTCCGGTATGGTTTTGGTGAACCCGGTTTGTTTATTCTAAAATGCAGAACAAAGTAATCATAACAGAACATGGGCATTGGAGTACGCAAAATTCCCTTTGCTGGAACATCGTGTCATGAGTCACGCATTACTCATGAAGCACAGGTTTACGACTAAAAACAAAACGTCAACAAGCGAAGAAAAAACATGTTCTCTTTGCATATCATTGCCTACTTATTCCGACCGCTCTGTATATTCGTACTTAGCATTTGACATCGCAATATCCTCCCTAGGATGAATACCATGTTGTACATATGCAGCATTCATTGGTAAACTGACCTATGAACACGTACAATTTAGAAGAAAGAGATCACCGACATCGACTTCCAGCTGCCGCTTTGGTGGAACCTCGGAGGAATAAACACACTTGCCGGAAATAAATAACAAAGATAAAGAATACGATACCCAGCAGCATTGGCAGCTGCCACTGACCTTTCACTCCATTCTCCTCCCAGCAGCTAAACACGGCAGCTTTACGGTCGGCACTCCTCCAGAGAGCTCCCCCGTCTTCCTTCCTCTGGTTTAACCCCCTAGCTGCCTCTCTGATTCGGATAGTCATCGATATACTCCCTTCACTCCCACGCACCGTCTCTCCGTTTACACCTTTGCCCGTTTCCTCCCACCACACCGATAACTTCCTCTTTGTTTTCTCTCCACCTCTCTCTTCTGCCAGAAGATTGCACATTTGATGCAGCAATAAGGTAAATCAAAACACAGCGCAGCCTGTAGCTATGTCGCTGTTGACGAGGAGCGGGGCGGCGGGGGGGGGGGTAAAGGGCCAACCAGGTGAAACCTGAAAGTTAATGGTTAACCTGATAATCGGGTCAGCAGGATGAGGGCAAACTCCACAAATAGAGCACAAGCCATCACTGACACAAGGAAAGAGTTTAAGGAAGGGAAGGGGGGGAGGTAAGGTCACGTTAAAGATGCAAATGCAATCAAAAGGAAATCAAAAATGAAGGGAGATCTGAAAGGCAGGAAGGAAAGGAGGACAGAGAAAGGACACAAGAAGAGGAGAGGGTGAAATAAGTGCAACAAAGAAGAAGGGGAAAAGAAAGGACTCTGAACTAGGGCTGCAACTAACGATTATTTTAATAATCGATTAATCTGTCGATTATTTTTACGATTAATCGATGAATCGGATAAAAAAAAAAAAGCATTAATTTCCAACCCTTTATTCAAAAACAGTATGCTTTATGCTTTACATCTGCCAATTATATCGTTTTTTTTTTAAATAAAGTGCACAAAGATATGTATATTTTTGTTTAAAGGGACCTGAGCTGTCAGAACAATAAATCATTTATAAAAAATAAAGAAAAATACAAATCAGAAAACTTAACAGGATTTGTTTGAATGTCAGAACTTGTTCTCTACACTACACTCACAGATGCACACACTCACACTCAGACACACACACACACACTCAAGTTCACTTGAAGCTTATTCATTAAATTATTACCATCATTGTAGTAAGTGCAAGTTAAGTTCATTTATACACCACATTTAAACACAGTTTAAGATGACCAAGTGCTATAAAAAAATTAAAAAGTACAACACACACAAATATATTTGTCAACAATAACCGATATGGGACAAAGCACAGAATATATATACATGACAACATCAAACAGCTGTTACGGGTCTCCGGTGGTCTTTCCTCTACCTCCGCTCTGCGCTCAACTCAACTTTTCTTTTTTATACTCAAACATCTCCGCGACTTATTGAGTGGCGTAATAGTCGCGCGACACAACGAATCGATAATGAAATTCGTTGCCAACTCTTTTAATAATCGAATTTTATCGATTTTATCGATTCGTTGTTGCAGCCCTACTCTGAACTTCGACCTGCATCATAACATCAGTAAATATTGGCCAATGCTTGTGTGAATTGGTGGCGTTTTTGTACACGTTTACAAAGACCCAGTCCGAGCCTCACTGCTTTGGAACACCAAACCCAAGCTAACCGTAGATCAATCCGCTACCGACAAATAACCTGCAAATAGAAAGATATGTCCTATAAAACGTCATACACAAATAAGAGAAACAAATACAAAAGCTTAAGACTAAGCCTTAAAGTGGCAATCTCGTAGATCTTTAACCACACAAATGTCTGTCAAGTCACCATCCATCACCGGATGAGGCAACACGATGACGCCCATGGATGAAAGCAGCGCGCAGGTGTGTGCTCGCAGCACTACAAAGCTGGGTGTCTGTGCCAACAGTCCTTAAAGACATATGACCTAAATAATAAAGTGGATAACAGGTCTGTTGACTCCTTCAGGTTAGTGAGAAGAGGCCTGAGCTCAAGGTGTCAGCCACATGACGTTGGAATGCTACAGGGCAATAAACTTTATGTGGATTTCTTAAGCCCAAGATTAGCGATCATAAATCAAGACATACAAAAGATAAAAGGGAATGTGGAGGATGACATAATTGAGAGTCATACTTCTGGGTGTATTAAATGAAGCCGATAGCAATGGACAACCTGAACACATCTGGTGCCTCTGCTGAAGAAGAAATGGGATTTGAATAACTCAACTACCCAACTTAAACCTTATTTAAATATAAACATTTCAGTAATGTGTGGTCTTCAAAGTCCAACCATCCCATTTGACGGGACTTTAAGCAGCACATTAGCAGCGTTTCCTCGATAATAATGTTAATGTTTGGACAGCTCGCCCAAGACCTACCGCAGTAAATCATGGTATGAATTCATACCAGATGCAGTCATGTACGAAGCTAATGGTCAGTCTCATAGGAAATTCCAAAAGAAATATATATTTTTAAATACTTCATTGTAGTATACTGACTACTGTATATTAAATGGGTATACAGTGCAGATGTTTTACAAAGCTAGCTTTTCAAGTATGCCAAAGGCTGACATGATGACAACTGACATGACACGCAAGTCCGTAGAAACCTACGGGTGTTGCTTTTTTTAGGAGATCTAATGCACTATATATATATATATAATACATCAACGGGGCTTTTGACTGAGAGAGTGAGACAGCATGAGACATTTAAAGATGTATTAAAGAAAAACTGGCTCATAAAAAGCTCTATCTAAAGAGCTCTTCATTTATTGACTTTTCAACACTTGTTCATGTTTAAGAGGTTGAAATCATCTGTATTTTTTTTAAATATTGAGCCATGAACCGCTTCCACACACTGGGGCTGGGTATTGGTAATTGATAACCCAGTACCAAGTGGTATTGAAACTTTTACAGGTCAAACTATACCTGCAATTGCTCTCTTTGTGCCAAGATCTAGAAAACAATATACACTATTATTCTACCATACAACTATTTGTATGTTTCTTATCGCAGCCAATGACCGCAAGCGTTCTTCGTTTTAATGTTGCGTTTCGATTAGCTCACCGCCGCAGCAGCTAAAACACATACAACCGGGATATATTTCCCGCACGCGACTCTGAACATGCGGATGTCTGAGCCGGCGGCTAGCGGCTAGCAGCGCAAACAGCGCTAACAACCGCAAAGGTGCCGACAGAGCTAAAAGTTTCACGAGCAAGCCGGTGGGACGTACACACACAGCTACCATTCACATGATGGACGTCGAGTGAAGTACTCCATTGGTATCGCCAGTACTGGTACTGGTATACCCGGCCCTACCTTACACAGACATACCACTACGGTGTTGCAAAATCCAACCGCCTTGGCTAATCAAACGTCCACAAAGCGAGAGTTTCATCATCTCAGAATGAAAAAACAAGAAACATGTCAGACCTTTTTTGCCCTCTTCCAAAATCTCCATGTCACAAGGGAGAAAAAAGGCAACAGGCCAAAACTAACATATTAGCTCACTGCATAAGGTGCTTAATGTGGTCAGACAGAACTTTCTCTCACTTTAACGGCAGGACAACAACTCTTTTTTTTTAGCATCCGAAGCAAACTCATCAGGAAATAGTTTCCTTAAAGTCGTATCAAATCATTATTGCTCCATCAGCTGAGGTTTGTGTGGCATTCCTAAAATATCTGAGATTAGTAGTCTGTTGCTCCGCTAAGACGAAGGCCCACAGCGTACACAAAGCTTCTCTTCCTCAGGGCATCTCCTGCTGTTCATTTCCGTTTAGAAACTAAATTGTTAAAAAGGTTTACATGTGGGAGACAGTTCAATAAATGAAAACACTACGTTGAAGATGTGACAGCAGTGTACAGACAAAAACTGTTATCTTGATGAACTATAATGACGCATGAGCGTCTTCTGCTTCCTGTCTGCTCACTTCAGCTAGTACAGGACAGATGTCAAGCAGGCTCCTTTTAAATGCCCACATCAACATGCTCAAATATTTCGGACATAATAAGAAACACTGAAAAGCTGTCTACGGTTGCATTTTACATTCCCAATGTTGGAAAAAAATGGATTGTTCTCTGATGTGATGAACTTTAATTTTCTGTGGTTGAACTGAACGGTTAAATCCCCTTTAAGAACGATAGCGAGGAAGCACTCGACATGGTCTAAAGAAATAAAAAATATCACTCCGATCTCTATTGAGAAACATCTGCAAGCTTTGGTTTCCATTTTGTATTTGGACTTGCTTTGATTTTCTTTTTTTTGGGACTTTGGAGGGAAATCCAACACTGTTTTTCTCTCGAAGTTGCAAGCTTAGTGCGCTGTGCCGTGCGTATGCTTGTGCGTATGCTGTGCGTGTGCTGTGCGTGTGGTAACAGCCAAAAGAACAGGATAAGCCTGCCTGGTATGCAACTCTAATTCATAGCTGCCTTCATCCTCTCAAAAGAGGCAGAAAAGTGAATTCCTTTGTGTATCAGTTCCACGTGTCGACGGGAGCAGGCGGTGGTTTGAGGAGACAAAAGATGCGCACATTTATTTACACGTGTGTGTATTATTCCTCTCTTCTGATTCCCGTTTCCTGTCGTTCTGGGCCTCGACACAGTGGGCACGGTGCTGCACAGCTGCCAGCACCTTTTAACAGGTAATAACAGTTACAACCGCAATATTAAGCCATGCATCAGTTCATCTTCCACCGCAGTATTGTGCGTGGGACTCCTCCCAGCTAGTCTGGACTGCCAAGTATGCAGGTGTAAATCAATACTACACCCCCCCCCCCCCCCCAACAACACACACACACACACACACACACACACACACAGAGTTCACTGGAATTCGAAGTGCATTTAACAGCGTGCTCCTTTACAACAGTAAAACAAGGAAAAAACAAACATATAGATAACAAGATAAACAGACGTAACAGTATACCGCCTCATTAAAGCCAGCTGATTGTGATAAAGGCCACGGTTCAGGACGGGGCGGGTTAGCGTTTAACTATCTGAAGTGATCTTGAGTCTGTACTTGAAAACGGGCTCTTTCACATTCCCTGATGTGGCTTGGCCCACCGCTAAAACAAGGAGAGGAGCTCTGAAGGAGAAGGGGCCCGGCACTCAGTGACGCACAAGGGCCTCTTACTGAGGGAGAATAATAGTCCCTGTTGAAAAACGTTGAAACCATCAGCTGATCTGTGGCTACAAATATAAACAAATATGTTACACATGCACGAATAAATGCTGATGTAAACATCAAGACTAAAACAGAGTGTAGGACACGGACAATGGATTCTTTAAGTGGGATGTAGGAATGTGGGATGTAGGACACAGAATATACGTTTCATGACGTAGTTCGGTTGGCAGTGCCCTGCAGAGGGTCGAGTACAATGATGTCATGTACTTATTGCATTTGTTATCAGAAGGCAGCCGTGTGTCCGGAGAAGTCACCGAGTCAAGTGTCACGTCCAGATGTCGCACCACAACACTGATGTGTGACCACGAAGGGCCTCAATACTTAATGCCTCTAATCCAAGCAAGGTGTCACAGCTCAGCATGTGGATAGCAGAGCAGTTTCTGCACCACATTCAAAGGTGATTTAAGAAATAATAAGTTAAAACATCAAAAAAGTTAAAAACTGAGAAACTGAGAAGTTGCGATCCAACTTCTTTAAAAGGAAGACGATAAATAAGAGATTTGAGGTCACTATATCCTGATCCAAAGCCCTATAAACTGATCCAAGAAAACAATGATGATTCCTTGAAGAACTATGTGAAGCGAGCAGTGAGAATAATGTGACAAATGGAAGGAATGAAAGGCGTGATTTAATATTGCTAAATGAGACGCCAGCGTGTTTACATCTGTACAAAAATGTTTGATCAACCTCTGTATCCTCAGCTTACAGGTAGGTGCAGAAATAGTATGGAATATAAGCGTTTTGACATGATGTGTGTGTGTGTGTGTGTGTGTGTGTGTGAGAGCTGGACGAGCATCAAAGAACACAGAATCAGCTGGCGATGGTAACGTGCCAAGAAAAACCATTTGCTACGTAGAGAATGATTGACTCGGCTGTACAAACACACATTAGAGAATGCCATTCACGGCGTTTGTGTCATGCTCAGTCCTTTAAGTGTGTGCTTAGCGCCTTGGATAGCAGCAGTGTACTGCTAACAGAAACGTAGTACTACAGATAAAAAAAGAAAAGAAAATTTTAAAAAGATGAATGGGCGATGAATGCCACCCTCTACAATGGCTTCCACTGTGAGAGGCCGGAGCGTAATCTCAGAGGAGTCATGGCGGGAAAAGAAGTGGTTACAGTGCAGCGGCCGGGGCGAGAGATCAGCCACTGTGATAAAAAGGAGAAACTCTCACGGGCAGATTAACGGAGTTCAAATGGCCCCTTGAAGAGAGATCCTTCAGATCCAAAACACAGACATAAGCTTCCATTCAAACGCCTATTATCCCTCTGTCCTCCGATTCAGTTTAATACATTCTGCCACTAATCTCATACTACTCGACTCGAGGAAGAAGTACTAAAAAAAAAAAGACGAGGTTTCAAAAGCTGGCATATTCAATGCCACAGTCTGTCGATCCACCATAGAGCAGAAGGGCTCTTAAATGAAATATTCCCTCCTCCCACGAGATCGTACAGTTCCCTTTTCGGGTGTTAGCCCATTGAATTGACTGATTTCTGTGGAATTACAATCTTACAGCGTCCTGTGAGGAGACGTGTCACTACAGGTCTGGGACCAGTAAAGCAGGTCCGGTGTCCTGAAACTTAATAATGACATGAAAATGATTTGTCCTCTTTTGAACACTGACTTGCTCATCTGTACTGTAAAAACATTGGTGTTATTGTTACCTTTCAAAGTTAATTTCCAAATCAGGTGCACATCATAAAATACAAAATGGAAAACCTAGAGCTTGAATTACACCTCTCCCCTGGACTGTGTGTGTGTGTGTGTGTGTGTGTGTGTGTGTGTGTGTGTGTGTGTGTGTGTGTCCAGACCGTGCTTCATGAAGGTCTCCCTCACTCTGCAGCACCTGTTGTGGCAGGGGAACTTATCACCTTATCAGTACATGGATTTTGATGACCTTAGGGTGCACTCTGAAACCCGAGCGGTCGTTTCTTCAATTTTGGCAAACAAACTGGCACATGCTGCTAATGCAGCGACTACTCAGCGGCCCTGTGAGGGAACACCGCGTGCAGGCCTATCACCAGTGTTGTAAACAGTACAGACTGACACACACGCACACGCGTGGCTCGCATGGCAGACTTGGCGTGAATGGATCCAAATGGATCCCTATGAGGTTTGACCACAGCATCCCCACTGCCTGCTACCGTTGATCAGCAGAGATCCAGCGTCAGTTGTAGGACATTTACAGTAAAAAATCTCCTTTGACTACCTTTAGATGACATCCACTTCAGACTGTGTGTGCTTCCAATTTCAAACAGAGCAATCAAGGCCAAGTTCTTCCTCCAGCATTAACATAGCAGCAAACAACAATTTGCTACGTAAAGATAAAGTGGAGTAATGTCTCCAAGTACACACACACACACACACACACACACACACACAGCAAAGAAACAGCAGAGCAGAGGCCGCGCTGGAGACATTGAAGTAACTACGACAACTATGCTCGTTGACGTTACTTTAAGTGCACTAAAACCTCCGCGAGTGAAAAGCCAAAACTTTACCAATACACCTGTTCAACAAGTATAAGCATGTGGAAATGAATCATTTTGATCCGCTCTGTCCGCAGTCTCTCATCCATCCATTAGCTCGGCTAACAGCCAATTGGGACAAACAAGCTCAAACAACTGTTCCGCAAACATGACAAAACACTTAGGACACTTGTACATTTTGTTCAGCAAGATGAACGCTTTAATGTTCTATGAAGCCTGTCATCTATTGCCAGGTGATTTCACAACACATGCTTTGGTCCATGTGAAAATAGGAGAAGAAGGTTACGTAGGGACAAGTTTAACCACAGTCTGCCCCCATTATAAAATTACACCAAATGTGAAAAAAATAAAAAGGCTCTTTCCACCCACTACCTGGCATCATTATGAGTGAAAATAACAGGGCTTGGTGGAAAACAACAGTGTCTGACAGAGAAAATGACTCATCTCCCGCTCCATCTCTCGCTCCATCTCTCTCTCTCTCTCTCTTCCCCTTTTCTAGTTACCAGCTCCGGCACATCCTGTACATAAAAACATAGCTGAACTTAAATGAGAACGTAGGCACCGACACGCTGCCCCTCTGTTCCAAGAACCGATGGGGCAGGCTGACACAAAAGAATTAAAGGAAATAAACGCCATGTCCAAATGATACACAAGATAAGTTCTTCTAGAATCAGAAAATGGGGGAAAAAAGGGGAACAAGAGGAGCTCAGAAAGAAAACAAAAGGACACCAATGTTTAACCTCATTTCCATGCATTAGTCATAAGGGTGGGATTTCTATAATACACGGAGTTCGCCTCCAGGCGTCAATAATCTAAAAATGCAGAGGGGCAAGTCTGCCCGTCACAAGCAGCCACGTGTATTTCCACTTTGGATAGAGAAGCCAAAATGGCTGATTTCGGTAGGTAAAAGGAAATCAGAACAATCTCTTGCACAATGCATACTAGTACGTGTAGTCATGGTGGTGAGCAGGAAACTAAACTACACGGGAAAGAAAAACATTTCTCTGTCCGTACGAACAGAGCCAGAGGCACTAAATAAAAAAATAACACAGGTATCAAAAGCTTTCAAGGGACTATGCTACTAATCATTTAGTATTATTTAGCAGACTATTGTATGAGGAAACAGTATTATATTACATTAATACAAAATGTCCCTCTCCTCTTCCTCTCCAGAACACTTGTGAGAAGCTTGTTTACTGTGATACACCACTTAGATTAGAGGGCTTCCTGCAGATTGAGAACATTGCTGAATAAGAGTGTGTGTGTGTGTGTGTGTGTGTGTGTGTGTGTGTGTGTGTGTGTGTGTGTGTGTGTGTGTGTGTGTGTGTGTGTGTGTGTGTGTGTTACAAGCGCATGTATGTGTGAGAGGCCCCTGTAGAGAAAGCTGCTGAGCGACACGATTCAGCCTTGGCTGGTTTGATAACTCCTACTTTGTCCTTGTCAGCACCCTTGCATGTTGCACAACTTAAAAAAACATTCTGGAGATGGGAAAAAAGACATTAAAGTATTGGAGAAACATCTGGGTTACATGGGTTTCTAGAAGCAGGTTTTTCGATCACCGTCTCTGTGATCAGGGAAAAAATTGATGGAAACATGAAAGTAGCAGGGCTCAAAATACTGTACATGCACCGGCACAAGTAACTTTTAAAATGAAATTCACCAATTATTTTTCTTTTTCCAAATTGTTTTCTTCCCGTGTCCAAAGGTTTCACAGCACGTGGTTCCAGCCAGAGTTTTGCAACCTAAAGATACGGTCATATTTGTGTGACGAAGGTATTTCGAGGTCTGCCGCTCTCAAAGATTACGTCATGGTGTACGAAGAGTGAGCCGATGTAACGGATGACATCGTGTCACATGATTTGTCTCGACAGCTCTTTCCCGGGGTTGTGGGCGGAACACTTCAGAGATGCAGCAATTTTTTTTAAAGTCTGACCTGCCGATTATTACAGATTTCAATTTTCTTTTAAAAGAACTATAGCTGACAGCAAAGCTCCAGACTTTTTTTTTTTTTTATAACCACCGTCCTGAAAAATTAGTGTCAAAAATTCGAAATGTTATCAATTTACTTTGTTATTGTCATCTACAGTGTGTTTTTTAATTAAATACATAATTCAAATGATTAGAAAATACATTATTGCATTATTATTTAAATACTTGCTTTGATTAAAAAACAATGTTGGCATTAGTCATTTTAATGATGTATTATAAGCTGCTTAGAGCTAGTGTTAGGAAGTTAAACAGGTCATAATTCACTGTCTAATATCTATTTTATATTGCTGTGAAAACATAAATGGTTTTTTTCTCAAATGTATCATCAAAAACTTCATTATACAAGATTACATTTGAACACATCATGATGGCGTTATGATTTACCTTTGTCTTGAACGCACCATAATGCAAGTCAATGACGTTAGCCGTTAGCTCCGCTATAAGCAGGGCGGTGTTCGGTGTTCGGGAGAGACTCCGCGCTGACGGCAGCAGCATGATGGGAAAGTGACTGATTAAGTTAGTTTTTCCAAATGTTTACGCAAGGATTTTCTGTAAATAATAAGTCTCATTACTGGTAACCGAGTTACGTGAATAAACCTTTAAATGCCATTCCTTCAATTGAAAAGGCTGTTGTCCTGTCTGCCACCGCTCTCGTGGAGGATTTCTCTTCACATTTCCGGTACACTTGAAAGCAAACAGAGGAGGAAAAAAAATAACAAAAGCCTCATCAGAAAAAACAGAAAACTAACACGTAACACAAGTACAAGCGACGGTGGAAAACCAGGTTTGTGAATGGTGTTTCTGGTGAGGCCGTAAAGTACGCGACTGTCAAACAGGAGGTGGCTGTTGTTTTTAACGGGCGGCCTGAATCACCACATGTGAAAGCAGGATCTGATTCTGAGTGGCAGCTTCAGCTCTGCGGCGTCCGACTACGCTGTAAATAAGGGGGGGATGGGGGGGGGGATCACGCAGAGCAAAGTGTGCAGACGCTTGGTCGCTCTTCTTCTTCTGCAAATGTGCCCGAATTCGTGGATTTATGTGTGTAATCCCAGGAAGCTCAGCGCTCTGGGTTTCCCAGCCAGACTCGAGGTTTTCACCAAATCATCACACACACACACACACACACACACACACACACACACACACACACAACAGAGCTGCAGAATGTAAAAACCACAACCAATCATCACCATATGGTGAGCAGGGAGAGAGTGGGGAGAGAAGAGAGGGTGGTTAAGGCGTACAAATCATTATCTATGTTTAGACTCTTTGTGGCCGTTGTTTGTTGCTTTGGTTTTTCCTCCTCCCCGTTTAAACTAGCATATGTCCTCGGAAAACATAACCACTCTCTCCTGGTTTCGGCGGCCGTGTATTTACACAAAACACGTACACACAGGAAATATGTTTGAGGGAATGGAACTGCGTGTTGTCTTAGGCGGACAAACAAAACGCTGCTCCTGACATCTGCTGTACAGCTGAGTTCAGTCAGTACTAGGGGAGGGCGATATATATCGGATATACTCGATGTATTGTGGCTTGTTCCAAGGGGGATGTAGAAAGTGAAAAATACTATATGATAATGACAACTACTGCCTTCCAACTGTATTTCAGGGGGGGGTAAACTGAATTTAAATTGTGTGAATAATTAATTAGTCAAATTTAGTAACCAAGAATACATTTCCCAAAAATAATTAGTAAAATAAAATACTTTAAAACAACACTACTCCCCCTCACGGTGTCACTCACACAATATCAGGACATCTGATGTGGAATTTCAAAATAAAAGCCCCCTAAAATGTCATATACGAGCTGCGTTCTCTCTGAACTTAGATTGGTTTACTAGAAGGAACGAGCTGGTATGATCATACGCAGAGAAAAAAATAATCAACATATATATATATTGTGTATCGCGGCATAGCCTAGCCATAGGTACGTTACTTTTCCTCACTAGCCAAAGCAGTTTAAGATGAAGAAGATGGAGTGACTTAGGAAGCCGTTTACAATTCGCACTAGCTGGAGACTTTTGGCCGTGTGGTGATAGGCACAGAAAGGCGCTAAATGTGCATCACCGGGTGTCTGCTAATTGCATTGGACTAGATCCACAAATGTGTATCACTGCCACGAGTCCTGGTGTTATTGACTCGCACCCCCAAACAATATCAACAAGAGGGTTTTCAGCGGCTTGGAATCCAGAGAGATCCAGGCCCTGTACGAGAAAAAAGTAATTGGGATCACTGCGGAGGAAATGCATATAAACTGTATGTTCATTATACACGCAGATGAGGGCCACAACTAACTCTTAACAGACAGCAAGCAGGGAATTGACAGATTTAACGCCTATTGACTCGTCAAAATAAAAGTATGAAATCTTTGATTCAAAGACAAATATGAAGAGGAAAAAAAAAAAATCAGTTACAAGGTATTCATGGAATGACAGCGTTATGTAACGAAGGCTGAATCCAGTCAAAGCTGCCAGCAGGGAGCCTGGCTGGAAAAACAAATGTGAGACTGAGTGAGATTTGGGGTCTTCAAAAAAAGGTTTTCCATTTTTTTTCCTTAAGTTCTCTTCGTTTCTGATCATGGATGGAAAAAAGTTCAATTTCGTACACATACGTACATCACAATGAAAGCCATTGAATAGGATTGTCTGCACCAGGGCCACACACTCCTCTACAGCAGAACACTCCAGGATAGTAAAGTGGTGCGTTGTGTGCAGTTCCTGCATGCTTCTCTTTTCATACCTCAGGCATGAGACTGACAAATGCTGAAAAGGGAGGAACATTATCAACACAACATTTCTAGGGGGGGGGGGGGGGGGGGGGGTGCTGGTGGCATGAATTTTCATTTTTAAATATGATCTTTAAAATGTAGCACTCTGGTGTACTCTGAGAATAACATTTAGTGATAAGACCATATTTACTCTTTAAGCAAAAGAATAATTTATTATTCAGTTATTTATCACTATTTCTCCTTGGAGCAGAGGCTGCATTCAGCAGACCTGCCTCATCAATGTATTTAAAACACTGTGACAGCAGGAAGCTGTACTCACGTCTGTTTAGACCTCCACCTTTATCCAGGCCCAGCTCCACTCACAGCTCAGCCCTGCGTCAAGCTGCACTACACAAACAGCCTCCTCTTTGACCTCATCATCTCATCAGTATCTGGGCCTTTGATTCTACTTTGAGTTAAAAAAAACAACCTGCCAGCAGATCCGCCGGTGTTCTGGTTTAATGTTAACGAGTGACCGCGTGAACTGAACCGGAACACGGGGGGGGGGGCTTCATGTTTCATCACGTTACGTTTTTTCCTCCAAATTCGCGATAATGACGAACGTTAACAGTCGACAGAGTTCCGCATGCAGTGGACGTTAACTTAACCAGCAAGTCTGAACAATAACGGAACTTAAACTGTAACGGAAGAAAATGAAGACGCTGTAGACATCTGAACGCTGATTGGACAAGACTCGACACGTCACATCAAAGATGTTTTATTGTGAAGATCACGACATCACCTTTTCTCCTCGTCTCACTCCAATCGGAGAAACGCTGGCTGGCCAGTTCGACGTACTCTGCTTTTTATCGTTATGTTAGCAAGCACATACATTAAGACAATGATACGAGTAGAAGCGCTCCGGATAGTTACGGAGTCACAGTGTGTTCACATGTTCACACGCGATCGTCAGAGCCCACGGAGGTATTCTTAACACCCCCCCCCCCCCCCCCCCCAAAAAAAAAAAAATTCGGATTTACACTGATCTCAGAAATGGTCTCTGGAGTTCTAAAAACGGCGGAAATCCGCCGAACGGCGGAAAAGTCTCATGCCTGATACCTAACACAAACAGTGGGCCCAGAACAGCCAGACCTTCGCATCAGTTCAGTGCATATTGTTGCACATTGTTGATATAAACGATGACTCACATGTCTGACCTCACTGCTTACTTTGAGAACGCCCTTCGAATTCTGCAGAACTCTGGAAATGCCATTTTCTAAACCTCTTCGCATCCAATCACGGTCGCATTACCGGTTCTGCCGTTGACCGATGTCAGCGTGACATTAGCAGCACAAACTCAACATAACAGCTGTTGCAAAAGCAGCATGACGGGGGGAAAGAAATATGACTAATTCATTAGCACATGTTGATTGTTTAAACATGAGATTACACAACCGTTTACTTTTTTTTTTACAGTTAACTGCGCAGACGACAAGACAATCCTTGGAGACAATATCCAAACGTACCTGACCACATTACAAGGGGTGGGAATCACCAGAAGCCCCACGACACAAATACTATCAGGATATTTAAGTCACCATGTTAAAGCGATTTTGTATTGCGATATCAAACGTTGCAATATATTGTGATTTATTTCCCATTTCATTTGCAAATTATGCAGTTTGTCAACATCTGTTGAATCTAACAAGACAGAGTTTTCACTCTGTTCAACTAACTTCAGTCCATTTCTAATAGGCCTTTAGCCAATGAACTAAAATGTTTATTATCATCATCAACTATTCCCTTTGACTTTGTTTCAGTCATCTATAGTGGTGATTTGCATAAAATCACACGATACAAAGATTTTAATTTCTTCACACATTACTGACATAAGTACTGAAACACTCGAGGTTTTTCATGGTTGATTTGAACGAAACACTTTGGATCTAAGAAGAATATGAACATGTTGGAAGGGTGACTGCCAGGTGGTAAATAACCCAATATAATTCTCCTCTCTTAACAACTTGGAAGACACTACCATCGCTGCAACAGCAGGTGCTGTTCATTTGAGTTTTTCAGTGTATATTTTAGGACAAAAGCTAACGGCAGTGAAATAAATAAATCAGATAGAATACAGTAAACTAGAAAAGTCAGTAAAAAAAAAAAAAAAAAAGTGTCTGCTGTCAAAATTAGAGAGTCCATTCACAAAAAAAAATTTCCCGAAATGTTTAGTATCCGTTGCTTTGCATCTTCTCGGACCACACGGGTTTCATGAGGCAACCCGGACTGTTTCAGTTTCCCTCTGTTTGAGATCAGCTCTGTCCGACGGCATCTGCGCGGTCGCAAAAGTTGCCCCCGTCGTTCGCCTCACTCCGCTGCAAACAATTTCCTTCCCTGGCTAAGGTGAATTAAAATACCTCACCTCCCTGCTGCCCCTGGCTCCCAGCCAGCGGAGGGGCCTCTCGGCCGGGATGACGGCGGCTGAAAGCCGACTGAGTATCACCGAGTTATCTGTCGAGGGAATAATGGGCTTTTTGTGGTGCATTACATTAGATAAAGAATAAAGAATAAAGAACATGGACCGTGACATTTTGACAAACCTTTTGTCATGCCATCTTTATGTTTGCTGTATGTGTTTTAAATAAGTAAAGTCTGTACAGTACATCCTCTCAAACATGTGTTTATCCTTCCAAGTGACACTCTGCCAGCTGCTTAGCTCCCCGTTTGATTTGTCTGCAGTCTGATTTTCACGCAGTGAAAAACATGTTCCGCTGTACTGAGGTCAGGCGACCTAACTTGACCAGTGAAAAACATTCCACTGATTGGCCACAATAGAAGAAGAAAAAAAAAGTCATTGGCTGGTTTAGCGGTGTGTCGAGCATCATTGTCCTGCTGCATTGTCGTCAAATTCAGAACCATGCAGGGACACAAGTACTACGCTACTGACCCAATACGATGCGCTACCTCGCTGTTAATGCTCTTTAGTCGTATACTCACACAGGCTTTTCTCTTTATATTTTCATCAATTTATTGAAATGAATACTGGAACAAACTGTGTCGCTATGTTTGATATTCTTGTGGGTGACGGTGCTCGGGTGTTTTCTGTGGCTAAGGTTAACTATTTCAGTGACCCACCTGGCGGCTAGAGGTCTGACACCGGTGACATTTAACCCTGGGGGCTGTAGTGCGCAGCTACTTTGCGTGCCGTACATCCAAGCGGTGTAGGAGTGGGAGGACGGACAGACGGAGGACATCTGAGAAAGTGAGACGGAGAGAAACCAACGACGGAGGGAAGTGGCAGGAGTTGACTGGAGGCGAGCCACGGAGTGAAACTGTAGATAGTGTGGAGAACACAGTGTGGTTACTGTGAAACAGCTGTGTCAGCTTTCAGCATATACACTGGACACCATCACACACACACACACACACACAGCCTGGATAAAGTCAAGCACAAACACACACACACACATTTTCTGTGATACACAGGTTATGGACATAGAGTACGCACGTATACTCGCACTGTAGCGCGGCGGCCAGATCCACGCATGTGACCATCTCGCACACTCCCACAGCCAAACGAACGTCGACACAGGCGGCAACTTCCAGTTCTGAAAAGTGCCTTAAAGCTGCATTCTTGCTACTGGCCATCAGGAGGCGACTCCACTGGTTGTATAGAAGTCTATGGGAAAATGATCCTACTTCTCACTTGATTTATTCCCTCAGTAAACAATGTTAACATGAGTTTATGATCTCAATAACTAGTTTCAAGCAGAATACACAATAAGGTATACTTTAGGGCGAGGCTACCTTGTGATTGACAGGTCGCTACCACAGTGTTGTCCGGTTTGGGTGTTGTCCGTGTTGTTGTCCTCGAACGTGAACCGTTTCACAGCGTGTTTTCAATTCATGAAAGCTAATTATAACACTGTTGGCTGCCTAACAATGTCTTATTCAGCTTTCAGTTGTATTTTGCTCCACCCTTGTGTGTCACTTTCGGTTTGCCAAAAGCATTGATGGCGACACCCAAAATCCAAGATGGCCAACGGCAAAATTGCCGAACTTGAGGCTTCAAAAACGTCAGACCACAAACCAATGGGTGACATCAAGATAACTACATTGTGTCATCCACATACACTTCCATCTGACCGCTGCAACCTTGTTTTGACGGCTCCATGAGTGCGTCTCACACACACACACACACACACACACACACACACACACACACACACACACACACACACACACAAGCAGAGGAATCATCAAGTCAAGACATGCTAAGACATAGAAATAAAATATATTCATCCACTCATCCAAATCTGACTAAATACTCAGAATGTGCCATATAAAACAAAGGGGATGACTGAGAGGATGAGTAAAAGCGAGTGTTGTGAGAGCCAGCCACAGTAAATAGGCCATCTGCACGGCCCGGGTCTAATTTTGGAAACGCTGGGAGTGAGTTGAATCAACTGGTGTCAAAACTCCGGAGTACCCACCGAGATGAGCGAGTCTGTCCAACAGAGACACGACCTGACACAAATACTAGGTTGAAGAAGGAAGCGCTGTGTTACAATTATTGACATGATTAAGATAGATCTGCTGTACTTTCCTGCTTCATAACAGACACATAATATTACTGTTAATATACTGCAGATACAGTGGAAAGCGGTTACAGTGATCGACCGCGTATACGGAACTAAAAGCTTGGGATAGAATCATTCCTAAACCAATGCTGTTCCTGTTTAGATTTGTGTTTTTTTTACTTTACTCCCTTGATACTTTGCCTGGCGTTCACTCATCTATTTACCTGATGTTAGTGCTGCGTGTACAGTGAAATCTCTTCAATGAACAACGAATGTGCACGGAGAAAAGCACCATCCTAAAATAGTATTGCCTTGCGGCCTGAGCGGTAAACCAGTAATGCCAGGCACAGCCAAAGGCTCGTTGATAGCAGGGCCTGCGGTCTTACCCGTAGGGCCCCTGGGTGCAGGTACAAGATAACATCTACTCGTTTCCTCCGGGGGTGGAAGCCATGTTGATAAAGATGAAAATCTCTGTGGCAGTTGTTTTTTGTTTGTTTGCGTGGGCCAGGAGAGGATCGGTGCTCATGATGGCGCACAGTGCCAGCTGCAGCTAATAAGTAGTTATGAATGATGGCAGTTTAAGACTGCCAAGGACACACACCGGCAGCTTGACTGCAAGGAGAGCATTTCAAAGACTTTTAGGATGTTAATCAGTGGGAGTTTTAGCTGATGAGTTCAGCCTTGGTGGTCTGAGTTTTGCTTTTACTCTTCATGTTGATAACACCGGCATGCACAAAACAACCATGAAGCAAGAAACAAGCAACACCAATCTGACTCTACTGATATCTAACATTTTCAATACAACACACACACACACACACACACACACACACACACACATATACTACACAATAAATACTTTTATGGCCCTTCAAGTTGCGTCATTTTCCCGATGATTCAGACAGAAGGGCACGGCAGTGTGCAGGGTGCATGTGGAGTGTGGAGGGAGAGAGTTGGAGAGAGTACGTACGAGTGTGTGTTCTCCTTCTCCTCGGGCATATGCAAGCCACGATCAGCGTCGCAGTAAAACTAAATCTGACCCAAACCGTTCCCAGTTCCTGCCAAAAGCAAATAGTCTTAAACGCTACATAATACAGAGCACAGCAGAAGTAAAAAAAAAAAGGTTCTGAGCAACACAGTAAAAACAATAACAAGGGAAAAGAACAGGGGGGGGGGGGCCAGAGAAAGCAAATAACAAGCGTGAAATGCTGGCGGTGGAGGAGAGGAAGAAGGGCAACTGGAGGAAATGAGGCAGAGACAGAACGTAGATCGAGACAGAGCGTCGTTTAAAAGGCAAATTAAGACTTTACTGCTGCCAGGGTTGAGAGTTAAGACCAATTTAGTAACCAAACAAAAAAACAAAACAGGAAAGGCTGGGTTGCATTAGCGCCACTGGACAAGAATGCAAATAAAACTTCCTTTGACCACCTGAGGTGAAGTAAAAAAGACAAAATCAACATAAGAAAATCAGACCAACGCGGCCGCATGTCCACTCTCCTCCTGCAAATGTGTTCATTTGATTCCAAATAAATATTCAAGCCACAAAATGTATTATATTTCCATCAACACGGTCCTGAAAATATTTTTTTAATTTAAATTAAATGGATAATTATATATATATATATATATATATATATATATATAATTATTGTTTGGCATGAAATATCATCAATATTATTGACTTACAATATAATCAACGTTGCAGAGTTTAACATCACTTTGACTGTGGAATGAGATGAAATGAATGAGAGATTATAGAGCTCAACCTTTATGTAACACTACTGTACATACTGCAAATGCCACAGTATGCACAGTATTCACAGTATGCACAGTATATTCACAGTATGCACAGTATATTCACAGTATGCACAGTATTCACAGTATGCACAGACCGTATTCCGCACACAAACAATCACACCATTTATCCGAGCACTAAAACCTTTAAATCAGCAAGGATATGAATCCAAGCAGGACTGGGCTTATTTTCCTGCCTTCTTCTACCGTTTCTGTGTTCCCTGACAATGCAAAGTGGACGGGGACACGACACTACTGAGGAGGGCATGACACGGTCACCAGAAAGAGGAGCAGGAGGGTACAGCCCACACACACACACACACAGAGAGAGGGAACACTCAGGTGCAAAATGGATGAATCAATAAGTTTTGTATTTGTAATGATGGCTGCAACGGTAGGTAAAATACATAAAAGCATGAGGAGTCTTCTCCTAATTCAAAATAGATTGACAAAGAGAATAAAGAAACCAGGTTTCAGGAAGCCTTTCAGAGACGTTAGTAATTCTATCGAGACCTGACTGGAATTATAAATCCAAAACCAGACACAAAGTAGTGCTCGACTACAGCACATGATATAAACAAACAGGAAAAGGTCTACAGACGTCCTCCCTTTTGTCACATTTTCACCCATTTTAGAGACAGTTTTGAGTTTTTAAAAGTGGACAAAGGGATTAAAAAAGAAAAAAGACAGACATTTGTACAATGACTAATGTCTAATATAATTTTATTTTTTCCCCAATTCTGAAGTCCAAGGACTGGCTTTGTGCCAAAGAGGGAGAGAGCGAGAGTGAAAGCGTTTTTAGCTCTCGGCCAAAACATGCTCCGTCCTGTCGGCTAACCCTAACCCCCGTCAAAGAAATGCAAGCAGGGAGGAGAAGACGTGAAAGGCGGTGGGTGACGCACAAAAAATATTTAGGACATTAGTAAGAAAAGGATGTCAGCTTTAACTGCACTCGGAGCGTGTGTGTGCACGCTGCGTCCACAACACTTTAGGATGACTAACTGCCCCACAAACAGGACGGGATGGGCGGAGCCTGGTGTGGGCCTGTTCAGTTACAACCAATCATCCTCTGTGGGCTCGCCTCTCCTTCTCTGGGCTCCAGTAGCCCCAGGAAACAGAAAATGGAGGGGGGGGGGGGGGGGGGGGGGGTTGAGAAGGGTTAGTAGCTCGCTGTAAGCCCCTTAAGCTGGGCCTCCACAGACAGACGCAGAAAGAGTGAGCGAGCAGTAGGAGACACAAGCTGAATCGCATTTTGCTTGGTGTGTGTGTGTGTGTGTGTGTGTGTGTGTGTGTGTGTGAGACACAGAGAGGAGGTTTGCGACGCTGCTGTTTTCCGCGGAGATCTCACTCCGTAACTTCTAAAAGTACCGTAAACTATCCGGACCCTATCAACACTCTGGGTTTTTACTCATTTAGGACTGGTTCCCGTTTAGAACAGAGTTTCGGGGGGGGCATCCCTAATTGTAGGTAGGGTGTACTAAATAAAAACAATCACAACCACATGACAAGTTACACCCCCCCCCCCTTGACTCATGTAAAGTTGGTCTATAGGAGCTTTTACAGTGAAAACAGCTGCATGGCTGCTGCTGGGAACGAAGCCGATGAGAGCGGCGAGATCGAAGCAAAAACCTTCGTCTGGCTGGTCGTGGGCCCGTAAAATCAAAGAAATGAGCTGAGAGATGTGAAACAACACTTTCCAGAGTCTCCCGTTCGCACGTAGTTATTTGGCACATCGTTAAAAAATATTAAACTGGCGCAGCTTCACTTCATAATCACAGTGCAAAAATGTTGTTTGTGCAACTCCAAATCACAGGCCGTTCTTTCTCAAAGTGGGCTGATGGTTTAGAGCCAAGGACAGTCGGTCGCTCTTCTTTCATTAAATACCAGTACTGCTGCAGGTCCACGACACACACACACACACACACTCTCTCTCTCTCCCTGTCCCAGGTTTAAAGAGCAGCTGCACTAATGAGCCGGTCGTGCTTTTAGCAGGGCAGTAAAACGCGTCCAGGTTAACTCTCACATCAGTCTAATTAAAAAGCCTCGCTTTAAATCAATGGAAACACAGAAGGAAGTGACGGCTTTGACAGACTTTTGGCCACTTAAGCAAATGTCTTCAGCGTGGAGTTTGGTAGTCCGATTCCAGTTAAACCAAATCAGAGTCGACGACTGAGCTGTACACACACGGGCAGACTTTTCATTGCTTCTTGTTCAAGGCCTGTGTTGGTGTGACATGGGAAATATGACACAAATAATGAACGTCTAAAAGCATGATTTGTGTGGGATCAGGGGTGGCAATTTCGGGAACTTGCCGTGATTTTCTGTCACCTGAATCCAGATCTGCAGCCCAAGCTACCTCTGCAAAGACAGGCTGAGTCTAGTCCCTTGTTAAGCATTTAAGCCGCTCTTTACTCACGTTAAGCCCCGTGTGTGTGTCCTGCTGACAGAAAAGTGGGCCCGTGCTGAGTCTTGAGACAACAGGTAACATGGATGCTGATGAACATTGTATGAAGGGCTGACGCTCGGATCGGTGGCTGGAGTCACAATGGAAAATATTCAATAGACGTACTGCCAATTTAAATTGCACTTTAATATTTCACTTTCCCTGCCAGGGAAAGTACATTTCTGACCCACTTTGCCCAACTGAAAAAAACACAATTATTATATTTTCAAAGGGGAATACATTTTTGCCATCTAACATCTAGGTGTTTGTATTGTGCTAGGCTACCACGACATGCTGCATGAACACTGATCTCTGTGGTCTATGGCGTTGTTCACCACCGCCACTAGTCACTCAGACGTCCGACCCCTGAGCACTGGCAACGCGCTCAGCGATACTTGTAAGGTAGCCGCTATTGACATCCATCTCGCCGAGCCCTTCGGGGGCTCCGCACGAGACCTAAACACAGCAGCCACAACACCAGAGCCGCCATCATATTTATGTTATAGCTGCACAATTACCTCTCATAAGGAATCCATTATCCCCGGTTTAGCACGTCCACATTAAAGAGGGCGGAAGAGAGGGAGGAGGCTGGAATAACGGAATAAAAATGTAAAATGGAGTAATCCCTTACATGTAGTGTCCCAAAGCAGACACGTTTTCTTCTCTTTATTACAGGTTTATTCCTCACAACGAGGATTCAACCTTTTGGCCAGCTCATTAAAAGCATTATAGATTTTGCCATTGCGAACACCTGGTGTCTGTCTGGTAGGTCTTTACTAGCGTAGAGGTGCGTTTTGTTTGAAATAAGCAAAAAAGAGAAACTGGTTAGAACCGTACGAACGCCGTGGTTTCACCGACAATGGGGAAAATTCAAGAGCAACAGACAACGAGAGCACTGAGCCGTTTGGATGACGGGAGAACGCAGAGGTGCAGAGCAGAAATACTGCAGCAGCTTGTAACAAAAGAAGAAAAAAAAGATGGAAGAATGCAGAGTATTGCTATTGTCACTCTACGTCTACTTCGTCTCACGTTATTGTACGGCAGTACTAAGGACACATCTCTCGACTGGATCAAATCACGTCCGGGTGCATCGTTCTCCAAGTTGTAACGGTGTTATATGTTAATAAGAAGTTATTTTAAAAGCTCACAGCTGATGTTATTTTTCTTTTAGTAGTTAATGCTGAAGCAGCTAACATGCTTCAGTCTTATGTGAATAATACCAACAACAACAACAACAACAACAACAACAAGTACCTGAAGTTGTTATATTTTGAATCTGTCAGATACATATTTTATGATTCTTCGTTGAAGTGAATGACAGCATCATACACATTATTATTAAAAAGGACTCAGATCAGGATCAATAATAAAAACTTTTGCTCCACATTACCAGTTGCTTTAAAACATCCTTCAGCTAAGCCTGTGACGAGGGATCATCTAAATCTGACAGCAGTGCAGATTAAACTGGAATCAGTATCCAAATATTTGTCTGAACTTTGCAACCCCCCCCCCCCCCCCCCCCCCCCCTCCCTCGCATCCACAGCAGTGTTGATTCAGGACAACACCTCGCCAAACCGGCATCACGGCTTGCCAAATATGAATAAAAATCACCGACTGACACCAACGTGCCCTCGAATCAATCGTCGAATGCCGTTCCACATCGTTGACAGACGAAGTGTCGCCCGTCTGCCTTAACCTACCAGATCCCACGGAGAGGCTCTACACGTCCTGCACCTGATGCTGAGACAGGACAGGCTGAGCAGTACAACGGGCCAACAAGGAAACACAGCATGTTCTGTATAATGAGTACGCAATACAATGATATATACTGTGAGGCAATATAAATGTGTCTACCATCAAAAAAAGAAACCACCACACTATGTATATATATATATATATATATATATATATATATATATATATATATATATCATGATAGCTCTCCCTTTAGTATATTCAACCCATTATGGTTCATGATGCAAAGCAGTAAGCAGGACAGATTTGTGGTTGGATTGGATTGGAATATCATTTAGTTATCTTTTTGCATCATTATTAACAAGAACTTTGATTTATTTATTTTAAACACATGTGCGTGAGGTTCTTAGCTAATTCTCAATTGATTTGATTCTCCTGTTTGAACTCAAACTGCAGATTGATTTTGTCTTCTGCAAGAGTAAACTGTTTCTGCTGTTGTTGTTTTCAGGTTAAACAAAACAAGCGATTTTTCCAGACCAAACTAATAATCAATTAGTGGAGATCACCAGATTAATCCGTTAATCCATTGTGAAAATAATTGTTAGCTGCACCTCTTCTAGTCTCCTTTCAGTTTACAAAAAAACAAAACTGTCAATCCATATCAGGGCAAAGACACCTCTTGTGTAAGACAACACATTTTGCTTTTAAAGTCTGCTCCCGAAATCAATTTCAGGAGCCAGCATGATACAATCAGTGGAGCGATTATGTTGCAGTGAGACGTTCCCTGCTCACAGCACTGACTCCAAACCCCGTGAACTGAACAAAGTCTCTGGAAAACTTTAACTCGTTGCATCAAAGTGTGCGAGTGTGCAGACCTGTGGGTACAGGGTTTATGTGTGTATATGTATGCACACATGCATTCCATATTGCCTGGAACTAGCTTATGTTTCAAAATAGTGTGCTGCACCTTGAGGCCCCCGTGCATCTGTTCTCATTTTACAACCTGCCTGTAACTCAGCGGAGTACGAACCTCCTGAGCACAATGTGCTCCACTAAGCACCTCATTACAGAAAAAGAGCCTTTGTACACCCGCTGAGGTAATCGGTGGGTGGGAGGGGAGCCTTTGGATTGAGGGAATTGCCGCGACAATGTGACACAGCGATTGTCCCTCTCAGGATTCAAAGCACCGCACCTCCCAGCTCTTTTCCAGATTCATAAAAAAGCGGTGATAAACGGTGGACTGACTCCGCGGTTTCAGAGCATGATGTACTGTACGTTTCTCTCGCTGCTGGCAACGTGGAGCGGGTGGTGCTGAGAAACACAAGGCTGTGTTACTAGAGACATGATTCTCAGGGGTGTTGGGGCCAACAGCAGTGGGAGGTAAGTGGTCAGTGAATCACGTTATTGCAGGGTGCGTTTACTCACAGTGTAGGCGAGCAGCAACCCAGTAATAAAATAACAACGTGTCAAACACAAGCAAACAAAAACACAATGTGGCAAAAAGATTTCACTAAAAATGCACAAAACATCAACTTTCCAATCTCATAGTTGCATCAAATTTACGGAGGATACATTGCCTTTCATCATATTCAATGGTACAAAAAGAGAGACTGGAACAGTCCCTGTAATTCCAGCTCAGCACTAGAAACAGTTCAAATAGAAAATCCCAGAGATTGTGGGAAAATAAAATAAATAATCTCGTCACACAAAAGTATCACTGACATGCAGTTTAATTTCTATTCAGACAGAAGGGAACCACCCTCAGCATAAGGAAACACTCACAGAAATCCATTATGCCCATACTTAAATATAATGCCACTACTTCAGTAAAAGTCAAATAAATATAAAATCTGACTTAAAGAGGGACTGATGGGTTTGTTCAAAAACTTCAGCCTCAAAGTGAAACGCATACGCTGAAAATCCAGATAACGCTTCCACGATGAGTGTTAGGATTAGAAATGTTTTTCAGATCCCGAATGGCACATCCCTACAAATTCCACGAGTCAACTGTACAAACAAACAAACAGAACACAATACCTTTTCGTAAACACTGGATTTTGTAGTCTTGACGACTTGACAGTTGCTAATACCTGATATTACACGGTGGAGGATGCGATCGCAGAATAGAATCAAATAGAAAAACATTCAACATCCTGTCTAGGACTGTTCATGGCCCCTAAGAGTCACACAACAACACTTTCTGAAGTCTGTCCGGGTCCACTCTACCCCCCCCCCACGCACACACACACACACACACACACACACACACACACCCGCCTGCAAACAGAAGCAAGCCTCCTCGACATCAGACACTGACAACCTCCAGGACGAAACCACATCCATTCGCCTGTCACTTCTGCACACACAGTCGGAAGTGATATTAATTTAAAGCGATGTTAATGACTGTTGGAGAAATGTATTATACTGTTTCTCTGTTATAACTTGTATTACTTAGACCTGCATATAATCTTAACCCTCTTCCCACGGAAAGGCTGGGAACCCGGCCTTGGAGGTGCAACGGCTGACGGAGGACGACATCTGCGAGGGGGAGGGGGGGGGGGGGGTTGAAGGGAGAGGAGACGAGATAACGTGCATATACACTCTGTTTTGTTTATTCATTGTTGCTAGACCTCTGAACCATCTGTGGGGAAGGAGCTCTATCCATTCAGCTGAATTATTATTGAAGTGTCTGGTCATTAAATATCATTTTAATATTTTAAGAAGTTTCCATCGTGATTATTTCTCACAGGGAGGTTAAAAAGATTATTTTCCACAACAATAACCTCCAGTAAGGTTGATTTGCAAGGGGGGGGGGGGGGGTTGCGCACTGGCCCTTGGCGCAGCAGCAGCATGCAGACGGGATAGGCATATACACACACACACACACACACACACACACACATGTGGAATGTGGAGGGAAGCACCCGCCCGCAACACCACCACCACGCACAAAAACATAACCGGGACGATGCTGCAGTTTTAAAAGCGAAATGGATGTGCAGTGTGAAATGAGCATGTGGCCTCGACCGAACGTAAAACGCGGTATGGCGCGGAAACAAAGAGAAAAGCTGCCCATAGGCTGCGGCTAGCTCATTACATTACAAGCTAGCCGGAGTCTCGTGCGTTTCTGTCACACACACACAAAAAAGCCAAGCTCGTGAATGCTCACTTACCAGATGTGGCATATCAACCTTCACTTCGTGCAGTAGCAGAGGGGACCCCAAAGTATTGGAGCCAGGTCGCCAAATTGTCCGAGCCAGTGGAGTTGAAGGCAGCTTTCTTTCTTTCTTTTTTTTGAACAATTTCCCCACGCTGGAAAACTTTTCCTCCGTGTAAAACAAAACTGTCAACAGAGAAGAAAGGAGGAGTGATTAGGCAGGGCTATGTAACGGTCAGTGGGGGGGGGGGGGGGGGGTTGAGCCCCGATGATGACGTTCCGTTATTTCTTCCACGGACACACTGTTACGCCAAACGTCATTCAATAAATCTGGCAATTATTACCTCGCTTAATCTCGAGGTAAACACTTCTGAAAAAAACAGGACTTCAGACCTTTCGCGAACCATGTCGGGACTTCTGGGACGTTCGGGCACGCACGTTACACGTGATGCACTTCATCCAAACAACACTTCCAAGTTGTGTGCTTGTGTTCACGCTGCTCGGTACCCTACCTACGCGTTGCTATTTCGCTAAGAAAACGTGGCACTAAAAGCAGGGCCAGTATTTGCCGTGTTTTGCATGTGGGTAGGATCTACATCTGATTGAAGAGTGGATCAAATATATGTATGATTTTAGGTCTATAAAATCACGTTACTAGTTCTGTACATTCGCCGACGTGCATGGCCATGTTCAATTGCCACATTTTTTTTTAAAAGGGGGGTTTTGCCGTCCCCCGTTTTTCTCTCCGCACGAGCGTACACGGCGATAACTCGGCTCGGACACTGGCTAGCAAAAGCGGCAACGGGTATAACTGTGTTATATGTTGCGGTGTGAACTGGCCTCGCTGCAGTGACAGTACACGCCGAGGCTCGCTGCGTACACCGTTAGTTGTTGGCGGCATGTCAAAACATTGCAGCCCGCTGAACAGCAACAACAACGGCTAACGCTACGTTACCAGCAAGCCCACTTCAGTTGCATTGGAAAAGCGCGTGTGCCACTCGGCCTGAAAAGCACTTCTCGGCAAAACGAAACGAGAAAGAGCAAAAAAACTACAATGCCATTCTACTGTTACGTCTCATTTCACTCCGCGGAACGCCCCGAAAGGTAAAGGAAAGTGCGAAATAACTTACATTAGTCCATGCGAAGGGCAACGTAAGCAGACACTCTGTTAGTCCAGTGTTTTAGATCTGTAACAACAGAGCCGGGCAGCGCTTCTCCATGGTCCCGCCCCTACGGTTTAACAGTCAGACATATCTATACATATATATAATCCCTCCAGTGTCCAATCACAGCTCTCCGCTCCGGAGGAGTGTCTGCTCCCATTGGTCGAGAAGCGTATCCGTCTCGATCCGAGTCTACAGCTGTCTCCTTACCATATAGGGGTGTGTCGTGACGTCACACACGGCCTGATAGGTAGTAAACAATTTCGTTTAGTTAATTAGTTAATTATTTTATTATTAAAACACATGATTACGTATAGGAATGGCAACAACAACAACAACAACACTATGAATGCTGTGATGTTCAGGGCGTTTGCTTGCCTGCATAGAGGCTATAGAGATGGTGAGAAATGACCCAAAAGTATGTACATATACATTTGTGTGAGCAAATTTGTGTTTTGACAATGCTGAATTTTGAGCATTGCATGTACTTTGTAACTCCACATTTCTCACCCATTAATAGTTTATGATTTACCTATACATAATATATGAAGGTTCCAGCATCCTCTTCTCTCTCTCTTTCTGATCTCTCTGTCCTGGAAACTGGTGGTAACTGATAGTGTACACATACCAAGAGCAGGGGAAAGCATTTAAACTAACCCACTAACCTACATGGTCTGTGTCCATAGTCTGTATAAGGAGAGGGGCTAGTTTGACTTCTTGGTGGAAGAATTCAGAGGGAATGATAGGGCCCTGTGGTGCTATACGATGTTGAGGTTTTATTATAGCACTTCAATCACCACATTACCCACTCTGTAATTAGGAGTGATTCTCTCCTTATAACCACCTCCTGTCATTTCTCTGGAAGGGGCTTTGCAGTGCTCAGCACCAGCCAGGAGAAGTTGGACTGTGGTGTCTGTTTCTTTTATCGCGTGCAAATACCAACCAGACTTAAGGCCATTTACTGTTACAGGGATCCAACCTATGACCTTACAATATGATCCATGTTGACAACATTCCAGGTAGTAATCCATAACTTGCCGTATGTTTCATGCACTGTTGCAAGTGAGACCGGCAACATTAGCCCCTTTCTGATGAATGGAAAAAAGGTGGACTTGAAGCCTTATTATTGGTGGCTGTGAGTTCTCTGTGAATGGATTAGGGTATTTTAAAGCTTGCATTCTGTGCTGTGTGAATGGAAGCTTTTAAAAAGCCATCCTCACCATGTGATGTATGGCATGTTACATGTTGGGGGTAAAAAAAAAAACTACTGTCCTCATGGAAGTTAAGCTCTGGACTTAGCGGCAGTGTGAATGAGTCCAGAACTTATACTGTTGCAGAATACCCTTTTGTTGGTACTCAACATGAATGGAGTTTGACGTTGTTACAGTTACATCAACAAGATTATCACAGTTGGTTGCATTGAACATCTACTTTTGGAAACAACTGTAATGTTGCTGTAACACACAGCTCTCTCTCTCTCTCTCTCTCTCTCTCTCTCTCTCTCTCTCTATCTCTCTCTCTCTCCATATATATATATGCCATTCTACAATACATTATACATTTATGCACTACTACATTTGTGCTATACTATATATTATATAGTATATTATATTATATTAATACGATGATTATATATATCTATACTATACTACACTATACTATATAGCTCTATACTACACTATACTCTATACTACTCTATACACTTTACTATACTATACTCTATACTGTACTATACTATAAACTGTACAATACTGTACTGTACTATACTATTTCTTATTATAGCCTACTATATTACAGTATAGTTTACATTACATCCATTACAGGAATATTGTGAGGGCTCTCTAGTTCCAAAGTTCACTTCCTTGAGGCTAATGCAACTGTTGCAATCATTATGATGCTACTCTTTTAGTCTGGTACGCTGCAGCCACTGCCAAGGACAAGGGCAGGCTGCAGCGCATCATCCGCTCTGCCGAGAGGGTGATTGGCTGCAATCTGCCGTCCCTCCAAGACTTGTTCGCGTCAAGGACCCTGAAGCGAGCAAGAAAGATTGTAGCCGACCCCTCTCAGCCTGGACACAAACAGTTCGTGCCCCTTCCATCTGGCAGGAGGCTGCGGTCCATCAGGACCAAGACCTCACGACACACAAACAGTTTCTTCCCGTCGGCAGTCGGGCTCATTAATTAACAGAGCCCGGGTCCCCCACTGACTCTGTCATGCCCAGGACAATTTCCTACTGGTCACTCCCCTGCACATCCCTTCATATTTAAATACACTTTTACACTTACATTACACTTGTTTTAAGTACTGTTATCTGTTTGTCTGTGCACTTTATTTAATATTCCTCTTTTATATTCTATTGTAAATTTTAATATGTTTCTATTTCTTGCACTGTGTTGATTGTTTAATGTTATTGTTTAATGTTATTGTCCAGTGTTATGCACCACCCGCCATGACAAATTCCTTGTATGTGAAACATACATTGGCAATAAACGGTTCTGACTCTGATTCTGTTGGCCAAGTGCCTAAACATAAATGTCAAAGCTAAATGGTTAAATATAATATGGCGAGTTTGTTATAGTCAATGGTAAATATGTGGTTTGACCAAGAGCTGTTGTAGCTTCAAGAGGCCTTTGTAGCTCCAACAAGTGCACCCATCACATTCCAAACAGCATGGTTCTGTACAGCCCACACCTGACCGCCCCCCCCCCCCCCCCCTCACGTTGTTTCTTCAAAGCCTCCAGGTTTAACGACCATCCAACACAAGGATTTTTTTTTACAACGGAGCATAAATCAGTGTTGACTTTCTTAATTGTTGTAGACTGAATACAAGAAAGACATCTGTAACTTGCATGTTCACGCTCCACAGCTTAAGTACTCGACATTTAAATGTGTAGGCTATGTGTGCGTAATATCCTTGCAGCCTGCCTGTGTGTGCATGTGCTGGAATCTAGGCCATCCCTTGTGGCTTTGTGTCTGAGAGGCGGATCAGTCTATATGAGGGGCAGCCAGTCATATGCCGTGTTTTTTGCGTGGGGGGGCATGCGCACAAAGGACTTCATCTTTCTCTGTGTTTGCGTGTGTGTGTATGAGAGAGTGTATATACTGTATGAGGTACCTGGCTTGTCCTAAGGGTGTTTCCACTCTGCAAACACACTACAGCGTAATAGGAACAGGAGACACTCACTTAGATTCAACACACACAAACACTTTCTCTGTCGCTGTCTCTTCCTCACTGTTCCTAGAGCTCGGAATCTCTCCATCTCACTCCGACGCCCCCCCCCCCCCCCCCCCTCCCACACCTCCGAACACACATGCACGTACACACCACTTTCTCTCCCGCTCACGGGGTGAGTCTAGTAAACAGCTGGAAAAGCAAATAGTCGCAGGCGGGCCCGAGCCCTGGCCCACTGGCTCTCACACATCACTGGACCTTTGCTTGGATGAATGCAGTCCTCACACTTGATTTTTCAGCTGCAGTCAAAAAATAAAAAAAATAAAAGCACAAGGAGCAGCGCAACAGCACAAACCATACAGGAAATGCTGCAGCAGTCGGCAAAACACGCTCTTTGATCGACTTTCCCAGTGTGCGGGGAGAAGGTTGGTAAGCAGTGTCACCACTCTCGTGGGCCTCAAGTTCCTCAGGGGTATTTCGGCAGACTTGAGCCTCACAGAGCATCACTCCGGTCCGGGGAGGGAGCTGCCACAGTCACGGCCGAGCGTTTCCCTCTGCCCCCTTCTAAATGTGTGTGCCCCTCAACTCTGCCTCGACCTCCAACTCCTCAACAATGTCATCGTCGGCCTCCAACATCAATAAACTCGAACCGTATTCACCACAAATTTGTTGCATTCTTTCCAATTAGACATGGGGGAATTTGATAGCTGAGGAAAAGGACCACATTATTTGACAGTATGACGAGTATTCCAGCATGGATTGCGTGCACATTTTGTGAAAGATAACATTTACAAGAGACTGAATGAAATAACAAATTGTGGATTGCACAACTAGTGTCCCTTCATCCAATCAGGAGGCGCAGTCAAAAGCTAGTTTGTGATCTGTGAACTGGACGTGACCACAGCCAACTGGGAGAGTAGAACAAAAGTTCTGAATGTCGTCATTTATTTTCTTCTGTATTGAATTCATGTGTCACAGGGTGGCGACTCTGGAACATCATGTACTTCCTTGAACACATTGTTCTACTCAATTAGTTCCTTCGTCCCGTACGTGTTTCTGCAGGGGAGGAGTACGTCAAACAGGTACAAGGTTTCAAGAATGTGGCTATAACAGGAATGTCACATAGACAAGCATATAAGAGAGCACTTTGCAGAAGCAGAGGCACCCTACTATGACCTGTCATTCCAAAGGCCCGACACTGGCACGCAGCTGCCCATCCGTTGCACTTCAACACGTTATGAACACAAAGGGGTAATAGCTCATGCGCAGCAGATGTCACAACCCACCTTTCACAATCGGCCTCCCTTTGTGTACAGCGCTCCGAATCCTTACCGGCCACATAAAGGAAGTTCTAAATCTGAGACTGATGGTACAATAAAACTAAAAACCTTTGACCACCAAAGATCCCACTGACTCTGCAGTCCACTTTAAGGAACATAAACACAGAACCCAGGATTGGAATGTCTGGCCCACAGAAACATTTTTATATCTGAGGCTCGTCTGTTTCACCTCATAACACTTTTCAATTGGATTATTTTTCTTCTGTTTTTTAAATGCCAGGGTCATTGTGTTGGTGTCATTCTTACATCTTTCCCGTTTCTAGGGGCACAGACACGTTTGATATTTCCCAGAGGAAGTGGCTCAGTTTAAAATGTGCCACCTGTGCCGACTGTTCATTAATGTAACTGTAACCCACCCCAATTACAACTCATTGTTGTTGGTTATAGATGAAACCCTTGAAATACAAAAGGGTTCTCCATAAAACCCAGTGGGTGGGTTCTTGTTTGCACCCTTGGAAGATGGAAATGTTCTGGATAGAACCTCCAGAGAGGGTTCTGGTTGGAACCATTACACCATAGAAGGGTTCTCTGTAGAACCTCACATTGGGGACTCTGGGTGGATCCTTTGGTTCTAGGTATAACTCTTTATGTTGGGTTCTGGGTCGAACCCTCTGAAAGTTAGAACCCTCTTTAAAAAGGTTTTATCAGGAACCAAAGATTCTATTAAGCACCTTGAATTCTAAGATTGTGCTGGTCCAAAGTGAAATCCAGTACATGGTGTGTTATATCCACTTGGCCGAGGGGGAAATATATTTGATGGATTATTTCCACTCATTTCAGCTCTTCAGGAAGCTTTTAATGTGAAGTGGCCGGGCTGGATGGAGGATACACACCCTGCACCGACACCTCCAGCCAGACGGAATGCAGCCCAGTGCACAAAGCTACGCAGTCATTAATCAGCTCACAACACGCAACCTGTGTGTAGCAAGTGTCAGCAAAAACAACCTCTGTCAGTGTCCCGAGCACTGAAGGGAGGGGAATCGTTTTTTTGGGGTTATTTTTTTTTGGTTTGTTTTTTGTCAAAAGAAGAAAACCGAAGATTATATACAAATGTTCTTTATTTTAAAAGTAAAGGAATATTTGCCTTCCTTCATTGTGAGAAACACGATGCTCCTATAATACACCAGTATACTACACAGCTACCTTTGCCTAAGTAAACGTTTTAATACAACGATGTATAAATACTACATTTTTTCACCTTTGTGCCTCAAACGATGATACCAATAACCCATGTGAGAAGTATATTACTATTTTACAAAGGGTTTTTGATTTGACGACAGCTTTCACATCAATGCAGAGGAGTAAAAAGTACAATATTTCCCTCTGAAGTGTTGTGGAGCAGAAATATAAAGTAGCATAAGAATGGAAATTGCAAAGTACCTTAAATCATACTTAACTATTATACATATTAGCACCAGATACTGAATTTCAATCCACCTTAATCCAAAAAAGCTCTGCATCAGCCTCACCACACAGTATATACAACCAGACACATGCACTCCATTCTTAACATTTTTAAAGAAAAGGTCGTGGAAGTTCTTTAGATTCCGGTACAACAGCACACAGATTATTGACAGATTCTGCATCGATTGTGTTTCGGAAATATGGAGACGAATGGAAAAGAAACAGTTTCCTGGAGCCAGTTGACTTGGAGGAGAGAAAAGACAGAAAAGAGAGGCTGCACGCTGCAGACAGATGAGACAATGGACTGCCGCGTTGTCAGTCGAGAGTCCTGATCAATGTCGAGCTGTTGCACAACACCAAACCCCCCCCCCCCTCTCCTTTTGTCCTCCTTTCTTGCCTCACTTCTTGCCGCCCGCCGTGCTTCCTGTCGTCCTCGTTCGGCTCAGTCCGCACAGCAGAAGCACTTATTGCTGCAGAGGAACATGGATGTGGTAGTAATGAGGACGCAGGATTCAAATATGTCATATCGATCATTTAATCAATAATCAAATAGTTTCAAGTTGTCTGCAAGTGTGTCGCCTCACGTCTGAGCTTGCAACGGAAAATGACAAGGCAGGGTCTGCTCTCTTCTTGCTGTTTTTCATTGCAGCCCTCCCTCTCTCCCTCTGCTCCCTCATGACCTCTGTCCTACTGGGATCCGTCACGAGGGGCGAAGAGGAGGCCCGGATCACAGCTTCAAGTGAATCCGTCTGTGTTTGCAAACAGTGAAGATTCCCCTCCCACAACAAACAGATGGGAGGTATTTGACTTCTGAAAGCAGTTGAAATTCCAGTGTAATTGGTGCGCTCTTCTGCGCTTCATTTCCCCCCCCCCCCCCTTTATTTACCACGCATCATCCCCTGAAAACATCCCTCGTCCCGGTGCCGTGTTTCATAGAACGGTGTCATGTAATGCTCCGCCGGCATTGCGTCAGAACCCAAAATGGATCCTCACATGACAGTGTAGTGCCGGTAGTTTGAAGCCCAGGTGCACAAAACGACACACTTTCTCACGAGGATCCCCAGAACGAGCTCAACAACTGCTGCGATGTTACAAACTTCATGTATAAAAGACGAGGATTGTCTTTTTATAACGCACAGCTGCCCAGCGGGGTAAGCGGACTTCGAGTGCATTTCTTGGCCCCTATTTTAGATATCTTTTTCATTCAATTTCAGTGAACTATGAAATCATACACTTTCACTCAATACTGGCAATTTCCTACCGCTAAGATTTCTGTTTTTATGTAGTTCCCCACGGCTGGAAACTGGCAGCAGGTTTCAAAGGACAGAACGGATCCTTTCTCCCTTCAACCAGTCCATCCTCAACCCACCATTGTTGGTTATTTCATTTCTTGTTGACATTGTGGCTTAGGTTGGCCAGCATTATCTTCCACTGCGGGCTGTGTGGTGTCAACACTTTCTTTATTCGTCTTTATTCTGTAATCTTCTCCATCTGCTTTTCTTGTCTATTTTTCTTGCCCAGAATCCACTGGAAAATATCACTTTAACATGCCACTCACATTTAGGCTTCTGTCTTTTATCTTACTTGTAAATTCTGTATATTTACTTTTGATCAGTGTATCCCAAAGCACATTTACACCACAGATCCACAATTTACTAAGATCTTTAAATGCAAAGCTATTTCTTGACAACTTTAATGATTTCTGCAGAATTGTGAAAGGACTCGGTGAGGACACCCCTCTTTTCAGAGGAGTGCACAAGCAAGTTCTCCTTGATGTCAACAGGAGCTTCAGGGCAGCCGTCTGGATGGTCTCAGTGTACAACTTTCCTCTGTTTGTCATGCATAACTCGAGCATAAACATTCGAGCACATTCGTGAGCGGACACATGTGACGCATGTGACACAGATGCTCGAGAGGTTACAGAGAGCAGGGAGCATGTGAGTGCAAGAGCATACAGGAGGATAAGAAAGCCAAGGTGGTGACGTGGATTGTTATTGAAAGGGACATCTGTGATATACTGCTGATATCCATTGCTTACAAGCAGCTGTTGATATCAAGAGTTGCATTGCATAGGTAGCATGCATTTCGGTTCTATCCCATTAGGGTTGGATTGAATTGAGCGGATCTAAATGTAACTTAACTGAAGTTAATTGAGTCCACCTGAGCTGAGATCTCCATCTAACATAAAAAGTGCTTAGCACGGCAAGGCAAGTTTATTTGTATCGCACATTTCAACAACAAGGCAATTCAAAGTGCTTCACATAAAACCATTAAAAGCATCAAAACATAAGGCAAAAGAAAAGGAGATTTAAAAACAATTAAAACACTAAAAAGCAGTGTAAGAAATAAAATACAGTAGTATAGTAAAATGCAGAAATTGATTAATGTCCTTGAATCTGGTTCAATTAAAGGCAGCAAACAGAAAAGTCTTCAGTCTTGATTTAAAGGAGCTGAGGGTCTCAGCAGACCTGCAGCTTTCTGGGACTTTGTTCCAGATGTGGAGCAGAGAAACTGAACGCTGCTTCTCCATGTTTAGTTCTGACTCTGGGAACAGAAAGTAGACCGGTCCCAGACGACCTCAGGGGTCGGGATGGTTCATAAGGTAGCAGCAGATCAGAGATGTATTTTGGCCCTAAACCATTCAGTGCTTTATAAACCAACAGCAGGATTTTAAAGTCAATTCTTTGTTGGACAGGAAGCCAGTTCTCAGAACTGGAGTGATGTGATCCACTTTCTTGGCGTTCTGAATCAGCTGCAGCTTGTTACAGAGACCTGTAAACACACCGTTACAGTCGTCCAGTCTGCTGAGGATAAATGCATGGACAAGTTTTTCCAAATCCTGTTGAGACATAAGTCCTCTAACCCTTGATATATTCTTCAGGTAGTAGTCTGATTTAGTAATTGTCTTGATATGGCTGTTCAGGTTGAGGTCTGAATCCATAGCTACACCTAGATTTCTGGCTTGGTTTGTGGTTTTTGCAGTATGCACAGCAGTAATAAAGGCCCTTACGTAATCTGGAATTCTCATTATCATAGCTGGAACAACAACAATTTGGATAACTAGTATTGACCCAGCCGCGTCTGTCTGTTTTGGACCCAACAAGCTGAAGTCTGACCTTAAATCTGTCACAAATGTATTGTACGTTGTAGAAAACGATGTGCATATGACATTCAAAGGTGCAAAGGACACACTTATCATTAACAATGAGGATGTCTGTGTGTGGCTGCACATTGCTGCAGTTATTTCCTTCGGTCCTTTTGCTCATGCAACAGCAAAAAGTTGCAAGAGCAAAGCGCAAACTGTGGTGATGTTTTGTTCTCCTTCCAAGACAGCAGGTGCACTTCTCTGTAAGCTTAACTGTTTCCTACATGATCCTGCATAATTTCCCCAGAGGGAGAGAGAGAGAGAGGGAGGATTAAGAGTTGTGTATTTTTCACCAGCTGCAAAGTCGAATGAAAAACTATATGTGTTCCCAGAAGTCAAGTGAGCGTATATATGTTTGTATCCATATGTTTGTGTATTTATGCTCTGCTCTTGGTGTGTTTCGAAGAAAAAACAGATTCTGGCAACTCTGACCATAGTTCCTCGGAGCCAGAGTTATACATAGAAAATTACACACTGGTGTGCCAACCCCTCCTGACTCAAGCCTGCAACTGGATACCGGACACAAAGAGACACACACAAACACGGACACACTCCACACGGATGCATACCTTGGGAAAAAAAGCATCCACCCTCGAACAAACACACGGCAACATCATGACGCTCACTGACACAATGTTCCCGACTTTCAATCAGCATTTGCAGCACTTTGCCCTTTTACGTCCCGGCTTCATATTTGCACCACGGATGAAGTTGTGCCGCCGCTACAGAGCCAGACAGCTGTTACGCAATGCAAACTATTAATTTTTTAAACGTGAAGTTTTAAAAAGCTGCGAGGGAGAAGAAGGAGAGCGGTATTGTGGGAGCTCTCCGAGCAATAAGCTCCCTGACATGCTCGGGTTAAATCTTTCATGCTCGGGGCTGAAAGGGAGTTGTACGTTTGTGTGCGTGCGCGCGCGCGTGAGCGACGGGTGTGGGGCAATTTAGTTCATCTGTGAATACATGTTTAAATCAATCTCTAAATCGCCACGTTTCGGTAAAAGCAGCTCTTGCGTCTAAACGTGCGATGCAGATTCCTTTAGCTTACATTTTTAAATGTGAGGTCTGACAGTTTGACTCAGGAGGAGAGAATAGGAACAGCGCTGTTAGCTCGCGGACCTGCCTCGGGTACATGTTTGAGTGTCGCGCGCTGTATTTGTTGCACGCTAGCGTGCAGAGGAGGCCTGCGCGTGGGAGGAGACGTGCTGTCACCAAGAAGTCAGACACTGGGATAAGCACGCTTGGATATAACCTGAACTGAACCTTTCCCTTGGTTCCTGTGTAAGTATTGCATCTTCAGCCGTTCACACTGTGCGTACACTATTTACAGATGTTATATGTACTTATTTACTCAATCACTCATGTATGTACTTACCTGCCAACTAACAACACCACTTAAACTCTTTTATGTATTGATTTAAAGATGCTGAGTATTTCCACTGCCTCCAAACGGCTTTCAACACGGCGATGGCTGAGCCGGCGGCTTGCAGCGAACAGCGGTAACAGCGTAAACTACGGCAAAAGTTCTGACAGAGCTAACAGTGTTTTCCTGAAGGTGGGGGGGTCTGACAACATTTCACATGAAAGAAAAGAAAAATCCCGCTTCGATTGCAGTGCTTACAATATTCAACCTATAGCAGAAAAGCAAAAAGGTTTCCAAACCTCTAATACTTAAGCGTATTTAATTTGGCAGCCGCCAATGTTTCTTTTTTTATTATAAATGGTGAAACAAGACTTAAGGTCTTGTCAGTAATTAGTTCGCAGTCTAATATCCCTTCCTTTGGATGGTTGCAGGGGTTCACCCACCCTGTTTTAAGAAGCTGCCAGCCTTAAAGGAACCTCATTAGTCTGGGTTTCAGTGGAAAGTTAATGTCTCATGATGGTCTACTATACATGCTGCTCCAGAGGCTTTTCCAGCCGGCAGGAAAACACTGTCTTCTTGTAACGTGGACGCGTGGAAATAGAAAATCTTTAATCTTGGTAGAAGTTCTGACATTCCTCTTGAGGTTTTTCGGTCGCCACAGACTCGTAGGTGGACCTCTTACAAATAAAGAGCATGAAGTCCAGTGTGTGGTCACTCAACTGTTAAAGTGCTAAAAATGAGACTATTAACACTGTTCCTCTGTGAGAAAACCACTTAGCCTGACCTAACCTCGAACGGATTACGGCCCAAGACTTTCTAAGCCAATCAGACAAGAGGAATCCCAGGATGAACTGCTACGGCAACATTTCATCCAGGCAAGGAGCCCTGTGAGACTGTTTTGAGATGCTGTGATCTGAAATCATTTTAAACTTTGGGAAAGAAAGAGAGAATCTGAGACTTTCCCTTATTTCAAAAATGAGCGATCACACTTTGTAAAGGAGCTGTGATAGCTGTGAGGGGATCCAGAGGTTCTGCTCAATCCAGTGGCAGAGGAAACTCTCTCCAAAAACAATTATGTTCTTAACGAAACTTTAAAACTGTAACGCACAGGGTCAAAGGTAAAGTCTGCATTTTGGGAAACTACTTACTCGCTTTCTTGGATGACAATATTTATACCACTCAATCTCTGGTTTGGGTTTGGTCTCCGACTATTAGCCGGAGAGACTATTATGTTTAATCCACACAAACACTAAAGTGTAAAATGTGTGGTTGTAAGGGGGAGTAGTGTTTTGGCAAGAAAAGCTCACGTGTAATAGAAAACGTTAAATACGACAAATGAGAATTTGACGAACTTGATGAAACTGAGCCATGATACGTGTTTTATTCAAAGCTCTACGGGTGTTTTCCTGTACTTTAACCTAATTGGAGGTATACCTAGCAGGATTTCAGGAGCGGGACCGCTCCTCAACACTTCCTCTTCCTCTCTTCTCCTTCTTTAACGTAGGGTCCCGAGAGGGTTTGTCGTGCCCGGGTGCTGCTGCTGCAGGATTCCCGATTGAAGCTCCTCAAAACGCATTCGGCTAAGCAGAACGTGAAGCTCACGCCTTGCTTCTCAATCATGTTTTCCTTTCATAAATCTGTAAAACGCTTATATATTCGACGGTGTGGTCCTTGCTAGTGAAAAAGTGATATATTTCTGCCTAATTAAATCCAGAGGTGTTTATCTGTGAGCACTTCATGCAATATATACGTCTACACCGCACTCGTGAATGGTTGCAAAGAAAAAACAATGCCCATGCTCAAAATGCTCATGCCCAGTGGTCTTTAGACGCCTTCCTGCATGTCTAATATTTTGCACAGAAACAAAAAGTATCACGTATACCACAACCCGCACTGTTGCAATTAGCAGGCCGGTGGTGCACGCTGACGATGTCACGGATACAAGGTGGAGAAGGGCAGCATTGATCGGCTTCCCTTTTCTTTTCCCAGAGACACGAAAAGGCCACGAAGGCCTCCTGAGCTATCATCACCCGTCCATGTTTCAACTCACCTCTGCGATATCTGCCACCAACCTCAGCTGCTGTGCAAAGCCCTCAACACACATCGTCCGAGTCGGAAGGTGTCTTGCCACAAGTTTATTTGGTAATAATTATAGATTTTGTCAACGTCACACCACTTCATTAAAGTGAATAATTTAGATGTGTGTTCATGTATTTTCTTGCCATAGATGCTTCTCTTTATGTCTCAGTTTAATTTGTCTGACCGTCTCGCCTCCTCGCACACACACACACACACACACACACACACACACAGTCCTCGCGTACAGTATGAGCCTGTCTGTGGGAGTTCTCCTCGGTACAGTGTGCAGTCTGTGGGTTTTATCAGAGGTGTCCCACCTGGAGGGAGTCTGGGAGCAAAAACACAGCTTCAGACAGATTTAGAGCTCTTTCTGCTCCGCAGGAATGAATAGGCGGTGTTTGTGTTGCGTGGTGTTTGAATAGTTGCTCTTTTTTGGAGCGAGCCTCCCATTGGTAAGTGGCTCATGGAGTGTGAGGATGCATAATGATGCTGTACGGGCAAAATGTCGACGGGCGGAATTGACCTTAAAAAAAGCAGCAGGATGGACACTGATTTGTGTGTATTTGTTTAATGGTGTTCAATCAAAATTTGGTCGAAAAGGTTCTGTGTCAAAGACGGGCACTTTTTCAATAAACAACAATGTTTTTCCTGCAGAATATCAGCTTTTAGTGGACTGAGAGAAATATCAAAAGCCCCATTGAAGCAGATTTTTGGGGGGGAAACAAACCGCAGTTGGATTTATGTTCTTGGCCTGTGGGCCATTACTCTACTCACAAGCACTGTTTTTTTCACAAGTTTTGTTTCCTGGGTTTTTAGCATAATATCTAGATGGATGCACCCGCCATGTGTTCTGCAGCTGTCTGTAAAGAATTGTGTGTCTCAGGACCCAAAATAAATCTGTGGGCCTGGTGCAGTATACGGTTAATTTAAGTCAGGCTGACAAAGATCAAAAGCAAACTTAAAGCAGGTAGCTCATAAACATGTGGTTACAATCTAACGCAGTTAAGCTTTGTAAAACTTAGGATAACGCAACGCTCCCCACGCATCAGACACATGCGTGAAACGTAATCTTGTAAAGGGACGACCTGTAACTTAGTGATGTGATCTCCCCCCCCCCCCAGGAGGGGTCTCATTGTAGGGCTGTCCTGCTGGACAAGAGGTTTAAGAGACGCTGACCATTTAATCCGGTCAGGGACCTTTGTTGCATGCCCCCCCCCCTCTCTCTGCCCTCTTAATGCCCGTTACTGACTTCCTGTCTGGTATTGAATAACAAGGGTTCAATATTTCCTTTTACAGTCATATAGTGACATCATCAATTATACTTGTGAGCGCTACCTTTGTCGCGTAGCATCCCATCCATCAGTTCAGTTCAGTTTATTATTAATAATAATTATATTTATAGAGAACTTTTCATACAACAGATGTAGCTCAAAGTGTTTTCAGACAAAGGCAGATAGACAACAAATACAGTGCTGTGAAAAAGTATTTGCCCCCTTCCTGGTTTCTTATTTTTTTGCATATTTGTCACACTTAAATATTTCAGATCATCAAACTAATTTTAATATTTGACAAAGATAACCCGAGTAAATACAAAACGCAGTTTTTAAATGATGATTTAATTTATTAAGGGAGAAAAGCTATCCAAACCTACTTGGCGCTATGTGAAACAGTAATTGCCCTCTAAACCTAATAACTGCTTTTGCCACCCTTGGCGGCAACAATTGCAATCAAGCGTTTTGCGATAACTGGCAATGAGTCTTTCACATCGCTGTGGAGGAGTTCTGGCCCACTCTTCTTTGCAGAATTGTTTTAATTCAGCCACATTGGATGGTTTTCGAGCAGAAACGACTTGTTTAAGGCCATGCCACAGCATCTCAATCGGATTGAATTGAGACTTTGACGAGGCCACTCCAAAACCTTCATTTTGAGTTTTTTGAGCCATTCAGAGGTGGACCTGCTGGTGTGTTTCGGATCGTTGTCCTGCTGCAGAACCCAAGTGCGCTTGAGCTTGAGGTCACGAACTGATGGCCGGACATTCTCCTTCAGGGTTTTCTCTTAGAGAGCAGAATTCATGGTTCCATCAATTATGGCAAGTCGTCCAGGTCCTGAAGCTTCAAAGCAGCCCCGGACCGTCACACTACCAATCGCCATGTTTGACTCTCGGTATGATGTTGTTTTTATGAAATGCTGTGTTAGTTTTACTCCAGATGTAACGGGACGCACACCTTCCAAAAAGTTCAACTTTTGTCTCGTCAGGCCACAGAATAATTTCCCAAAAGTCTTGGGGGATCATCAAGATGTTTTTTGGCAAATGTGAGACGAGCCTTTGTGTTCTTTTTGGTCAGCAGTGGCTTTCGCTCTGGAGCTCTCCCATGGATGCCATTTCTGCCCAGTATCTTTGTTATTGTTGAATCATGAACACTGACCGCAACTGAGGCAAGTGAGGCCTGCAGTTCTTTAGATGTCGTTCCAGACTGATACATGTCAATTACTTTGTTCCTCATCTGTTCTTGAATTTCTTTATATCGTGGCATGATGTGTTGCTTTTTGAGATCTTTTAGCCTCCTTCACTTAGTCAGACAGGTTCTATTTAAGTCATTTCTTGATTCAACAGGTCTGGCAGTAATCAGGCCTGGGTGTGGCTAGTGAAATTGAACTCAGCTTTCCAAGAAAATCAAAGTTCATTCATGATTTATCACTTTTTCACATAGGGCCAAGTAGGTTTGGATAGCTTTTTTCCCTTAATAAATTAAACCATTTAAAAACTGCATTTTGTATTTACTCGGGTTATCTTTGTCTAATATTACAATTTGTTTGATGATCTGAAACATTTAAGTGTGACAAATATGCAAAAAAAATAAGAAACCGAAAGAAAGTAGATGCTAAAATATTTAAGTTAAATAAAAATGATATGGTGTAAAGAAAAACAAATAATAAGAATGAATGTGATTATAAATTAAATGAATGTAATTAATTTAAATATAAATTGATAGTTATTGCATTAATAGGTTTTCAGCTGTTGTTGAAAAACGTTCACAATTTTCAAAATTTGCATTTTGCATATTGTAACATATTTATTACAATACAGAATTAATCTATAACATGTTTAGTTTATTATATCATATTTGTTGCACGCATATAAATGTAACCGAATCTTGAGCAAAATTGATTGAATGTGATGTTGGTGAGTCAGGATACCAGTTATTGTCATTCATGACATGTCCACAGTTTTATTATAAAGGGAGAACAAAATCCAATCTGCAAGAAAGCCAAGATAAAAGTGTAAGGTTCAAGCACAACTGGGAAAATACCACTTCATCTTCAGTGTTTTATTAAGACATTCGCAACTAATGGTAATATTTTAGAACAAGCAATCTGATAAGCAACTTATTTAATGTCAACAATCAACTTAAGTCTGCTACTCCATGGTCAGAAACTGCAGATATGAGTGGTCCTTTAATTAACCCACAAACATAAATTACAGATGTGGTACAGTTTGCAAAAGCAACTATGTTTGCCAGCTAACTGCTGATGTTATTTGGTGGCGTGTGTTAATTTCCGGGCCTGACCACAACACACAAATCAGATTGTCAGAGGTTAATAATAATCCTTACAAAGTGCCGCTGCAACATTTCATTCTACACAGTGATTACAGTGCAAAATGTCAATAATGAGACAGTTGGGATAAAAGAGGGCAGACATGCAGGACAGCTGTGTGACGGCAAGCATTCGGGCAGGAACCGAGGACAGTCCTGGGACAAATTAAACATAGGGAGGAAAAGAGTTCCTATTGGGAAATCTTGTGAACTGTTGTGTTTCCAATATTACACTTTTATTAGGCCATTAGATAAAACGACCATGTGGTCCGTTCAGGGAAAATTGCGGTAGTGTAGAGAAAGGAAGGGAAAATGGAGGCGATACAGCAATAAACAGCAATAAAATAGAACTGACTGTGTTCACATGAACAACACACAGCCCGGAAAGTATTTGGAACACTAAAGAGAAAATAAAGTCAAGGCTTGAAATTCCAATAGACTTATCGTCTATTTTGGATCTAATTCAGGCTAACAACTTACAATTTTGTGGTGCTCTCAGTCATAATTTATCATGTAATTCTCAGTGTCTTATCATTTCTAGATAACTGCAATGCAATTACATGAGAAAACTGGCTTAAAAACAAATGTGACCAACACAAAATCATGAAGTCATGATCTCATTCGGGTAGCAGGTTCATTTTCCCAACGATAGTCAACCCCAACCCAGCCTACCAGAGCCGAGGATGTCGCTTTTGTTTGTCTCCTCTGTGGACTCTGTGTGACTCTTCTCACAGCCAGGCCGGCGTGAAGCAAAGATACAGAGTGACAAGATCACATGTGGCAGAGCTGCGGTGAAGGAGCTTCGCGTGTCAACCAGTGTGGAGGGAGAGGCATGCAGGAGAGCGAGATGATGGCGGGAACAAAGACCGAGGAGGAGGAGGAGGAGATCTGGAGAAAAAAGGCCAGTCATGCTCAGTCACACTGTATATCAAGACGCATGTACAGTCACGAAGAAAGCATGAGAAGGAGAGGAAATGAGAAAACCGGTGGTGTACCAATGCCAAAAATCATCTGATGTGGGTCGCCATGAGACCACATCCTGCCACGCTAGAATAAGAGAGGGTGAGAGAGGTGTCAAAATGAGATCAAGGGAGTTTACGAGAGCGATGCTGATAAAGGGGGCAGGGGGGTCCAAAGGTGCAAGGTTGAAGTGAGCCTGCGGGATCCACAGGTGACAGCCAGCCAACTGTGTGCAGAGAAGAAGACACCAATAACATGCGTGGTACATTGGAGGTGCTCTTAAAAAACACGGGTTCACCACACGGACAGGGAATGATTCTTTAGGCTTGATATGTTTGTATATGTTGATATATGAATATATTTATATTCACAGTGTAGTAAGAAGGGATAGAACTCATTCAAGAATGCATTGGGGGATTCAGATCAAACAGATTTGTCGGCCTTTTGAAAACCGCACAAGGTTAATAGATTTGGTTATTTGACAAGGTTTTTGTCTGTCCGTATTTTGGTAATTTCGATGGCAACTGTGACATAATGTATTAGTCAAGGACATTTAAATTGCCAAGACGAAGAGAAGATACTGAGGATGTGAAATATAAACGTGAAAAAATAGCTAAATGCTAACTAAATTTAGCTAGCTAACATGCTCACAACGACAATGCTAGCATGTTGATGTTTTGCAGGTTATCTTAACCTAGCACGTTAGCATGGTAGCATTAGCTAATTAGCACTACAACACAAAGTACGGCTGACGATGAAGGGAATGTCACTACGTGTGCAGGTATTTGGACACAAACTAAAGTATTGGACAAATTAAAACTTTGACATGATGGTGGCGCTAAATAGAAAGTTACGGGATCACCGACGTTTTTACAATACCTCCTGAGGTTTCACTTAAAACCTCAAATGTCTATCTGGCTCTAGAGAAACAAAATCAGGGGATCTCCAAAGGCAATATGCTACATCTTCTGGGGACTAAGAATGTCTGTGCAAAATGTCAAGGCAATGCATGCAATAGTTGTTTCAATCTAGACCAAAGAGAAGTGATCCGGCCCAACCGACATTGCCGTCTCCAGAGCTTGGCTAAAAGCCAACAACCAACTCTGTTGACAAAAAGACAAAACAGTTGATGACAGCTGATAAACACATTCTTGTTGTGTGCCTCTCGTTGGTGGTGGATAAAATGCGCGACGGCTACGACTATCTCACTTGTAACACAGAAGAGCGTGTTGTCATCGGGAGAGAGGCTGCACAGTTACGTAATAGTCGGAAGAAAATGTGTCAAGCGCACCTGGACACACAAATGGGGGTTATTTAAGGTAATCTCTGTCAAAAATATTTCAAGTTCAGATGAGGGCTACATATTTCAATGCGCTCTGCCTCTACACGTGTAGAAACATGTTCGGCTATGCGTCTGTCCTTTGTGTTCTAAGTGAAGTTTTTGTAACCTTTTCATCAACCCAGAATTAAGCCACCACCCCAGTGGGATACTTCCTCTTTATGCTCGCCCAGTGTGACATTTGAGAGGCCCATGCTCCTGAGGTCAGCTGGTGCCACCCAGTTGTGACTTTGGCAATAAAATGAAACTTTTATCTAAAACCTTTACCCTGACCCTGTGTGCAGCAGAGGACTCCTGATAAACAAGACTGGAGGAGTCAATAAAACAAGCTAAAGCTAAAAATGTCACTCGTTACACTCTGTGTCCCGTTCCAAAGTGAATATTTCAACCAATAACAAATGGAAAAAAACAATATCAAAGCGATAGCGCATGTTGTTTTATGCTAATTCTGATGAATTATTACTGGATATTCTGGATATTCACTGACACAGAGCAGCTAGTTTAAATCACCTCCAATTAAGACAACCGAGTAGGTGAAATATCTCAAGGAACCTTTATAATCCAATTTCGGCAAAATGTGTTAAGAAGAGAATGTAGTGAAATGATTCACATAATACGAGCATTAAAAAACGTTTATAGACTGATCTAATGTGCATAATTGCTTAAAATCACATGCCTTTTGTTGCCTCTCTCTTCGCTTCACCTTTTCACTGTGATTGTCTTCAGCTAAGGCGGTCGGGCCGAACATTATTATCTTAATGTTCCGCTCTATGATTTATTAAAAGAGTTGAAAAAAGGACTGGCATCTGTTTCTATAAGAATGCACTCGGTGACTTTCTTGTACTGAATTTCTAGCTCTGGAAGTCATACATGTTCCTAAAATGCTGCTTTTTTAAATAGATTTTTTACAACAAAAATGCATTCACTTATACACTTTTACCAAATATGTTCTGGTGTCTTTATACAGTATTTAATACCACAGAAATGTGTCATGTTATCTAATCTACATGAATCTGGTGTTCTCATTTATAGATGTTTAATAACGTTATTTTTCAAAACAAAAAAAAGCTAATCTGGCTCACTTGGAACTGGATGTGAGTCTCCTCAGGGTGAGAGGATTTATTTTCTCTTATCTCAAACTCATTTGTTAACTGATTTGAGTAAAGAACATCTTAAACTGGACCAAAGGGGAATCTGCTGACTCAGTGACCCAGTGACCAGTGTTTTGTTTGGAAACCCCTCGTGCCAGTGATCCCGAGCTAAATATAGAAACGCCTAACCACCCGATCGAGCAAGGGATAAGATAAGATCAAATGTATTGATCCACACAGTGTCACGGCAGCAGAAGTACAACATCTATCAAAATATAGCATGAAAAATAAAAGTTGACTGGAGCATAACATAAAATCCATTTCATCTCGCTGTGCCTGCACAGCGTGTATTGTGTGTATCTATGTGGTATATCCACACTTGTACTCACCCTTTTAGATTCTTCATACCACCTATCAAGGAAACAAGCAACAGGAATTTCATTGTTTTAGCAAGAAAACAATTCATTTTTCATTCCGTTCCTTCTGGCCTTTCATTATTACGTCTGAACCGCTCTCACAATATAGAATTGTAGTGATTTTATTTCTAAAGGTAAAAATGTGTGAAATTATGAAATCACATAGCAGGGAGTCGAAAGCAAATAATCCCACGATATTAATTTCATTCTGAGTGGTTGACCTACTTCTTTCCTTGGTAGGTTCGACTTATACAATCAGACGGTCTTACATAACACTGGATTGATTTCAGTCACATTTCTGTTTCCAGCACCAAATTGATTTACCAACGATCCCTCGCGTGTGTATGTGAATGCTCACGTGTTATAGGGATTGGGAAGGTATAGGGATGAGTGTGTGTGTGTGTGTGTGTGTGTGTGTGTGTGTGTGTGTGTGTGTGTGTGTGTGTGTGTGTGTGTGTGTGCGCATTAAGCTGTTAGTGCTGGTATAGACTAAGCTCTGGGACATCAGGTTAATGTATCCTCACAGCACCTCTCTGTTGAGCTACGGATGGATGGAGATGTATGGGCCAGGCTTGCAGCCATAGAGAGAGAGAGAGAGAGAGAGAGAGAGAGAGAGAGAGAGAGAGAGAGAGAGAGAGAGAGAGAGAGAGATAGGCTGAGCAGTATAAATAAGAGCAGTGGGAATTGGATGTGTTAATCCCATCATCCATCACAGCCGGCCAGAAAACATGACCATAACTTAATCACAACCCTTATAGAAAGCGTGGTTTTGTTCAAATAATGGATAGATAGATAGATGGATGGCTGGATGGATAGATAGATCATCTGCTGCCCCCACGTGGCATTTTAGTTACTACAACTCCATGTGGCTAGAACCAAAGATACAAAAGGTATCGAGATAGTTCACATCCCATTACAGCCTGTATGGCTGAAAAAATAGAAATCCTGTAAGTCATTACAATGAGAAACTTTTTCAAAATAATGACTTACTATGTCATAATTATGACTTAGCAACTCATAATTATGACTTAATATGTCTATGAGATACTATCTCATAATTATTTTGAGAAAGTTTCTCATCATAATGACTTACAGGATCTTTATTTTTTCATCACAGTGGTGGAAATGGGCTTCCATACAAACTAGTACGCTGTCTGAAGCATACAAAAACAACTATACATGTATTGGGCTTTTTATTGATGAAATTCTGAACTCGTTACCGGCAACAGAAAAGGGAGAGACATTCAAAACATCAGTGCTTACTACTGTGTTATTAACATTTGCATCCAATATTAGAGATGAGTGAGTAAACTGCCCTCTGTCAGAGGTCTTACAACTATCTATCGTTAAGGTGCTTTACCCAAACTCTGTTTTTCTTTTCATTAATTACGTTTAACCTTTTGAAATACTGCAGTAAGAAATGCTCTCCCCAACGTCAGCGGCGTTTGCTACCGAAACGCAAGTTAAGGGAGAGTGAAGCATCCCGACGTGCTTTTACACTCTTTACTTACATTAAAAGTTTCGGATACATTAACGGCCACATGACCTGGACATTACCTATTTAACCTTCTATATCTGTTGTATAAGATAAGAGGATTTCCGCTTCTCTGACGAGGTAACGCACCGCGCAGCAGTGGGGCTAACCATGGACGTATAAAGAGAACCTTAAATTAGCTTACGCATATTAGCTAATGAGCTAAGCTAACGTTAGCTAATGTCAATGTCAAATTGACAGCTGCGTCGTTGTATCCCAGCTCAATTTAAGAGCTTAACCAGGTGTACAACGTGTAAACTACGGTGTAAGTAGCAGCAATGTGCCACAGAGAAGCGCTGATATGAGGCGGCGCTTATTCAGTATGATATTCGCACGAGCCATGCCGACTGTACCACCTGGTCCCATGGTGTAATGGTTAGCACTCTGGACTTTGAATCCAGCGATCCGAGTTCAAGTCTCGGTGGGACCTCGTACTTTTATATCATATCAACAACATATTACACAATTGTGCACGTTAACGTGTAAAGCAAAAAGTCAATAGATTGCAGCCGTTTGTCAAAACAGCAGCCACATCTGTAACACAAACTACAAAGCAGCGCTGCGGACACTGCGCACCATGCCTTACATGTTGCTCATATGAATTCTGGTCAAAGTAGGTATTCTCTAAAGATTGCCAGTATAGCCAAAAGTACTTTGAGATTTGAGATTCTGTCCCCCAGTGACCTCTCTACCATGGGCCTTGCCCCGCCCTCTCTGGCTCCACACTCACAGTGCTCATATAAAATGTCCATCACCAGAAAGTCAAGGGGGATTTCATTTTAACATATCAATAAGTTGTTAATTAGTTTTACTCTATATCAAGCCATCACATTTGACAAGTTGTTCATTTATTTTTTATGAAAATATATCTGCAAATTAAGCAAGATGTAAAAAGAATAATTCCCTCTGTAATAGTGGAGTAGTAGTATGTAAAGCAGCAGTGGAAATACCTGATAAGTGCAGTACAGTATTTTACTGTACATTTATCAACCCTGAAAAACCAGACTGTGGCACAGATTAAATAATCACACCCAGAAATACATCTCACTGAATACCACATGTTTATGTTCAAACCACTTTATTTCCACACATAAATGGCAGTGTTCAAAATGTATATACAATAGTATGCTTGAATTGAACTTTTCTTTTGACGTTTTATTGGAATGTTTTTCAAATTTCTTTACAAATATGTCCAAGACAGGCGTTTTCTCGACAGGGCAGCATTGGCAAACGGGTACAGGGTGGCGTCCCTGTGCAGAGATCCGACATTCTTCAGTTGTGTAGCCTGCTGTATCCACACTGGGACATTTGTATTCCCAGTATGTTGTGTGGATGTCTCCTGGAAGAATACCAAAATGCATTTGCTGCAAGCTCACGTTCAAACATTAGACTTGCTCAGTATTCTGGTGGAAAGTGAAAAAGGTGCTGGTACTGTCAGCCTGCCAGTGTACATACAGCACGGTACACAAGCAATGGAAACACTATTAAATTAAATGTGAAGTGGCAGGGAATTGTATTTGCAAAAAAAATATTGTAACAATATTACATTCCATTACAAATAGTGAAACCGACCTTTTTAATAGTCACAATAATAACACAGAACATTACAAAGCAACAGGAGCACTATAATAATAAAGACATGAAACATCTTTTAAATAGTCTCATTCTCCTGCAGACGGAAGTGCGTTTTAATAAAAGATGGAAAAACATTTATATAAAAATTTGGCATAGTCTTGTTCCGTCTGCAAAGTCTATATCTAAGACGGAAACGTGTCTCATCTTTGTTTTCATCCTAAATGTTCTGGGTATAAAAGCTTTATATCACATTAAGATTTCCCATCGTATTACAATAAATGTCATAATAGAAAGATTGTGGGATATTAAATAAGTAACATTTCTTTCTACACCAATTGTAACAAAGTTGGAGGGTCTATTTGCTAAAAACACATGTGCACACGCACATTATTTCACACACCAAAGTGTCTGTATGTCTGCTGTATGTGTGCTACCTTTTGCCAAAAATCCCCCAAAACCCTGTGTTTTCAATGGAGTAAGTGAGGAGAGTGACTGAGATTACTGCAGCACTCCACAGCTCCATTATCATTATCTGCACCAGTGAGTCTCCTGCCCTAAAAGCTCTGACCCCGGTTTGAATTAGGATAGTTGTGACCCATAGTGTTCGGCACATCATTCAGTTCCAGGAAGTAAATCAGTTTGAACCAGTTGAGCCTCAAAATGATAAACATAAATTCGTCATTTTGGCAACATGAAGATTTGTGTTAGCACACATAGTGAGTGACCATCAACTCGAGGAAACTTATTTTACAGCGATAATGTTGGGATACGGCGTTTCTTCTGACCATTTACATGCCAAGAGCTAGTTTAAACGGACCAAAATTGAAATGTGACATCTGTTTTCAACATCACTGCCCTACGAAGCCAAACAGCAAAAGCTGAAATGTTGAAGCTGAGAAAAAAAAGGTTTTAATTTGAAACCAATATAATTAATTAATTTACAGTTCAATACATTTGAACATAATAACGTAATTCAAAAGTAACTGAACCTCATCAAATCACATGAATTCAGTAAAAGTTCAACGCTGAGATGATAGCTAAAGCTACTCTGCTGTACTGGGAAGGCAAACCATTAACATGACTTTTGCTGGGTTAACGTTAGCGTTAGCGTTAACGTTAGCGTTCATTGTTTTTTCTCCGTCCTGACTGGAAAAGTCAGAAAATAGATTTAGTTTTAGTCTTAGCTAATGCTAGCTATGGCTACTTCACCAGCTAGCTTGAACTTGATGTAGCCCTCTTGCTTTAGCGGTTATGTTGGCTGTCTTTCTGTTACGACAACTTCTAGACAAGAGCCAGCTCTTGTCTAGCTACAGTTTGGGTTTTAGCTAAGTTTTTTATAATACATTTCAAGATAGTATAAAACATGTTTATGGTAAAACACAAGTCAAAAAGTCAGATTCTGGTATTTACTGGGCTTTCTAGGGCAGATAAGTCCGATATGCTCTACACAATGAAGTAGCCTATGTCTAAACCGTTTTGGGCCATTGTCCACTTTCTCGGACTGAGGTTATATCCTATTTCTGTTACTTGTTGTGTCATTTCACCCTGTTTTACACAATATTACACGTCTTCAGTTTGGTGGTTTTTGGTTAAAAGGGGGATGCTGGCTTTTTTTTTTTTGAAGGTCAGCGATGATTACACTATTTTTCCGAGATAAAATGATGTAAAAGAACATACCCAGTGAGCACTAACCCGGATTTCAACGTTGATTTCTGGTTGAAAACGCGTTGAAATGGAGCCTGAACGTCTAAGACCTATTTTCAACGTGTTTTCAACCGTCTAAATTACGGTTACAATATCAACGTGTCACAAAACGCCAATTTCTTTTAAAATATTGATGGTTTGTTCAGTTGTAGGTTGAAAGAGACGCGATTTTGTTTACTTTAAACGTATTTCTGCAAAATCATATTACGCTGGCCGTTGATATGTGGTCCACACGAAGACGTGATTTCAACGCATTTAATGTTTCATATAAAACGTAATCAATATGGAACTATAGACTGTGTGCTGTCAACAAGAAGCTCCCGTAATGAGAGCAGAGCACATTCTGTCTGTGTGTTCACGTAAAAATACGAGTCAATGTTTACTCCTTGAACGCGCATGTGCACGGACTCTGTGCATTTTTCTAAGTTGGAGACGATGAGCTGGTTTGAGCAGCTCTTACTGAGTTGATGAGCGAAGTGAACGAGCTGACGGAATAAACGAGGCTTCACGCTAACGACATACTCTGTAAGTACTTGAACTACTTTATTCCAATATTGCAAACCGAAATATCATTACCATACCATTAATATCATGTTATGCTCACCATGCGGGCGAGACTGCTAGCTAGCGTTAGCATGTTAGCTTGTAGCGTTGCTTGTGGCTACAGCATCATGGACGAACAGTAAACATAAACATAGTTAGTTAGTTCATGTTGGAGACTCTTTGTGGACTGTTGCTGTAGCCTAACGTTATAAAATAGAGTATTTAGGACATTTTACATGTAAAATACATGACGGGCAGAGAGTGGGGCTGTACACAGTTTAAATGTGGAGGATGTGAGTAAAACAAAGTAATGTCTAATAAGAACACGGTCAAAACATTGTTGTTTGGCTTATAGCAATATACAGACAATATAAAGTATATACTGTGTAATATCCAGGTCAGCATCGTTCCGTTGAAAACACGACTATGGTCTCCGATGAAAATATGTTCAAAACTGGTTTAAAAGTCAATATGTTTTGCTAATATTGTTTTATTTACAGATGTCCACGTTGAAAATATGGCAGATCTTCTGAAACCGGCTCCTGTGTGCCTTTGAAAACGACATTTAAATCAGGAAAAGGAGATTATGGTTGTATATAAAGAATATTGTGCTTAATAAATACAAATGAACTGTTGCCTGTGTCACTTGGTCTTTTGTCCTGTAAGTGGAAACTGTTGATGTGTTACTGTGACTAAGTATTTTGTTGCTACATATTGATCTGAGAGCATTTCGACGTTGAAAACACGTTTAAAACACGGTGACGTTGAAAACACGTTCAGAATTGGTTCAAAAGTGAAAGTTTTTTCGCCGACTATTCATAGACGTTGATTAAACGTTCACGTTTAGACCAGATTTCAACGGGATTTGAAATACTGGCTTTCAACTGATAAATGTGGATGTAGTTTCTTAGTAAGCCTCTAAAATGATGATATACTATTATTAGCACAATGTAGAGGAAGAAAAATTGTAGTATTACAAATCCCGTTGAAATCTGGTCTAAACGTGAACGTTCAATCAACGTCTACAAATAGTCGGCGAAAAAACTTTCACTTTTGAACCAATTCTGAACGTCTTTTCAACGGTGGGCGGAGACGTCTTTTCAACGTCTATTCAACGGAAAAATGCTCACTGGGTATAGAAAACATCACTGGGCTATGACATTCATCACGTCACAGTGGTGTACGGGGCTTCGTGAAACAACAGATTACACAAACAGCTCTGCATTTGATATATCAAAATGGAAAAATACATAAGTGGACTTTATTCCAGCGACAGAACACATGTATGCATTATTAGACTAGAATTACAGGATGACACCATCATATAAGTTATCTTTTTCTCATCAGTTCATACAGAGTCCAGAAACTGGAGCTTTTAGTTCACAAGTGCCCAATCAGTTAGCCTTTATTTAGAAAATTCACCTGGCCTATCTGGTTTGTTTTTTTTGTCTTTCTGTGTGCACATATAAGCGAGTGTGTGTCTGTGTGCGTGTTGTTTTGGCACAGCAACCGTCACCTCCGTGTTTTCCCGGTCAAATGTCGGTGGTCTCCATCTTGTTGAGCATGTCCACTTCGCCGTTGCTGCACTCCTTCTGCTGCCCGTTGGCTCTCTCCTGGGACAGGAAGTGGCTGCTTTCTTTTGGTTCAGAAGGCACGGCGGGAGGCCCCTCCGAGCAGCTGGTGGCTCGGCTGGTTTCGGTAATGGAGGAGTTGTTGTGGTAGTTGAAGTGGTTGCTGGTGGTGGGTGTTTCCCCCCAGCCGGTTTTACCCCAGGCGAACTTCCACTGGGCCCTCTTCCTCCGCAGCGCTGTCTGGGCCTGGGACGTCAACAGAGTTTAAGTTTAGTCTAGTTTGAAATAGCTCGATGTTACTTAGAGACGGGGCGAAATTAAGTTCCGACCACACCAGAGGGGAAAGCAATTCATCAAGAACCCAGAACTAAGTCTTTATAAGCTGCCGAACAAAAAAAAAGATGAGGAAACGGGCAATAAGTACACGAGGCATCAGCAGGAAGAATGGGGAAACGCTCGGTATGCCTAACGTTACGTGTCCAGCAAGCATTTTGTCTAAAGGTCAGTGTGAAGCTATTTTGACGGTATGCAACTTGTGTCATAGTGTGGATGTGGATACATCAGTTTGCAAGGGTCTTAGCTAACAGTAGCGTCATAGCGTCATCATTTAACTGCACCCCTGGTAAGCATAGGGTGCTAAAATAACCCTTTGACATGCTGAGACTGATGTTTTTTAACTAGCTTCAGGCATTTTGTTAGCCTTTGGTTGCATGCTGTGGGGCTGATTGTTTCCCCACGTGGGTGTGGTTTATCACAGCATCTCTATGCAGAATCTTTGTATAGTATATAACACAACAGTTTACATTATCTGGAGTCATAACAACGGAGTTTAAAATACCTGTGATGCATAAAACATGATAGTTTGCATGTACCTCAGCATTGCAGAAACAGAATATAATTGCCACCAGGAGTCCCTGCAAAGCAATAGGACATTGATTAAATATTCATACGGGAACAGATGTCACAGTGAGAATATCCTGTAAATAATAAATGTAAATGAATCCTCGTGTTTTTAAAAGCACGGACCAAATGAGGGATACCTTATTTACCTCTAGCTGCTGTGAATTTGAATTAGAAACCTGTTTCTTCTAATATTGATACACAGAGCGGCTGAAGGTCCTATTTCCAAAAGCAAGAGGCAGAATAGCACTTGTTTATTCCAATTCAAGAGCAGAGAGCGGCTCTACCAGGCTTTGCGTTGTTGGGTAAACTGATGAAATAGCTCTTTAGTTTGATGTTGTTGCTAAATGAAAGTGAAAATGGAGTTGAATGGCTTTCAATACAAATCCTTCATGCCAAAAACACCAAAATGTGTTTGGAACAGAAAATGTAAACATTTTATTGAGATGTGTTCACGTGGAAAAACTTGCAAATCATTCATGTAGAATTGGTTATAGTTCACTTGACTTCACCCTCTGTGGCGAGCAGCCTTCTGTTGGAACCCTGAACGCGCAGCTTATTGATGACTATACCTGGAAGTGGGAGAAGATGTGTACGAAGAAATCATAGACGGCCCGGCTGATGCGTCCCTCCGGCCTCCAGGGGAAAATGATGAACTGGACTCCCAGCAGAGGGATGAGGATGAGGGTGGCTCTCACCGCCTTCATGTAGGCGGTGGACTCGGCGCAGTGGGTCTCTTTCAACTTGGTGATGAGAACCCGGACGATGTTCAGGAGAAAGAAAAAGTTCACCTGGATAGGTTGAGAATGAAATGAAATGGAAATGGGAGAGACATCTGTCATGATTTGACTAATATAGAGTATTTGACTTGAATGGAAGGGACCACCGTTGCATTTTTTCTAAAGAATGGCAACGACCGGCCTGAGGGTGGCACTATAACGACACCTTTCAATAACATCTTCATGGAAGTTAGTCCCCTATAACCTCCATTCCTGTTTTCATATAAATGGAGAAAGCACAAAATAATTCTGATGGTTTTTGTTGTCAATTTCCTGGCAACAGTTATATTGAACCACACAAAGGCAAAAACCTCCCAAGTTAATTAATGATGTGTGTATTTTCAGTACGTCAGTGTTTAACCGTTACAAAGTTACTAAATCCAGTGAAAGCGCCACAGGGTTTAAGTCAAAAAACTGCTTGCGTATTAATATCAGCATATTAATATCAGCATTGTTTGGCCATTTTATCCTGCCAATCAAGCCAGTATATTAGAAACGGACTGCGGTGTTGTAGCAATCCAGATTGGTCTTGGTCTCGAGACCACCTCTTGAAGGTCTCGTCTCGCATATTTTCTCGGTCCTGTCTCGGTCCCAGACATAGAATTTTATTTCAAGACCGGCCAAGACCACAACTGCAGGGATATCACTAAATACAATTCACCTCTGCAATGCTTCTCATGGTACACATATACATATATATGTGCATATATACACATGTTTTTTTGTGGGAATGTGGATCTTTCAGAGTGCCTATGGTTTGCCAGTTCCACATTTTATCGCCAGTGAGTTATGCAGTTTTGGGACTCGCACTGGTCTGGTCTTGCTCATGACTTGATCTCGGTTCAGGACGTGGTCTTGGCTACAAAACTGACTGCCGCCAGTGTAATTGAATTGACTATATTTGCATCTGTGCCAGCGTGTGTTTGCATTGTGAGTTTGAGGTTTTTGAAAAGCAGTTGGAGCAAGATTAAATCTGTTCATAGCAAGCCTACATGATGTATTTCAATGTATACTTTTATTAATTACTCACAAGTAGTGCAGCTTGAATGGGCCCGTGAATAATATAAAGCAGGTATGTTTGAGAGCTGATCCAGCACCTGAAACAAACACAAACAGCGAGAAAAACTGAAATTTCGGACACCAATCCAGTGAGATTTTATATGTACGCCGACATAAATAAGCCTGAGGGCCTAAAGCAAAGCTTGAATCGTTCATCATTAGTGGTAGACTCAGCAAATAAGAGGGCTCACGCAAATACCACTTGATGAGACAAATCAATATGTTAGAAATCCTCTCAAGCGGAGCAGAAGAAGGTCACGGGAAGGAGAGAGAGAGAGAGAGAACACTAAGCTTAGTTATGTTACAGTAGAGTGCATACTGCAACATTCGTGGCCTTGATCTGGACTTGGGCTTCGCGGCTGTGACAACAGAAGAACAACAAAAGCGCTACATCTTACTTGTCGTCATAGAAGAACCCGCGAGCCACGGCATACGTGATGGCAGGAACAAAGGGAAAACCTTGGGACAGAGAGAGAAACACAGACAGAAATATCAGACCGACGTCCTGAATCTCTAGAGAAAGGTCTGCGGCTGCATCACAACCTTAATCAACACCTATAGAATATAAGTTATTAGTTTAGTTTCGTATAAAGAAAACCATTTTTATTCATATGCTTTTATTTTGGTGGTATTCTTTTGACCATGCTTCAAAAAAATAGTTCGACATTTTGGGAAATATTCGTACGCACTTTCTTGCCGGGAGTTAGGAGAGAAGATCGGCCTGTTCAGTATGAAGCTGGAACCGCGAGACGGTTAGCTTAGCTTAGCATAAAGACACGGGAAAACTGCTAGCCTGGCTGTGTTAGAAAGTAACAAAACAGCACCTGTAAAACGCACAAATGAACATGTTCCATGTCGTTTTTTTAAGTCCATACAGAAACCCAAGTCTAAATATAACAATTTGCGGTTTTACAGGAGGTTATCCACTGTTGTTTTTACACACCAGTTTTTTGTGCAAAATTATAACGTCTTAAGTGTTAAGCGAAACTAACCGGCTGTAGCTTCATATTGGTCGCACAGAAATTACGTCTGGTCTTGATCTTCTCATGTAACGCAAGAGGTGAATACGCATTTTTTTCCCCAAGTGTTTAACTGTTTCTTTAAGTTTGCAACTTCAAGCAACTTCCTCAACTCAAGTTGCTATATACATATTAAGTCCAAGGGCCATGTGAAGTTGCAGAATGCGACCAACTGAAACTTCTACCGTGTGCCAAGCGTGTAGGAGAAGTACGGTAGCCAACGCGAAACACGTGAATTGCCGTCTCAAAGGCCAGTGTTTGGTTTGTCCGTTCTGGGCCACTGTAGAAAACATGCTCCCTATGTAGATATCAACGGCTCATCCTAAGCTAACGAAACACAACACATCTCATTTTCAGGTGATTATACACTAAAGAAAACATACTTATTAATATTCCATTTCTGCCGTTCCATTTCCCGCTAAATGACACTGGCCCTTTAAAGAAAGCTTTCAGCTCCTGTACCGACAACAGCGAGTTCAAAGTAAAGGTGACGCGGAGGACAACATCGTTACAGGCACCCTATACCGTACAGATATAAAGACGTGAGCCTTAGAGAGACACACAATAATCCATTACTAACACATAAGAGCTGGATGCCTGCATGAGAGCTGAAATAAAAAGCCCACTTATCTCAGCGCAGGCACATCCAGCCGTCAAGGTTACATTGAATTATGCTGTAAATATGCTGTTTTTGAAGTGCAACAGAAGAATTCACGACTAATTTCAGAGTCACAAATTGCAGAAGCTCTCAGGTGAGTAAATGCATGTTTTGGCACTTGAATTTGGAGGAGTTAACCGTACTGTTAACCTTGAAACTGTCGGTAGCAGTAACTCTTCAGTTGGAGTGTTGAGTTAGCATAATTAGCATCTTGCTAGTGAATGATAGCCATAATTGCCCACAAATTGCAACTGTAATGTATTGCATTCATGCAATTCTTGCAATCTGCTGGCAGCACATCCTTATGCAGTGTGATGCTTAAATGCTGTCTCTGTAGACCTTGAATCTTCCAGGTCCTCCGCCCCACTGTAAATGCATACAGTGCAGTTGTTGTTTCATATGCATACGACCAGAAGATGGAAGCACTTAAACTCAAAAAGGAAATAGTTGGGAAACTCACCCCATCCCAGGACGTAGTACCAGAAGAGCTGCTGTTCCCCGACAAAGACGGCCACGATGATGAGCGTGTGGAGGTAGATGCCCTCACACAGCATCCAGAAGTAGTTGGAGGTGGACGTGTACATATTAAGCACAGCCAGGACCTTACAGCTCATCTGATGGGGACAGGAAACCAAGCCCACAGTTTTGAGTGACGCACTAAGATGTTGGACTAGAATGCCTAACGATCCAGTGGTGTTATGGTGAAAGAGACATTAGGGGACTCACAGGGTTGCTGGCATTTAAGACTTGGGTGTTGGCCACAGTGAGCGAGAGCCACACTATCGTAACGATGGAGTTCAAGATGAAGGAGAGAAACATGTTCTTGTGGAGGGAGATTCTCTGGCAGCTGAGACTCCTGAAAGAGAGACACAGACGGAGACAGTGTACTCGCCTTTAGCTTTTTAAAGAACATTGTCGGACTGAAATTGCATTATTATAAGCATTTTCTTGCCAAACCATCCCCACAATTTAAACTATTTACTTTCTCTCCACCGTTCCATTCATTAGATTGACACTAGAACCTCTCACCGTACCAGTTCACCTATTTTGTCTCCTTTTATTGGTCTACATACAAGCAGCTCATCACACACAAACTGGACACTGAAATAGGAAAAGTAAACGCAAGAGAGGTATTTGACGACTGTCGAGGCGTTGAGAGTCAGACGAGACACGAGGAAAGTCCTGACTCACTTGAAGTAGGAGAAGATGATCAGACAGATGACCAGGGAGACGATAGACAGGCCGTGACCCACCATGGCCAGGTAGTAGATACTGATGGCAAACTGCAGGGAGGAAAAGTGGTTTATTAGTGATATAAATTCACTTATTAAGAATGGCTTCATTCTAAATTTGAGAAGTGAACTAGCATAGTAAATAGTTTGTTTAGGAAAACATCTGTAGAGAATCTGAGCCTTTTGGGGGAAATTCACCAAATGTCAAAGCAAATCAATGAGAGTCACTTCAGAAATCCACAGAGACATAACTCTGCATGTCAGATGTTGAGTTTGTTTTCTACGGATGTGAAGCGGGGAGAGGAAATGGCGTATCAGGGCAGGTGAGGAGCTTCGATCCTACAGAGATTTTTGACAGTTTGGCGATCGTCAAACTGGTTTACAGCCTCCAGTTCAGAACACACAAGTCAGCGAAGTCGAGACTGCAGTCCGCCCTCGGTTCACGCTGTTGTGCTCAGCTGTCCAAGCGGGAAATAACTTCTGACTATCAGATGTCAACGTCTGTCATAAACCCTTCTGGTGTTGTTTCCTGTAGTGTGTTCAGATTACATTTAGGACACCATGCAAAAAGAAAATAGGTGCAATGTTGCATTTCGTCCTCTAACAGTTCACTCTATAGGGTTTCAGGGCAAGTCAAACAATGTTGTAAAAGTAGTCCAGGAACATTAAACTGTGCTGCACCTAAAACTTCAAGATAGAAAAAGACAACTTTTCAATATCACCACTGTTGTATACTCTCTAAATATAAGAGGTTACATTTTTGAAAATTCAATTGTGCACTCAAATGTTAGCTTAATCTTTAAGATTATTCACAATTGTGAATGTCTTTGTGCACTTTTATTTTATTTTAGTATTTTGAACTCTTTTAGTGTATGATTTCCTTTTGATGTCTCACTTTTTCTTACTATTTTAATATTCTACCTCCCTGCAGGGAAATGTTCTTTGTGCAGTGTCCCTGTTACAAATGAATATGCTTGAATACATTATTTAAAGGCACATGGTTATGTGCATCAGTCCACTTGAAAGAGGGCTGCAAGCCTGGTTTTTTTTGGTGACATTCACCTAATTTGGTCAAAAGTTTAGAACTTTTCCAAACACCGGCAAACCTCTGCTGACCCTCTCATACGCATCGTGTTTTACCTTGAGGTTGTCTTCAGTGTAGGCCTCACACTGGGTGTAGTTAGTCCAGACTCTGTTGCTCTCTGGGTGGTGGAACCACTGTCCACCAGGATTACACACTTTGGTCACCTTCTCTGTTGAGACATTATAATTTACACAAACGGTAACATTGTTTACGGTTTTCATGAGAGACCGTTAGTTATTTTATGCAAATAAAACAGAAAGCAAAAACACAAAAAATTGTACGTGACAAGTTGTCAAGACACTTTATGTTGAATTAAACCAAACCTCGGAAAGTAAAAATACATATCATATAAGACACAAAATGAACAGCTGTGCTTGCATATGTGCGTGTGCCTCAACGCCTCACCAGCAGCGTCAAAGTCGAAAAAATATTCCGGACACATCTGCATGACAGTCCCTGGAGCTGTGTCCTCCCAGCACAGCCAGCCGTCCCACGTACGGTTACAGAAATGACCTGCAGAGGACATGACATTGGAACTGGCAGAGCTTTTGCGGACACCAGACATTAAACATGCGTGTGTATGCATTCGCTTTTCAAATGAGTCCTAAATACAACACCGCATGCTGGATAACAATGAGATGAGAGCGAGCGCGTTTCAATGCATGCACAAGTGAGGCACCTAATGTTTCCAAAAGACCGTCTTAGCTCTAAATACTGTGTTTGTTGAACAGTGTCTCCATCCCTGCCGCTAAATGCCGATTCCATAAATTGCATTATATGTTGTATGTTTTAAAAAGTACACAAAACCGTCATGAAAAACAGATATAAATACTGTACAAATATACAATATGCAGTAACCCCACAGGGAGAGCCTTTCCAAACATCCACGCTCTAGCACACGCTGACGCACACACACACACACACACACACACACACACTAACATAGAGGCTACATCAACTTTAACGTTACGCTACTGAGCAGCCGGCATCTGATCACGGTCTCGGTTGTGCCTGTTAACGAACCAGGCCAGAGAACAGGATGCTCTGTATAGGACGGCCTTATGAAACAGTAAGTTAACGGTAATAGATATAAAGATCCACATTGAAACTGTACGGTGAGAACATTGGAAGAACATTCGCTGTTGCATTTTTGTTTTTTGACCATCGCACATTCATATTGTTTTTACTATTCAACTTCTTTCTCTGCTCTTTTATTATAAGCAAGGACTCAAACATATATTCATCCAGACTGAATGTCAGCTTGTCTTAGTAAACCTTTAAGAATGACAAAGTACCAAAGATTTAACTACAGTATTTCAGAACTAATGACCACTTAACATATTAACTACAACAGCTGTGTAACCGGTCTGTGCTGTCAGCTGGCCCGCACAAAGCTTGTCAACAATCGACGGAAACCTGACGGTACCAGGTTGTACTGTGGCATGCTGGGAAAGGGAAAGGGATCACAAAATAGCATTTCAAAGGCAGTGAAGTACTGAGCGGGAGCAACAGGCGCTGGGAAAGAAACAAAGGGCAAGTTTCCTTTCTTTCAGACTCACTTCCTCTCTCTCTCTATCTTAGTGTGAGCACACATTCTAAACTACTAATAGGTAGGACAGCCAGTAATGCATTCATCTAAATCTCCTCTTTGTTAGTAACTGTACCGAAGATACAAATTTAAATAAATGTGTGTGAACGTATTTTGAAATTAAGGAATTACAATTCATCTTGAAATTGAACTTTAATTATAGTCATCATATACATTAGGTACAAATATATGAAATGTAACTTCTGCATTTAACCCATCCCTAGCTCGTTGGGAGCAGTGGGCTGCTGAGAAGCGCCCGGGGAGCGTTTAGGGGTTTAGTGTCTTGCTCAGGGACACTTCGGCACAGGACTCGTAGAACCGCCGACCATGCGGTTACCGGACGACCCTCTCTACCCAATGAGGGGGGGGACATTGCTGTACCACATTTCATTGCAATCTACCAATAGAATTAAAGTCAGGGGATCACCAAAGTCAGTAGGATTCATCCTCTGGGGACCATGAATGTCTGTCTAAAATTAAAAAGGCAATCCATCCGATAGTTATTGAGATACTTTAGTCTGGAACCCATGGAATTAATGGCAAGGCAATCTAAGCACAATGAAAACGGAGTAGTTTTAAAATATATCCTGTCTTTAAATGTTTTACTGATATACTTCACTTGTACTGATATAAGTGATTCAATTTGCAGAGAGAGTGATTTCATTAAAAGTGCTTCAGCACTGCAAATCAGGTGCGAAATGTTGCCATTAACATTTACCATGTGGTACCAGGACATCTGTTAAAGAACATCGAGGCGGTCTTCTCACCTTCGTCTGTACGCGGTGGATCGTGGATGATCTTCATGTAGCACTCGAACTGAGCGGACAGGATCTCCCGTCGGGACTTTGATAGTTCGGATATGTTGCTGAAGTTCTCCTGCTGCTCGTCAACCTCCTCCTCCATAGTCGCCAGGGACCCCACATCCTGACACTGGGACACCTGGGTAAAGACGTAATGTGATTATTGCACAAGTTGTGATGGGAAAATGAAAAGAAAGAAACATGTTGACTGAGGAACAGAGCAAGTGGGTTTTTTTAGGAACACATGTAACCGATAAACACTTATATATAATGGCTAAAATGTAAGGTAATGGTGGGAAGGTACCGGAAAGAAATGATACTGTATGTAAAAACCTGCATAGTGTCCACATTTATTGTGTCAAAAGCATCTACATGTACGCAGACACGCACACATGATTGCACTCACCTCTGTGCACAACGCCAGTGCAACTATCAGTGAGAGTGTCAGGGTCTTCCACATGTTTCTAAAAGATGAAACGAGAACAAGGACAAAGCAATTATTAGACATTTGTTCACACCAGAAGCCGCTATTTGTTCCAGGACTGTGGTTCTTCAAGTATTCTACATATGCAGCATAACACAAACAACTTCTGCACAGCTGAGCTTTGAGCTAAGTGCTAATGTCAGTATGCTAACACAACAATCTTAATCTTACTTTATTGTATGTATTATAATAATTACACAACAATCCGTAAACCTAATGGCAGCTTTTGTGACTGAGAGTCCCTGAAATAAAATAAAAAAAGGCCTGTTGTGATTTAAATTCAAATGGTTTGTGTGAGCTTGTGGTCTCACAAGTGTGCGTATATGTATGTCCGTTCACGGTGTGTGTATTTTCTCATCTATCAAGACAGGAAGTTCATGCTCGCCACTCAGGGTCAGAGAAAACAGATGTGTGTTTGTTATTATTTTGAGGTGAAAAGGGCAGCAAGTTCCCCTTAGCGTGTCCTCTCTAATGAGCCAAACAAGGGTGAAATGAGTCCTAGGCATAAGAACTCATAAGAGAGAGAGGGGTGACAGAGGCAGTCTCTGAAAAACAATACATGATACACAAAGTGTCTCTTTGGTGGGGAAACATGACGGGCTTTATCTATCTACGAGGGAGGAAACTGGCTACACCTCAAGGCCAGCGTGACGCCACATAATAACTTCAGCTGTGTCCTTTCATTTAGTTGTAAATGCAATAAAATGCTGGAATGCAGAATTGTGCTGCATGTGCCGCCTTTGGAGTTGAAGACAAAAGGAGCCAATCAGCTTCACGCTTATTAAAACCCGGCCTCCTCTCGAGCACTATACTCTGAAAAGGTGAATTTGTCTCCACAGCGGTAATTACGTGAACTGCCGTCATCCCCGCGTCATCAAGTGAATTACAGACAAATGTAGCAAAATGACGCACGTTGAGAATTGTCACACAATAAAAATGATTCATGGGTTTGAATGTTTAAGTGGTTTGATATTGTCAAACTTGCAGGTCAAAATGTTTTAGCGCAATAACTGTTGACAGATATTTAAATGATATATTGGAAACATAACGGTTCAAGAGAAAAAGCGCTAGTTTGAATGTTATAAGCAGTAACAGAAGTTCATGCCAAAAAGCTCCTCTAGGGTACAGTAACACAAACACTTTGACAGTTGAGAGCACGGGAAAGAGACGGAGAAAGAAAGTAGAGAGAAACGTTTCTGCGTCAGGAGTTGTGAGGGTTTCGGGAACCAGAGCTCTGAATAGTACAAAAATAATCATCCAATCTTTATTTGGATTTTCCTTTTTCTTTCCATCTACTTGCTTACATAGCGCAAGAGATGCGTGACTGAGGGGAAGAAAACACATAGCACATAGCCCAGATTCAACTGAAGCATCTTAATAAATGATGTTTAAGGGAGCATTCAAAGCAGAATTCATTACATTCTCAGTGATTTTGTGCAACGACTCATATCCAGAGGGAGCGATGTGCAAAGGTTGTGCAGAAGTAAGCTGTTTTGAGTCAACCCAAGACGCAAAGGTAATCATTAAAACATCTGCAGTACGTAAGCATTTTAAATGTATAACCTCTCAGTAACTGTTGGACTCAGGATGTTGCACAAATTACAGAGAAAATAGGTCCCTCCACAAAACACAATCTAATATTGCATGCTTTCTATTGGCCGGCAGGGGCGACCCCTCTGGTTGCAAAAGAAGTCAGATTGTATAGAAGTCTATGGGAAAATGACCCTACTTCTCACTTGATTTATTACCTCAGTAATCATTGTAAACAGGAATTTATGGTCTCAGTCGTTAGTTTCAAGTTTTTTTCAATACAACATGATGTTCAATAAGTAAATTATGGTCTCAAGCAAGTACACGGGCAAGTACAGGTCCAAAACTTCAAACATAACTGAAGACAAACCGACGAAGAACAGAGGAGCCAGGCTGTATGAATAGGGACTGAGTACTGGTGGGAAAAGGTGAGCAGGAGCACGGGTGACTACAGGGCTGAGGAGAGACAGGTGAAACTAATGAGGGCAGGGCAGACAATCAAAAGGGCGGGAAAACAAACAAAGGAAGGAAGTAAAACAAGAGGAGCGAACTTCAGAATAAAAGCGGGAATGACGGTCCAGGCTAAACTTAAAAAGTCAGAGGACATGAGCCGGACTGTGACGAAAACAGAGATTAATTTATAACTAAAACACCATTCAATAACAACCGAACAATGAATGCCCTTCTATCTGTTATGTACAAAGTTGCCTCTGGCGATGTATTGTTCCCCATCCGGACATCTAAGTGAACTGTAAATCCAAGGACACACACACACACACACACACTCACATACACACTGAAATACCTTGGCAGTACTCGCTGTGTGCCATTGGAACCAACGAACACAGTTATATCATGTGAACTGCAGCCAAGTAGTTTGGTTCGTCTTTTGTTTTCTGGGAACAATACAAGCTGGAAGGTCAGATACAGATGAAATACTTACTAATAAAACAACGAGCACTCTGACAATATGAGCTGAGGAAGGTGCAGAGACGCAAACATCACAGGGAAATGGAAACATGTCTTGCAAAACAGTTAGAATTAGGTTCATATTTGAGCTTTAAATGTCAATAAAATAAAGATTTGTGTCATCGTCTGGATAAACAACTTATTTTTTGTGTTCAGACATTCTTCCCCATAGGGGGACATGCGGAAAAGAGGAGTTTAAACTCGGGTCTCACACACACACACACACACACACACACACACAGGCGCACATCTACCCGACCACTCTATTGTTCTTTCTCCTCTCTCGTGTTATCTCTCATTGCTGTTCTTGGACAGTGTTTCCTCTCAACCTGCCTCTTTCTCCTCTGTCTGTTCTCTCCTACACGGTCGTCTGTCAGCGTTTATCTCGGTCGCTCTGTCTCTCGTTTGTGTCTGTGTGTGTCCCTGACTCTGCATTTCACGTCCCGTTGGTCAGCTCGATCCTGCAAAGTGATTCAGGGTTTAAAGGGTTTTAACGCAAAAATCCCCCAATGACCCTTTAAAGGGGAGCTATACCGATTTTACACATCAAAGTCTGTTTACAGGTCTCGTACTGCAGATATGACAGAAGTTGTGTAAAGCCTTCCGTGGCTTCAGAGGGAGCTGCATGAAGTCAGATTCTGATGCAATAGTTGAGATCAAAACTGTTACACTCTCCATCGTGAGTCAAACAATATTATTAAAATGTTAAATTGGTTCTATTTTACAAATGCTGTTTCTGTCTCTGTAGTCAGGTTTAATTTAAAGGATACGTCTGGAGACATTCAATATTTTTCTTACTGTCATTAAAACCCCATGATAACCTAAACCAGCTATGAATTGATTGAGAAGTATTGCCTGTGTATGCAACAACTGTTAAAAACTCACTGGAGCACATGTTACACTGGGTGACATGCTACTTCCCTACAATGAACATGGGTCCTGTCGTTTATCTTGAGTCCTCAGAAATGCACTAAAACTGGGACTGAAAATAGTCCCCAATAAATATACAATGTCCTCTTGCTGGAGTGTCTGCTGCTGTGTAAATAGCACCACGGCCAATGATATAAAAGTAGATCGCTGATAATTGTTGGTGTCTCTGTTGGTACATACATCTCCCGATCTCACTCATTCCTTTAAAGGAGTCTTGATTTCTTCCTCCAGCGTGATGTTTGGATGGTCTGAGTCATTGTCCAACTGGAATGCTTGTCTGGTAACAGCTGCGGAAAAACACTACTGAGCCACAAGTACACCATGTGTGGGGAAACTTAAACTCATAATATCACACCAGGAGAAAGCCATACAGCAAAAATAAAAATATATATGAAAAAATGTCAGCCTTCAAAAAATCCTACATCAGACCATATAATGCCATCAATCTGCTGTCGAAGCTGCTGAAACCAATGCTCAGGACCGAGGTGTCTCTTGGCAACCGGAGCGCTCAAGATGAGTGATGTTTCCAATGAATGCGTCTATTGTCTGCAGAAATCACGCTCCGGGCAACAAGCACACAACAATCACAGTGATGAAACGGTCCTGTTCGTTTCAGGAAGCACACTGAACAGAATCACAACTGCTACCCAGAGGTGACCGAACATTCAAACAGCTTCCTGTCACTTTAGGCTAAACTGCCACGTCAACAAGGGTTTCAGGCAAAGAGGTGGAAATTATGACTACCGGTACATTAACAAGGGATTAAATATCTATTGAATGTAAAGACGAGGTTATGATTGGATCAAGGAGGGACACCAGACAAATATATGAAGAAATGTGTCTGAGCCTCAGGATCCTTTCCAAGGGAGACAAACCTCAACTAAGGAAATTAAACGTGCATCTCCTGAGACCAAAAGTCCAAATAATGCATCACGATAATAGAACAAGTAAATGTCAGCGGTATTATTGTAACCCTATTTTTCTCAGGATGTGGCTCACTGGGACGTAGTCTGCCACAGACCAGAGGCTCCCAGCAACAGACAACAAAGTGGGAGGACAATATCATTCATTTAGAAAAAGCTTTCTGGAGCTTTGTTAAAAGAACAAGTTTTGTTTTGTTTCATCCCCTTCAAATGTTTACCTATTATAATATTTCATACATTAAGTTACTTACTGATGGACTGCTGTCATCTCAACCTGTTCCCGCCCCTCTACATCAATCAGTGACGTCCTACATTTCCCAGTGTCCCTCTGGAAAACATCCAACAAATGGTAATTTTCCATTTAGAAGCACAAGTGAACTCTGCATCCTCTGCAGTGGATTTCTTTACAGTGTAATGTTGAATTAATGACGTGCTGACACGAAAACCTGTTGAAACATATTTGATCAAACTCCACTGTAGATGCTAAAACTATCTACTGTCTCTATGTCTGGTTAGTATCCACCACAATGGAAAACCCATGAGGACTCTCAGTGTACATTTATGTCACTCCACATCCTCAAACCTCACTGTGAGAGTCATTCCGCTCTCATGGGATCATGGGCTGATGGGAAATCCAAACATTGCTGTTTTGTTACACCAGATTTTGCTCCTTTGGCCATTGCACCCAGTAAAACGGACCGCAGAGGCTGCTGTGACGTTTGTCCCGACCCCAGAGGTCATTATTGCCCGAGGTAATGTTTTTTATGGGAATTGGGACTTTTGATATCAGCTGCAGGGACGTGCGCATTTCCCTCAAAAAATGCTGTAATTGGATGCAGTTGCTTTTATCAAAGTAAATTTGATAAAATACAGACACACGGATGTAACATATGCTTCTGGACTAGAAACTTACATGAAACATAATTTAGGAGCCTTGAGAGCAAATAGCTGGAATTATTCTGCTGCTGTCAACAACACAAGAGAAAAGAACATTTCATTATCAAATGACGTACTATTTAAGGAAACAAAAACAAGTCCAAATTAAAAGAAAACAATTGAGCGTCGTGCTGCAGATGGGAGTGTGTTTGGCAGAGATGTGATAAAATAGCAGAAAGACAACAGCAGGGAGAACCAACGGGAGCAAAGCACACAGCCAATCAGTGCAGAGCTCACCAACAATGAGTAACAATGGTCCAAACCAAACCACAAACCAGGGCTGCAATTCACAATTGTTTTAATTGTTAATTGCTGATATTAATTCCAAGGGGATTTCTTTAAATACAACCAGCACAGATTTACATTTGGGAAGATAGAACCAGAATTATAGAAACTGAAAACACAACACAATTGCCAACATCTAAAATTGACGATCAATTATTAGAATTAATTAATTTTCTGTATATCGTGTGTTCCATCCACCAAACTCTTCAAACTACTACTATCAGTACCAATAGGCCTATACTCCATAACATATATACTGATAATAATTCAGTAAGTATTGAATTATTATCAGCAAAATGTTCTTAAAGTATCAAACGTATACATTCTGGTCCCACTGTTATATTATTGTATATGACACTACAGTTAATTTACTCTATATACAGATAGTTCAGTCTGGTGGTTCCCAACACAGGGGTCAGGCCCCTAACAAGGGTCACAAGATAAATCTGAAGGGGTTATAAGATGATTAATGAGGCGGCAAAGAAGGAAAAACATCGTTCTGTTACAAAGTTGTGTCATCATTTCTGTGGGCTTTGGAGTGAATCTTTGCTTTTTTTGTGAACTATTGAATAATTCTCTTTGGGCCTCAAACTGTTCTATATATCATCTGAGAAGTTTAGAGTCTGCTTTCTCTCCAACATAATGAACGGGGCTACATGGCATTCGGCTTGTGGAGCAAAAAAAAACAACAACCAAAAAAACATTTGAAAAACTCAACAGCAGCGTCTCTTTCCAGTAATCAACCAGTAATGGCCGAGTGCCATCTAGTCCCATTATACTGGAGAGAAGGCAGACGTCTCTAACGATATCTCTAACGATATCTCTAACACTCTGCAGTCTACACTCTGGACTGATAAATAGCACTACAGGTAAGAGGAAACATGTGTACTTTTGAGGAACTGTTCATTTATGTTCAGCAGGGTACATGTGCCTAATTAGTTTCCGCCACTATGAATTGATCTCACCTAGGGATGCTCTAAAAGGTGGTTTAACCTGACACCGTGCACAGCAGCTCATCTAAGCTGCATCTTCTGCTCAGTGAGACGGATTTAGTTCAGATTCAGGGATGACGAATTCAGGGCTGAATTCCCTCTAACAAGCTGCTGTCGAACTGTCAGTGAATTACTAGCTATCTGGGGAGAAAAGTGTGTGTGTGTCTGTTGGTGCACGTCACACATTATTGCTATTTATTTTTGATTCCAGCAGCGATCCAGAGAGCAACAAACCCCCTTGTGTGCATGTATGAATGTATATGTATGTATGCCAGGGGAGGTGGAGGAAGGATGAAGGTTGAGGAGGATCTTCCTCTGTCGTCCTGCAACCGCTTCCTCCCTTCTCTCCCCCCTCCGCACGTCTAAACAGCCCAACAGGTTAAAAATAAGCCATTGTTACACCAACACAAAGGGACATGGAAGGGACTCGTAGTGAGATGACAAAGCCTTTTAATATGAACACACAAAGCCTCTGTTAGACAATGGAAAGGTGAGGACATTTACTATTACGGAATTATCTGAAGTAGGGCTACAATTTATGATTATTTTCATAATCGATTGTTATATCCGCCAGGAGATTATGTATTTGTCTCTGTGTCTGTCTGTCCATGCTAATCTCTCATACTGATGATATCTGTCGTGCTCATGTATTACTGTACGCTCAAGGACCTCTTGTGGTTGCGGTGATTCACACTATATCATTTTATTGGCAACATATTTTATTTTATTGACTGTTTTGTCACTGACTGCTGACGTCACGACTCATAAACCGGCCGTTAAGAGCCGCAAGTGCTCAAGCCCTGCTTCAGTTTGGACTCTTGTTTGTTCTTCTCTTGATTGGAAAGCCTAACACTATTGTATGTATTTAGCCTATTTATAACTATTGCTCAGCAAATGACAAACTGAACCCAGTGCTGACTACAACGGAGTGCATCTATCCATGTAGGAGAGCTCGTTAGCTGTCACTTTTCTTGATTCCTCAATCAATCGATTAAGCATTTGGTCTCTAAAATGTCAACAAACCGGAAAGAAAATGTCCATCGCAAAGACATCTCAAACTTTTCTAAGTCTGACCAACAGCCCTTATCTTGCAGCTGGATTCAAGCGACGTCACATGACGTCACATGACCACGATCCGACAGCGCTTCTCGATCGGAGCTCATTTCCACCGATGACGATAGTTTGTAAACACGTCCTACCTGTCACTTTATCACTCCTGTACACCAGTCTACCACAGTATTATATGTTATGTAAAGACTCAAACTAGTTGGAAATTAGATGAATGAGAGCCATTAATTCATGTTAAATGCAATGAGTTAAAAAGTATTGTGAACCTTTAGAGTGAGCAAATAATTCTTTGTAGGTTCCTCACGAGGAACACATTTCACATCATACACATTCCTGAGTCAATGTTTTATATATATATATATATATATATATATTGAAAATATGAAATAATGCATCTTTAAGGGCAGCTACTTTGACATGCAGTACACCTAAAAATGAATTAACACACAAAATCCTGTAATGACGACAAGAAGGTTCAATTACAGGTTTAACGGGGCACTTCAAATGCCCCGCGTATCCATCTGGAACATGAGTTTATCTGCATACGATCTATAGCGTAACGTTTCTTTGCACATCTTTTTAACCCCCATCTGTTAAAGTCCAGTGCTTTCAGTGGAACGTGGTGCTCCTCACCCCTCGAGAGCCAGCGCACCAGCAAGCACCCGGATTTACGACATAAAACCGAGCTGTTGGTGTATGAGTGATTACGGACTTGGTGGTTTTCCCATAGCTGGACCCAAATATAGCTCCTCCAGCTTGGAGCTACGCCAGGCCGTGTCTTTGTGTGTTTATTGTCCCCGGGGGCTACAGAAGCAGCAGGGGCCCGCACAGAACGGAGAATAGAGGCATCGCTCCCTCGACGCGATGGTCGAACCACGATACGATCGCACTGACATCCCCCTCAAGTCCTCCATCCGAGCAAGAGCTAAAGCTCTCCCACCAGACAGCCGACTGCCGTTGCCTGTGGGCCATGGTGAGAGAGAGTCCCCCCCCCCCCCCCCCACCTATCAGTCAGTGTGGGAGGCAGCACACCCTGACACAGTTCTCAGATATGGTCAGCCTGACACCACGTTCATCCCCAAAGCATCTACTCTCATTCTTTTTCTTCATCCCGTCTCTCATTTCATCTCACAGAGGTCTTTCCCAAAAGAATTACCCAAACCCCGTCTTGCTCCGTCGCTTTCTTGACTTAGTCACAAAAGAAACCCTCATATTTCCTCCCTGTAAAAATGAAGACGCAACTCAACTGTCGTCATCGATGAGGTGGCTCTCGTTGTAGAAGCGGCCTTGATTCCCTCAAAGGAGCGTCAACTCAAGTGTTCTACAGCTTTAATGCATGAAAGCAAACACAATAGAGTTGATATTGTTCATAAATCAAATGATAGGAACATCTTTGCCACTCTTCACTAAAAACCACCCTGTAATGACTTGTGTGCAACCCTGACGTGTCAGTTATCTTCCCCCCCCGAGTCTAAAATAAGCCCAAGTTTTTTCAGGTACTTGGATGTGAGGGGGGGGGGGGGGGGGGGTGTTATGAAAGGGAAGGGGGTGTTGACTGGAGAGTGAGTTGGGGGTTGGGGACCAAAGTAGCTACCAAAACACTTATTAATACACTGTTAGCTGCCTGGCAAGAGCAGGCTGTTCTCCAGTCCAAGACTCGCTGGGGCTCCGGTCTGGGGTGAAAGTTTCCCACGGACAGACGCGAGGGTCAGACTGTGTATTAAAGGGTCCAGGAATTCAGAAGCTAAGAGAGGAGCTAAGAGAGGAGCTAAGAGAGGAGCTAAGAGAGTCTCAGATCGATGTCCTGGGAGCGAGGGTTCCAACTTGGCCACACTTTAAAGCGTGTTCCTGGAACCAATTACAGACAGAAACCCACGCAAAGCAAGCAGGGAAATATAGCGTATATAGAGGCCGAGGATGGTATGACAATAATATTAGAGAGCTTCACTTTATTACAGAGAGTGACAAGTAGGATTGCATATATATAGTGGGATGTATATATAATATATACACACACACACACAGTATACAGGTCTGCTTTCGGTGAGGATCCAAGGGAGCACCTCCTGCAAGTCTGTCAGGTTTACATGGGGATTGCAAATGTGCATTCAAAAGTGAATGAAAATCACCCAGGAGAAATGCAAATTCTGGGAGAAAATAACAAAGCACTTGTCAGGCCTGCTGCTGCTGAAAGCAGGTTAAAGGTAGCCCGGCCCTGTGTGTCTATGCTGCCGTGGTATACCTGCATTGTTTCCCTCTGTGTTGGTGCTTTGGATGCGGGCTGAATATCAGCCACAGGAAATCCAACTCTACCGTTCTGTAAGAGAGATATGTTTCAGCTTTTTTTTTTTTTTTGGTTGTAATGACAGCTGAAATCCCTCAGTTGTTTATATTTAGGTTATATTTATAAGTATGTACAGATATACTGCACCTGCAGGTTACTTAAAAGCTGCTTAAAGCTCGATGGAGTCCAAGAGCTCTCCGCTCATGACAGGAAACACTGCCAGCTTCCAGTAAACGACCAAAAAGTCGCTGCAATACTGCCCATCTTTTCTGTCACTTCATTCATTACCCCCCCTCCATCCTGTATGCTGACCATGGGACTCGTCTTCCATCTGCTGTGTTTCACATTAGTGGAGATAATCACAGCGACACACTCTCTATTCAACTCTATTCTATTTCTATTCATATACTTAGAATTGCAACTGTAGAGGCAGGCAACAAGCCAACTCAGGGTGTGACCTTCCCTCAACCTGCATTCATCCTCAATGATAGACTTTGTGACCCTGTGCAGAACATTTTTTTATATTCCTTTAATATCACTGTGAGAACTTTTAGTGTGTCTGTAGCAGTCAATGGTTACTTTATGGTGATCTTAATGTGGTTTGTGATAATAATATTCCTATAGTCTTCTTATGGTAGTTTTGTTCTATACGTATACACTTTACAATCCCCATAAAGACTTTTCTTCATGAACATTATTAGAAGCATTATACAAAAGTTTTATATAAGTATAAATGTTTTCTAATAGTACCATTATTATTTTTGACTCTTGCATAGCCGTAGTTCTCTTTCAACCTGAACTCATGGACACATTTCACGCGACCACATTCAAGTGACGCCTCATAAAACCACTGCAATAAGTGACGCCTGGATTGTTCTGGCAGCCTGATTTTTCTTTTTAAAGAGAGAAAGCAGAGACTCGATGCTTACCTTTTCTTTGAGGGTGCCGTCAAACAGTTTTTTCCTCCAAATATTCCCATGCTCGCATGATCCGCGCAGAGAGGGGACTCATGCTGCCCATCTGACAACACTGACCAACCTCGACTGCTCAGCCACAGCTGTCTAGCTGGGCACAGTGACAAATGCATGTTTTCCTGTTATCACTTTCAAACTAAAACACGCCAATAAAGTAGGCTGCTGCATATGTATTTATTGAGCACACAAATTGAGCTTTTGGAGCACAGGTAGTGACCAATAGAAAAATATGTTCTACTTTAGTCAGATCATACCTATGACACTGCAGATGCATTTAAAAAAATCTAAAAAACATATATTATATAGTCCAATTCAAAGTCTTCACAATTAGCCAGAAGCATGTTCAGGCAGCTAGCCAGAATAAAAGAGGCTTAGGAAACTTGATACCGCACCAGTATGGGTTGGATTCACAATCCTGGTTGAAGGCAAGAGAGAATATTATTGGTGATTTAAATAAATAATAATATAACATGACCTGTATATACTAAATTTTTTCCGAAGTGACAAATTAGAAGCCTTTATTCTGACGGAGAGGATTAACTTCCGGTCACATCTTGGTCGTCTCCGTTAGTTTGACCAAGAAAACGGTCGTGTAATATTTGGACACTTGAGGCTCAGTAGTTGTTTCAAAAACCAGCTGGTACAGGCATTATATTAACAAGAGGCTCGAGACATTAGACGTTTATGTGTGCTGGATTTGTTTTATTCTACCCCACAATGAAAAAAATAAATCCTAATCGAGGTATTTGTGTCACACAGTATCCGTAAAGTAAGGACGTAAGAGCATTACATATGAGCAATAATAATAATACTAAAATCTATAATAATAACAATAACAACAACAATAAGAAGAAGAAAAATAGGAATATTACAATAGCTATGATTATAAAAACAGGAAAAAGCAGCCGTTAAAAACACTGCTGTTTTCAGTTGTAATGTAATGTCATATTTTTGTCGGTTATGAAACAAGAAAAATATATAATGATGAGATAATTTAGCAAGTTATTTCAAGCAAGCAATTTCGTCCTGTGGTTATGTATAAATGACTGTTGTGAGTCATGTCTAATGTGATGTTGATGTCTTTGTTTTGATGTTGTGAGACTTCTGTAATGAGCTTACCCACCGTGATGTACCGAAACCATTCCACCGAACGCACGCGGCCGTGTGGTCATTAACAAACGATTGATTGAATGAAGCTGTCAATGTCCCGATTGAAGAGAAAATAATGATGGATTTATTGTCTGCAGCAGCAACCTATGGTCATTTTGCTGTGAAGTACAACAATGCCATCTACTGTTTGTAAGTCGGTGGCAGTTGGACCACAGTGTCTAACAATACAATGAAAAAACAGGAGAGAAGATCAGGAATGTATGATGTCAATCACTTTAGCCAGTGTTATAGCAAGTTTAATACATAATCATTTATTTGAGGAGTCTGGTACAGGTTCTAAGTCGGCAAGAATTTATTTTGTTGCACATTTAAAGATAATGGACTGAGCGTGCGCATATAAAGTTAGTTTGGTGAGGTTGCATTACGTTAATTCGTTTTCTAGTGGTGAATCATAGGCCAGGTGACACTAAAAAAAATCTTTCAACTGGATGCAATGGATAGCTTATGATCATCAATATTTGTTTCTCCATAAATTACAAATGATATGTTCACTGATATAGTAAACATTTATTTGGGTCTGATTTAGACGCTAATTCTTCATTGTATTTCGCTCACTTGAAGACTACAACGAAAAGTGCGTCCATGGCAATTGAAAAATTACCTCGGACGAAAGATCCATTCAGATTTTCAGAATACTTCAGCAGGGACCCCGAATGCATCATCGTGTTTACCGACCGTCCATTGGTCCATCCTGTCCCAACTCCGGACCAATCACAGCGCACAGGGGGTAGCAGCGTGCGCCCCACCTTGTTTCGATCACGTGACGTGAGTTTACGAAGATGGTGGAAGTTTATTCTTCCTTGAAGTGAAGCACCGACTGAAACCTAAACATACCGCAGACCCAGGGCTTAGGAGTTCACTGCGGCGTTTCCCGTTTGGTTTAACAACCTTCTCTCGGATTCGGGTGAGTGATTACAAAAAGACTACATCTCTCACCGGTGGTATTTGGGTTGTTTTTCCATTAGCCGTGAGACTTTGGGATTTCCAGCCAGCCATGATGATGACACGAGCTAGTAGGCTAGCAGTTAGCCAGGCTGGGATGGCAGCAGACTGTCACAACTGGTGACCAGCTGACATTCAACATGTACTCGGCAGCTCCCGTGGCCACACAGCCGCCGTACATAAACACAGTGGTTAGCGTCAGTGCAGTGAGCTAACCTGGACACACTGTTCCTCACTGAGCGGCTAACTGAGTTAGCGTTAGCTCCTTATCCGTTCCTAGTTGGATTATGTTAACGTTATGTAATGTGAACTAACATTCGATAGTTTAGCGTACCGAACAGGAAGTATAGAGGGGTCACGTTAATGCTTACAAATAGGCAATTGTTGTCAATGACTAGTAAACACACTGGCTACTCGTTCAGTCTGAATTAAACGTATTGGAGTTGTTTGTCGCTGAGCTACGTGTTCTAATACGGAGAGAAGAGCACGCCTAACTCCATTAGATATCCGGTAGTGTGCTGGTGTCGCGCTCTACGGTAACATTGACGTGACGTTCTGTCAAAGCACACAACACAAGTCTCGGAAAGAAAACACAGCAGCCATTACTCAATATAGTCCGTTCTATACATACGGCCGCGAAGCACTAACAGAAACTACAGATAAGTGACGAAACTCATCGGCGCGCGAGCTGAGGGAAACCAGCTGTCAGAAATATGTTGTTGATACAAACACAATGGTTGAATTTACAGCGAAAAGGAAAGAAGGTGAAGAGACAAAGGTTGTATTGTCGTTATCAGGCGTTAGCAACTTGGCACGGGTCGTTGTGTTTGTTTGTGTACTCGTCTGCCGCTGGTTTAGTCATCTAGTGGCTGAATAAGTGACTGCTGGTTGGCCCTGTTATTGGAAATGTGTTTACTATTAATAATCCATGAAAACATATCCAACATCTCGTGACCTGCTTCTTCTTTTTATTTATTTTTCACCTGAGACCTAATTTGTGGTCAAGTTTTTAGTAATTCATGACATAAAATGCCTGTTGTTGTGGTGTACTTTAGGTCAATCCATGAATTTCCTTAATTGAAAATGTGTTATTGCACTCGTGTATGGATGGGGAATATTATCACACGGGACTCCTGACTGCTGTTTCCTTGGAGCATCATAATACAAGCACCTGTTTGTCCCTTGTGATAAAGTCGGTCATCGCGAAGGTTTGTTTCGGGGGTATGCAGTGCATCATTGTTCAGGTGATATTGTTCAAAGTGCGCAGTTCAAGTGCAAAACATCCTCTTGGAGACGACACTCGGAGCTCCTCAGCCACGGAAACGGTGTCATTTGAGGTCGAATCACTGAACACGGTTTACTGGCCTGTGGGTGACGTTATTTAGCTGGTTAAAATAAAATCCAAGTCAAGGCAGGCCATTGTAGAGCTTAATATTCAGCCAATACCCTTGTCTTCAAAACGCAGTCGGCCGGCTCGCGAGGCTGCAAAGTCAGCAGTTGCAATGAATTATTGACGGAGCCTAAAGCAGTAGCCAGAGTGAAAGTTTACCCAGGAGCTCCTCACTTTCTTCTGCTCTGCCATGTGGATCCTGGATTGATTGAGGAGACATTCAGTGACGCACTGACCGGGTCCTAAGGATCACAGGACCTGATTCCCGTTAAGGCTCAAGGCTTTTCTCTGAAGCTAACAGCATAGAGGTGTAACCCTTGTGCATTCCGTCATTTATGGTTGTATACTTTTTTTTGTTTGCAATCAGGTGTATTTTGGCTCTCGGGTACAGAGCAGGCTGTATTTTGGAGTCACTCTCAAGTTTAAAATGCATCGCTGGCTGGTTTATACAGGCAGTATTTCCCCGTCTGCAGGCCTGACCTTTGTCACCTTTTATTACCTTTCTATCATGATGCTACGTCTTATGTGTTTCACATGAAAGGTAACTCTTAACGGGCTTGTTTCACTTCATGCGAGTTCTTCTTATCTTAGTAAACTGAATGCAAATGTCAACAGTTGATGTAAATACTGTTTTCGTGTTGGTGATAGATTCCAGGAAGACGATTTATAAATGTAGCCTCCCCATCTATTACGTTTGATGCTCCAGATGAGAGAGCCGTTATTACATTACATTTATTTGGCGGACACTTTTGCGACCTATAGCGTTTTGGCCTCCAAAGGAAAAGGAGCTTGATATCCTAAAAGACACAGTATTAGTAGTATATTCATGTGGCTGTGGGGGCTCGGTGAGCTTCGTTTGACTTTCAGGTTCAAACCTTTCTGTGTGGATATTGGTTTAAAACGTACAATCAATCTTCTATAGAGGTGTTCGAATGAAGCTTCGTCACAGTCATCACCCTAAAAAAAAAGCTACGTTTAAAAATAAATGTGTGGTATATGTAATTCATGGTGCTGTTAGTACAGGTATCCTCCTCCCTTTGGATGTGTATTGAAAGGCTAAACATTAAAAACAATATGGATTGAAGCTGAATACTTTGTTAGATACAAACATGTTGTGATTTTTGGAAATGATAACGTCCAACTTTGCTCAATACATTTCGAGTTTACAGCGCTGTGGAATCATCGGAAGTGTTTGGATCACACAAGTCAGAATAAATCCTATACATGTATATACTGATAATCTAGTGTAGCCTGATCTTTCTCTGCAACATCGCATTTAGACAGAATGAATAGACATGGAGAAATGTTAATTTAGAATTCATAACGTTACGAATGAAGCTTCAACATATTCGGCGGAGCCCTTTCAGTGCTTGTCTCTCGTATTGCTGGCTAACTGCTCTTGATCGAAATGATCTCATCTGTATGCTGCACATCTGCAGCAGTGTGAAGGTGATTAGTCACCAGCCTTAACGACGTGTTGTCTGCGCTGCAGGCCTTCACCCCCCCAGCCCTATGTCATGGCAAGTGGAGTCACCAAGACGGGCACTTCCAACGGTTACCCTATGAAGGCACAGCTACAAATCATCGGTAAGTCTTCCTCAAAATGAACAGAGCTTCCTCCGTTTCTCCATTTCTATGTACTTGTTTTTTTCTCATTTTACATTCAACATGAGGCTATTTCATTTAAAAGATGATAATATTAGGTATTTCTTCTGACATAAAACTGGGGAAAGCACACGTGTAAATCATACACATGATGATGGCTGAGTTCTATTTACCAGCTTCAATGTCAGTGTCCTGCTATTGTGCCATCATGGCTTACTGGGGCCCAATAGGACGGAGCCATCGTTAATGTTATGCAGTAACACCTGTGCTTTTTCTACTATAACAAGTTAAAAATCATTAATCGGGACATTTATTCTCGCAAGAAGGAACAGAGTTGAAACACATACAGGTTATGCGTCAAGTAGCTGCTCAGAGGTCCGTCTCTGAGTGTCTGGATTATATGCTGCAGATAACACATACAAAGGCTTTGAAGCAGAGTGATTTAGTCCATGTCTGGACCTCGTTTGAACCCCGTCCTTTTGATAAGTTCTTCTGTCAAATGTCAAATCAGCCCCGATCCTTAACACCACAGCCTCTCGGTAAGAATGCGTAAATACAGACGTGCACAACAAATGTACTATCTCCCTCGACGAAAGGTCACTAGAAGATGCTAAAGGAAAAACAGCTGAGATAGCTATTGTGGAAAAGGTTCAACACGAGGTCACAAATGTTATGGAAGCATCTGCCGAGCTTTCGGTGACTAGAACAGAACATTCTTTAAGTTTTACCAACACAAGTCAAAATGTCTGCCGTGATGAAGGCCTACTCTAAGAACTCAAACGGACTTCATCGCAGTCACGTTTCCCCATTTTCTGTGTGATTTATTGTTTTCCATTTCCTCTTTCTTTGTGCACCCAACATGACTTTGACTTTTTTTCCGCTGGCACGTTTTCCCGCTCCCTGCTCCAGTGCTATCGGCAAAGCTCAAAGAGAACAGGAAGAACTGGTTCGGTCCCAGTCCTTACGTGGAGGTGACGGTCGACGGCCAGTCCAAGAAAACGGAGAAGTGCAACAACACCCACAGCCCCAAATGGAAGCAGCCGCTCACTGTGTGAGTCAAACTCTTGCCGGCCCCCGTTTGACGCAATCTCGTTTATGATAATCGCAACGTTTATTATTCTGCTGCGAACTCATCGAAAGAGGTTTTTACTCCAGCCAGACCCGCGTCAAATAGTGTTTAAAAAATGCAAATGTTGTGCTGTCTGCATGCTGGGATATGCCACATAGGGACACGCCGAGGGAATTCTAATGTTTGATTGTTCACGGGAAAACATCCCGGAGGCAATTCAGTCAGCTTTGATTGACATCTTACCCTAATTATAATTCACCCTGGTGTGTTTAATGTCACCAGTCTGGTATTCCAGGCAGCTCAAGGCGACCTGGAATACCAGTAAACAAACGCTTGATTTCTGTTGTTCAAGTCCTGATATTGCACTTGTTAAATTACAAAGCGACTGTCCTTTTGGTGACTAGCCCGTATTGACACAGTACAAGAAGTATTGAAGTATTTTATCAGTTACAACAACTTTAACCTGCTCATCAAGAATGAAGCTCGTAAAGGGAAACCTAGAGCAGCGCTTAGTGATCGCTGTCTGTGCAGCCGGGTGAGGAACAGCTCAGATGTACGAACACGTCTGCTGGTGGTCCTGGTGTATTATCTGCTCATTGAGTTAAACGATTAGTGAAACCAGTGTATTTATTTTTGGGTGGTTGATCTTTGAGGAAGAAGCATATCGTGAAAAGAAATAACTGCTGACTGTAGGATTTGGCGTAGCGAATCATAGTTTCCTAAGAAAACTGTCCGAACCTTGAGGAGGTTCTCCAAAGCATACACAAAATAATTATTCTTGCGTAAGATTGCTGGTGTAACGTGTGTGTGTGTGTGTGTGTGTGTGTGTGTGTGTGTGTGTGTGTGTGTGTGTGTGTGTGTGTGTGTGTGTGTGTGTGTGTGTGTGTGTGTGTGTGTGTGTGTGTGTGTGTGTGTGTGTGTGTGTGTGTGTGTGTGTGTGTGTGTGTGTGTGTGTGTGTGTGTGTGTGTGTGTGTGTGTGTGTGTGTGTGTGTGTGTGTGTGTGTGTGTGTGTGTGTGTGTGTGTGTGTGTGTGTGTGTGTGTGCAGTTTTTAAGATCTATAAAGATATGCTATCTCCACACTTACTAGGAATATGTCACACAGCGGTGAGGGAGCGTGTCCTGAACCCTGTTTCTAAACGTCTACTGTACATTCAGCACACCGTGTGACTCCCTGCAGTCCAGCATATTCTCACACACACACACACACACGCGTCCTCTTCCTTGTAGCTTGTCAAGGATCTTCTGCTGAGTGACCTTCTTAATATAGAGTTCTACAGTTTCTCTTGCACCCACGGGGGGGGGGGGGGGTTGGTCTAGTTATTATGTAACACGTGTTTACTATGGGATGTAATCAGAGCTGTGCCCGCAGGTGTGTGTGTGTTTCTTTTTCCCCCTGCGGTTGCTAGCTGAACAACTGTCATAGTGATGGTCATGGACACTGGTTGTCCCTGAATAGCCTCTGAACGTCATTGTCTGTGGGTTGCTTTCACTTCCAGATAAAGACCTTTTGCTGCTCACACAGCCACAGTGGCTGACGGATCGCCAACACGGCGGCGTGTCACCTGCCGAAAGGACTAATGCGTCTGAAAAACCCGCTGAAGTTAAAGTTAACTTTTAATCCTTTTTGCTACGAGAATATAATTGAAAGGAAATGCTCATAAAATTGGACGCACACGTCGGGTGGTCGGAGCCGTGACACGAATTCTGCCGCCGTTCGCGTTTTTGAAACATCGATGAAATGGTGGCGAAGCTGAGGGCCCTCTGAAATCAGATCCCCCGTGGTGGACGTCTGTCACCCGGAAGTATCAATGCCTCGTTTGTTTCAACAGGATTGTGACTCCATTCAGCAAACTGGTGTTTCGCGTGTGGAGCCACCAGACCCTGAAGTCCGACGTGTTGCTGGGCATGGCCACGCTGGACGTCAGTGACACGCTCAAGTCCAACGACATGAAAAGTGGGTGTATGACACACACACACACACACACACACACACACACACACACACACACACACACACACACACACACACACACACACACACACACACACACACACACACATTACACTCATTTTCATCCAAATTTGCTGACTTCCTTTTCTAAATCCTCCTGGATGAGCGTGGCCCAGTTTCAACTAGCAGTGTGTGTGTGCAGCTGTTTAGACCAACCAAACCTGTACTGGCTCTTCCCCACCTAAACCTAAGATCAATGGCACAGGGCATAGCTAGACTACAGCAGCCTCTGTTAGACCCCAGGGGTTTTGGGGGAGACCTGTCTGTTGTGGTAAGCGTTGATGACAAAGAAGAAGAAACTAATACGTTTTTATTGTAATGGAAAAGCCTGAGTCCTCATTTAAAGATACAGAAAGTATTTCAACGCATTTACAGATGTGGTATCTGACTTTTTCAGAGTAAAAAAAAAGCAATCAATGAGGAACTCCACTTAACATTCCTGAGAGATGCTGCTCTCAGGACGTGACGTTTATAGGCAGCTGATCTGTTGAAGTTCTTTTCTAACGTTAACAGTCGTTATTTGTAAACTGCCTACGTTGAGCGGCTGCTTTGACTTTGACGAGAGAGAGAGAGAATGCAGCTCGGCAGCGATCGAACGACAGGTTTTCAGTTGACCGTCTTCTGTCTGTCGTCGTCTCGATGCAGTCTCTGAGGTGGTGCAGACCTTGCAGCTGTGTGCAGACCGGGACCAGTCGGATGTGGTGGGAGACCTGTCCGTCTGCCTGGACGGCATGACCGTCGACTCGGAGGCGTTCGCCGCGGCCGAGGCCGACCATCACAGTGAGTCACGGGAGAGTTCACATCTAAAGCCTGTTGAAAATGTGTTTTTTTTTAATGTTACGGTTTATTTGGCTTGTTGAGCTAAAAAAAAAAGAAGCGAACTGTACAGATTTATGAATGTTTTACTTTGTTTGTCTGTGTGAACAGCTGCTTTCTGCTTCATTCATGTCCTGTGTTTTTGCTTCAGGTACATCAAATGGGAATTCGCAATCCAACGGGGATCATGCCGTAAGGTACAGCAGCCGTGTCCATCTTCAGTCCGGGTTCTCTAGTCTCACATTTCTGGTGTCTGCTTTATTTATCCCCGTCGAACCTTCTTCTTCACAGGGGGAGTCGAGACAGCTCCCCGGCGGTGGACGGCGTAGAGCACAGGTCTTCTCCCAGCTCGGGGTCTCCCTCTGTGTCATCGAGGCCCCTCCGACCACCCAGGCCCTCCAGACCTCCACCTCCAACCCCACGCAGACCCGCCTCTTCGCCAGGTCAGACATTTACTGAAGGAGGGTAAAAAAAACGAAGGAGAAACATGTTTCTTTCATCACATCTACCGGTGTTTCTGCTCCCCTAGTCTGAGGCCGTACGGTTTAACTCTCGTGTCCGATTCTTTCCTCAGCGCCTTCCAGCAACGGCTCTGCACCAGCTGACGGCAGCGATGGCCAGTCGGGTTCTGACACGCCGGTGCGAACGCCGGCCTCAGGACCCTCGACGGCCCCAGAATCGAGTCCGTCGGCCGGCGCCGACAGGAACTCGGCGCCGGCCTCCAGCTCTGGAGCCGCGGCAACCAGACAGCCGACCAGCAGCGCCGCCCCTGCTGTCACCCCCGCTGTCACCCCCGCTGTCCCCCCCGCTGTCCCCCCCGCTGTCACCCCCGCTGTCACCCCCGCTGTCCCCCCTGCTGCCCCCCCTGCTGTCACTCCGGCTGTCACCCCAAGGGTCCCCGCCGTCAACGCCGGGCCGCTGCCCCCTGGGTTAGCTCTCTTTTTTTGCAATCTTTCCACAAGATTTTATTAGAGAATAATCAGAACAACTGTCACTTATGCGTCTTTAAGGCGTCATTATTTTGATAGTTAGCAGTATTGTCTCATCTCCCAATGTCATGCTAAGCAGCAGTAGTGTTATATTGCCCAATCCAAACAACTGACCATATGTTTTGCTGCGTTGTGTAATGAATCGAGACAAAGATGTGAGAGCAAGTTACAGAAACACCAACTTCATCAACAGAAACAGAAACTTCAAGAAGGAAAAAAAATCAATCAACCCCTCAGCGGAGGATTAGTGTGTTGCAAAGAAAGTGGGTCATCCTTGAGCCCAAAGTAGCGAATCAAACTCTGGGATAACATTTACATCACCCCGAGAATAATACAGCAACGCGGCAACGTTAAATCCTGAGGAACTGTTTGGATAAGTAGAAGTGTGTGCACATTAAAGGTGGGGCAGACGGTATGTTTTTAGCATCATATGGCAAAAATTCCAAAATAACGCTTTTGTAAAATCAAGTGGTCCGAGAGAAAACTAGACTTCTGCACCTCCTCTTGGCCGATCACAGGTCATTTCAGAGAGAGGGCGTTCCTATCGACTGTTCTACAAATCAAGATGGGCGAAATATCCTGCAGGAAAACACTGCAAAGTAAACCCCAAAAAAGGAAGACAGGCTTAACTAAAAAGAGAGTCTGACAGTATCGACAAAGTGAAGTGTTTCAGAGATGGAGAGACAATGTTGCTACTAGTTAAGCCTTCTACTCACAGCTGCGGCTACGGCAGTAGCTCGGGGGCTAGTCGTTTTCTCACTGTCAAATCATCGAGTGTTTGAGGCTCTCTGTCAAATCATCGAGTGTTTGAGGCTCTCTGTCAAATCATCGAGTGTTTGAGGCTCTCTGTCAAATCATTGAGTGTTTGAGGCTCTCTGTCAAATCATCGAGTGTTTGAGGCTCTCTGTCAAATCATTGAGTGTTTGAGGCTCTCTGTCAAATCATTGAGTGTTTGAGGCTCTCTGTCAAATCATCGAGTGTTTGACGCTCTCGCAGACATGTTGAGCCCTTTATGAACCCTTACCGTAAGTCAGCATAGGATGCTGACTTTGCCTAAGGGAATTACCCACAAGTCATTGCAATGTGACATTAAACACGGGGTAACCAGTGGACGCATGGAGACGTAAACAAAGAGGACGGCTCACAGCCTGGAGTATTACATTTACTCAGAAACATTAAGGGTTAAAGATGGAACAAAAAATAAACATGGAATCAGAGAATATTTATTTATTTATTCATCAAATATTTGATTTTGTCATAGATTATATGAAGTTACCTCATCTTGTGAGGAAAGAGCCTGAAGACGTTCAAATCAGGGAGTACAAAGTATAAAATAAATACCCACAATTATATATCATATTTTTGGTCGTTTTCATGGTAACGTGATATGTTGCAGCAAAGTGCTGTCCCATTCCTATTTACACAATCTCAAGCCCTCTCAGTCTCTCACACTCAACCACTCACCAGGTGACGTTAGTAAGTCCCTGAGGGTTCAGGGTTTGAGGCTTTAGGGGGGGGGGGGGGGGGGGGGGGGATTGGGCCAGTTTAGCCTTCTGCAGAGCTCACGACTGCGGTTCAGCAGGAGGCTGTTTTTCTCTCCATCTCTGAAACTCTTCGTTTGCAAAGAAAACAGCACGGTAATGCTCAGAGAACTGTTGCAATATAACGGCATCAGAATCACGATAGAAATGAAGTTTGAAGTGACGGACTCTTACTGTAGGAAGTGCGTGCCCTTGCTCGTCTGGTGGGAGGGGCTTATGACGGAGAGGGGAGGGGCTTATGACGGAGAGGGGAGGGGCTTAGGACGGAGAGAGAAGAGCGGCAGGATTTTGAACTTGAACCCACTTGAATTAAAATATGCTGATAGGTTATTATAACATTTTTTGCCAAATTACTGCCAAAAATAAGAACACGAGGATGTGCGAGTGCGAAGACATGAAAGTAAAGTAATCTTTATCTTCCCCGAAAGGCAGGTTGTTGCACAGCCAGTAGTGATACAATCATCACACCAATCAGCACACAAACGACGTAATGGTACAACGCTGAGGATTGTGGGACTACTGGTTGGTTTGGTTTTACATATCACATCAAACCTTCACTGAAATCCATAAGAAGAGATCTAAAAAAGAAAAACAACACACCGTGTATGGGAGCAGGCGACAAATGTGATGCTGGAGAAATGTTTTCAAACTTCTAGCGTATCATTGTTAATGGGAAAGAGCGACATGTGACACAGGTGTGTCTGAACATGATGTGGTTGTGACTAACTCACACGGCCGTCATCGCTTTCTTTTTGTCTCCCTCTGTGTTGTTTTCATTCAGACTGTCATTCCTTGAATACCCTGTTTGAGCCGTTTCACTGTCGTCACTGTGACGGCATCGTGACCTCCAACCGGCTATTTGTCTGCCTCTTGTCGTCGGGTGACTCATGCTGTGAAAGCTGTTGTGAATCCATACCTCACCTAAATGTCTGGGGCCGTGCACCAGTACCCAATGTCCTCACTTTTATTGCCGTTGTTTCACCTAGGTGGGAGCAGAGGGTGGATCACAACGGCAGGCTGTATTTTGTCGATCACGTGGAAAAGAGAACGGCGTGGGAGCGCCCTGAACCGCTGCCCCCTGGGTAAAAACAAGTCCTTCCCTTTTGATCTGTCTTTTCTTAAACACATGCTTCTTTCATTTGAAGTTTATTGGATTCTATTTATAGAATAGAATCTATTTTGTAGGTTGTTGTGTTTTTTTTTTTTCTCCTTGAGTTTATGAGCCGCTCCTTTGACTTCACCGAACGGCTCAGTAACTGTTCTCTATCTGACTCCTGGTGAGACGCCACAGGATCTCACTGTTAACGAACACCCACAGAACACAAGAGAGGTCGGACTTTCTTCACTTCACGCCGATTCATTTGCATCACAAAGTATACAAGTAAACCGAGCTGTCCGGAGTCAACTCGCTTCACAATAGCATTGTTCATTACTTTATACCTCCATTCTACCCTAAGTCTCCCTCCTCCTCCTCTGAACCTTCACCTAGACAAGTTACACTGTGACAAGTCATAACAGAGGGTTGTTTGATTAACCACAGTCTCCTTCCCCACTCGTCTTCTCCTGATTCCACCTCTTCACCCGGGCTCCAAGGCCACTATACTAGACTCCCTGTCTCAGTGACGTGAATAACATATGACAATGATACCGGCCGTTATCACAGGACGAATGTGAATATACACGGATACATTTCGAATGATTTTACACAAATCTATTTTTTCCCACCAGGTCAAATGAGAGGCTCTCTCCATCTTAAAATACAGGGTTACTAGATACTGGTTATGTTATTCACGTGCACTGTTAGTTACAGTAGCTGCTGTCCACTGTCCCTGTATTCCACCAACTTGGACATTTTCTACACAATTCATCTAACGAGCAGCTTTGTTAGCCAAACCTCGTCGTCATCCGAACTGATGATGATGATGATGATGATGATGATGATGGATACACGCTACAGTATTGCAGCAATACGCCAACACATGTAGCGATGCGCCTGTGAAAGCCAGGGAAGAAGAGCGCTAGTCAACGAACGTGAGATGTTGTTCCACATCGCACACTTTTATACTTTTTTTACTTTTAGCACATACTGCAGCTGCCCTAACAAAGAACGCACTCTTGCATTCGGTGTGCATTCAATTGCCACATACCACTTCATAACATGGCACTTTGAACTTTGACCCTCTTGCTCATGTACCCGCTCCGCAGAGGATTGTGGGTCGGAATAGCCAGATAAGGCATGTCGGCCTGGAAACTGCAAAATGCGAGAAATTCTATGTATTGGGGCGTACTAAATCTTTTTCTGGCATACTAAATAGTATAATAGTATAGTAGTATGTGTATCTAACTGTGCTTTCTAATACCCAAACTACCATAAATATACCAGGACGTTCTGTTACACAGGGTCGCATTTTGCAGTATAAAAGCCAGCCTGCTTCTGACTATTCTGACCCACGATCCTTTGAGCAGCAGATATATGAGTAAGAGGGTCAAAGTTCAATGTGCCATGTTATGAAGAAGGACAGTACGTACTATGTAAGGGCAGCTGCTGTAGGTACTAAAACGTAAAAAGTATGCGATTTTTCTTCAAGGATACCCACAATGCATTTTGGTGAAAAACACTGAATGCAAACATAATGGTTTGTGTACATGAAAAGGCTAGTGGGTACCTTTTTTAACTGCCTAAAAATCTATTTTCACACGCAGTTTTTCCTCTGTTGATGTTTACATGGGATTGCGGTACAAACCCTGCAGACTGTGTTGGTTTCAGAAGTCGTACTCACTCTTTAACTTCCTCCCACCGTCTTCCCTCATTTCATTTGTCCTTAGCTGGGAGCGCCGGGTCGACCAGATGGGGCGGGTCTACTTTGTCGATCACATGACGCGAACCACCACGTGGCAGCGCCCCACAATGGAGACGGTGCGTAACTACGAGCAGTGGCAGCACCAGCGCAGCCAGCTGCAGGGAGCCATGCAGCAGTTCAACCAGAGGTTCATATTCGGGGTGAGACTTCCTCTTCCTCATGTGATACCGTGTTGGCGGAATGGGCGTTCATAAACTGGAACATGGCGGCTATTACTGCAAAACAGCCCTCTGGTTCTCCTGTGATGAAACAGCAATGCGTCACCTTCATGAGTTCATGGGGGTTAAGCGTTTTTGCTGAGAATAAGTTTTGCAAGTTCGAAAGCTTTGCATAAAGCTGATGGTTCAACACATGTACTGGTTTCAATGCACAAAGCCAGTTTGTGTTCACAGGCAGAACAAAGTTCTGAGTTAAAGTAGTGACATTGTCTGCAGCAACATGTATATGATGATATTTGTCTTTAAATCTGATGATTTGTTCCGATAACCAAAGTAACTCCATTCGTTTTGTTTGTGCATCAAATCAACACTGTAGTTGTCCGTTGGCTGCTTTTTGATCCATACAAATGATTCTGATTCTGATTCTGTATTCTGTGAAGCTACAGGACCCGGTGTCAGCCGCTCAGAATAAGGAGTTTGATCCTCTCGGGCCTCTGCCGCATGGATGGGGTAAGAGCTTTGCGGCTTTCACAGGCTTCTGAGACCTCATTTAACCTGTGACGGTAAACATTAACCATTCCTCTAATGGTGCAGACTTTAACTGATCTCATTTGGATGTACTAATGTGTGTGTCAAAGTACTCCCCATTACTTTTCCTTTCGATAACTTAATCAAGGCGTTTGTTTAAGATAAGGAGTTTGGCTCACTTCACCAAAGTTCTGTAATTCTGAAAACATCCTACACATCCCCACGTAAACCAGAGTGTGATGTCGTGTACAAGATGGTTCAACAGAACACTTTTAATACTGTGCTTTTAATGTGAAATTGCATGGCTTTGTGCTCAAGCTACGGCAAGCTACAAGTGAACAAACACAAAGAAACGCTCCATTGTTTGTCGACCAACAAGTCTGCAGATCTGCCGACTAATCTGACTGTTGCACAATTTAATTATCCTCTGCTGGGACCTTTCCACTGAACGTGGACCTCGAGCTGCCTCAGTTTGCTTGCTAGCTTGATTTTTGTATAGCGGCTTGAGTACGTCCATTAAGGCTACTACAGTTGACCTGGGGGAAATCACAATATCCATCCAAACCCCCAAAGTCTTGCAACTTAATAAGTTAAAGGACTTTTAAAGGAAGTTTAAGGTTTTTTGTGACAAGTGTGTTTTTTGAGTGCATACAAGTGAAATAACCAATTTGTTACTTTGGCTTTTCAGAGAAGAGAACGGACTCGAATGGCAGAGTTTATTATGTACATCACCACACGCGAGCGACGCAGTGGGAGGACCCACGAACACAGGGGTGAGTTCACATGTTCCACCGTCGTCCTTTCAGATGCTTTCATGTGACGTAGCTTCGTTCGCTGTGTCATTTTAGGTTCTCCTGAAACAAGCCGTCACTAAATGTTGATCTTATCTCGTTCTTTTTTTCCAGTTTGCTGAATGACAAGCCTCTCCCAGAGGGCTGGGAGATGAGGTTCACCGTCGACGGTATTCCCTACTTTGTAGACCACAACAGGAGAACGACCACCTACATCGACCCTCGCACTGGAAAATCCTCACTGTACGTCCTCCACCGTTGTGTTTTCTACTTCCTCAAAAGGCTTGAGACTTGAGGATCACATAACGGTATTACTTTGTTGCTTAGAGAGGCATCAAGTAATCAGATATCATGGACCAAAAGGCCTCTCGACCCATTTAGATAGAGCTACGACCAACAGAACATCCAGAACAGCTTTAAGAGCAGTTGATTGTTCTTCCTTTAGAAAAACAAATATACCGTCCGGTTCGTTCAATACTGGCGCGACAGCAGCTTCAACAGTTCCTCATCACCTGCAGCCATCTTGGTTGTGATTGGCCTGTCAGATCTCAAGTTGCTGGAATTCTGTCCAAATCGGAAGGGGAACCATCTGTCGAGGCAAATAGAATATGAGCTTGCAGATCCGTCTGGTTCCTACACAACTAGATTAACGGCCTTCAGGCATCAAACCTGCGTACTATTGTATCTTGGATACATTTTGCCAGAGGTGACCGTCGATAACACTCTGCCTGTCGTCTTTCCAGCACTTCTGCATTCCAGAAATGATTGACTGACGTGTGCTTCAGTCAGAGAAACGTGTCGGTGCCTAATATGAAACTTGGTGTTACTTGATGCTAATTGGGATGTCGTGTTTTTTTCTCAAATTTCCATCAACCTAAAGTATGTCCCTTGTATTTGACACATTAGTGAACATCCAGCAACAGGTAACTCTTATTCTCCGAGGTAGTTCTGTTTACTCACATCTCTAAATGAGTCACTGTCGCTGAACTTTCTCTATTTTTAGAACTTGTGACGGATTATCCCGACGTGACTGATGGGTCACCGAGTCTTTCTCACGGATGTAAAGCCTGAGTTGAGTCATGCTCATGAATAACTGAGCAGAACATAACTCGAGAGTTACTTTGCTTTGGTTCCAGCAGTGGAAATAACCAGTTTGGTGAATGTGACGATATAAACTGACAGGAGCTTAAAAGAGACTTTATTATGCTCTTTTTTTTTTAGGCTCATACTTGTATTATGGGTTTCTACATACTTTATATTTCTCCCACTGCGTGCCTGATTATATTTGTTTCCACCCTCTGTCTGAAACGCTCCGTTTAAGTCTCTTTAACAGGCTACATTAACACGCACACTTGTCACCTTTCTGCAAAATTCACTGCGTTGAGTCCAAAATGAGTCTCCTCGGTCATTTGTGCAGATCCGATAAGTAGTAAGTGTTCAGTGTGGAGAGAAGTAGGGCTTCTATTAGCATACTTTTTGAAGGTAAAAATCATGGATTGAGCGTTAAACAAGTTAAGATAACAACTTCTCATGCTTTAATGTATTAAAACACGTTGCGTGTCTGTCTGTGCTTCTTTACCTTCACAGTGAAAACGGACCTCAGATCACCTACGTTCGAGACTTCAAAGCCAAAGTCCAGTACTTCAGATTCTGGTGCCAGGTAAGAGTTGGAGCAGTTTGACAGGATTACTGGTTCGTTGTAATTCAGTAAAGATCTCCTTGAGTGAATGTTTCTCTTCCAGCTTTATCAATCGGGGGGAAACAGCACCATGAGCATCGGTAGCTTATTTACGTTTAGTAACCAAGCACGAGTGTAAACAAAGCTTTACTGCATTGTTTAGAAGGAGCTTTTTTAAACTGTTGGATGTTACATTGAAGGTCACTCTGAGTCTGGACATTGTTACACACAATCCAGTCCCATTCTGGTGCCTGTACACTGTCACATGTCATGTCACAGCTGAACTACGATGACTAAATGCCTCTTGATACTTTCCCCTGTTCTCCAGCAACTGGCGATGCCTCAACACATCAAGATCACCGTAACCAGAAAAACCTTGTTTGAGGACTCCTTCACACAGGTACGCCGGCCCAGCAACGCAGTCACACGGAGCTCACTGAGCACCGATGTCTAGAAGATGTGCCTCACCTGCTCTACCTCTCGCTAGAGTGTATGCAGTCAGCTGTAGAGGATATTTGACTTTATTATTGGGTTGCTGTGTTGAGGTTTCAATGAGAAACGCCGTAATGAAACACTACTTGTTCCGTCTTCTGTCACAGTTACTGAGACATTTCACCGTCTTGACTTAAAGCGATGAAAAAGTGAAATGTTATTTTGGTGGCAGCGATGGACTCGATGATGAGGTTTAAATGTTTCGAGTAGGGCTGCAACAATGAATCGATACAATTAGATTATTAAAAGAGTTGGCAACGAATTTCATTATCGATTCGTTGTGTCGCGCGACTATTACGCCACTCAATAAGTCGCGGAGATGTTTGAGTATAAAAAAAAAAAAAGTTGAGTTGAGCGCAGAGCGGAGGTAGAGGAAAGACCACCGGAGACCCGTAACGATGTTCTGAAACACATGGCGGAGGCAGAGAAATCAGTACGACCTCAGTCATCCAAGGTGTGGGAGCATTTCACACCAGTGGAGCTGGTGGAACATGTTCTAGGTAGGGCTGTGCCACATCCAATCAATTTCAGCAAACATCCCACAATGATTTAATGCAAACAAATTAAGGTATCAAACACGTATTACTACTTTGCAGTTAAATATTTAACCTTTATTCCAACATGAAAAAAAGCAGTAAATAACACTTTGATAAATACGTCAGGACATCTTATTAATGTCACCCTCACGGGATTCAGTATAATATATGTATATATATATGTATATATATATGTATATATATATATATATATATGTATATGTATATATGTATGTATGTATATATGTATGTATATATATATATATATATATATATATATTATATATCTATATATAGAGAGAGAGAACTGAGAGACAAAATACTTTTTACATCATTCATCATAATTTCATTCAGTCACGTGAGGCTGTTCATTCCTGATTGTCGGGTTTGATGAGTTTTGATGACTTGGGAAATTAATGCTTTTTTGTTTTTTTATCCGATTCATCGAAAAAATTATCAACAGATTAATCGATTATTAAAATAGTCGTTAGGTGCAGCCCTAGTTTCGAGTAAGTGACGGCTCGTTAGCATAACATGCTTTGGTGATTGCTATCAGGTTTTTTTTTGAGAAGCGCAACCGAGTTTAGGAAAATGTGCTTAAGCCGATGAAGCCAAAATCTATCTGGCCAATGATCAACACATTGTCTGTATTTTAGATAATGAGCTTCAACGCTCAAGATCTGCGAAGGAGGCTGTGGATCATCTTCCCAGGAGAAGAAGGCCTCGACTACGGAGGCGTTGCCAGGTAAGTTTTAAAAAAGCTTTTGTTTATTGTAGTTGCGTTGGTCCTCATCAATAATAATTTGGATATTTTGTAACTTATTGTGTAACGTGTCTTGCCAGTGATTTTTTGAGTTTTTGCAACTAAATTAACTCAATATTTCTCTTCACCAAAACCTCTACAGAAAAAGTCTCCTTAGTTTTTTGAGAGGGTTATTTCTTAACTGTTGTTCCTACTTTTTCTGTAAATGTGCCCTAAAGGGAACGCTCCCTACGGTTTAGTATGTTGCGGGCTATCAGCTGTTGGTGTCCTGTCTTCCAGGGAATGGTTCTTCCTGTTGTCCCATGAAGTTTTGAACCCCATGTACTGCCTGTTTGAATACGCCGGGAAGGATAACTACTGTCTCCAGATCAACCCTGCCTCCTACATCAACCCTGACCACCTCAAGTATTTCAAGTTCATAGGACGCTTCATCGCCATGGTATGGCAAGAAAGATCATCTTAAGAGTAGGTTGCAGGTTGTGTGCTATACAGAGTACAAGAAGTAAGCGCTGTGTGTTTCTGTCCCCTCAGGCTCTTTTCCACGGCAAGTTCATCGACACTGGTTTCTCACTGCCATTTTACAAGCGCATGCTGAACAAGCCGTTGGCCCTCAAAGACCTGGAGTCAATAGACCCGGAGTTCTACAACTCCCTCATGTGGATCAAGTGAGTACAGAGAGCCATGTGGACGGCAAGATAGAGCTTTCTTATTCTGCGGTTAATCGTGGTGTTAGATAGTCCATGTGCTTTACTTAAAAGTTAACTTGTGTATCTGACACACCGGTCTAGTTTTTAATCTTGTGTGTGTTGTGTTTGTGGATGATGTCATGTCTTTGTTGGTCCCAAAATCCGTGGTTTATCCAGGTCGAGTGTTGAGCCTTTTTGAGTGTGTGTTTGAGTCAAGTCTGCGATATCAGTCAGACTCTACAACCAAGTCTGTTTGTAGAAAAGTCACTGCTGATGCATTTCAGATGAAGAAGATGGAAACACGCCTGAAATAAAGCCCATAGTTTGGGAACATCAACAACAGCATGTTTAGTAGCTGTAGTGTAGAGTTGCAAATGTGGTTGAAGTATTATTTTAGACCAGAGGTCCAGTCACTGCTGGATCTCGTTACAGCATCGAGGTCCTCAGAGTTTGGTGCCCCCCCTCTGCTACAACTCTTTAAAGTCTTGCAACTTGTTTTAGTTTTGACTGACATGCTGCAAGTCTCTCAGGTCTGTCAAGCACCCAGTTTGTAGCGTGGGATGTTGTATGAATTGATAACGTGCGTTGTTGTAGCAGTCGTGCTGTAATTGTCCGTGCTGCTCTTTAGGGACAACAACATCGTGGAGTGTGGTCTGGAGATGTTCTTCTCCGTTGACAAAGAGATCCTGGGAGAAATCTCCACCCATGAGCTGAAATCAGGAGGAGGAGACCTCCAGGTCACCGAGGAGAACAAGGAGGAGTACATCAGGTGGATTGTCATTTTAATTCAGCACACAATAATTCCCGCAGTAGATTACATGTCAGGTTGGTTTGACTCTGTGAAACCTCCGGCTATAATGTAGCACATGGTGTTACTGTATTTTTGACGTTGTGAGTGTGATGAGGTGGAGTGTAACATGTGTCTCCCCCTGCAGGCTGGTAGCAGAGTGGAGGATGTCCAGAGGAGTGGAGGAGCAGACGCAGGCTTTCTTTGAAGGCTTCAACGAGGTCCTCCCTCAGCAGTACCTGCAGTACTTTGATGCTAAGGAGCTCGAGGTATGGATCATCATTTATGGGATACATGACGTGTTCTGGGAAAGAGACCTCTGCACATACTGTGCTGTACATATCATTTGTGTTGTAGAAAGATCTGATTGAGAGCTGATATAATATATCAAAAATGAACTTAATCTTTTGATATTAATAACTTGTGTCCCGTTACAGGTGATGCTGTGTGGTATGCAGGAGATCGACCTTGCAGACTGGCAAAGAAACACCATCTACAGACACTACGCTCGAAGCAGCAAACAGATCTTGTGGTTCTGGCAGGTCGGTGTGCATCTGAAGCCGTCACCTGTTAAACCTTTTACGTTAACGTACAGAGACATTAAGGAAATGAGATATATATACTAATCGGTTCAATTCAGATTTAAATGTGTGAATTGTGTTTTGGCAGCACAAATAAATCAACATTTTTTAAAAGTCACCCTTTGTATGGAACTCCGTAAGCAACTACCAGTTTCCCCCTTTTTGTGTATACATGTCATGTCTATTTATTATTTATATATATATATAATAATCCCTCCTCACAGTCCTTTTATTGATGACGCTGTTGAATGACGCCACTTTGTTCTGCAGTTTATAAAGGAGATGGACAATGAGAAGAGGATGAGGCTGCTGCAGTTTGTCACCGGTACCTGTCGCCTGCCTGTAGGAGGCTTCACCGACCTCATGGGTAATAATTACATCAATTCATAACCATTTCAGAAATGTGCACCTATTCTTCATTTGTGGCTGTCTTCTGTTCATTCAGTACTTGTAGTGTACGACCTTGTTTTACTATTTATTTTAAGTTTCTCACTGAGGTTGTAAAGCTCGGTATCAGTGGGAACAGATCGGTTTTGTCCCGGGTTCTTGTCACTGTGTAGCGATGGCTCTTGCTCCGACTGACCCTGTGCTCCACTTCACAGGAAGCAACGGTCCCCAGAAGTTCTGTATTGAGAAGGTGGGAAAGGAAAACTGGCTCCCCAGAAGTCACACGTGGTGAGTTCATGCAAACTACACCAGAACATACACCAAACTCCTAAAGACATTGCTACTTGACTAAGCTTTGGTCCGACCCAGCCTGTTTGTAGCGGTTCATTGTTTACTGCGATAGTTTAGTTTGTCTGCTTTGACATAATCCCAACCAGCAACAAGAAAAGACCTCAAGCCACAAGGGTTTATGGGTATAAGGAGAATGTAGTTCTTTATGGGCCACATCAGAGTCGCATGTGATTTCCATTCAGCTCTTTCTTAAAGAGGTGATGCAATGAGTCCAATGCCAAGCTGAACACATGCGTTTCAACCTTCCCAGCTTCAACAGGCTGGACTTGCCACCCTACAAGAGCTACGAGCAAATGAAGGAGAAGCTGATGTTTGCCATCGAGGAGACGGAAGGCTTCGGACAGGAGTGAGGGAAACCAGGAGAGGTTCGGATAGCGGGTGAAGGAGCGCGAAGGAATAAAGACCACCAGTGTTCAACCGGAGGGGTCGCGGGTTCTAACGGGAGTGTCTCGTCAAAGCGTCTTTGACGACCTGATTTCTTCTTTTTAAGTTTCTCTGCATTAAAGCAACTGGTAAATGTAAGGCATGATTGAGAGGGTGCGCTTTTTCAAAAAAAACGGGGTTGATTTTTACCAAAAAAGCAAACTTTGTTGCTCTAAGATTGTTTTTTTTTTTTTAAGCATCATCCACATCATTGTCATTCTCCATCCTATCCTCACATCTCTCACTGTCATCTGCTTCTCTACTCATGGCTAAAGTGGATCTTTTTTTATGTATGTGACGATAGTAAATGATAGCGACGCCGTAATGAATATACAGCGTGCCCCCCCCCCCCCCAAATTAATGCTCCAATAACAGACAATCTTGGTGCTGCAAAGAGATTTGGGCGACTTGCCTGATGCATACGTAACGAGAGAAGCCCTTTCATTAGTATTGTAGCCTCCATTCATTCTCGTGGTGGGACATGTGGAGGACGTCAACAGAACTTAAACTGACCCTAGTTTTATCGGGACAGTTTGTAAACTGTGATGGGGAATGGGAGTGTTCTGGGAGTAAAGTTATTCCTCTTTATATAAGCTTCCAACACACTTTCATGCGCTGGTCTTGTGAAAAACAGGATCCTGAGGAAATCCAATGGGGTTGAAGTACGTATTTTAAAGATGACTTCAGTGTATTGAGTACTTAAAAAAAGAAACCTTCAAGAAAACAAGTGAAAAACACCAAAATGCAAGTCAAACCAAAAAGAATACAATTGTGTTTGGGTAATATCTTTAATGACATTTTGAATGCATACCTTGCAGAACTCTAAAAAGTAGCTCCTCATACACATGTAGCATTTGAAGGAAGGTGTTAGTTATAACCTCATTTTAACTCTTGTTGCCCCCGTCAACAGCAACATTTAGAAATTACTGGGAAAAACAGATTTTATTTTGTACCCTTAAAGGAGCAGTGTTTAGGATTCAGCAGCATCTAGTGGTGAGGTAGCAGATTGCAACCAACTGTGAAAACCCCTCCACTCACCCCCCTCTCCCTTGTCAAGCGTGTCGGAAAACTACGGTGGCCTTTTAGGAACCGTAAAAACACGTAAGGCCCCTCTCTAGAGCCAGTGGTTTGTCCCTTCCGGGCTACTGTAGAAACGTGTCGGTGTAAAGCGGCGGACTCCGTGAGGGGACCCGCTACCTACAGAGCGGTTCAGGGATGACGTATTTTTCTAGGCCAACCAGGAAGTCAGCACTGCCCTGGTTCCCTCAACAAAAAGACAGGACATTTCCATTGGATTTTTGGATTACTGCTGCAGAAAACAAGCTCTGTGGCAACACATTTGTAATACTTATTAGTATAGTCTTCACAAACAAACGCTAACGTTGGGCTATAAACGTAGGAGTCTCATTTAGCCACTTGTTTGCAACCGCCTGTTTTTAGACAAGTTAAAGCTTACAAGTTCACGAGCGAGGTGTTACAACAGACTTTATTTCAGGTAACTAACCAAAAGCCCATTCAGAACAAACAAACGAGGGAACCAGAAGTGCGAAACACGGTGCGAACACATGTCCTGGTTTTAGGGCTCATTGCTGCACCACTCTCCGTAGATATAAGGGGCTCATTCTAAGCTAACGAAAACAAGAATGTTACCAATAGATCCCCCAGAATCCGTCACACTGGACCTTTTTAAAGGGAGTATTTTCTCCTCATAACAGTCAAATTCCCTCTGATGTCATGTTGTTTCACAGACAGAGATACTGCTTCATAATGAATGTCTGAAACACGGTGACATCATACACATGGCTATGTTTTAAATTTTCGAAGATGTGTTCAAGATATGAATAATTGAATATGATTTATCCTAAATAAAACACCAGGTGGATGGTTGCTCATTTTAAAGTATCCTTTTTAAATTGGATAATTACACACTGAGAAGACAGGTGTGGTTACTGAGGAACATGCAGGAGTTGTTGACCTGACAAAGCACAGCACTTTAAAAAGATATCCCTCCACTCTCTCTTCTTCAGCATGTGGGGTATCCAGTCCTGGTTGTTCCTAACTCTAGGCTCTTTGTTGTCCACATGTGTGGTGAGATGTTTGTCAGTAGCCCTCAGGTTGCCTTATTTCCTCCTCCAGGCGTCGGGTATCCTTTTCACCAACGTGATGCTCACAAGAGGTTATGGACCATGTGGGCTTTATGGTCACATTGAGACTCTGGACTCTGGTCCTGGTCGGTCCTTCTTGGCCCCGCTGTGGAGAAGTAAGACCAAGAGGAGTTTGATAAGTTCTTTTGAAGGAACTGCACCGGCGTGGAAAAGCTAAAAGACTTGAGCTTGATGACACACGGCCTTTTTCGATGGCTACTTGTGACTTCAGCTTAACAACTACTGAGACAAAATCAGTGAAATATAACGAATGTATCATGATTACAAGTGGATAGGTGAAGTTCCCTATTTACATTTTTGCAGAGTATTGTTTTAATCTTGTTCTGGGTCGATCACAAATTAAAATCCCAGGGATATAGAAGTTGGCAAAAGTGTGAATATCATAATTCACCGCTTTTCTTGTTGTTTCCCAGAATCCTCCATGTGCAACTAAACCACTGTCACTCACCTGTATATGAAAACAACTTGTAAATGGTGTCAATAACAAAGTTTTCTTTTCTAAAAGAAAGGTTTAAGAGGTTTATGGTAACACTATATTTTCTTTTTCCTGTTTAATTGCTGATGTACATGAAAGATGTGTAATATAGAAATTGTCACCTTAATAAATTAAATCAAAAATGTGTTTGTGCCTTGAATGAATACAAGAATCTGTCTGTAAAATACATTTATTACTGTTTCAGGACTTGCAAATTTCTATTATTGACATTTATTTTTGCTAATATCCATTTATGCAATTACTTAGTTATTCCATTTATTTATATTTTTATCAAAAATAATATAAGAACAGAGTTTCTTTACGTATTTATTAATTGTATCTTGTTTTTTATCAATATTTATTTATGTACATATTTCAGAATGTATTTATTCATTTAATCTATTTAGCCATATGTTAAAAGCTTAGAAACCCGTTTGAAAACCCTAAAATGAATCAACATTTAAAATGGAAACTCAAAATACCTAAAACGTGCATTGAAAAAAATTAAACTTAAAACTATTTTAAAACTTCAAAAGAACTGAAAACTTAACTCTTCAAACAACCCTTTAAAATATGCTAAAAAAAAAAAAAAAATCAGGTTTCCTCCCACAAACAAAGCATGTATCTCTTCCCCTAGTCTCTCTTTAAATGCATTGATATGTTGAAAGCTTATAGAAACCGTTTAAAAAACCTAAAATACATTCTAACCCTAACCTCAAAATTCCCTAAAATTCAAATGTGCCAAAATCCAAAACTATGATCATACATTTAATACTTTTTTAAGATACTAAACCATGCAACGCTTGAAAATCCAAAACTCTGTTGGGGGCCCTTTAACAGCAGGTTCTGGTCCCCGTCCCTTCAGCTAACGTTACAACGTGAAAGGTTCCCTCTAGAGCCGGTGTTCTGGCCTGCTGTGGGAACATGGCGGTGCATGCACGGTGGCCTACGTGGAAGAGGACTTGCTCCCGATGTAGGTATGAGCTAAGCTAAGCTCATGAGAACACAAGGAGTCTTAGTTTGCCAATAAACCCCCTAAATGTGACACACTGTTCCTTTAAACCGTGCATTGAAACGTGCTAAAATCTCATAACATGTCGGCATGTTCAAACAATCATGCAACCGTAAAATAAAAAAAAGCTTTAAATTATAGATTCAAATAATTGTAAACTATATGCATTAAAAACATGCTAATATCCAAAACTGCATCAACACATTAACATCTTGCAAAATAACTCACAAACCTGTAATATGTAAACTCAGGCTCATTGCTTCCTGTCTGTGCTTCATCCAGATGTTGCTGATCAGAGAGACTGGTTACTCTTAATATTCACGTAACACATGTTTTGTACTTAATACTGTTATTCTGTTCCTTTGTACAGTAATTGTAACTCCTGCTCCTTCAGTCTGAACTGTACACATCTACTGCATGTCTGCTGCTCCCTCCTCTGTTCTTATTGAGGTTTCTCCCTTTTTTCCTGTTAAAGGGTTTTTGGGGAGTTTTTTCCTCTCAAATTGAAGGTAAAGGATAAAGGATGTCGTGTGTTTTATAGATTATAATGACCTCTGAGAAAAATGTGATATTTGGCTTTATAAATAAAAATAGATTTGACTTTAAAGGCTCTATAATAATAAGAGTATTGTGTTTGACCAAGCCATACATTCTACACATGCTCACACTCGTAGGTTAGGTCTTGTCTTCCAATATATCTTAATATAATACTTTCTTTCCTTTAAATACCAATAACCCAGTTAATGCTCTACACTGGACTCACATGAAATCCCTACGTTGACTAGAACTTCACTTCTGTGAAAAGACAGATTTTGTTTGTCTAACCCTGAAAGGAATTAGACCTATTGTGCATGTGTCCAATATCGAACCACTAACATCATACACATAAATAAATATGTAATAATTGAACACATTAAGGCTATTTGTGCATCCATCATTTGGTTATTTCATCATGTTTTCATTATTATTACATAACGTGGGTTTCTCCAGCAGCTGGAATTGGTCCGGTGACATCATCTACATGACGGACGGTAGAATTCTTGGAAGTTTAAGAAATCACCAACTGAAGTAGAAGTAAACAAGGTAAAGCTGAGGGAAAGTGGGTTCAACAACAACGTGAATGTCTGATCATCCGTATCAGTTAAAGAGCATCGGAGGAACACAACGCCAGAACCTTTATGTGGACACAAATAAACGTTGAGACACGGGTACATTTAAAATAATTTACTTTTTGCTACATAGAATTAGAGAAAATGTTTCCGTTACTTTTGACATTATGACATTTTAAATGAACGCTGTGGCTCATCTCAATGATTGTACACAAGTACATGGAAATGGTCCACTGGTTATGTTGGTAATAATAGATACCAGGTAACAAACTGTAGACCTACTTACTTTACAGTAAAATCAGTGTGCGTAGTTTAACGTTTTAATATAAAACAAATCATTTCCCAGACTTAAAAAAACAAACTGATTATGGATAGCTTAGTGTGTTTGGTCCATGTCCGGGTAACGTTCCAACTAAGATCATGCTTTAAAACTACAAACATTGCTGCTGCAAACAGTTTTGGTCGTTGCTCTGAATGTGATCCAGTGCCATGCCACCATGTTCCATCCCGTCATCCTCCTCATCTTCATCCTCCTCCTCATCCTCCTCCTCCTGTCCTTCAATGCTGGTGATAGTCATTGCAGCCTGACAACCCTCGTCAGCCCTCCTCCCCTCTTCATCTTCCTCTTCATCTTCCTCCTCCTCCTCCTCCTCCTCCTCCTCCTCTTCCTCGTGTGTTTCCTGCTCCTGGCTTCCCTTTGAGCTGTGGTCATTCTCTCCGTCTTCACCGCCCGGCATATTTTCTATTCTCAAGAAGCTGCTTCTTCCCCCGTCGTCCTCTCCATCCTTCTCCTCTGCCGCTCCCACCGCCTCGTCTCCCTCCGCCTCTCCGGTCCCTCCTTCGCTTCCCGTCCCGTTTCCTGCTGCGGGACACTTGTGATCTCTGTAATAGCTCTGTCTGGTGAAGCCCTTGTTGCAGGTGAAGCATCTGAAGCGGTAGTTATCTGTGTGGGACTGCTGATGCTCCAGCATGTGGGCCCTGCGGCTGAACGCCTTCTGACAAAAAAGACACTTGTAGGGTTTGATACCTGGAGGGAAGAGGAGTTCATAAGAATCTATTAAATAATGTCATTTTGATACTAATAAAGGGTTTACCTCGTTTCATCTATGCCTTATGCAAACATGTACTGTATGTAACTGCAAACTGAAGAATCAGTGATACAAACAATTCTCTCATTTTAAGCTGCTCTAGACTTCTACACCTAAACATATTTACATCTTTTTATTTAATTATTGGCCCTGCAAACATGCCCTTATGATCTCCAGTCAAGTCTCAGCTTTGACTACAAAACAGTCGATCATCCAACAGCAATATTTCCACATCTGGGTGACCACCAATATGTAATGTATTCAATCTGCTCACTTATTTTTGTAAACATAAAGTGGGAAAGGACGTTTTATTATTTCTACAACATCACAACACTATCACAAGCAATATTCCGTCATCATTGTTCAGATGAAAATGATTACTATTAATATAATATTCACTCACCAGAATGGGACAGAATGTGGGCCTTGAGTTTGTCTGGCCTGTTGAATTCTTTGGTGCAGCCCACATGTGTCCTGATGACCAAAAAGGACAGAAAAGCACAAATGAGGAGGAAAAAGGAGAAGAAGGATAGACGTAAAAGTTGAAAAGGCTTGAATGATGAAAAGAATTGTAGGAACAAGGGAAGTTAAATAAGCTAACGGGCCTTGTTTCCACCGGAGAGCCTCACCTAAACGGACACTTGTATTTCTTGAAGGGTTCGTGGATGAGCATGTGTCGCTTCACTTTGTCCTTCCTGTTGAACGTCGCCTCACAGAGGGAGCATTTGTACGGCTTTTCACCTGGAAAACGGGATCGGCATCAAACTCTCAGCTTTACTTTCATGAATGACTTCTAAATGATGTGACTGACAATCGGGGGCGAATGTAACGGAAGTGTTTCCTCTGGAAAACTTCTTGCATTTGCACAGCACATTTTAGCCAGAGACACATCAGCTTGTTTAATCGGTACTCGGGCATTATTAAAGGTTTTATTGAGCACTTCCTTATTTTAACAATAGTTTATTCCTTCTGTCGCGGCTACATTTTCTGGTGTGACTGGAATAAAGTGCAGAACTGGGTTGTTAAGACTAAAAATAAAGCTACCTGAAGAAACTCAAACAAATCAGCATCAATAGAGAATATACAGCAAGACTATCAACACATCAGCCCTCGACTTAGCTACGGAACCCAGCACAATGGACCCACGGCGTGGCTTAAAGTCTTCATACAAATAATTGTCAGGTGGACAAAGAATGCTTTCTGAAAGTCTTTCAGACCTGAGTGAATGCGTGTGTGCAGTTTGAGGTAGTGCTCCGTCTTGAAGGCTTTCTTGCAGATCTGACACTTGAACCTCCCTCCGATGCCGTGAGTGGGGAGGTGGCGTCTGAAGTACCTCTCGCACGGGAAAACCTGACGGCCAGCAACAGAACGGATCAGACGCTGCGCCGTAGGTCTTAGAATGTGACACGAAAAAGGTAAAAAGACCCAGAAGACATTAAGCACGGGACACTCGTACCTTTTGACAGTGGGGGCAGGGAAAGCTGTGCGAGGCGGTCAATAGATGCTGTTCCAGGGCCTCCTGGGTAGAATATCGGCTTTGGCACTTGACACACCTGAGGTGAAATGCAAGAACAAAAAAAGGGGATTGTTTTTTGTTAGGGATAAGAATGATGTACCGACTTCAAGATGCCGGCGTTCTTCCTTCTATTCTGCTATAATTAATACGGAGTCAACACAACTGTGAGCGATGGAGCCGAACCTGTAGATGCTGGTTTCCTTGCGTGCGCTCTGCTGCGGGCAGAAGCAGTGGGAGTACTGGTGGACTCCCAGTTCGAACAGCGAGGGGAACACCTTGCTGCAGAGGTGGCAGCGGTAGGTCAGCTGCTCCTGGTGCGTCCTGATGTGCTCCAGGAACTGATCCAACTTATGGAAGGTCTGGGAGCAGGACTTCAACACACACTTGTAAACCTGCGGGGGGGGAGTGAGCGTGGTTAGTAAATCTTGCCACGTAAGAAGTAAAATCCCCCAAAAAAACGAGACAACAAAAGGAAGTAAACATATGGACTCTGCACTCACCTGCTCCCCTTTGTGCTGAGTCAGGTGAGACTTCAGCTGGAAGTAGGTCTTAAACTTGCTGGCGCAGAACTGGCACTGGTAGGAGCTGTCTATTACAACTATTTGTTTGGTCTGAGCTTGGCACTGCTGGTCCTGGTTGGACTGCACCTGCATCTGTACCTGAGGATGCCCGTTCTGCGTGGCCTCCCCTCGGCCGCACTCCGGGTCAGCCAGAGCCTCAGCCGCACTCTCCTCCAATTCCACTGGAGCTTCTGTAATCAGGCATTGTATCTCGCTGTAAGGGCTGCAGCTGTAAATCTGATGCTGGATCAGTAGCCGTCGTTACTTTTATAATTAGATCCAGCGATCACGTAGGACACGAAGGCAGCATTTACTGCAGGCTAATGTATACTTTTAACAAGGTGTACCTAATAATCAGGCGTTGTTCATCAGCATATATGTTACATATCATGAATATTGTAAACAGATATTACCTGTCTGAACTACCTCTTCCTCTGTTTGTGTTTGACAGTTCTGCTGCTGTGACTCCTCCTCCTCCGGTTCACCTTGGTGCTGCTGCAGCAGCTGCTCCCCGCTCGCCTCCTCCTCATTGGACGACACTGGTACCACCTTTAGTGTGATTGGTAATCTGGACACCGTGCTGGCCACACCCATAGGCCACACCTGTACGATAAAGAGTTGTTGTTCTTACTGTGTTGGCACTATGCTGCGTTCACATCTCATGAAAATAGTAATCAAAGGACATTCTTTACGATACATTTTACCATCATTGTAATTAACTATTTTATGCTCAACCCTTCCCCCCCAGACGGTCATTGTCCAATCATAGCTTAGGAACCGTAACTAGCCACGACAGGTCTGTCAACCGTTGGATTTTTCCACGTGTACATGGAGTATACGGAGAGTTTGAAGCGCGGTCTCTCTCTTTTTTTCAGCTTTCAAAACCGAAAACATAAGAGAAAACAAGCATTTAGTTTGTGAGCTCTAACGTACGCTGTAAACGTTAGCATTTTAGGCTAACTAGCTTGCGATACAGAAGTAGCAACGCGTTACTTTCAAAGCGAGGGAGCATTTCCTACTCTGTGTGTCAGAGGTGACGTTAAAAGAAAAGCGTTATTTCAAGAGCGTTTACACGTTGTAGTATTTCCCCACCGTGAGGTCCTGGACACCACCATGTAAGAGTTTAGACTAATGTAGCTGCTCTGTCCTCCTCATTATCTGAGTTTACACTCCGGCAACCGGCCTTAGCCCTACTTTTGTTGTATCACGATATTATGTATGTCGCCATCAAGTGAATAGAGAACACGGTTCTCTTTATTTAATCAGTCAGCTTGTGTGCTTGGCTGTGTTTTTAATCAACTCTTGGAGCTAACGTTAGCTTGATTAGCAAACTAGCTTCACCTGATAAAAATCTGTTAGAAACGAGAAGCACGCATTTGTCCACCTCTGTCTGAAATTAAGGACATATTGTTTAAAAAATGGCTGTGAATTCTGCGAGGTAAATCCGTCACTGTTGTAAACTGCATTCATGCCGCTAGAACAGAAAGCTTGACAGGTAATTAATAGGGGCGGGGCTTAGCGAACGGTCAATTGGTACATTTTTGGGCGAGCGTTGCCTAAAATCTTATTAGGGTTGGTATTTGTTTGTAAGAATTTGTAAGTTTACGTTTAACCAGAATGTCATGCATATGGTATTTACCAAATTGTGAGGATGATTTTGTCTGGGGGGGGGCTACACACTTTTGAAAAAGAGGTATTACCACAAACTAATCAGAACCTTGTGTGTCTGCATGTGTTTCTTCACGTTGGACTTTTGGGCAAAAGCTCGGCCACAGACGATGCACTGAAACGGTTTCTCTCCTGTGTGACTGTAGAAAGAGAGAATCAGTTACTGGAAGGGGAACGGAGAACATTTTTTTCTGGGTGGGTACGGTCTCATCATGCTGGCCAGTAACTCACCTTCTAATGTGCTGCTGAAGATCAAAGTTTTTCGAGAAGATTTTGTCGCAGAAATTACACTTCAGCTTTGGGACTTTTCCTTTCAGCTGCTCTGCTGAGGAGTGAAATTGAGCGAATGAATATTTATCTTACGATCATCTCTTTTGTAAAGACTTCGTGAAAGCACAGACCATCACATCATGAATAGTAAATAAATAAATAGTATTCCTCACACACCTGTGGCTCCATCCGAGCTTTTTTTGCTGCTCCTGGATCGTTTGGGGATGATGACCTTTTCGAAGTCGCCCAGCTCCGTCAGGTTGGTGGTGATGCTGCAGGTCTTTGTTTTGGCGCCCTGGTTCCCGGGGCTGTAGACGGGAGGGGTCGTGTATGGCTGGCTCTCCGCGCACTGACTTGGCACCTGAGGGAGACGCAACGGGGCTCAGCGCTTCGTCTTTGAACCAGAAAGTCTGGAATTAAGTGTCACAAAAAGTGTTCTACTCACTTGTACAGGATGAAAAGGCTGCAGACCCAATGTGTGGATCTCTGCCCCACCGCCCCCGCCCATATGGGGCAGTGCGCTGTACACCTGGACCACTGAGTTGCTGTGGCTCGCTGGGACCTGCGAGGAGAGCGGCTGCTGGGCGGGCTGTCCAGCTGGCAGGGGGTGGACCGGTGTTTGCGGGGGGAGGGAGGAATGCTGTTGCTGCTGCTGTTGCTGTTGCTGCTGTTGCTGTTGCTGCTGCTGTTGTTGCTGCTGCTGTTGTTGTTGCTGCTGCTGTTGTTGCTGTTGCTGTTGCTGCTGCTGCTGTTGTTGCTGTTGCTGCTGCTGCTGCTGGTGATGGTGATGATGATGGTGATGGTGGTGGTGATGATGCTGCAGGTATGATACACCAGCTGTGTGCATGCTCAGGTTACTCTGCAATACAGCAAGGGAAGCACATAGATTAGATTTTTGGCGGCTTCAAATCTAACGTGTAATGTTTCGCCGTATTACCTGTACGGGCGTCTGCATGGGGGCCATAGGCTGGTCGACGGAGGTGAAGGCTGAGATAGCCGACATGAGGACATCGTCGCTGACCAGCACGTTGCCCTGGACCAGAGTGTGTGTCAGAGGGGAGGGGGGTACCGTGATGTAGGTGGATACCTGATGTGTAAGTGGGGGAGTAATAGGAACACACACAAGTGAGAAAGCATGTATGTTGGTGATGTATGGTTCTTACCCACTTTGCTAAATACTGTCATCTCAGTGGGGAATGATACGTGTGTGTCGTAGGCTCAGAAAGCACAATTAATGTCACTGTATGGTTTTATCTTCACATGTGCCGAGTAATTCTTCTTTTTTCTTCTAATAGTCCTGCTCTCACTGCTTTTACGTAAATTCAAACATATTTGTAAGATGCCTTTATTCTTCCTCCTTTGTCTCCACATACGCATTCATTTATGTCATGTTACTGAAAGTTCACAGTTAAACTAACAACATATGACTTTACCTACTAAGCTGATTCCCCATTATGTGGCTCAAACTCACTTTTATCAATCACCCACATTAAAACACCCTGACTACCCTCACCTGTCTGTTGGCCGGGGTCTGTGGTCCAGAGCTGATTGAGGGGACCGGTGTGTAGGCGTTGGTGGAGGCCAAGGACACTGTGGACAGGGAGGGGACGCTGGACTGGCACTGCTCCCTCTTGTGCATCATGAAGGCCGGCAGAGAATTGAACTGTTTCTTACACTTCCCACACAGGAACACGTCCTCGTCGTCTGTACGGAGGACAAACATAAGAACGTTTGAGGTATGCTGAGGCGATAATCTCCAGCATGTCATTATCTTGATCAGGAAAAAAAAAAGCCTCAATGACTACTGCATCATCAAAGCGGGTCGGTGTAGAAACAAACCCTTCTGCCACAACGAAGCTCAATTATGAACGGATTGTTCTCTACATTCATAGCAAAACAGCTGTGCATTTTATTTTTTTAAATGTGTGACACAAACAGAAGTTGCAATGCCATAACATCAGGGAGATAAGGTAAGCGCTGTACGTGAACAAGTATTAATTGCCGCATGTGACTAGCCGAGTAAATAAATGAATCCAAATATAAGTGCATAACAAAAAATAAACCTTTTGATTTTTGTATTCTTCATTCTACAGTTGATTGTTTGGTTTCAACTCAGCTGTCATTTGCTGTATCTGCTGTACGTACCCATAGACTGTATGGTGGACGTCCCGGAGACGTTCTGATTGTTCGGGTCAGGAACTCCACCTTGGCCGTCCAGCAGAGACTGGACCGCCAACACGGTCTGGTTGTCCATGCCTGAGGAGAAGAAGAAGAAGAGGAGGGTGGAGAATCATGTAATAAGTCCCATGCTGCAAAAAAAGCTCCATTGTATTGTAGGCACGTAATGCTCGTATGTTTCACTAAAACTATGAAAATATGAAGATGGAAGGGAAGACTTGTTTCTTGTTAATGTACATTTTTCAACAGGAAGCATCTCTTCGCTCACAGTCTGGTTGACCTCCCGATGTAACATGAAAGAATAGTGCATGCTTTAAATCAAGATGACCATCTTTATATCCTGTTTCCTCCAACTACTTCAGCTCTATGCTATATTGACCTTATGATGTATTTAGGGAGACAAATCTATACAAATCTAATTATAATAATAAATACTTCAGGAAACTAATATGGGTCACTGTAAATTAATTACCGACTAACACAGACACAGTATTAGCCCTTATAGAAGGCCTACTATAGCAACAATACAGTGTTGTCATCAAAAGGGCCTCCTGCAAACATGTCAAATGCAGTCTGAATAGCAAGAGGGGAACACATCATTGTATCGCCTGGCTGCAGTATAATTAACACGACTCACAGTCGTAAGTTGTCCATAAGGTCTGAGCAACAATCAATCTGTGTGTTTGTTTACAGTCAGTCACTCCCCCCTCTGGGATGTTTTCATTGTTATAACTCAACTAGACGCATTCATATCGGTTTAAAGTTACTTGTATTCACATCGAAACGGTCCTGGTGTATTGGCGTTGTTTAAAACTCACTCGCGTTTCATTCTAGCTGTAATTACGTGGTTATTAACAAATTCTGCCTACCTTCAAGCACTTCAAATATTGCTTGCGCCATCTTGCAGCTCCTCTTTCTGGGCGATAGGCGCTCGACTAGCAGGGTCTGCCTGTTGAGGCGCGCTCCCATCGATCACAGGAAACACTCAGACGAAGTATCTGGAGGCAAACGTTTTCCGAATAAATGTTCGAAAAGGACAGACGGGGGTTTAGCACATATTTACCGACAGGAGGTAGAGCTTGTTTGTTTGTCTGAGGCCATCAAGACATCACGGTTAAGGTTTTTGCGTCACTCCAAATAACATGTTCTCACGTGTCACTTAGTGAAATAGGGCGTGACACACTTGAGTTTTGAGTAATGTCAGTCACAATAGTTTTAATGGGAAACATTTTACGCTTACGTGTAAGCAATTAAGATCAGATAACAAAACTAACGTGACGGTAGTACGTTTTTTTTCGTGGGACTTGAATGCATCTTCGTATCGATGAATCTCCGCTCGATAAAATGACAGACAACAGTTTCCACCAATCAGAGACCGTCTGTCCCGCCCCACGGAAAGTGCTGCTTTTCGACCAATGGTAACCGTCGCATTGAAGCACGTGCCGGTTTCGCGGCAAAAAGATTCCGCGCGAAAACTGTCCGAGTGTTGTTTAGATGTAGATCAGCTGGGACAATAACAACAATAATAGCCGTTAACGGGGTCGCAACGGTGCTTTTATAAATGGACCGCGCCCGGTGTGAACAACCGACGGACCGGCGGCCGCTGTTTTAAAGAAACGCTTTTATTTCACCGGTTTATTCCGTACATTTCCAGTTTTGTCAGACTGCTTCCTGCGTCCCGCAACAAAACGAGGGGGATAAAGAATTCCGGCTAATAACTCAGCTAGCATGCTAATCCGCCCTATATTTTCATATGTAACGATATCGCGTTATACTCCGCTGAGCTAACTGTCGCTTCATCACGTGTACTCCCCAAAATGCGTTTGGACTTGTGGTGATGTGTTTTGCATCGCAGATATTTTATTTCGATAGCTCACTTCTGGAGTGCTGCTATAAAGTTGTAATAGTCATTTAACAGACCCCCGTCTGAGGTGTAAGGGTACATTATAATGTTGTATTGACTTAAATAGCTAGTTTGTCGGCTGCACTTGGTTGTTTGTGAACTTGTGTCGGTCTTTGTTGTGAGGACACGAGCTAGCTGTGTTAGCAGGGCTGGTCGTTGTGTTAAGGGCAGTGTGGCCAGGCCTCGCGGCTGTACTGTCACGTTACTGACAGGAGAGATGAAAACAAAAGATTAGCTTGCTAGCTCGCTAACCCGCAGCGTTTACTGCAGCCACGGCCGAATCCGCGACTCTTTCTTTGCTAACATATCAGCGGCTGAGCCCCGAGGCTCCGAGCCGGAATGTTTTGGTGTTTAGCAATAGTCTTTTATTTGCCAAATTTCCTGTTTGGCAGAACATCCTGTGCTGCCGTTTCACCACCAGCCCAATATTGTGTTTTCAGCAGTTAGCTTACAATAGGTTATCATCTACGTTTAAGTAATATTGTTGTTTATAATGCATTTGTAGTTTTTTTTATTTATTTTATAAGCAATAAGATGGACAATAGGGAAAGGGTAACTTTTTAAAGACATGTCCAAGCTGCCTGTAAACGCCTGCAAGCAAACTTTCAAAAGGTTTCATCATTGTTCCTTAAATTCACGGACTACAGCCAATCCAAGTGGGTGTTGATACTCAAACTGCAGAACCTCAGCTCGCCCCCCGAAGTCCAGTGAAGGGGGTTCTCCCAGTGACACACCGCAATGTCAGAGACTCTGATAACAGGGCAGACATCGGAGGATCTGTTGGCTGACTTTGAGACTCTGCTGAACTCTGGGAGCATCGACCTGAGCGAGAACCACCAGATAGTGATCATCACCAGCCCCAGCAATGAGGGACTCCACCCGGCCGTCGCCCCCACCAGCACGGGGGAGATCCTGCTGTTCGCCACGCCGCAGGGCCCTGTCGACGTGGGAATCCAGGACAAGAGACGACCAGCTCTGGGAAGACCTCCGGTAAGGGGGGGGGGGGTACGAGGAGATGTGCTTAAATATATTATGTTGTTTCCGCGAACGTGCTTCTACACACATGACAAAGCTGTATAAGTCCATCCACCCGTTGCTCCAGCACACTCTGCTTTTCATTCAGCGGTGGCTTTCATTTTGTCAGTTGTTTTCACTTCCCTCTTCTTAATACATAGTAATTACATAATTGTTATACCCATTTGTATCTCTTCAGGTAAAAAGAAAGTTGGACCTGGACAGTGACCATCAGTACGTCAGCACAAATCGACCGTCCATAGGCCAAGCACCACCCTCCACACCTGCTCCTCCCAGAGGTACACACACACACACACACACACACACACACACACTCTCACACACTTTCAGCTTGATCCACTGATTTTTCAGAAGCAAGACGTCAGCTGCACGTGAGCACTACATCAATTCAATCCATACAAACTCTGACCTTTGCTACAGCCGTCATTGTCCTAAAAACTAAACAGCCGTCTTTTTATCAGCACAGCCCGTCTTTGTCTTCACCAGGCTGACTAGTATCAGAAATGATCAAAACTGTTGGTCCAGTCAAGTGACAATAGATTCATACAGGAAGACCAAAAGGGATTCAAAACATATGGTGGCTTATGGGGGTCACGCTTCACTACATGCACAACAAACAAAACAGAAAATCTCTGTGGAGTGTTAAAGGGTCACATGTTTGTAGTTCTTAATTGACTAAACACTTGTTGTAGTCATTGTATTTTCACTACAAACAAATAATAACTGTATTAGAATCCTATAATAGAGTTCATTCCTTGGAAGTTTTACATGAAGTTTAGTGTGAAAGGCTTTAAAAAAAGTAGCACACAAACATTTCTCCAAGTTGTGGTTGAAAGCAGAATTTGTTTGAACCCACGTCTGCTCCCTTTCTTTCCAGTTCCTCGAACCACGACGGAGAAGTCCCGCTACGACACCTCGCTGAACCTGACCACCAAGCGCTTTCTGAACCTGTTGTCCCAGTCGGCTGACGGCGTGGTGGATCTGAACTGGGCCTCGCAGGTCTTGGACGTCCAGAAGAGACGCATCTACGACATCACCAATGTCCTGGAGGGAATTCAGCTCATCTCCAAGAAGTCCAAGAACAACATCCAATGGCTGTGAGTGTGAATAGAGAATACACACGACTACAGTAAAATTGGTGTTTGAAACATAGACAATTGAAACACTACAAGTGCAAATACAAGCACATAAAGTGTCCGGTATGTTGTGTTTGGAGTCCATGAACATCTTAATATTGACATGCTGTCTTCCCCTGCAGTGGTAATCGAGTTGATGCGGCGTTGGTTTCCCGCCATAAGGAGTTGCAGAGAGAGGTGTGTGACCTCACAGACGCCGAGGAGCAGCTGGACGAGCTCATTTCCAAATGCAACCTACAGCTCCGACTGCTCACAGAGGACCCGCCGAACAAGAAATATCCTTTCGACCGCTTTAAGTGACCATTTCAATTTAGCCAGCGAAGCGGTTTTTCTTTTTTTTAAGACCGTGTTGCAGTCTTGGAACGACCCCCCCCACATTGCTGCTGTATTGTATTCCTTCACCGTTGTGTTCATCACGCTGGGCTACGTGCGCTGCCAGGACTTGAAGAAGTCCTTCGACTCCCCGGACCAGCTGGTCATGGTGATCAGAGCGCCACCAGAGACCCAGATGCAAGTTTCAGAACCCAGCAAGGTAACGGGCCTTGGAATGTTTTGAGGCACGTTTAAAGGGCCTCAGGACTTCTGCGAATGGGAAAAACCAGAGACGGAATCTCAGATGCAATTTGAGGGAGTTAGTCCTCCAAAAAACTGAGGAATTCGACACTAACGGCTACATTTTATTCCATTTATTTAGTAATTTAGAGCACTTTATTCTACACTTTCTTTGATTACAACAGTGCAATGTTGAGTTACATCGAACTCATTGATTATCATTAAATGTTAAGTTAATAAAAACGTCTTCTCTTCGTCTCTCAGGGTTACCAGGTGTCGCTGAAGAGCACACGTGGTGCGATTGACGTCTTCCTCTGTCCAGAGGACAGCTCCGGCGTCTGCAGCCCCGTGACGGGCGGCAGTCCCTCCAGACCCGATGCCGACCCATCCCTGGTCCCGCCTCCCACGGACCAGTCGCAAGCCAGAACCGCTACGGCGGCGCTAGACGAGGGTTCATCGTCGCCGGCGTCCACGTCCTCCACGTCCTCCACCGTGACGGCAGCCTCCCAGCAGGACCCCTCATCGCTGGTGTTAGGCGGCGACGCAGGTGAGTGTTCACGTGGTTGGCGGTTCGATTCCCGGCTCCTACTGTCTGCATGTCGGAGTACCCTTGATCCTTGACTATCTGTACAGTACATGAAGACTCTTAATAAAGTTTACATTTACATTTCATAGTCATCCAACCCCAGATGGGTACAGGTGCAGGCAAAAAAAACCATTTTAAGCGCGAGCACACGGTGTTGGTCATGTACAGTTAGTGGTTAAACATTTGGGATGAAGCATCGCGCTGTGGAGTGGAAGCTAGTTAGCCTAGCATGCTAACCCCAGTGCATATTCCTACGCTACGTTATTTTGTATTTATTTCAACTCCTGCTGAGTTGTGTGCAGCTCCTGCACGCTCGGCAGGCGTTGTGTCTCTTTTTCATGAATTTAGTTGTTTTTAGATTTTCAAAACCAAGTCCAGCAACAGGTTCCCCGGTCACCTCAGCGCTTCCTTATGTCTGACGTAACGAGGGGTGTGCTGAAGCCACCAGAGCAGGAAAGCTTCAGGCGTTACTCATATTGTGAACAATGGTTGTGTTTTACGCCATGCCAATGAGTGTGCATGCACAAGACGCTACCTGAAGAGTGCCACGCCTGAATGCCACGCAGCCATTGTTTACGTTATCAACTACACCGGAGCTGTTCCTGCTGGGACTTGTCCAATTGTGTTGCTGTATTCTACGTACATGTACTCTCGCAGACACAAAATGCTTGATGCACGTTCTGTGTGTTAATTGGCGGATTAGTTATTGATCAAACAAACGTTACTGTGCTTCCAGTATTTTTATTTTTTCTTGACGTTCCACTTTTTTGCAACAGAATCGCTCCTGGGAGGCGACCCGTTCTCCGGCCTCGGAGACATGCCCGATTTCGACCTCTCGCCCCTCTCCTCCTCGGACTTCCTGAATGCGGATGGCATTCCTCTCCCACTGGACGGTTTCATCAACCTGTCCCCCCCCCACAGTCACGACTACCACTTTGGACTGGAGGACCACGAAGGCATCAGTGAACTGTTTGACTGTGACTTCGGCGACCTATCGCAAGTTCTGGTGGACGGTTAGCTGCAGGAGGAGAGGAGGAGCCCGTGGGCCTCTAGATTTAGGACTCATCCCCAGCTTCCCTGGGCCGTCCAGAAGAGGGCTGGACATCGACATTTTAAGGGCAAATATCTGTCGAAAGTCTAAACTTAATGTTTTAATTGTGCGGTTGTGGGGGGGGGGAAATGATTTGTGTGTCAATTGCCTGTCATCCTCAAAACGCCACCTTAATTTCAAAATCTGTTCCCCAAATTGTACAGCACATTATCATCACTTATCTTTGGCCTTTTAAACTCTTGGCAAAGACTTTAGCTTTAGCATAGCTATTTAAATTATTTATATGAATGTTATTTTGATAACTTTGTACGTTTGCGTCGTTTTGTTTCCTTGTCGTTGTTCTTGATACTCTTTAATCCAGGTGGGTTGTGCAGGTGTTTGGACTCATAGGGCTGGTTTCCTTAACACAGATTAGCCTACATCCGATCCGTCTCGGTCTGAAGGGGAAAGGTTCGCATCCCGCTGCCGAAGCTGGTTCGGTGAAACCAGCATTTTGAGACGGGAAGTGTCCGTGCTGTGCGGGGGGGCTGTTCCACAAGCGTCTTGTGGCTGTGGTGCAGTTCCACACTCTCAATACGCCCCCCCACACACAATTATAAGAGGCCATTACAAGCACAAACGTTTCTCCATTGATCATTTGTTTTATCTCAAACACTGGAATCCTGACCGACTGGTTTCTGCAGCGTCTCTGCCGGTCACTGGAGGTATCGCTGCCCCGGCCTGATGAGTAGCTTTGCTTCTGCTCCACAGGCTCCTGGAGTTGTAATGAATAGCTGAAGGTTCATTTTGAATTTCCCTCCAAACCCCGCTGACAAATGTTCTTACGTGGGCTGTATATATGTATCTGAGTTACATGGACTGAGATGGTGGCGCTTCAAATAAATGGGAACCTAAAGGGTTACCATGACTTTTTCAATATTCATGTTTTTCTTTTCTTTTTTCTTCAAAAGACGCATTTCCTCCGGTCGTCCGGAGAAGAAGTCTGGATTCACCGAATGGTGCCTCGAAAGCCATTTTAGAGACTCCACGGTGTGACTGGTGGTGTGGTTTGAAGGAAAGGGTCCAGTTAGGTGTTGTTGGTGTGCAGGAGAGCAGGTGGTGATGCTAGTGGTTCAGAACTAATGCGGGATGTGTAGTTCTCTGTTAGTTAGCTAGGCGTTTAGCCGTAGTCTCAGGTGTTCAGAGAGGAGCGGAGTCTTAAATCAACGTGTGTGAGAGTGTAACCGTGTTCCATGCATTTTGTTTTGCGTAGGTTGATGATAGGTTTTAGGTTTAGAAGATTCTTGAAGACAGTGTGTTCTTTTTGTTTTGTTAATATTTTAGGGTCAAAGCGAGAGAAGTTCACCAGATGCCTGTAGACTAATGCTCCCGAAAAAACCGCCCGACTGTTAATGGCATGTGGGGTTAAAGGACCTCGATGGATCCTCACACACCGTACAATCATCGTTGCATGTTTTCTTAAAAGAAGCACGTTCAGTCTGGTTTCGTTCATCGTTATACTTGTGAATCAAAGCACAGCTGCGCCGCTGCTTTCGCTCGGTGTAGAGCAGCGGTGACGGGGGTGGAGGTGGAAGTGATGGACTCCTGAGAGGACGCGCTGTTATTGTTCAGCGTATGCAGTTCAGAAAGGTCATGTTCACGCCTTAAATCAATGACCTCTAGCTGGGACATCTTATCTTAGGGTCGATTCCTGCTTTGTTTTAGTCGATAGTCGCACCGGGCTACGTCTCGACATACGACCACGTGCATCGATTTTCAGTTGAAATAAGCAGCAAAAGAAGCCGACGTTTTCACATCATGCACTCGAGAGATGGGGGAAAAACTGCTACGAGTCACTTATCGTCATAGTTAGAAATGTCTGCGTCGAACTTTATTGCTTGTTCTAAGTTATGTAAGTTAACATGTTTGTTTGTTTTTTGATTCCTGAAGTATTGAGGTTTGATATGCGTGTGGGTGCATGTAATTGTTTTTTGTTGAATTTCATATTTATTTTGGAAAAAAAAGTGTAGGGGGGGGGGGGTGTTCATAGAAACAATGGTACCGAATTTTACATTTATTTTCTGGCAGGGAGCGACTTTACACCCATGTGTTTATTTGGGGAATCCAAGCAAATCATGAAGTTTGTGTTTTGTTTGTAAATGAACTCATCAGTAGCACCTTTTTTTTTATATATTTTGCAATGTTTTGTTTTCCTTCTTAGAGAATATATTCGTACCCGTTGTGCATGTGCAACCTTCACATGAGCTAATGATGCATACAAACGTTCAGGGCTACAGTTTGTCGTTTTGACCGAACTGACCACACGTGTAACTTTAATAATTCGTCAAACCTTCTCTGTCCACGTCGGTCTTCGATGACGGATATCTCCATGTTGCAGGCAACATCGCTGATCTGAGGTTGCACATGTGTTGTAGTGTAAACCTTGGGTGCCTCAAACTGTGGGGAACACCTTCTAGCTACAGTCATCTTCTACTTCCTCTATCGTCAGTGGAAACCATCAAATCCAGTGCGTAATAATACCCGCTTCTGAAATAAGGTGTTTGTCTCTTGTAACCCTCTGAATGTATCGTATGTTTGGTCTTTCTCTGCGCTTCACTTCTATCGGCAGCTGAGCTGATCGACGTCGTCGTCGAGTGTCGTCAGCCTGTCGTGTTTCGTTTTCTCTGCGGGACGAATGCATCGACCTTGTCGAGGTTAAAACTATAATTATTAATGAAAACTCAAATCAGGATTTTGTGTTTGTGTGGACGTGGTGAAAGAATGTTTTCAGGTGTTTTGTGTGTGTTTTTGTGTCATTTTGTTTGGATAAAAGAAGTTAAGATTTGCACCAGGGTTGAAATCAAATCACTTTCAGTTAAAAACAAAACTGAATCAAAGCATGTATAGTTCTCAGAAATAACAGGTCGGGGCTCCTTATGAAATGCCATTTGATCAAAACTACACAACATTAACAATATTGCAACGTATGATAACTTAGGAAAAGTTCTTCTTCCCTTGTTGCGTTCTACGAATGTCCGGCAATGTTTCCTTTGTTTTACAAGCGTCGTCTTTTCAAAATAAACTGAACTTCACAGGAAACCTCTCGGTCAGGTTTAGGTAACAAAATGACTTCGAAGTGACAAATAAATCAACGTTGACTTCTGGTTTCACACGGGACACGAACAGCGGCCTCCAGGGTGAAAGTCGGATTGTTTTTGGATCCGACCTCGCTGTGCAGACGCCGACACTCTTTATACTTCTGGTTCACGATTAATTCAGGCGGTTACATGCGTACATAACGGACTTGTCATGCGTTGAAGTCACTGCTGGATGCAAAAAAAAAAGGTTTGCGGGTGCAATCGGCTGACGAATGAACGAAAGTGAGTTGACTCCAACCCTGTTTCAGTCGCTGTTCAAAGTGCTTTTAAGGGAAACTAGTTAATCCAGCAATTTAACAATCAATCAGTTTATTTTGGGAGTTCTGTTTGTTTTTGTTTTTTTTACAATGTTGACGCTACATAGTGGGTAAAAAAACAGCAACACAGATTTGTACTTGTGAATTATTAATGGGCCCTGATATGCCCTTTTGTATCATATTTTCTTTGACAAAAATTAAAAATGAACTATTTTGATTTGACCTCTTTGCACCACATCTTGTCTTTCCGTTGCACAAAAGGGAATCTAACCCCCAAAAACATAGTATCCCATTGAATCATTCATGTTCATTTGTCATAAATTAAGAACGTTGATTGTAATTAAATACCGTAAAGAGCTGCAGACATTCCCTCAGCGCTGTACCACAGCAATGTGAACACAAGAGGTTATCTTTTATCTGCAAAGGAACCACCAGGCCTTTGTCTTTGCTGCTCCTCATCATTACTGTTGTATACTCAAACAAGTTATGTATTTGTGGTAATTTACTACATGTTATTTCATAGTTCCCATTATTGGAGAAGTAAGGGCTCAGACTGAGCAGTAAGCAGAAAATACACGTTTAGATGTCGATAACTCATTTTCCATCACATACACATAAATACTATCTCACCTATGCAGCTAGAGTTTACAGTGACAATTACAGATATTTAAACGTATACAATAAAAATAAAATGGCTATTACGAGACAACTCTAGTGGCTGTTAACGGTAGAAGTTACGAACAGAGGGGGGGGGGGGGCTCTGCCGCTGCGACTTCCAGCAGCGAGGTCTCACCAAAAACCAACTGGATCCGGTTTTAAAAGTGTAACAAGTATTTTAATATCAAATGTAAACTGAATTAGTAAATGCTCTGGAGAACAGAGATCACACACTTTCACTCTCACAAGCGATCATGTGGGGTCTGGTCTCTGTTCCCTCAAACAAAGCTTTTATACTGCAGAAAAGACACAGGGGGGTCAGATGGTCATAAAAACTGCAGGTGAGCCAATCGGTGTTTTACTTATACATTGATCATCTTGGCTAATGTCTGAGCCATTCAGTGTTTGGCTTATTGGTCATCTTGGTTCCTCCTCTAATCGATGGTTTCTGGCACATCCCTAAAAGCAGCCTCATGGCTTCATGACCTGGCTTGGCCTGCTGCATTGTCCTGATGTTGTCACCTCAGCTGGAGACGTCCTTGTAGTCCCTGAATCTGTCCCTTTAATACCTATTCTCTACAGTGTTTAACACAACAGTCATAGAAGCAGCTATGACCAAAAAATAAATAAAAATTAATTCACAAAAAAAAAAAAATAATAATAATGAATTCACAAAAAAAAAAAAAATACGGTATATATATATATATATATATTTTTTTTTACTTTTTCTCTGTCAGCAAAAAAAAAAAAAAAAAGATGTTTCCAATTGCTGTTTATTGGTCGCCACCTCAGCCACATTGGTTTCATTCTTTATACTCCAGAGCTGCTTCTTGCTTAACATTCTATTCAAGGGTGCGTTTGCTCAGTACAATCCATGTGAAACATCATCTGTATTTCATGTGTTGTAAAGCCACGTTTTAAAGAAGTCTTCAATGTACTCACAATCCATTCATATGTCATAGCTGCTTCTATGACTGTTGTGTTAAAGTATCTCATAATTTCGACTTTCTATAGCAACTGGAAAAATCTGGTCAGTGTTCTGGTTACAGATGGATGCACCAAAAGTTTTTTTTGCTGGTGGAAAAAAAGTAAAAGAAAAAAAAAAAGAAATTGTGGGTGGATTATTTTTTATTTTTTTTGTGAATTACATTTATTTATTTTTTAAGTTACTATTTTTTTCTTTTTTAGTGATCTTATTTTTTATTTTATTTTTTTTAGTGATCTTTTTTTTTTTTTTTGCTGCGGAAATGGGCTTTCCATACCTTCCATACTAGTGGCCAAGAAATACTCCAAAAATATATTTTTGCTCGAAAATATTTCTTGGGAAGATGAACACAAGAGAGACCTTCTTCCAAGGCTGACAGGTGTCTTTACAGTGACAATAACAGATATTTAAACATATAATATTAAAATAAAATGGCTATTTCGAGACAACTCTCTAGTTGCCAAGAAATACTCCAAAAAATATATTTTTGTTAGAAAATATTTCTTGGGAAGATGAACACAAGAGAGACCTTCCAAGGCTTACAGGTGTCTTTACAGTGACAATAAGATGTATTTAAACATAAACAATGAAAATATAATGTATATTATGAGACAACTCTCTAGTGGCCAAGAAATACTCCAAAAATATATTTTTGTTCACAATATTTCTTGGGAAGATGAACACAAGAGAGACCTTCTTCCAAGGCTGACAGGTGTCTTTACAGTGACAATAAGATGTATTTAAACATAAAAAGATTTAAATATAATGTATATTATGAGACAACTCTCTAGTGGCCAAGAAATACTCCAAAAATATATTTTTGTTCACAATATTTCTTGGGAAGATGAACACAAGAGAGACCTTCTTCCAAGGCTGACAGGTGTCTTTACAGTGACAATAAGATGTATTTAAACATAAAAAGATTTAAATATAATGTATATTATGAGACAACTCTCTAGTGGCCAAGAAATACTCCAAAAATATATTTTTGTTCACAATATTTCTTGGGAAGATGAACACAAGAGAGACCTTCTTCCAAGGCTGACAGGTGTCTTTACAGTGACAATAAGATATATTTAAACATATAATATCAGACTCTTTTTCGAGCTCCATGATATGATTGAGCATCCTGACTGAGAGCTCCTAAAACCAGAATGTATAGTTCACACGCCTCAGCTCTTTATGCAAACCTGCATATAATATATTTAAGAGCAATACTACAGGCTACAAATACAGGAAAGCACTTTAAGTATTAACACTATGGGTACATTTACAAACACACCACCTGAACCCTCCAATGTTTCAGTTATTATTGGAGTATTATAGGCCTACTATAGAAGATGCATAGCCCACGTATAATAATGTAACAATAAATGGATTATGAATGTGGCAATAGGATAAAGAAAGAATACATGAATAGGAATAAGTAGAGATACCAGCCAATACACACACCAACATTTGAATAAGGACAGAACTGGCACTTTTTTCCACTTCAAGCACTGAATATAACAAAATTACAATAAAACAAAATCAAAGACAAATAACTTACCCCACCAGGTGTGTGTGTGTCTGTGAGAGAGGGGAGAGAGAGAGAGAGAGAGAGACCGCGTATACCTGCTGCTAGACTTAAACTAATCAACAAAAGCTAATCACGACTGTCATTAAACGGCAAAACGTGAAAAGGGGGCGTCGTCTTCTCCTTCCACAAACGATGAACATTTCCCGATGTTTCTTGATGATCCACTGGTTTCAGAAAGTTCGGCATCATGAGTAAAAACTGCAAGCAGTATCACCAATCCTAACAGCTCCACTTGTGTGTCTGCCAAGAGGTTTTGTCCAACATGTAGAGAATACGTTCTAGAATGCTGTGACTCTCCTTTTTAGAATACTGTGACTCTCTTTAGAATACTGTGACTCTCTTTAGAATACAGTGACTCTCTTTAGAATACAGTGACTCTCTTTAGAATACAGTGACTCTCTTTAGAATACAGTGACTCTCTTTAGAATACTGTGACTCTCCTTTTTAGAATACAGTGACTCAGAACACAGGACCACACCCATAAATTAGAACACAGAACAATTGTCACACACACACATAACTTCTGATACTATATATGTATGTATATATATATACATACATTTATATACACACATACATATACATATGTATGGATTATATATTTCACCTTAGGAAATATCACTTCCATGTTGATTTCATTCATATAAATGAAGAAAAACAACAAACAAGTCAGTACTGTGGTCACTAGATGAAATAGGCCTGATGCACTTGACCCCAGTTTTAATCATGAACTTATTTTAGAGCTTTTTGATTGGTCAAAACTCCTCAGTCTGCCAACTTTTGAGTCACACATTGATCTATTCTTTCCCGACGCTGTTTTGAGCAGATATAGGGGAAACCAAACCAGAATATCTTACTACTGTAACCACTAATATATGTTATGTAAGTCTAAACATGTTCCAGTCTCACATGTCTGACTCATGTGGCTTTACTCAGCTCTGATCAGCTACAGTACATTGCCTGTGATCACACTTTTATGAAACAGTCAAAGGGTGTCTGTCTCCCTCTAGAGGCAAAAGTGTGACATCACAGGGAAGCCCCAATGTTTCAGTGGTTAGGACCATGACTGCATAAATAAGAAGGCTGTGACTACTGAGAGTCAAAATTGCCAGAAAGGTCTTAATTTATTTTAATTTGTGACTTTGTAGACATGCTGAGTGCAGAGTAACAGAAGCTTACGATGGTATAACAGAGCATGCATGAGATTATCCTGCCAGATCATACTGCCTTCATTCATTAGACATTGGTGATTTAGCAATTTATAGTTTACTTTCAGAATGCTTGTTTTTTTATGCCAAAAGTTGTCTATTGTTTTATCATAGTCCTAAAAGTAGATTAATTTAGCTCATAATTAGGTAACAAAAGAAGAAAAAAAAGACAAAAAACCCTCTCAATTACGACATACATATGCTTTTGCTACTTGAGGAACCTGCTCCATGTGCACGAAGAGGGAGCCAACAACTTTACAAGTTAATCTCACTCTAGCCGTCATTAATGGAGATTGTATAAAAAAAGCTGCTTAGACTGATACACAGATTTGTGTCCACGCAGTGGTCGCCAACCCGTCGATCGCGATCGACTTTCCCTGTCGCTCTCCAAAATGAAATTAAAATGAATTCAGAAACACATTGGTCAAAAAAAAAAGCCTTATTTTATTTATCTTATTGACACGACGGCATGTCATTTCTGTCTCTACATGGTCGCGCGTTTACAATTCTCCTCTGCGCTCTGTATCGCGCACGGCGGAGTTCCGCCCCGATGCGCGCGCGCACACAGACACGTGCGCGCAAACACAGGTGAGCACACCAGCGGACCTAAGGGAAACACTGTTTTATATATATATATATATATATATATTATATATTAATAATTGTTAAAAATATTGTTGCAGGGGTTTGGACTGCAGCTTTGGACTATGTGTGCAGAAGATACCACAAAAATGTGAAGAATGTGGATAGCCACAAGTAAAGAGTGAGAAAGTTAATCAGAGTGTAGGTGGATCCTCGATGTCACTTGGCACATCTTTCCAGAGAAAAGACTGAATGGTTTGTTTATTGATAAACAGGTGTGGCCCAATTATGCCCCGCATGCCAACTGTGGCCCCACAGATAATTTTAAAGGGGCTCACGGTTAAAGATTATGTTTTTGTAATTGTCATACGATGGTGGATGGCCACAAGAAAAAACAAAAACAACAAAGGGTGTGAGATGCTTATCAGTGGGAAGGTGAAGCCTTCTTGTCATACCTTCAGTCGCTGACAACTCCCGCTGTCAGACCATGGATTGCACTCAACAGACTAAACCTATCTGGGGTGAGTTCACTCTGCAAATCATGCTTTACTTTAAGAGAAAGGAGTGTTGAACGCTTTTGAGTTTCCTTAAAATTGAATGAAGTTTCGTTTGATGTATTGATGCAATTTTTAAGTTTTCTGAAGTCTCAAATGAATCACATGCAAGTATTATTTCGACGTGAGTCAAATATATCTTTCTGATAGGATATTCTACCGAAGAATCTGTCTGTTTTTACTACTTTGTTGAAACGCGTGGTTGACTTCACAAGTATTTTAGTCACTGAGGTGCTAATAAATCCACAAAGACAGGCTGTAAAGTGTGAGTGTAAATCATTTGGTATGGTATGTGAGTATGTGACAGTGTGAGGATGGTCTAGCAAAGGTATGTGACAGAGAGGCAGTGCAGGTTTTGAACAACAATGTGAAAAAACCTAATCAGAGATAATCATTATTTAGTCCTTTATATCTTTCTGAGGATATAAAATGACTACTGGCTACTTTTATGACTTCCCTTCTTCCCTTCTTTCAGCGCCGGCTCCACTTCTCTGGTGTTTGATTCACTATTTTAATGTTTCCTGTGAGTGAAAACTGTGTTTTTCCTCTTAAGATTAATTGGGTATTTATAACAAGTCATCTCTTTCCCCTCCCCCCCCCAGGCACTGCCTATAGCCAGTGCCAACTGAAGTTTGTCAACTTCGAGGCTCATGACAACCACAATTCCCATGAGACAGAGGGGCTCAGCAAAAAGCACCTGGTGGTGCGGCGAGGGAAACCTTTCAAAGTCACTCTGATGTTTCGCACCCAGACGTGGAATCCTCACAGGGACGGCCTGGTCCTGGAGGTTTGGCTAGGTATCACATATAGGACCGTGTTCACATTGAAAGCAAGACCGTGTCGTTTACAAAAGAAAAGTTACAGTAATAAGCATTGAAAAGCACCCTTGCTCAATCCAATACAGTCGGGGGTGTTGCTGCTACAGCCTTACTTGGTCTGGCATGACCAGGAACTTAGTGGCAAATCTTGCCTAATGTAAGCAAACTTAACATAGGTGTGTCTACCTGTGTAACTGGTCCTGAATCTGACCCCCAGCACTAGGGTTTGTGCTGACTGAATTCCAGTTAGTGCAGCTAACTAACTGTATGAAACGAAAATAGGACAGGTTTCCCTCCTCCGTTCATATGAACGAGGCTGGGCCGAGGGCTGGGGGGGGGGCGGGGTTAAAGGAACGCTAGTGTGCTTGTTCTGTTGGCCCGTGGATGAGGAAGATTGCCAGACCTTACAGGTATTTTCGTCAGACTTCTATAATCGGATGTCGAACTTGTTCTGCTTCATGCGTCACTGAGCCACTTTCATAGGGAAATGATGTTATTGCTTCATTCAAAAGTTACATAGTCTAACTTTAAGTAAACCGCAAGTGTTATCTTTTCCCCACACAGGTAATCGGTCAGAGAGGATCCCAGTCCAGTTCTCTGAAGAGCGATACAACCCCCACAGCTGGTCGGCCAAAATCTACCCAGGCGACGTGCATCCTCAGTCGGTCGGGGTCCACATCTGCTCCCCTGTTCAATCCTCAGTGGCTCTGTATCAGCTTGTGCTGCACATAGAGACCAGACAGAGCAGAAGGAGCTATAGGGTCGGAGCATTTGTGCTGCTCTGCAACCCTTGGCTGAAAGGTGGGCCCATGTGTTAATACCATAGACCGTATATAAGAAGTGGACGTATATATGGAAGTGACTATATTTGGACTGCGGAGGAGTGATGTAGAGATGCTGCATACGGCCCTGGAAGCAGTAACGAGCTTTATAGTCTAATTTTAGCCTAAATGGAACCGTAAATTTACTAAATGAGCATCATGCTGTATTGAAGAGTACTTGAAACTAGAGATTGGTACCATAAACTCATGTTAACAAGGTTTACTGAGGATATAAATCAAGTGAGAAGTAGGGTCATTTTCTCATAGACTTCCATACAATCAGACTTCTTTTTGCAAGCAGAAGAGTCGCCCCCTGATGGCCAGTAAAGAGAATGCAACGTTAAGACACTTCTGCATTGGCTTCACCTTTCAGAACCGGAGGGATGCAGCCTGATTAATACTCCTCCTCGTCATTATCTCCAGTTTTTGCTGTTGCCTTTTTATAAAAGTTAATGCATTAACGCCCCTTCTATTGCCTTTTCAGATGATCCAGTTTACATTCCACTGGATGTCCAAATACAAGAGTATATCAAGAGCGATTATGGGGTGGTGTACATGGGCACCCCCCATCTAAACATCAGTAGGCCCTGGTCGTTTGGTCAGGTATGCGACGCTTGGCTATCGCGAATGGATCATGTATAATCGCAGCATTGCTTTTTGCAGGTAAGCTGACAGCACAGCTACGTTTCTGTTTCCTTGTGTGCAGTATGAGCCTGGGGTCCTAGAGGCGTGTCTGACGCTCCTGGAGGTCAGCCCGCAGCACCTCAGGGACGAAAACAAAGACTACATTCGCCGGGCAGACCCCGTCTACCTCAGCAGAGTGATATGCGCTATGGTGAGGGACAACACCTCGCTGTATGTGCGATAAATATGTAAAAACGTGCACATGCATTACCTCTCGTGCCAAATTCTTTACCAATATGATCAACGACATGACTGGAATGCGTTGAAGAGCAATTGTCCCTGAGGTGTCACAGTGAGGGAAGAGAGAACGCTCAGTGATGTGTCCCCCCCCCCCCCCCCCCCTGTCCAAGGTGAACTGTAACGATGACCTGGGTATTTTGGAGGGGAAGTGGCAGGGCAGCTACGAAGATGGGGTCAAGCCCACAGAGTGGAGCGGCAGCGCCGACATCCTGCACCGCTGGGTCTCGTCCAACTGCAGGCCCGTGCGCTATGGACAGTGCTGGGTCTTTGCAGCTGTCCTCTGCACAGGTACTTTGAATAATTAGGACACAAGAGTGTATCCATGCAAAACTCGTGGGTGACATTTAAGTGTTACTGAGTCTCCAATGCCGAGCAGTTGCCCTAAGGTTTGAGTTTCTTACAGTGTTCCTGATGGGATAAGCTAAAGCCACCTAAACGTGTTTTAAACTATAGTAGTGATTCTCTTGGTCTATGTTATTTATCGGTTTCATCAGTATTCAGTATTTTCTCGTTCAGAAATCATCAGTGTTAATTAGTTCCAAAAGGCAAAGGTTAGGGGCTTGAGATGGAGTGATTTGACATTACGTGAGCTGGTCAGCGATTTGAATCCCTTCTGGAGCATGTTTGTGGGTCATTTTTAACCCCCCCCCCCCCCCATCTGTAATAATTTAAGCCGCAATTACCTGCTGCTGTTCTGTGAACCGGTCGTCTCCTCCTGTGATTAAACGGGAACATTTCGCTGAGCAGCTGGCCCGCCGCAGAGCCTCGTTGGCGGTTCTCACTCCTTCTCCAGAGGCTGACCGTTAAATTAGAAGCAAAATATAATGACGGCAATTGCCCCAAAATGTGCCTGATTATGTTGGCTATGTCTTTTTGTTTGATACATGTCTTGCCAGCTCAATTTATACTGAGCGTGAATGTTAATCAATCGTGTATTTTCTTTCATTAAAAGGACGGACGGTTCACTTAGATTCCGTAGGAACAAATATATTTTCACACTCGCGTCTGTTGGTGTGACTATGTCTGTGGTAAAATAACCGGTCCATCTAGTGTTAAAGACTGAACTTTTGTTTCTTACAGTGATGAGAGTGTTGGGGATTCCCTCCAGGGTGGTGACAGTTTTCAACGCAGCCCATGACGGCGATGGCAACCTGAAAATTCAAGAATATTACTCGAGCGCAGGGGAAAAGCTCGACCTGTCAAACGACAGCATTTGGTTGGTGTCTCTTGCTCTCAAACCACAAACATACACATTGGTCTTTCACTTGTTATCTCCCTGTGCATTCGTGTGTGTGTGTGTGTGTGTGTGTGTGTGTGTGTGTGTGTGTGTGTGTAAATGTCTGTGCATCCATACCTGTGTGTCCTCATTGCAGGAACTTCCATGTGTGGGTGGAGTGCTGGATGAGGAGGGCGGACCTCGGTGCGGAGTTCGACGGCTGGCAGGTGGTGGACCCGACCCCCCAGGAGAAGAGTGCAGGTGGGTCGCTGCCCTGGGGGGGTGGGGGGTTTCAGAGGCTGTCATTTGGATTGTTTTTCACCTTGTCAGACGTACCTGATCAGAACTGAACGTGAGATGAAAGCACTCCTGTCACATTCACTTCGTTCTTGAGCAAATGTCACAGAGCGTGGACAATAATGTGATTCGTTTGTGAATGGTAATTAATTAGCCTGTAACAATAAACGCAACGCACCTTCTCCGCAGGGGTATACTGGTGTGGCCCTTGCCCGGTGGTCGCCGTCCGGCGGCGCTGCCTCGGCGCCCCCTATGACACGTCGTTCATCTACGCCTCTGTTGACGCCGACGTCGTAAAGCTGATCCTGCAAAGGGGGAAGGAGGTGGGCAGGGAGCTGGACACGGAAAGCGTGGGACAGCTGATTTACACCAAGAGCATCGGCTCAGACGCACCAGAGAATCTGACCGGGACTTATAAGAAGAGCAAGAAAGGTAAGACCAGAAGCAGCATGGTGTGTATTGGTGTAATGAGTCAGCATGACGCTCGTAGAGACAGTAGAAGGAGGGTTCAGTCTTCGTTCTCCACATATGTGATGAAGTTTTTCTTCTCCCATTTCAGGAAAGCAACCAGCAGGCGGTGTGATGCTCGAGTATCGGACTGGTCAGTAGTTGTGATAAAGCGTCCTGTGGAGAACAAACGTTTTTATGCTAATGAGTAGCAAGCTTTGATACTGTTGCTTTTCTTTAATGACAAAATCCCTCTCTGCGTATTTACAGGAGCATATCTGTCCAGTCCAATGAAAAGAGAGGGTAAGCTTTCACTCTACTCATACTGTTACAAAGGCCACAGGGCGCATTCGCTGTAGGTGTTTGCCACCCGACACAAGCCGTGTTTCCATTCACATATTGTCACCGCTCGTCTATTACATTAGAGAAGTTGTGTGGAAATGGCAAAATTCAACAAAACTTCCTCAAGTGTGCAAAATAAGTTGTTACGCTCCGTTGAGGTGGGTTTTTATTGCCTCCGTGGAAAAATAGTCAATGTGCTAAATGGAGATTATGGAGATTATGGAGCCGTTGCCGAGCTACTAAACATGTATTTGCTATTTAAGCCATAACATGCTTATGTTTAGTTTATGCTTCCCTTTTCCGCAGGCTCTGAACGAACAACACCCGGCTCTTCATCTCCAGGAGGAATGTCACCCGGTTTGGAGGTGTCCCTAAGCATAGAAGGGTTGCCATCAGTGGGTGACAGCATCTCCATGTGTGTGACGGTCACAAACCAGTCGAGCAGGCCACGGCTCCTGAGGGAGCACCTCAACGCTCAGATGAAGGACTTCAACAGCAACCCAGAGCAGAGCTTCTGGAAAACACAGAGAGAAGTGCGCATACAGCCGGGCGAAGGTGAGGCGACGCGTACGGCCTCTGGCACCGTATTTGATATGATTACATTTTCAATGCACGTTGACTTCACATTCATATTGCTGTTTGATCGACGAAACCTCCACCGAATTTTCGAAAACAAACAGGGGGATTATTTGCAGCTATCGTTCCCTCTCATGTTCATTTTTTTCCCCTCCACATCCGGTACGTTCTCTGCAGTTCTGACGCTCCACCACACCATCCCTCCCTCCGAGTACGAGTCGGTCCTGGCAGGCGACAACATTGTGAACGTGGCGGTGGTGATCAGCGACGTGAGGACGGAAGAAAGGTTCCTGGCCGCGCAGGAGTTCAACATAAGCTTGCCACAGATAACCATAGAGGTACGGCAGCATCCAGCCTCCCAAAGAAATGATGCAGTGTTGTCTTTTCTGTCTTCTTTATCGGTATCTTCTGTCTCCTGTCAGTTGTGCTCGATAAGATGGAGTTATTTAAAACGACAGAGAAGTATTCGGGCATCAATCACTCCTTTGCTTTTTGGTTTGCTTTTCACACTCACTAAATCGTATCACGATGTTTATATTACATCATTATAAGATGCACAGAATTTGCAAAATATGTCAGTATTTAATCAATTTGTGACGACATCCGTTTTCAAAATATATAAATGGAAATATACATGGACATCAGATGAATTGCATTATATTCATAAGCAGTATGAAACATAATGTGTTCAAAACACCACTGGTCTCCATTAAAGTCGAGTCATTTCCCCAGTTAGCAGATCACTGGGCACCCCGTCGTACTGCGTTGGTGTGGTACTGGTGTAAGGATAAAAGGCATGGAGGATAAATATATTCTTATGCTTGATTTGGATCCCCATCAGCTTCCACTACGTATTTCCCAAGTCTTCCTTTGGTCCAAACTAAATGTTTAAATAACATTTTTTTTAAATCTTTCTAATCCTGTTTTAGTTTCAGGGACTTTTTGAAAGAAATCTGCTTTTGATCTCTCTGATGTTGATGTGGAGCAAATTCCAGGCTGAAGAAGCTCTGTAGATGACAGCTCTCATCATACAATTTGGAAATAATCACAAAATGACAAATGACATTTTGCATGAAAATCAGACATTTTAATCTCGCCTCTATATTAAACCATGGTAATCATTCATATCGTGCACACATCTGCATGGAATGTAAACCATGAAAGACGTCTCTCGCTGCTCTGTTTGATGCAGTCTGATTGTTTCACAATCAGCACAGGCTCCACTAGTTTCCTGTCATCCAAAACAATAGTGGTTCCTCTCCGCTGAACGCTTTCTCGTCCTGTGGAAACAAAAACAAGAACTTCACACGAGGACAACGAAATATAGTCTGCGCTGATTTGAAACCATCTTGCATACCTTACATAGGTTTTAATTTGTATCCTAATGACCTCCACTCGGCACAATGTGGACCAAAGAGTAGGCGTTGAGCACCAGAGCTCTTTGTCATGTGACCAGTAGTTGTCTGTAACTGTGGCCTCTCCACAGATCGAAGGAGGGGACAGCATCCAGATGAATAAGGAGCACACAGCCCAGGTGTCCTTCATCAACACTTTTACCAACCCTCTGGATGGAGCCGTGCTGACTGTAGAGGGATCGGGCCTGTTACAGGGCAAACACGAAGCCAGGTAGGTCTGCTTCAAGTTGGACCCTCAAAAATGAAACAATAAATCATCTTTCTCAAGTGATACTGTTGCCTGCATGGCTCTGTGGGACAAAACAATACAGAAAACAAGTTGTGGAACGGTCACATTCCAGTGATGTTGCACACATCTTTCCTTTATGTCTGTGCCGCCGATGAAAAAGATGGCGTGTGGAATGCCGCCAGGGAATGCTGTTAGGTATGTTTCCGCCGCAGCAGGAACGTAAACGTTGTTGCAACCAAGTGCGGTCGGTCGTGCAGTCCTGTGGTGTAGACACCGTCACCCTCAGGGGTTGAATTTACTAATATGTTCATTGATCCTCTTTTCTTTTTTCTGCACTCATTTCAAATTCAGAGTTACATTTTCTACTTCTGTGCTCTGACATGTTTGTAACATTCCCGTTTATTGAAGAACAAATCTATTCCACTGGACCCTCTACACAGATGTCCTCAGATTGGGCTACATGTTTAACCCTTAGGGACCCACATAGACCCATGATGCTCTTCTTTAGGGGAACAGGGGATCTTTAGGGGTAGATATATGCCACATGAGATACCATTTGTAAAATAGATTTGGTGTCAAATTTACCACTTAAAATTGATTAAAAATATCACATTAAGACACCAAGACCTTGAGGAACACCGTACAAAAATCAATGCTGTGATTTATTTTAATCAAAAACTTTTGACAATAGGAGATTTCTGCAATAAATGTATTTGCCAGGTTTGTTGAGACTGTCGACCAGCCTCAGTGGTCAGGCTCAGTAGTTTATGTGTTGTCTGTTCAGTGATAAATGGCATTGAAGTTTATTTAAATGTAACAAAAAAACAACAACCCCGTATCAGACAAGAATCACCTCATAGTGGAAGAATTGAAAGCACTCTTATATTAAAACGCGTTTTGCAATGTAGCATTAATACATTTTTCATTTGATGCAACTTTCTTTTGCTTTCCTTCCTTTGCCTCTTTAATGGCTTTAACTGGACAAACTTTATCTATGACAGTTTTAAAAGTTTAAAACCCATCTTTTACGTCGGTCCCCTGGAGTCATGGTGGCTTTTTATCGGCACGGACAATGACAGGAATAAGCTCGCTAATTAGAGAAAAGATTCAGCAGAAGCATCTAGTTACTGTAAGAGGTAATACATCACCGTGCTAAATACTGGAACAATAAATCGGCTTTGGCATTTGCTTTTTTTTTTTTTGGCTTGAGAAAGGGCAGAACGTTAGTTCTGGGTGCCAGAGAGATCTCTGCACCCGGCAAGGGATTCGTTGAATAATTGATAGTATTAATTAACACTCATCGTCCACACACACACACACACACACACACACACACACACATACAGATATATTATGATCGTTTGTGCTGTGGAGCATCAAATATCTCGCCAATTGCTCATTTTGATTATTGTTCCAATATTATTACCGACTCAAAAAAAAAAGGATCTCCAGACTTCGTGGCTGTTCTGGAAATTCTCCATGTGGGTCTTTGTGAGAGCTGAAATGTGGAAAGATTAAGAAAGATTTTCTTTTCTCTCTCTCTCACTCACTCTCTCTCTCTCTCTCACTCACTCTCTCACTCACCCTCCCTCCCTCCCAGACTGGTTCTCCTGCAGCCAGGGAAGAAGTTAGAGAAGACGGTGACCATCGTGGCCTCTTCGGCCGGCACTAAGCTGCTCATGGCCACTTTCTCACACAGCAGCAGCTCCAGAGTCGTTTCCAGGAGCTTCCACAAAGTCTCCGTCAAGGCTGCGTGAGTCCATCCTCCCAAAAAGCACCAACAACAAGGAATTGATTTATTTGCACTGACATGCAAAAAGTACACTTTTGTTTATTCTCTCAACAAAATATATATGTTGCATGTGTATTTACAATGCCTATACAGTGTCTTCAGTATTTATTTACTGTCTGAAGACATTGTACAGGCATTGTTTCCATTATATTGTTTCACATATGTGTTGATTCCCTTTACATTGCTGCATTGCGGCAACTCAATTACACCACTAGGTGGCAGCATTGACGTGTTTCTGTTTCCTCTCTGAAAATCACTCTGACACTGTTGAACTGTATGTAACTGTTGTATACTTGAATGTTACTTTCTGTGCTTATTTTCATCACTTTTTGTTTGGCACTGCCTGACTCCTGAGATCATAATCTGGATTATATGACGTATGATTATATTCAGGCTCAATAAAAAATAAAAAAAGTTTCTTCTCATTCAGCGGCGAAACTAAGTGTTCATGATCCTTTTTGCCCGTTTTTCTCTGCACAATTTTGTCTGCGCACCACTCGCTTTATGCATTATAAACGCCAAGAAACCAATCTTCTGTAATTTATCAAATGAGTTTGACGCAAAAAAAAAATGCACTTACTTATAAAATAAGATATAGACACAAAGTTACGGCTGTGAAGGTTAGAAATGGAGAGAAAGACACTTACCATCAACTCATTTATAGTTCTTGTTGTGAGACCTATTTCTGAACTTATAAACACAAATACTTCTGATTTTGAAGTCTTGACGTGAAATGATGAGTTAAATTAATCTGTAAACTCGTCGATGAAACATGACCAGAATATTAGGAGAAATCCCAGCATGCACTGTGAGTTGAAACTCAGAGACCCCTCTGTTTAGTCTAAAGCCAACATACATGAAAACGTGTTGTTCCTTTAACACACCATAAGTCGTGGTTTTTTGTTCTTTTTCAAGATACTATTTTGGGGACAAGCAACAAAGGTCCCAAGGCAGGAATCATGATAATGAAAACAATGCTGACCTCGGCGACTACTGCGGTGTCTTCAAACAGTTTTGTTATTACAGTTGCAACAATGAATATGGTTTAAGTTCAGGGATGATCGTGGTCGTGATTTTAAAATGAAACATTATAATGACGTGCAATAATGAACTGAAATAAGTCTCATATTCTTAAGTAGGTAAACTTTTTCTTTTTAAAGTTTGAACCAGCTTACAATGTTTTTTTTAATTGCAAAAGCATTTTCTAATATGAGGGAAGCTTAATTTTCATTATACAAACAGCAGCCTCCCGTCATTTAAGTGACCCGCGCAATATTTAACTTGTCTCAAGTTTTGTTAAATCATTTGGTTTAATATTTCTTTTTAACTGAAAATAATGATTTGTCTTGTGTTAAGTTAACTTCACATTTTGTTAAGGCAGCGGGGAACGTTCTTCTTTTATTTGACCCAGCTTAAAATAGTGCAGAAGCGTTTCTAATATGAGGGATGCTTCATTTTTATTATAACATTTCCCACACTAACTGCTGGCATTCAAACCACGAACAGCCATTTTTGGCACCAGTGACGCACCGAAAGAGGAGCTGCTTTACTGTCGGAGTCCGAGTCATTCTGCCAGATAGCCTCTAAAACTATACTGAGTGAGCTCGGACAAGGGCACTTTACTGCTCGCCCTGCACTTTCCCCAGTCAATATAATGGGCTTATAAATGGAACGATATAGACGACCTCAGCTCTGTATTTGGGCATTTAATCTCGGGTAGCTCTGAGAGGTTCAGAGATTCTTTACACAGGGACACTTTATGTCTGTATGGATGGAGCTTCTAGGCGAGGACCGTTTTGACCTAAAGGATTCCAGGCTGACGTGCGCGCCGTAACAGCTTGTGATCTCACCTCGGTGTCAGGGAGATTGAAGCCGAGGCGTCGGCAGACGGAGACGATAATCAGACTCCACGCTTGCTGATTTTCAGACAAATTAAACGTCAGGGGAAAGCAGCGAGCGGGACCGCTGGGCTGCTTTGAAAAGCTGAGGCTATCATAAATTATTAATGGCTCCCCGTCACGGCCTCCCTCTCTTCATCCACTCGCTCTTTCAACCATCCTGCTCTTCATCCATCCCTCCCTTTCTTCGCGTTGATCCCGTCTCTTCCTTCCTTCCTTTGTTCTTCCTCCTTGGTCTCTTCCTCTGTCATTTCTCCCTTCCTTCCTCATCTTCGCCAATCACCTCTTTTCGTCCCTCCTTCCTCCCCTCCCTCGTCTTCAGTCCTTATCCGTCTTCCCTTCCCTCCGTACTCCCCCCTCCTCTCTGCCTTCTTTTTGACTTCACTGATTTTCATCCCTCCCATCCAGCTGCTATTCATTACCTCTACCCTCCTTTATCTTGATTACTTTTTCCTCTCCCGCATATCCTCTCCTTCCTTTTCATCATTTTACTTCCCTCCCTCTCTTCATGCCTTCCTCCTTCTCTTTAACCTTTCTTGCTTCCTGTTTTCTCACCGTTTTTCTCCCCTGCTTTCATTTACCGCGGTTCCCATATTCTCGTCCCTCCTCCGTTTGTCATTTCTTGTGTGAAACCTGTCGCTAGCTAAGTCAGCTAGCAAACCTTTCCACTGATTGTGCTGGAGCTACTGGAGGCCTATTTTAGAACTGTGGCCATAAGCAAAGATCCAACAACCCAGCCCGGTATGCTAGGAATTAGGATTCGGGATTCATGTCCAATGCTAAAGTTCTGCAGAGTGCCTTAAAACTTGCATTATCTCTGCTTGACCAGCAGAGGACGACTCCTCCGGTTGCAAAAAGAAGTCTGATTGTATAGAACTCTATGACAAAATGACTCTACTTCTCACCTGATTTATTACCTCAGTAAACATTGTAAACATGAGTTTATGGTCTCAATCTCTAGTGACCAATGGGTGACGTCACGATAACTACGTCCACTTCTTAGACACAGGCTATTGTGCAAACCAAGGAAGTAGTGGACCCTTTAAGTAGCAGGATGGAAAGTAAGGGTGTGTGGCTGTGGGTGGTGGACTGGCGTGAACGTTTGATTTTGATGCACGAGACAGAAACTCGCCTCCTGTCACAGACCTGCAATTCATCAGCAATGCCTTTTTATTTACTGTAGCCATGAGCTTTTCTTACCTTCACCATAGTGGGCATGTGCAGACATTATAGAAGGTAAGACTTGTAACATGTTGGTATTGTATCCCCCCCCAATAGGTGAAGGTGTAGCTGATCAAAATATGGTACGGGCTCCATGTGCAGTAGCTTTAAGTCCTCCTCCCCACTCCTTGCAGCCAATCACAGTCCATCTCTGGGTATATAAACTGGTCATTCCCTGCAGCTAGACTTTCAGCATAGCTGGCCCACCCACTGATCCTGGTACAGGCTTACGGACGTCAGAAAGGTAGTAAGCAGACTCAGACTGAAGATGTAGCTCTCCAAAACCAAATCGCTCACTACATTTATTCTCCTAAAATTAGTCTGCAATGTTAGAAATGGAATAAAAGTCGACACTTTTCGGTGTCTTGATCCGCCCCGGTAGCTGAAACGGATCTTGATGTGGTAGGTAAAACAAACCAACAGCTTTGCACTCAGCAGAACAGCAGTCGTTGCTTCCGGGTAAGTAATCCGTCAAGTCACATCGCTGCTGTGGAAAGTCAGTATTACGTTACACTGCGCACAGTGCTGCTAATCTACTCCTCCCTCCGCCTCGCTGAGAAGCAGAAGCCCGGGATGCACAAGTTTGTGAACTTCCCGCAGCAAGTCGACAAGAGAGGGAGCGGTGGGGGAGCAGATTGATAGATAGGTGTTTGATGGATTCCGGCGAACAGATGGAACAGCTGGAAAACCCCGAAGTGGCCGTCCATCCTCAAACGTGTGTGAGCAAACAGGGTTTGTAATGAGCCTGTTCACCAGATTTAGAGCTGGAGCTTCAGCCTGTAATGGTTCAAATGCCCCCCCCCCCCCAAAAAAAAGATGGATTCCATATTCTACGTGGGCAAAATGGATGGAGTCCAAATGTTATTTGAAAGTACAGACCGCCTCATTACAGCCGGTAAAATATAAGCGAATTCCAGTCAAAATGTTCCGAGCAAGGAGATCATTTTCCACAGTACTGAAATGGTCTATAACTGCTTGTAACGCTCTCTGTCTTTTGCTTTCATTCACACACACACACACACACACACACACACGTCCACCAGCAACCCCAGCGAGCTGCAATAAAGGCGATGCCGATAATTATGATAATGAATCTAGCTTCGGTCCGCCGTCTATTTTCACCTGGTAATGAGTTTGTCCCAAAGGTCACTGCTGTAATAGCTCATTAGCAGCGCTGGCTAATGCTGCTCTCTGATGTAGCTCACAATTGCCGGAGGTGCATCGATCAGCCGGGGCTATTTGTTTGCTGTAGTGGCTGGACGGCTGCTCGACTGGCCTGTCGTTCACCATCGATCGGTGCGGGTTTCATTACCGCGGTGAGGGGCAACGAGGCCGCGTGAGTTTGTGTGTGTAGTTCCATTTGTTGTCCTGCTGCAGGAATGTCTGCATGTGCGTTTGGCGGCAAGATTTCACCTGGCCTGTTACGGCCTACATCTTGTGTGTAATTGTGTATGTTCATGTGTGCATGAGAGACTAATAAGGCCCCCCCAGGAACCCTTGGGGGCCTTATTATTATTATTATTTGTAACGGGTGAGGTAAGGACCCAGGAGCAGTACGACAGACACAAGGGATCATTTCAATCAAAGCTTTATTCTCCTCTGGACACACAACAGGCAGAATAAGCACAGGGAAACAGCGGCAGGATCTCGTGGTCGGGGACAGAAGGCTGAGTGAGTTACCGTCCAAAACAGGGTCGGTAACGGGGAATCAGTCCAAGGGGGTACGCGGGAAAGTCTTGCATGGAAGCGGCGAACGATCTGGCAGTGAGTGTGTGTGTGTGTGACTGGGGTTTAAATAGTGGAAGCAGCAGAGTGAGCAGGTGAGAGTGATGAGCTGATGAGGTGGGTGTGACTGGCAGGTGCACTGAATAAACTGATTAGGTGAGTGAGAGATGGAAAAAACAGGATAATGGTTGCAGAGCTGTGACATTATTATCATTAGAGAATATAATGTACACTAATATCCTTTTTTTAAAATCGTATTTCTTTCTATTTTCCTGCGTGTCTGTTACGTTTCCCGATTAAGGTTTAGGGGACGAGGGGAGTAACAATGTGTATAAAGCCAGGGGAAAAGAGTCATGGGCAACGGATGAATAAGCAAAAACTAGCTAGCTAATGCTAACAAAAAAATTGGCACATTTTTTAAAAGTAAAAGATATAATGAGCAGACACAAACACACACACACACACACACACAAACACAAACACACACACACACACACACACAATGTTGTTGAAAAACTGACGACCAGTGCTCATAATTGAAAACAAAAATTGAATCTAATGGAATTTGAAATACAAACAAAAGTATTATTGCATTAATAAAAGTAGGGAAATTCAACATTTTGATTTAGTTATTTTTTTTCAAACATTTACCGTATCATCAATAGGTGTTTTTTCTTGCAAAAGGGGGCTCTAACCATAAGTTAATGCTATTTTGGGGCATTGGCATGGACAAGTTTGGAAGCGCTTGTGTAAGACAACAAAAGGACATTTCAGGGAACAAAACATTTCAGTAAAACACATTTTAGGAAAAAATCTGAAATAATGTTTCAGAATTTTTATTATGGAAAGTGGAGAGTTTGGCATTCAGTCAGAGTGACAATGATATAGGAGCAGCTATTGAAAGTTACACGCTGTACTAACGAGTATAAAGAGTGTAAAACTACAATGGATGCGACGACCAAACACAGGACTTTCACCCAGTAGACAGCTCTTTGTGTCTAATATGAGTTATTTACATTATTTACATTACAACCTTGAACAAGTAGTTCTGTTGCCTAAACCTAACCCAACTACCCACGTGGCATTGTGTGTTTCTGCCAGCGTAAAATGAGGCTGATATGAAACCTATTTTTGGTTAAATATCAACATTCAACGTGTCCTGTGGTTCACAGAAACTCGCAATGCCAAACATTTTTTCTGACTACTCGGTTGCAGAAAACATTTCAGCCTCATTAGCTCAGTGCAGATGGACGTCCCAGGTCACTGCATTTTCCCTCAGACAAAGTCTTGCTATTGCTGCCAATAGGGCACCCTAATATAAATGAATTGGCCCCAGCAGGTTCTTGCACAGACACTTGGCAGCCGACCGATATCACATTTTCTCTCTAATGCAGGCCTTATCTTTCAGCCTGGGACCCATATGACAAATTCATCCTCACTCTACTGCTAATTTTGCCATAGAAGCCAGGTCTTTTTGAGTTTTACACATATTTTATACACAGAAAACGAGGAGTTAAAAAGAAATGTTGACAATATCTGTATCTGTACAATTCTGTTGGGTATTATAGTTATAGTTCTGGCCTTTTAAATGAATCATAGATTTACTGTTGCTGGATGCTTGCGGGAAAAATAAAATGTTGACATGACGCAACTATTCACGTGTCATTTTAAGATAAATGTTGTATATTTTATTAATATTTTACATTTGTTTCCAGTGAGATATTAATGACTTATTATAGTGACTTTGTTGTTGTAAACATAACTGTTGCTGCTTTAGAAACCAATATTTAGATTTTAAATGAATTCTAATGCTGTTCTGAATGTATTTGTTTTTTAAATTCTAAATATGTTTTTAAAAGCAATTATTTAGTCATGGAGAAAAGCAGAGTATTGATATGATTGGCTCCTAGTCGTACTAAAATCCTAAAGATAACTTTCCTTTACCTGTAGGCCACCGTAGTTCTCCAACACGCTTGAAAAGGGAGGGGGAAGCAGAGGGGTATTTAGGTGGTTGTAATGTGCAATGCACCACGAGATCTTACACACTGGGCCTTTAAATAACATAAATAATAAGTTAGCAGAGTAAAATACGGTACGATGCTGAGATATGCATTTAAGAGTATTTTAGGGAGATTGTGCAGCTGGAAGAAGTTTATATTTTTTGAATCACTGTTGTCTCAGTTGACGGATGTCTCCAGTCAGCCTTGGTGGGGTTTGCTCTCAGTATGATTCATGGTACGGACCAAAACAACCGCACCAAAAACCTTTGGAGGACGTGGTCTCTGTCACCAATTGAGCTGTTCGTTTGTGACCCGACCAAACTACAAGACGTACTCTTCAAGTTTGAGGTCAACAGCGCCCATCGCCAGGTGCACTTTGCATCGCCTGCTGGGATGCGGATGAGCAAAATCTGAACTTGTTAGCAGCTCGAGTGAATCGAGGTCTGACCCGGACTACTAACAAAAGCCGTTGCCTTCTTGATATTTGGGCAAATGGGACCTTCGTTCTTCCTGTGTTTACTTTCATGAACCATTGAGCCGAGTGAACATTCTCTCATCGCTTTGAGTGATGCATTTTGGTTTACTTCAATTTTGTTCTTTGTGAAAAGGAACTGAACTTAGGTAAAAACAATTCAGACCACAGCAAACACCCTTTGGGGATGGCAAACATATGTAAAACATAATTGTTTTTACCTTCGGGCACCCATTTTAAAAAGGCAAAGCTTTTATTAAAAGACTGCAGGTTAAGGTTTTTTTTTTTCATAGTGTCAATCTATCGCCAAAACAGCAATGTTTTTATGAAAATGTGCACTATTATTTATTTCAAAGGGAGCATGATTTACGTGTGAATGTGAGGTCCTACAGAGGAGTGTCTAGCTGTCTCCTGGGCTCAAAAGCATTCGAAGAAAGAGAGGAAAAAAATAGACCCCATAAAAGATAGTGCCCATAAAAGTCAGGGAAATTGGATTGCAGTCAGCCATTTTGCAACCAGAGTATGTGTCACGGTTTAATGAGTCAGTCAGCCATTTTGGCTTCTGGAAACATGACTTAATCAGTCAATTAAAGCGGCGCTTGATTAATATGACTGGACTGGGAGCAACCTCAGCCAAGAGAGAAATGGGCCGGTGAATGAATAATCACCACCGGAGTGCTGGAGCGCTGCTGCGTGAGTTATAATCATCAAAGATTAAAGGGGAAATAAACTCAGATTTTTAAATATGGCCCTGGCTCTCAGCTCCCGAGTATGATGATCCATGGGCAAGTTTTCTGAATGACTGGAGAAGGATAAAAGTTCAAAGACAGCTATTTGCCAATTGAACAATAAGGATACCTCTGGGGGCTATAATGGATAGAGTAATGAATGTAAGTACTGGCTATGAATCTTAACTCTCCTTCTTTACTTTTCAAAATCTTGAGATGCTAGAATTCTACGTTTTAATAATCAATATTTTATGAGACAGAGTAATTCTTTCAGCTCCCTTTGAACCACAATACTGTCATTGAGCTGCTGCTTTGGAAGGTGCTATGAGACTATCAAAGCTGATCAATAGCTAAAGCCTATTGCTATTGCCTAATGCTATTTGTATAGCCATGCAGTTTGCAATATGAAAAGTGCTTTCTGACACATTAAAATGGTAAAATCACAAACACTCATTTCTTCTTACATACTTGCTGAGGTACCAAAAGGGAGGGTGAGCACCAGAAGGAACGTTTACTCCGCATTGACCTAAGTCAGGGGTCTTCAATTCAAATTCCAAAAGGTCCAGATTGAGAAAATCTCCTCGTGCAAAGGTCCGGAACATTACAATAATATCTAACGTGAGCTATTTAGTGCCATATATATATATATTCAAGAAGCCTAGTAGTAGTAACAACTGTCAAATCAAATAAAGAAAGTACACATCAATTATTATTCTCAGTTTTCACATTTAACTGGATGGTATGGATGCCCATTCCTATGGAAGCCCATTCTCGCAAGCAAAAAAAAAAAAACAAGGTCACGAAAAAAAAATAAAAAATAATTTAATTCTCAAATAAAAAAAAGAAGAAAAAAATGTATTTACAAAAAAAAATAAAAAAAATAGAGATAGAGATTAGAAGTGCGCATGCGCTTCAGTGACGATGTCCTCATCCCCTCTCCAGTCTTACCATGAAAACGACATTCTACACAAGGTAACTATTTGGTGACTTTTGTAAATGTTAGATGTATGGAAGCCCATTCCCGCCAGCAAAAAAAAAAAAAAAATGAATTCACAAAAAAAAAAAAAAATTAAATGAATTCACAAAAAATTTAAAAAATTTATTTAATTCACAAAAAAAAATTATATATATATATATATATATATATTTTTTTTTTTTTCACTTTTTCTCTGTCAGCAAAAAAAAAAAAAAAAAAAAAGATGTTTCCAGTTGCTGTTTATTGGTCGCCACCTCAGCCACATTATAGTCCAGAGCTGCTTCTTGCTTTACATTCTATTCAAGGGTGCATTTGCTCAGTCCAATCCATGTGAAACATCATCTGTATTTCATCTGTTGTAAAGCCTCCATTTATATGTCAAATGTAGAGTAACCTATGAAGAGCTGCTTCTATGACTGTTGTGTTAAAGTATCTCATAATTTCAACTTTCTATAGCAACTGGAAAAATATGGTCAGTGTTATGGTTACAGATGGACGCACCAAAAGTTTTTTTTTTTTTTCTTTTTTTTTTGCTGGTGGAAAAAAAGTAAAATAAAAAAAAAAAAAAAAATTATTAGAATTATTATTATTTATTTTGTGGGTGGATTTTTTTTTTTTTTTTTGAATTACATTTTTTTTTTTTTTTAAGTTACTATTTTTTGTTTTTTGTTTTTTGTTTTTTAGTGATCCTATTTTTTTTTTTTTTTTTTGTGACTTACATTTTTTTTTTTTTTTTTAAGTTACCGGTACTATTTTGTTTTTTAGTGATCTTTTTTTTTTTTTTGCTGCGGGAATGGGCTTCCATACATAAAAACATACACAGAAAGCTTTTGGGTTTGGGGTTTTATTGATAAGATGACATCATGGCTCATTGGCTATTGTTACTGTAAACGTCCACAGGCAGCGTTCAGGGAATGTGAGATTACAGCTGATGAAAAACCGGGAATGTGACCAGCTGATGAAAAACAGCTGATTTCACGATTGAAGGAGATTGTGAGTGAGCGTGAGAAGAGCGAGTGGCGGGATCAACTACAGGCCGAAGCATTCAAAAGCACAGGCATCGGGACTGAAGCGGGCTTGTGGCTGAGTGGTCGTTCCCTGGACCGGTGGAGAAAGTGACAAAAGTAGCACCACCCCTCCCTCGTTAACCTTAACCCCATTCAGCTGTGTGAATGTGTGTCTGGTCCTGCAAACGAGAGCTTCTCTCCTCAGTCAAGACATAATTAAAGAATAATTGCTGTGGAACATAAATAATGAAAGGTTAAAGTAAAAACAAAAAGCTCCATGTCTTCATAAGAGTCCAAGGGTCGGTAGCCTCTCTTCTCAAAACAGCTTTCCATCCCATAAACACAGTCTGTTTTATCTGCTCTGTTGATTTCGTACCAGATCTATTTGATCCATTTGTTTGTTTAGTTGTTGTAACCTGAATTTAAAAAGCCCAACCAAAGATGGTGGCTGCAATTGAGCTTCAACTAGACACTATACATCTGTGCATTACATCGTCTTGGTTTATATTGAGATTATGTAAACTCAGGAGAGTTGATTGGGATTTTCTTTTGGAATAATTGAATTGAATTTGTGTTTGGTGTTTGCCTTTAGCTTTGTGATTGTCGAGAGTGCTGTGGTGGTGCTTGGTAAACAGTGGACCACCACACAGGTGTTTCTGGACCTCTCCTCAGGACTGCGTGGCCACGTACAGATGGTGTTTGATTGACATCTTCCCTCACTGTGTTGTTGCCTCTGTTGAGGCAGGACGACAATGCTTTCAACCTGAGCAGAGGACTAATCGGGACAACTGAAGACCCCTGTGTGGCTGAGAGGAGGATTTTAAATTTGTGCAACTTTGTAGAAAACAGTCATGTCTAAGCTGTGAGGAAGCTAGTTCCTGTCAATGTCTACACACAGAGAGAGGAACTATTTTACCTGATCACTGATTTTTTACTACATTTCTTGATGACTCCGGAGGATTCCTGCAGAACGGGTCCTAAGACAACTCACTCTATTACCTTTCTTCTGCTTTCTTTCTATCACCAATGTATCTGCTGAATTTAATAATACCAGGACTCCTGGATAAAGGTTCAGCTTTATTATCATTATAATACAGGATTGCACAATTAACTGCAGCTGTAGCTCCCTCAAAGCTCCGCACACAGAAACAATCTAAACAATTGTCAATAAGTAGTAGTAAGAATAGTTCCAAGTAAAGTTGAGGTTTATGAGAGGAGTCATTTATTTATGGTGGTGTGCAGAGGATGTCGCTCAAAGCCTAAAACAAGCTTCTCTGAAGTCAGTTTGGCAGCTGATTCTTCTGGATCTCTTGCCAGACGGCAGCAGCGTGAAAAGGCTGTCGCTGGGGTGGCTGTTGTCTGTTAGGATCACTTGATCTCTACGCAGGCGCCTCTTGTCACCAATGATGCTCCGTAGATGGGTACCAACGGCTCTGGTGTTCAGAGTGGAGGATGTGTGACCTCCAAACCGTACTGACTGGGGTATCCAGTTAGGTGTGGTAACCAAGCCAAGCACTGTATTTGGGGTGATTGTGTTGAATGCTGAGCTGAAATCAACATAAAGCGTTCTGATGTGTGAAGACTGAGAGGAGGGCTGTGAAGATGGCATCCTCTGTGGATCCGCTGGCGAGGGTCCGGGCTGGTTGGGGATGTTGTTTTTAGTCTTAAAGCAGGTAGGAACACTCTCCTGCAACAGTGACGGGGATGTTATCGGGCCGACAGCTTTACTCACATTCACTCTCAGCAGGGTTCCTCTCACATCCACTGTGGGTACTGACAGTGGCAGGTCCTCACAGTTGACAGCTGACTCTTTGTTGAGGAGATTAAAGTGAGCATTGAAGGTGTTAAGCTCATCTGGCAACGAGGGCTCACATATGCTTCTGTAGCCTATGATGGTCTGGATGGCCTACCGGATGTCCTTGGAGTTGAGGCCGCTCTCCAGTGTCTCCCGACGCCTCCTCGATGCCAGCTTTCAGTCTCGCGGTGCTTTGTGCTTCCTTGTCACCTGACCCATGAATGTCCGTGTTAAGGCCACAGCAAGGCCTTTAAAACTACATGGCAAAACAAGCATCCTCCAAAACACACAGAAAACAACCCTGTGCATGGCAGACAAATTCCCAGAAGAGTCATGTATGCAGAACAACAATAAGCAGTGGTTAATTCCACCGTGAAGGAAAATAAGTGTAAAAATATTTTGTCTTTGCAGAACCTTGGACCAACTCCAACCTCATCAGGGGGGCAAATTTATTTCAGAGTCAGAAATGTATTGGCTTTAATTTCACGCTACTCGCATTTCGATACCAGCAAGAGGATGGAAAGAGAGAGGAGCAGGGAGAGAGACAAAGAGGAAGAGAGAGGGAAAAATGAAGTTTAATTTTCTGCCAAAAGCCACCACACCAAAGAGAATTAAAGTTGATACACTTACAAACAAAGGAGGAAGAGAGGGAAAATGAGACGAGGGGATGTTTAGTTATCGAGGTAATGTAAATTCAGGGGAGGCGATTGGAATTTTTGTCGTGGAAATAATAGAATTTGTTCAGTGTTTGATGTCTTCAGCTTTCTGCAACTGATGCTTTCAAAACTCCTTAATTTTACTCGAGGGAGTCAAAGACTGTTTGAGGCTATGAACAGAATGAGTTGGCTGTGTTGATGCTGTTGCGGGGGCTCCTTGTGTAATGGAACTTTGAAAACAGCGGGCAGTGGAATGAGGGGAGAAAGGGATAAATGTGTGGTTGATAAATATATATAGAATGAATCTAATGCATTGTGTTTTCTGACAGAAAATGTAATTTTTCTTCAGATTTACCAGCTGAATCTGGGATGTGTCACTACTGACACACAGTGTTCAACAATTTACAAGAATGAAACGGAACAATTTGATAATTTCATGTGGTGTTGGTCATTTTTTAATAACTTGGATGTGATATTTCAGAGTTTTAGCCATGTTAGCTGTGTGGCTCTGGAGATGGCAATGTTGGTCCTTCACTTTGGTCCGGACTGAAATATCTTGAGAATTCTTTGGAGGGATTTGCATGAGGATGTATCCCACACTGTTTCTCTCAATGCATCCAACTCCTAATATACATAACAGTAGTGGATGGAAACATGGAAATATGGTAACTACATTTAGAAGGAGGCTTCACTTTGTGTTTGCTTGTGTTCAGCTCAGCCACTGACTGATCTCACAACTGAGAGGAAACTCCAGTTCTTTCCGTTATTTCCCTTCAGTCGCTCTCCTTTTCCCTCTCATCTGTGGATGAAACAAATTCAATAAGTCCTGGGATAATTGCAAGTTTTTCACTCGAGTTGAAACATTTGGAATCGTTTGCATCGTGTCCTGTCTGAGCGCCGCAGTCTTGTTTTAGATTTGTTAGTTAGAAGGAAAATACATTTTCATTTATTAAGTACGTTGTGTCGATTAGTGGCAGCTATCTGTTTTCAGCGGTAAAAGTAAACTTTTTGAATGTCACAAACATAGAGATAAGATAATTATTAGGATGGCATTCACTGTATGCATGTGTGTGTATGTACTGTATGTGTGTGTGCGTATGAAAATGTAATACAATGGCTATCAGTGTCACAAACATAGAGACCATCAGCGATCACCACCGTCTGAAATCTAAAGTCGTTTTTTGCACTGGTTCTTTAAAATTAAAAACACATCTTGGCATTAAATCCACAAAAGAAGCATTCTGAGAAAAAATCCTCAATGGTTGAGCATCCGTCCAAATCGTCTTTCTCTCACAGCTTCCCTCCAATCCAAAGTCCTTGGTGCTCTGTCAGAATTCTCTGCCTCTCCTCAGTCTGCGTTCAGCAGCCTCCTGCCCGCTTTATTGTACCTGCCAAGAGCTGCTTCTATTTATGGGGCTGAGAAACTGCTACAGGGACCTTATCACACAACACGCATGACAATAAGACACAGGTAATCACCCAACAGCACTGTCGGTATGTTATTGCACCGACGGGAAAGTTTAATTAGGGACAGAAATACAAAAAAGGGAAAACACAAAAAAGCACTACCAGTCGGTTTTTGAAAGATGTTGTGTGACAAAATGTTGATCTAATCCTCAGATGGGCCCTTGACCCCGTCTGTTTTCATCTGAGTCTAGACAGTCAATAAGCTTTTAAATGCTCTAAAGATGATGACTGTATAGAAACCTTGTTCCACAGCAATGGCTGAGTCACCGCTCTGCTGCAGAGACATGAGCAGGCTGCAGAGGGCATGGCCCGACACGAACCCACACACAGACACAACACACTGAGCAAGGCACCGATCGAGCTGTCCTCTGTTGATTTCCTCTGGAGATGAGCCACTGAAGACGGATGTGAAAATGTTCACATGCTTTTTCTTTTTCTTTTAGTTTCATTAGCCAAACCATTTCAGTGTAGCTGCAGGGAATTCTGGTGCAGACATACATGAATTGTGATGGCAGACTAGGTTTAAGTACAGTGAGTACCACGTCAATCCAAGTCAAGTCTCAAGTCTTTGAGCTGGAGGTCAAGTCTCAAGTCTTTGGTCACAAGTCTAAGTCAAGTCTCAAGTATTTGGTCACAAGTCTAAATCAAGTTTCAAGTCTTTGGTCACAAGTCTAAGTCAAGTCTGAAGTCTTTGAGCTTGAGTCCAAGTCAAGTCTCAAGTATTTGGTCACAAGTCTAAGACAAATCTCAAGTATTTGGTCACAAGTCTAAGTCAAGTCTGAAGTCTTTGAGCTGGAGTCCAAGTCAAGTCTCAAGTATTTGGTCACAAGTCTAAGTCAAGTCTCAAGTCTGAGCTAGAGTCCAAGTCAAGTCTCAAGTATTTGGTCACAAGTCTAAGTCAAGTCTCAAGTCTTTGAGCTTGAGTCCAAGTCAAGTCTCAAGTATTTGGTCACAAGTCTAAATCAAGTCTCAAGTCTTTGGTCACAAGTCAAAGTCAAGTCTCAAGTCTTTGGTCACAAGTCAAAGTCAAGTCTCAAGTATTTGGTCACAAGTCCAAGTCCAGTCTCAATTCTTTGGTCACAAGTCCAAGTCAAGTCTCAAGTCTTTGGTCACAAGTCAAGGTCAGGTCTCAAGTCTTTGAGCTGGAGTCCAAGTCAAGTCTCTTATGGTTGTAATGAATGTTCTATCATCCGCATCATGCCGTCCATTCTGCTTAGAACACGGCATAGCTATATCTATATTTAAAGCATGTACTGCATCATCACTCCTGTATATATTATCATACAGTATCCACATGTATTAGTTGTTGGTATATGATCACTTTAAACAGGCTACAGATATAACAAAAAAAACACAATTAAAACTTTCCTTTGTAGTTAATAACAAGTATTTGGTCCCCAAAAATGGATATAGAATGTTACTCAGGGTTTCAGGAAATTATTGGAAACATTATTAAGCACACTAATAACTCTAAACATTTTTTTCAGTAAAAGTTAAAGTATAACCCTACAAAATTACACAGCTTCTACTCTACTGTAACGTAACACATCCTGGAGCCTCTCAAACCCAGAGGTGCTCACAAGTCATTTTTTGTCCAAGGTCAAGTCTCAAGACACTGTGTGTTCAGTGCAAGTCCCGAGTCCAAGTCCCCATCTCTCCCCTATGGCTAGCTCTGTCCACCTGACCAAGTTAAGCGCCATATTAACTCTCCTTTTAGTTCTGTTTTAGGCCCTCACCAACTCCTGAGGGGAAGTGTCTCTTTAGATGCTAAACGCTCCATCATATTCACAGTAAATAGACTGAGGACACACACACACACACACACACACACACACACACACATAGACTATCCATCGTGACATATGAATGAGGAAATTGTATCTATCGAACATAACGTGCATCTATCTTCACCAAATGCTCATTTAAAAATGTAATATGTGCTTCACACTGTGTGAAGACACAAGGACAGTGATGGATGACTTTATAAACCAAGTCCAGCACAAAGAAACATGTTCTACATGCACAAGCAAGAAAGCAATTACAGTAGAGATCATTTTCATATATACACAAATGTCAACTCACTCCTCTTCATCCAACAACCTCTGTCTGTCTCTGTTTCCTTCGCTACAAGTCACTTTTTCAAATATTTGAACTAGTGGAGCTGCACTGTGTGTGCGTATTTGACAAGACCATGTCGGCTTGAAATTAGATACATCTTCTTAGTGACAAGGATTCATGTTCAGTGGTTCTTGTGTTCTGACGTAGGAGTAATAATTGTGATTTAATATATTCACCTTGTCATAGACCCTGACTAGACCAAGTGGAGACAGAATGTGATGTTTTTCAATCAAAAGAAAGTGGTTGCTCTAAACAGGTCTCTTAATATTCTTCCAATCAAAAGGCCGTAGTGTGTTTAAACCACTCGACTTTGCAGTAGCTCTTTTTATTCTGATTGAACAATCGGGTGGAAGACTCCGTCAGTTGATGTTAATTGTTTAGCACCGTGGTCCTGTTAGAGATTCGTCTGAAGTCCGTCATTTCATTTGACTCCAGCTAAAAGGCAAACTGTTTAGACGATATCCTCCTAATGAATGCTTTTGTGCAAAAAAAGGCAAGGAGGGCCTTTTTGGTGTTAAAAGGTTAAAAGAGTTGTACACGATCTCAAGCATCTTTAAACTCTGTACTCTAATTAGTACATTTCTACGAAGGCGTATTAGGGTCATTGTAGGTAAAACAAAAAATGATTACAGAGCGGGGAGGGTGTAATATTCAAACTTTCCAAAATGAAAGTCGTAGATTTAATTTAAACAAATTTACGAGATCATAAAGTCATACATTTATTAAAAAAAATCCATAATAATAAATAGTGGAGTGTGAAAACTCCCGGAAGCGCCAGCTGTCTGAGTTTCGTTGCTCTTAAAGTAGTGTTATTATGGTAAGAATGGCCTCTGAGCGAGGGGAAGGTCTTTACAGATACATACGCGTTTACTTTCATCTTCTTTCTGTCTTATTTTATGAACATAAATAAATACTAATATTGTACAAGTTACAAGAAAGTAGAGACAAAACAACTTCTATCTTTGACTACACAAAGACGTGTGTCCTTCTATTTCAGCACAGCTAACACAGCCGTTGAGGAGACACATAGCTACAAGCTGATGGATGATTTTAAGGGACCACGTCCAACTGTCACTGCGTCAGTGTGAAAGGGAAACCACACAAAAAAGCAGATAACATAACTGCTTGTGTAGACCCACTGATGATGGTGAAGTGAGAGTATAGTGAAGAGGGACGTCTGGAACACGCTGCTCCTGCTGCTCCAGCGACCTGACCTCGGATAAGTGTGTAATAATAATGGATGGATGGATGGAGAGTTCACAACAATATGACGTGTTTTTCACTCGGCGGCTCACATTACCACAGCGTTTGATCGTTGGCGTCTGCGGTGTGATGAGGTTGATTCCGTTCTTGCAAAGTGAAGCGATGTGGTTCGTAAATTTATGACCTTATGATCTAGCAAATTGTTTTGAGTTTTTTTTCTCAGAGAAGTGCTACTTTAATCTCAGAGAATATCTGTTTCTTTCCACAAAAATGTATGACTTTATAATCTCTGAGTTTTTTCTTGGAATACTCAAAACCAAAAAGCCATCCACTCCACGAATTCTGGACTTTGTTTTAAATGTCTATTGAGAAGTCAATGGGTTCTATGGTTCTGCAAACCCATCTCAGCAGTGTGCTCCCATTTCTCATATTCGCCCTTTTTCTTCCGAGTGGTGCAGGATTCACCTGCAATAGAAATGTCCTGTTTACACACACACACACACACACACACACACACACACACACACACACACACACACACACACACACACACACACACACACACATCCCTCACTGGTCCCATTCTTATTGACAGAGTAGCAGTGAGCAGTAACTTCTGCTGTGACGGCTGTGAGATGTTCATTCAAACAGCACCTTCAATAGTAGCATCAGGATTCAGGACAGCTATAACCCCACACACACACACACACACACACACACACACACACACACACACATGCACACACACACACACACACACACACACACACACACACACACACACACACACATGCAGTCGGTGCAAACACTGTACGAACCCATGTAGGCCTCCATAGACAGAAGGGCACATAGCATGTTTAATGAGAGTGCAGACTGGAGATACTGGCGACTGTGGCTAAGTGGAGAGCAGGGCCGTCCTTCAATCAGACGGTTCGATCTCCGGCTCCCCTAGTCGCATGTTGAGGTGTCCTTGAGCAAGACACTTAACCCCAAAATTGCTCCCGTAGCTGTGCCTACGGTGTATGGATAGAATCTGAATTGTAAGTAACTGTAATGTAACGTGACAGTCATACAATATAAGCGATGGAAATTAGATTTTTATTCTTGGCGTCACAATTTTTTTCATCAACTCTCGGATCAAAACCAATTCTCCATTCAATAAACAAACAAAAATAGCAGACTACTTTAAAGGCGCTTACTCCGGTGAACTGTGTGCCAACAGACCATTATTTATGATGTACAAGAATCGCTTTTTTTGGAATCTGTGGATTGATTCATAGAAATGTTTTTTTTTCTTCTTTTCCCTCAACCTAGTACAAAATGAGGAGTCACGCATGAACCTATGGAGCCTGTTGCGTGGCTGCTTCCAGTGGAGTTTCCTCTGTCTCTATGATAATGGTGGTAAGTACAGCACCTGAACAACATCCAGTAGGTATCAGCCAAAAACACAAAACAAACTAAATCTATTTGGCCAATGGAGCCTTTACAGTACAGCAGCCCAATATCCCTAGAGATTATATCCATATTTAAATTCCTCACCTCACGATTGACGTCCAGTACCAATATTGAGTGCTAATGTTGGGATAAGTAGATCTTTTCCACTGGCACTTTTGGCCTCACCAAGTCAAACCATGCCACGGTGATGCTGTTTTCATCACCAGTTTTAGCGCGACGAGTTTCGCCGAGTCGTGCCCAAGGTGGACCATCTCCGGAGTCAGGCCAAAGTGCCCCTGTCACGACTCCAAGCGTGCTGCGGTGAGGTCTCGCTGGCCGTGGCCAACCCGTGATGACCGTGATGACGAATGTTCACTTTTATACTGACCATAACCCTGACCACACCTTAACCAGGGTCTGTTTGGCGTAGCCGCAATCATTGCTTAGCCTTGACTCCATGTGAAAGCTCTGGTGCTTGTACTTGCATATATTTAATTTCACAACTTTATTTTCATAGTTTTGTCCTTCTATTCCTGTTAGTTGCAATAAAATGTGACTCACCAAGATGACATATGGGTATGAAGCTCTAATGGTCAGATGATCGGACCAGAAATACCAATTGTATTGCATAGAAAGAAACATGTACAACTGCATGTAGAACTACACTGTGCGTTCCAGTACCCATACTACCATACTATTTGGTATGTCCACATTTGTTTTAGTGATCAGGATGTTTTACTGCATCCGGTCGCATTTTGCAGCATGCAAGCTGGCAATTGTGACCCACAGCCCTGTGTGCAGAAGATATATGAGCAAGAGGGTCAAAGTTCACGGTGCAATGTTATGACTAAGTACGTATGCCCCAATTGAATGCATACTGCATGCAACCGTACATACTTTATGGCAGCTGCAGTATGTACTAAAAGCGATACTTTCACAGTACGCTATGTAAGTCAAAGCTGAAGCAGAAAGTTGGTCCGCAGCATCTTTTTGTTCCCGTTCTTTGCTCTGTTTCTTGGACTCCGTTCTCGCAATGTAGCTGCATCCATAGAACTTACAGCCCTAAAACTACCCAAAACATTACCCGGGTTGTAAAAGGATGGATTTTTCCTTAAAATCCATCACTCTGACAGGGGGAGATGCAAACGAAGACAAACGCAGAGTTTTCGACGCACTGAAAACATGAATTGTTCATGAGGCTGGATATTAAGAAGGTGCTGCTGTGACACTCGGTGCACTCGGTGTGTAGCTGGCAGGTCTATATGAGCGCAGGCTGTGTGGGTGGCGATGCACTGTGGTCGATAGGATTCACACCGAGCCTTCAATATCGCACCATCTCTCTTCAACTCACAGCTCCATCTTAACAGAGGTAATCATTTATCCTCTGAGAATCCACTGAAGAGACACACACACACACACACACACACACACACACACACACACACACACACACACACACACACACACACACACACACACACATATTAGTCAATTCTCACTCCCTCTGCTGACACCATCACAGATAGAGTGATGAAATGATTTTCTCCTCCAGTGCTTTTCAATTCACATTAGGGGGAATATCGAGCCCCCCTTTTAAAACGGCCGCAGGTAAATCAAACTATATTGGGTCCACTGAAAGCCGACCCTTGTCTCTTTATCAGCGCGATCTAGAGAGGGACGTATCTAGCTGTTTTTTTTTTAAAAGTGGAGAGTAATTTATGTCTTATAGTTTAAGTGCAATGGGACTTTTATGTGAAGTCTAAATTATAATCATTTTGCATGTTTTACTTCTCTTTCTTTATGATTTTTACGGCACAGTGACAGAATCGCTTTAGAGTATGCTGGGAATGTGGCCGAGAGTCAAACTGCTACATATATGCGACACCATATACACGACTGCAATATGACGTCTTTAATGGGCGCTGGATATTAAGAAAGACATCAAGTCTGCAGACAGCCATGCCGATTGTCCTTCCTCTCTTCTAAGTCTGCTCAGACTTGGAACTGGTACAACTTCGTTAGCAACAGCTCACATACACACCCACCAACGGGAAGCACACACACACACACACACACACACACACACACACACACACAAAGAAAACACAGATCTCTGTTAAAACTGGCAGCAGAGAAGCTGATGAACAAACCGCTCTCTGAACAAGAACAAAGCACTACAAAGCAAATCAACGCTTGATGCCAGCGTAATGACATCTGGGAATTGAATCACTTTAGAGAGCTGCAATCAGGTATTGCCATCCCACTCTGAAAAACTCTGCTATTCAAATTGACGGCACAGAGTCGAAGCATTCTCGCTCCTTCTCTTTCCACCTGGCAGAGGATTGATGTGCAGACAGCTGTTTTAAGTCCTAACACCAGTCACCAATTTGTCTTGGCTCACTTCGGGCCCGATGAGATAATGCCGTCCCATAATTCCTTGCCGCAGCAACAAGTGAGCTTACCAGACCTCTGCAGCCCGCTCCTCACCTCTGCTGGAGGCTAGCGGCTCGGGGCTACATTACCCACTACCACCACAATCTCAGAACCCATCAGCTGTCAGAGCCGAGACATCCTTTTACATGTGCTGCATATTGTTTACAGTCCGATTACACTTGAGATGCAAGAATGGAGTTGAGAGACAATGTGTACGACCGGATTGTTTCACAAGTAGCCAATTTACAAGCTAATTTTAAACCAATAAAAAGCAAAATACTCGTCAGAGGATAGCCCGTGGGTTCCGAGATTGCATTTCGGCCAATGCTTTCTGCCCATTGTGCTCTGCATACGGACTGTTGACTCTCATTTAACCAAAGGCTGCTCGAACGTGACTGGTCAGCACTACTCTGTATACAAACGGAAACCAGAACAAATCTTGTCCCGTTGCCTACAGATTCGACATGTGATTGCAGAATCGAGATTACTACTACTATAGCTCAATGGTTGTCAGTTGTGTTGCATTATGGGTATTGTAGCCATCAAGTATCAAAGTTGTCAACGGATCCAATGTGAGTCTGACAATGTTATAGAAATGCAGTGCTAAACTGGTGGTAAACATGTTTGTGCATTAGAGTATGGCGTACTTTAGTATTCTGTGATGAGGTAGATACCAAAATGATGCATAAAATCTTTATTTTCAAGCCATTTATATGAAGTTTGGCACTAACAATTTTCAAGTGCATTCATGTGTCATCTGCTGTTTGTATCTGCTGCGTAACAAAGTCGGCCTCAACAGGATTCCCTCAGATCAAACTGGGATTAGTACAATACAGATGCTCATTAAAAGATGGATACGGTCCCGCATCAGTCACACCACATCAGTGTTTTATCAATAGGAGTTAATTAGAGATTCAAAAACCGAGTCACATCCCCCGCAGTTTGGTTTACACTTCAGCATCCACTGGCCTCGGGAACCGTCGACTTTATTTCTCCTCACAAGCTTTTGCCAGTTCATTCACCGGTGTTCTTGTACGCAGTTTAACTTTACAGAAAAAGAACAGGATGTAGTAGCTGCTGCAGCGCTGATAACCACCAGATACAGGACATACATGGCAGTCAGTGATTATCACTGGAAGAGAGCTGCGCTTCAAAACCAAGAATGGGATCATTAATGGGATTATGGAAATCCCGTTAATAATGTGTCGATAACTCTGGTCAGTTTTTACCCCAAACATTAACATAACGTGCCTTTCTTCACAAAGCTTTCCCTCTCTTTGTGGTTCCTTTATCATACCAGCGGTTCATCAGCTTACAAGTTTCCCCCTTCCCTCAGCCTCCCTTACACACACACACACACACACACACACACACACACACACACACACACACACACACACACACACACACAGTGGGTGATGGGAGTTGTGGGCCCAGTGTAATTACCCATAGTTCTCTGTTTGATAAGACTTGGGTTCATCTATCTCTCTTAAAAATCATTTGGCCCTGAGAAATCGTGTCCTGGACTCCTGACATTAAATGACCTGGGATGGTCTGGGCCTGAGGTGTGTGTGTGTGTGTGTGTGTGTGTGTGTGTGTGTGTGTGTGTGTGTGTGTGTGTGTGTGTGTGTGTGTGTGTGTGTGTGTGTGTGTGTGTGTGTGTGCGCGCGCGTGTGTGGACAGGCTTTGCGTTTTAGTTTCCAGAGACCGAGAACCATCAATCCCACTGAGCACCTTAACATTCATTTACTGTACCAGCTGTCGACCTGTTTCATGTAACACCGCCGGTGATCAGGGCCCCCGACTAAATCTCCTTTGATATACGATCCTTAAATCCCTTCAGATGGCGACTCGCCGCCTCTGTAAACTCCTGAAAAACTTTATAAACTTGTCGATCTAAAATGAAAGTTTCCAAACGAGCCGCCATTTCGGTCCGTTTTGAAATCTGTCCGCAGACCATGAAGCAGCCCGCTGCACACACCGCACCCTCTCTGGCCGTTTTTCGGGTGAGGTAAACATCTTTATGGTCACAGCGAGCTCCACCAATCAGAGGCATCGCTTTTACACCTCAGGATTGTAGGTAGTGTGGTACTTCTCCATTTAGAATAAAACATGTCTTTTAAAAGCTGACTTCTTACGGACTTGTGGCTTCTATGCCATCGTTGCATAATCTCATAGTTTGTGGCAAGTTTACATTATAACCTGTCGCCAGATGGTTTGTTAGGCAGAACCATCTGGGAAGCCGTCATTGGAAAGTGTTTGGAAAAGGGCAGGCACTTTCAAATAATACTTGGTAGGTGATTGGATGAACCACCTGTCAATCAAACTCGAAAAGCTCTTCTTTCAATGAAGAAATACTCTCCAGTTCTGATAGAAACTGATGCTATTGCAGCAGCTATGCTAACCTCTTCAGTAGCAGCCATTGTTGTTTTGAACAAAGAGTTTGTGTAATTTACACACACCTAAGCCACGTAGCTGCCTGTTGCTCCTCACAGGATGCTGATTGGTGCATGCACTGGCCTGCAATCCCGTAATTCTTGCGTGATCTCGGGACATCGCGAGAATCCAGCTGCCGGGCAAGGTAAACGACATTACGGCTGACAATCGAAACCCTCCATTCAGACTACGAATGGGCATCTTTCACTTCCCAGAACCTCACTGCTGAGCTCGGTTTGTTTTCAATATAGGCACCCAGACGCTGGGCTTGTTCGGGGCAACTCCAGCGCTGCAGTAGCCTGTCTGAGGGCCTGCTGGGTGAAAAGCCTGTGTGTGTGGCACAGACAACAAAGAGTTGGGAGACTTCATAGAGATGGCAGAAATCACATTTCTGTTGCTCATATCCATGGAGCACCACCAACAAAGAAACTATAAGTGGAAAGAAGCCATTTGGAGAATTGCCTCTTTCACTTACTGCAGTGAAATTTGTTGTGAAAAATACTTTCCTCTGATGTGAAATATAGAGAGAACATGTATCCATAGCAGCATGAAGAGGAAATAATAAAATGTGCTGCCGCATTATGAGCAGCAGCTCGTATTGTGTTGGTTATCAGTATTCATGTGGGAATGGAGCATTTAGAGGGATTCATCTGCATTTAATGACTCTGTTAATCATTTTAAAAACAAACTTATTCTTCGCAATACATCTGTTTTACACTCGGGGCGCAGAGCTGTTGGGTATTAAGGCATGCAGCCCGAGAATAAAGAAAAACGCTGCGCAGAAAAGACAGGCAAGTTAAGAGAAAGAGAGATTGCCACCTTCAATTCTCTGCCCAGGGATAAAGAGATCGCTACCCTCCATTTCACAAGTCTGTCCCTGATGAGCTGGTTTAGTCGGTTCTGCTTAGAGGTGGGCCAGCCACAATTACTGGCAATCCACTTAACTCGTGACAGCTTCCCTAAACGTGATAAATTACACTGGCGGGGCAGAAATAACATTCTAAACTTTTGTTTGATGAATTTGGTCTCTGTTTTGTTCCAAAACTTTGCGAGGTAATGAGCGAAGTCCCACAACTCCCGAGGTTTTAATTGGTGCGCTTCGTCGTGATTGTTTTTTCTTAGGGGTGTAGGAGAGTGTTGGTGACACTGATTTATTTCTCTCTATCTATCTATCTATCTCTCTATCTATCTATCTGTCTATCTATCTATCTGTCTATCTGTCTATCTGTCTATCTGTCTATCTGTCTATCTGTCTATCTGTCTGTCTATCTGTCTATCTGTCTGTCTATCTGTCTATCTGTCTATCTGTCTGTCTATCTGTCTATCTGTCTATCTGTCTGTCTATCTGTCTATCTGTCTATCTGTCTATCTGTCTAGCTGTCTATGTGTCTGTCTGTCTGTCTGTCTGTCTGTCTATCTGTCTATCTGTCTATCTGTCTATCTGTCTAGCTGTCTATGTGTCTGTCTGTCTGTCTGTCTATCTGTCTATCTGTCTATCTGTCTATCTGTCTATCTATCTATCTATCTATCTATCTATCTATCTATCTGTCTGTCTGTCTGTCTGTCTGTCTATCTATCTATCTATCTGTCTATCTGTCTATCTATCTATCTATCTATCTATCTATCTGTCTGTCTGTCTGTCTGTCTGTCTATCTATCTATCTATCTATCTGTCTGTCTGTCTGTCTGTCTGTCTATCTATCTATCTATCTATCTATCTATCTGTCTGTCTGTCTGTCTGTCTGTCTATCTATCTATCTATCTATCTATCTATCTATCTATCTATCTATCTATCTATCTATCTATCTATCTATCTGTCTGTCTGTCTGTCTGTCTGTCTGTCTGTCTGTCTGTCTGTCTGTCTGTCTGAATGACAGCTGAGGGAGAAGTAACATTTTTCCATCTGCAAACAATCACTGGAAGAGATCAAAACATCTTCGGGCAGGCGGAGGACATATTGGGTAGGATGCAGGATTACCCGTTGTTGTTTAATTGTGTGTTTTGTGTTCATCTTTAGGCGGTACAGGACTTCCTCTGAAGGGGTCAGAAAATACTTGTCTAGAGTCGGCTGTGATGCTGGATGTCACAGTGACAATTACTGTAAGATAATAATAATAATTATACTTTCATTTTATATAGCGCTTTTCTAAATACCCAAAGACGCTTTACAAAGGGCAGAGACAAACAGAACACACACAAAAAGAGAAAGACAGAGGAGCAAAACAAACAAACAGAACATTTTGGTAAAAAAAGAAAGAAAAGTGGAGAAGCTGTGCAGAATGGGTGATGTAGTGGAGGGGAGGGTGCAGGGGTTAGCAGGTGAAGGCGAGTTTGAAGAGGTGGGTTTTGAGGGTTTGTTTGAATGATGATAGGGAGGGAGCCTCACGGATGTGGATGGGGAGGGCGTTCCAGAGGGTGGGGTGCAGCAGCTGAGGTCCGGCGCTTGGTCCTGATGGTCTTCAGGGTGTTTGCACCGGCGGACCTGAGGCAACGGGTTGGGGGCGTGGAGGGGGAGGAGGTCTGAAAGGTAGGGAGGGGCCAGGTTGTTTAGGGCTTTGGAGAGTAATATTTCAAAGTCTATTCTGTATTTGACCCGGAGCCAGTGGAGGTTGCGAAGGACCGGAGTGATGTGTTCATAGCAGCGGGTGGAGGTGAGCAGTCGAGCGGCAGAGTTGATGCATATATGCAGTGTTTGGACATGATGCAACATTTCACAATAAATCTTGGAAATTGCCATTTGATTTTGTCAGCCAAGTCACTGTGCGGTACATCCTCCTTCTTCTCCACCTCTCTGTTCCTTATTATTTAGTATGGGAATCGTGTTCCGGCCATTGCTTTGGACACAAAATGTCAACCCACAAACCACAGGAAAACGTTGAATCTTGACTTTTCTAAACCAAAAATACATTTCATGAATACGTTTAGCCTAGTGTCACGCTTGCAGAAACGCACAATGTCACATGGTTAATGGTGAGATACGATTGGTTATGTTTAGGCTACTTGGTTAAGGTTAAACAACGAAACAACTTAAAGCAACAACCATAATTACGCTACTATTGTAAATCCAACAACAACCGCACTCGGCTGACTTTATGTAACGTTACCTAACAAGCGTAACAACATTACGTAACAACGTCAACGTTTACTTTTGGTTTCACACAAACAAAGGTGTCCTGGGTGAGAGTCCTGTGTTTGTGTGACCCATCTACCTCTCGCCGTATGTGATTCTCTCGCTTGTTATACTCATTGGTGTACCAAGAAACTTTCAAAAATGGTTGCTTGATAGACTACGTAACTTTCTTCGACCAAAATAAATGCAAAAGCATTTTTTTTTCTTGGAAACTGGGACGCAAAATTTACAAGAAACCTCGAGTTTGCCAGATGCCACATGGGTGAACGCTTTTTATTTTGGTTTACCTTCATCTGCAAGCATTTAATGACTCCTTGATGACCTCATCATTTAGCATTGCAAATAACATGCAAAATATAAACTTTGGACAGAGCCAGGCTAGGCATTTCCCCCTGTTTCTAGTCTTTATGCTAAGCTAGGCTAGCCACTTCCCGACTTCCGCTCTGTACTAAATGCACAGACAAGATATTGATGTCAATCTTCTCATCTCACTCTCAGAAAGAGAGTTTTTTTTTAATAATAACTAATTGTCCCAAAGGGGGATTTCTTCATTTATAGGGTACAACATGATTGTTTTTGCTTTGATTCTTTGTAAATTAATTTCTGCTTCCGTCTCTCAGGTATACCCAGCTTACAGCAGACTCTCTTGCTCTCTCACACAATTACTTTCATTCTTCAGCGTTATTCTTGCTCTTTCTTGCGAGCCCTCCACAGTGTCTCTTGTGTATATCTCCTCTCTGACACACCAGAATCACTGACATTTTCACCCTTTTCTCTCTCTCTCTCTCTCTCTCTCTCTCTCTCTCTCTCTCTCTCTCTCTCTCTCTCTCCACCCGGCCCCTCTCCCCCCTCCTCTCCCCATCTCATTCGGATGCACGGCTGTATATTTGGCCTTTGTAGAGACAGCCTCGCTCCTGGAGGATTCTCCTGGAATCAATTTACCCTGCCTGTGCCAAGCCACTGATCAACAATTTACAGGCCATCAACTGCTGGGGCTGCTGGGAGGCTGTTTAACCGCTATATTAGGTGTCTGACTTGACAGAGCGTTTACAGCAGGTACAGTCCCCTCCTTAAACACAAAGAGTGCAACATATCAGGAAAACCTTTTTGATATTAGGTTTGCATATTGCCCACGCCAGTTTCCTTTTCCCTGCTCTCCTGTTTGCTGACATGCTTTTGGGACTCGGAGTAGATTTAATCGATGAGGAGTTAGTCGGTAACACAAATGTGCTGCAGCAAACTGTGTCCAGAGCTCAATTTCAAAAATATCTTGTAATTCAAATACTTTGTAGCCAAGGTTTTTGGTTGCCACGTCAGAATCCTGTTTGGGGCTTTGAATTGTATTCGAGTTGCAAACATCATATAGTGACAGGAAGATCAAGATCGAGTGATAATGTAACACACGCGACATCTCCACAGCAACACAATGAGCGAGGCGTTAACACGTTCCACCGGATAGAATTACATCCGACACATTTCAGTGTGATCTCAGCGGCGGAGTTGAAGCCTGTGCAGATATATTTGCACCAGACCTGCATTTAAGACTAATTCAGACATGCAAACCCCATTACAGAGCCCTCACGCGTCATTGCCTTCTTTTGTCGAGCTGTGAAAATTGCAATATACAATTTAAAAACCCCGGCTCTGCTGTGCCGTATCCATGGAGATTAATTAGATTCATTGGGGGCTCTCTCGTTCTCTCTCCCTCGATGTGTGTAGAGAAAATAAAAAAAGAGGTAGAGAGAAGAAAAAGAAGAAGAAGAAAAAAAAAGGCAAGAGAGAAAGTGGGAGAGACAGTCGGGCAGGTTAAACAACAGACGGGCAGATAAGAACGCAGCGGTTGCCATGCGACGGCGGCCATATAGAGCGGTGATGGCCGTGGTAATGCTACCGGGCATTCTGTTCAGTGATTTAATCAGCTCGCCCAGCCAGCCATAAATCATCATCAGGCCGAGTTCTAAACGCTTAAAGGAGAAACACGGACAAACACCAGAACCCAACGTCACTGAAGGAGAAGCGTGTTGCTTTGACTTCTGTGTTTGAAGTTAAACTCTGGTTTCAGAATGGAACAATTACATCGTCCAGAGTGTAAGATTTGTCTGCAGGTTTTGAGACCTAGAATTTAATTAAACGTTTTTCTAAATAAAAAAATCTGTGTATGTATCCCTTTGTTTACTTTTTTCATGCTGTGACATTTACTCCTTCTTTAGTGAGCACATCTTTGGTTCGCACTGACAGTGCGGGCACCGGTAGTTCGATTGGTGCATTACTTGTGTGGGTGGGCGCTGAAAATAGTTTGTAACGTCACTTCAGTTCCGAAGGCCACACAGACAGTTATTAACCAGCTGGGTGTTGCTACGTTGTTAGCTGTTGCTCAGTCCCATCTGTGATTTTAGCACCCCTTAACGTTACTCCATGACTCCATATGTTACTCCGTGCCCAGGATTAAAACCATGGGATACTTCGCTGAACGCTGTGGTTACGGGATTCTACTTGATGCAGTGAGTTTTGACAGTCTGGCCATTTGCCATCACTGGACCCATGAAAAAGAGACGGGTAGCTACACCATCCTTTCTATCATGCAGGACAAGCACAGCACAAGTGTGCCAGGAGCGGACATGACTCAGCAGGTGTTGAAGTAACATGAACATTTATTTTCTGAGACAACTCAAACAACACAGAGTAAATCAGGGTTTACCGGTCCAATTTTACACAGCTAAATCCAGAGCATCCTGTCACTTTTGATTACTGTCTGGTACATAGGCGTCAGTTTATGATTTTGCCTTATGGGTGCCCAAATTAAGTGAATACCACCAAGGCAGGACAGAGCGCCTAAAGCGGAGCTTCTTTCCTAAAGCTATGCGTTACTAAGTACACAAAAGTCGGCCTAATTGTGATTGTATGTATATTGTATGAGGTGTGCTCACACAGTCGTTCCATCTCTCCACCTGAATCCATCTGAAATTAATTCCACCAGCCTAGCCGTGGTAATCGAAGGAGCTTGAACATTGGGTGGGAATCAGTGCTAACCGAAGTTGAAAAATAACCACAATAACCGTAGAATCGGTCTATATTTCCTTACACAAAAGGTGATGACTTTTACTTGTAAAAGTAAAAAAATGGTTCATGGCAAAATGTAATTCTATCTATCACTGCAAAGGTTTTCAGCAATTGCCACAATAAGACTCTAATTTGTGGTACATTATAGTGAAAGATTATAGTGAAATGTATGCAAACCTCTCAAATCAATTACTGAGGTGAAGTTTCATCAAAGCCATCTACCCAGCTGCCAGAAAAATTGTTGGTTTTACAAATCTGCAAACCACGGGATACATTGAATGCCGACGTTTCTGAACCAAAAGTTTCACGATAAGTTTAATATCAGCCTCGTATCACGCTTGCAAGAAACACATAATGCCACATGGTTAACGTTGGTTAAAGTCAACGTTTACTTTTGGTCTCGCACAGGACACGGACTGCAGTCTCCTGGGTGAAAGTCTTGTGTTTGTTGTCTGTTTGTTTGATCCATCCACCATCCCTCCAGCCCACCTATTGTGGACTTTCGTGCTTGTTCTCATGCCACGTAACTTTCATTAACAGTCGCTCGATATACTACGTCACTTTCCTTGACCATAATTATCATCATGAACTCCCTAAATGTGTCGGGAATTCCCCCTCACTACTTCCAAAGTCCTCACCATCAGTCTGCTGTCTGCGTCAGCTCCTGGCACCTAGTGTCAGAAATCAGTTTATCAGTTTATGAAAGACTCACTAACGTGATGATGGGAACAACACGGGAAAATTGAATGTCCGCTGTGATCTGTAATTAAAAACCCAACCTAATGGCCATTTTGGCCGGTATCGCACTGGGCAAGGTGATGAGATACATTCCTTTTAATGCATCTGTGGACACCGTTAGCCTGTGTCTGACTGTTGTTTATGCCTTGCTTCATCTGTGACACAAGATAAGATGTCACAGTAGCTCACTTTCACTGCCAGACTTTAAGTATTTATTGTCATTTATTGTTATCATAATCACAATCATCCTGTCTTGTAGTGGTGAGATTTAGTGTTGATGCTGTTAGGGTTTAAAAGAGTAATTGTCTTGAGTCAAAATTCCACCAGCACAAGCCCACCTTCACTGAGAATTTTTGTAACATTTTTGTTTAAACCATCAACCAAGTTCTCCAATGGACCTCTTTGAGGTAATGTCTCTTTGATCCTCATGGGGAAGAGGCTGCTACTGCGTGCCCAGATGCCTTTTGTAAAGCACATCTATGGCCTTCATTGTGTATTGTAAGGGTGCTGCACTGACTTGAACAGAACTTTTATCTAGCTGCATATCAGAAATATTGGTTGATGTGATGTTTGATTGCGTATAATTGGTTGGATTCATCATTGGGCTCAATGAAATCATCATCTCTGTCTATAAAGTAGCGCCCTCCAACTCCCCTTTAAGTACAGGACAGATGGCTCCTGTGTCAAGTAAGCTGTTTCAAGAAAGAAGGCAACGCACACAAACACACACACGTGCAAACAAACACACCTGCAGGTAGACTTGAACCGTAGGTCTTATCGGGTCGCCCCAGCTGTGGTGCCAGACGCTGGCCTCCACTCGCCGTCTGTCTGCCGGAGTTAAACTGGGGGTGTTTAAAATTAGATTTAACATCGATCATTTCCCCAGCCTGAATGGGGCCCAATGTCAGGGGCTGGCAGGGGCCATCCCTCACCCACCGTCCGTCTGCTTCATCTCAACACAACATCAGTCAGGCCTGGGAGAGATTGAGGGAGGATTGGGGGGAGAGAGAGAGAGAGAGAGAGAGAGACAGAGGGAAAACAAGTGAGGGACGCAGTAGGGAGAGAGGTAGGAAAGAGGATAAGACGAAGGAAAGGAGATAAGGAGCAGATGGTGGAATTGATCGGTGAAGGAGAGAGGGAAGGAATGAGTGATGGAGAGAAATAGAAGACTAGAGGTGGAGGAAAAAGAGACGAGGGAAGAGAGGAAAATTAAGACATAAATAAAGTCTTCATGCTCCCATTCTACCTACAAGGTGGATCAATTTAGCACTCTTCTTTTAAGAAAACACTTATCCTTTGGAGCAAACGTAGGTTTGGGGACAGAGATTAAAACGGTAACTTTTATTCATCATATGCCCGTGAATGAATAGCAGAGATTATACAGCCGTCACATTGCAGGTTCCTACAGTGGTGTCATTTACATGACTTATTTGCATGGTAATTGTATTTTCATGCTACGTTTCCCTTTATGCAGTGTCACCACCGAGCGAGCGGAGGAAGGTGATCTGCATATTAACAAGTTACATGGTGGGTAATGGTGCCACAATGTTGGATACCAGAATAAGTGGGCTATATAATATAAGTTATTGCTGTCCCTGTGGCGTAGCTGCGTTTGAAGGAGAGTCAAAAGGTGCTTCAGTTGAGCAGGAGGAGGAAATGTGATTAAAGACGTGTTGAATTTAATGTTACCTTGAAATGTGGATACTTTCAGCTGCTTTCTCCATCCGACATGTTCAGCTTCCAAAGCAGCACCAATACTGAACAAGTCCAAAAAGCATTTTCTACAGGAGAGGTGACGCAAATGAACAATTTTGACCTGTTCCTCACATGCGCCCCCCCATTCCTCGAACCAAACAAAGATGGCCATTGCAAGTTATAGCTGCTTACTTAATGGTGACTAAGTTCATGGAACACGTGTGGAGAAATGGGATACAATTCTACTAACTGGAGCCTAAGCAAGAGGGGTTTCTTTTTCACTGGCAGTTTGGAAAAGTGTTTTCCGAATTAGGGATTGTGTCTTAAAAAATAAGGTACCGTGTTGGTGTTTTATGGTTACACTTAAAAAAAATCTAAGCTCGATGTCAGCAGTTTACGGTTGCCAACATGTATGCTAACACATTTGCCATAGCAACTTGATTATATTGATTGTAGAAGCTCATTCTCGTTGTCTGCCGCCCTCTACAGGCCTGGAGTTTGCCAGTGGTGGATAAAAGCCAAGAAAAGGCCAGGTGTTACTGATTGGAGGCTCAATGTCTGGTCTTTTTTTGCTGTTGCCTTCTGTTTGATATTATGCTTATACTATAGCCTATATATATATATACACCCTGGGATCTCAAATAAAGGCATTTTGAGTTCAACTTTAAATTCTTAAAATACTTTTAGTATTTGTGCCCCTGCCAGATATTCAGACGTTCAATGATTAGTACATTTAAAGTGGTGCCCATCCAGAAATAAAAGCAGACTTTGCAGAACACACAGGCAAAAAGAACGCATGGGGCCATTTCGGTCACATCTCTAATATCTGACCCTTTTCCAGTCGAGCGGTACACCTTTTTTATGAAACACACAATAAAGTATTTTCAAGCATGACATTCACTCTGTAATGCCATCCATCCACCACACCCCACTTATGGCCTTGCAGCCATAATGCCCACTCATTGGACTGTCGCTGTTGCCATCAGCATCCTTGTTATGTTTGTAAAGCATAGACTTGCCAAATGCAAGCAACATTGATTTTTATATCCCTGCTCCCAACAAGGTTTATAATATCTTTAGTCTTCCTAGCTGGCTTTGCGTCTTTACAGGGACAATATTTTTTGAGTGAGTATGGTAATTAAGCCGTTAACGTCTTTCTGAAATACATTTGATCAGCAGTATGATCAACTGTTTCCCCTCCATAGAATAAATACCCGACCCTGTTTCTGTTCAGTTAATTCTTGAAGTGGCTTTCTAATTACTGTGTTGATGACTTTTCAATTAGAGTTACCATCACTTTGAATTGAAAGTGAATTAGCTCAACGCTGCAGTCTCTGAAATGCAGTCAACTCTTTGTACAAAGGGGCCATTCAGGGCGTGAAAATGGGCCGTACCTCAGGGAGGAAATCATAGGGCTGTTACAATAATGGGAGACTAGACAGTGAATGTAACATAATGTAGCGTGAATCTATGAGCTGCCAATGTGTACAGAATGGGCCAAAAAAATCACTGTTTCTCTGCACATACTATATGTATTATGCCTCTGCACACACTTACTAAAACACAAAGTTGTTGTAGGTTCCATTTCTGTGCCAATTGTGTTGTTTAGTGTATATCTTATTCCCACTTGTGCAGTGCAAGTTCGGAGCGGGCCGATTGCTTGGTGCCCGGTATTGCTGCTTGCAGCGTTCTCAAGTACCACTCAAAGCTTGTTGACTAAAAGGAAGCGAAGAAGAGTTTGGTACCTCATTATATCCATCATCCAACGTGACCCAGACCCTTCTGCAACAAAGAGTGCTGTTCGCTTGTTTATTCAAAGTTAATTAATATTGAACGTGTCATGTGTTCAACTTGCACCAAATTCGACATGGCCCTATCTTGGGTCCCCAGCAATACACCCGCCAACTGTGAGGTAGATCGCATAGACGTTTTTTGAGATATACGAAGGATGCACCCAGATACAGACATAGAGACAGATGGACAGACAGAGATACATTGCTTTATAGTGAGATTGATAGCTACTAGTGCAACAGCACACTTGACACTGCGCTTCCTTGGGTTCTTGGCAATATACCTGCCAAGTGTGAAGTAGATCAAATGAACGGTTGTCAAGAAGGCAAAATTGGCATCAATGTTAATAGAGTGGAGCGGTCATGTGTGTTGTGATCTACAGTGAGGATTGGTCTATTTTTAGCCATGCTCCCAGCATGGCTCTAGGGGTTGCAATGTCGGTCAGTAGGACATACCACCACTGTGGTCCAAACTGAAATATGTCAACATCCATGGGATGGATCGCCATGAACTGTCATTTATGTTCCCCAGAGGTTGAAGCCGGCTCTTCCTACAGTGCAACCATGACCTTGACGCGCTTGGCTTTTAGTGAAATATGTTGACAACTATGACAGTTGGTGCCACCAGCAAATCAGTAATCCTGAGAAATGTTTTCAACATCTATTTCATGGAGTGGCATCAAATTTGGTACAGACATCATGGTGTCCTTAGAAATCCTACAGACTTTAGTGATGCCATGACTTTTCCTGTGGTCCTTTCCTTTTGGTAGCCTAAAATGTCTTATTTAGCATTCGGTTGTACTTAGCTCCACCCTCTCTTGTCACTTCTGGTTGCAAAAGGCCAAGATGACGATGGCCGTATCGACGATGGCCGTATCGACGATGGCCGTATCGAAGATGGCGACGGCCAAAATGCGAACTGAAGGCTTCAAAATCGCAGTCCACAAACCCATGTGTTCTGTCATGATGACTTCGTCCACTTCTTACATATGGTCTATGCTAGCACCTTCATTGGGTTGTAATGTTAGCATGCTAATACACATTAGATGGTGAATATGGGCCTAGCGTTAGCATTGTATGCATGCACAGTAGTGTATGACAGAGGGCTCTCCTGTTTAATCATTTATAAGGCGTATGAGCTTGTCTCTTACAATATCTCTCCTTTACATCCGTCCAAACTAAGTTTATTTTCTCTTTTTTTTCCATCACCGTCTTCTTCCCTCTCGACCCCTCTGCGATACCCATCAATCCTTAACTGTTGAGGGACACACTCATTTCACAGGTCAATTAATTTTAATCAGAGTGTGTCAATTTAATCTGAGTTCAAACCACTAGACGGACACTTTGTAAAAATCTCATTAACCTTCCCATTTCCAATCTGCTCACTTCATCAGCAGGGCAGAGCAATGACTCATTTTCAAACCCACAATTTTTTTTCTGTAGGTAAACAAACTCCTGAATTTGGATAATGTCACAGGAAAAGAGACGCCAGGGAGGGGAAACACATCCTCTCACACCAAAAACGACACTGACATTGACTCATTGTCCTCACGTAGGTTTTTTTAATAGCAATAACACTGGCAAGAAAATCAATGTGATCTCAAGATAAGGTTAAGGTTAAATGATTGCCGTGAGGATAAAGGATGACTGCAACAGGAAGACAGTAGAATATAGACAGCACTAAAAAGAAGACAATGCTATGTAAGATAATGTAAAAGAAGGTACTGTAGATTAAACAGCAACAAATAATACAAGACACGTGTCTTCATCAGACCAACAAAGAGTAAAAAGGCTCACTACTAAGTCCACACTGCAGATGAAATGTCCTCCTACATGACACACATCAGACGTTTACTGATGGGATGATTTCTGATTTCATGTCACTCTGCACTCTGTAACTGTTATTAAAACTCTGTTTGCAATCCGGTCGAAAGACACACACACCTGTCGTCCATCGCTAAGGTGGAGTAAGTAAAGAGTTTTAAGTTCCCGGTTATTTCTTTAGGAAACTTAAGAAGGCAAAATGCCAAGTTGTTTTTCTTTTACAGAAGAGCAATAAAAAAAAAAGCATTGATACTTGATTGAACTTGATTGATACTATCGGTGATATTGGTGACAAGAGGTGCCTGCGCAGAGCCCATGGAATCAAAGACAATACCCAATCACCGTCTGGCAAGAATTACAGAAGTACAGCTACCGTACCACCAGACGGCTTTGATACTCCTCACTTCATCCTCCACCCACCCCATATGATATGGTTTATGTAGCCAAATGGGACTACAAACTGCATTTTGTTGCACAACCCTATTGAACAATGACAAAGAAAGGTCCTTGTAATAAGTTATTTACCCAGCAGACAGCAAGCTCATAACTATAATTAGTATTTGGGGGGATGCTTACATTCACACTAAATTACAAGGGATACTTCTGAGTGTTTGAAAAATGTACAATTACCAAAAGGAGACCAATTAAAGCCACATGCAATTTATTTGCTTCAGCATAAAAAAAGGACCTTAAAAGCTGCGCTAATCAATAATTTTGTATGAACATTAAATTAAATGACTTTGTGTATTGTAGTAGTGCCAAACCCACAGATACTTATCACCTGAATCTGCAGTTCCATGAAATGTGACCTTATTTAACCCAACCTAAGCATATAGGACCAGTGGGCTGCTGTGAAGTGCTCTATGAAGCGGTTCAGCCTCTTTAAGCTCGTTGTTTTGGTTTTGCTGCAGAAAACTTACGCCATACGTATGAAAGCAGCAATTACAGCAGAGCAGATGTGCACGTGTGCATAATTAGCTTATCATCATTATCAGATTTGCAGATAGAACAACTCTACAGTTGGTCCAATGCTGTGCTGTTAGTTATTCACATGATCATATTGCAGCTTTCACTTAATGGTACATTAAATTTACACCAGACTAGGAAATGAAACTTGTCCTGAAAAATACTGTTGATGTAAGCTGACTCTTTATGCACAAAGATTACATCTCATCAGTCGAGGGTACACACACCTCATTAAGCCTGGCTCTCATTGCGACTCCGGCTTAGTGCTTTTTATTCTAGAGGTTTCAATGTGCTTGACAGACCAAAGCAAGCGCACCCGACCACTAGGGCCAGTATTCATTATTTGGACTTGGGTGTCGTGACAAGCTTGATAAGATGCAAAGCTCATTTGCATGAGGGGCCAAGACACACTTCAGAAACCACAGAGCCGTGCAGGCCAGCCGCTATAGTGAACACTGGCCTTTCATCTCCATCTCCATCTCCTTTACTCTCATATTCTCTTTCTTCACACAGGCACACACTCGCACTGCCAGGCACAAAAGAATAATAGGCACGCACTGCAAACAATCTTTTAAAGTTGGCAAGAGATTTTATTTGCTATCAAAGCTCATCGGCTTCTTTTTAAGATCGTTTCAGTCAACTCACTCTCCTGCAGACTCCCAGCAGCATAATGTGAATTGTTTCAGGACAAAAAGGAGAAAAAAAAGAGAAATTGTCTCCGAGTTGTTTTGTTTGGAGACGTTATGATTATTCCCTGTAATAGGTCATTTGAAGTGAAACCAGAGGAATTCAAGAGAAGGAGCAGCATTGTAGTTTCACGAAAAAAATACCCACGGGCGAGGTGATCATTCTCACTACAAAATACAAGCCCTCACCAAGCTTGTAATATTTACAGTGCAGGAAGGACACGATCGCTCACACACACACACACACACACACACACACACACACACACACACACACACACACACACACACACACACACACACTACTGCTCTCTTTATCTCTCAGTCTTTCACATAAAAACACCCTCTGGCCTCTTTAGTATTCTGATGTGGTTCGTGATTCTCTGTCAACATTTGACTTCACAGGCGGTGGGGATCAGACTCGAACGGGGAGAGGCCAACCGCCTGTGGCTCGCCACTGCAGAGGACTGTAGGTGGGGCTGACACACGGACGGAGAGACGGACTGACAGAATGACATACAGACAGATGCCGACTCTGCCGTCCTTACATGTGGAGCTGCATAATCTTTGACCTTAAAACGAAGCGGGTAATCGACAAGCAATCGGTTGAACTGTAGCACAAGTTCCTGACCCCCGTCTCCTGTCTCCTTGAGCTACGGTGGCTTGTAACTGTCCGATTGTGTCACGAGAAAAGACGAATGAGCTTGCTAATCTGAGCAGAGGCCTGCAAATGTAGTGCGGCCATGTTGTGCTATACTGTTTTACTTATAGCCCCTTTAACATTCATCTCACATCCAGTTTGCTTCTGGATATGATTCAGCTGGAGTACATTTACGCCTGACATTAAAATGCGACTACGGTATACACAGTGAAATTGGATTTCTTTTTCCCTCGCCCAAATGCAGATTGTGTCCTTTACGTCCTTCAAAGCTGACAGTAAACATCTCATCTTGCTTGTTGTTCACCCACAAGTGTCCCATATTTTACTGGTATTTTACAATCGGAGCTCCCTGTTGGCAGTTTGATTTGTTTTATTTCTGTCTTGGGTTGGCTTTATGTGGATTGGAGTTGCTTTACATTAACTATTTAGGCCACCTCAGGGTGTCTGGCAAGCGGAGGTGACATTCTGCACATGCACACACCCACGCTTATAGAGAAATGAATCAAACATGCTGGTGCAGTAGTATCTTGACAGCAATAAAGCTGATCAAATGCTAAATATCTCAACACACATGTTTACTAATGGCTCAAACCTCTAGTGGAGGGTGACTGAACGACGAGAGCTCTGCTTCCTCCTCATCTGCCACTCAAGTGTCCTCGGGCAAGGTACTTCAGTCTGTCTGGTGCAGGTTCGTATCCCCGTTGTGGTCGTGCCTTCGAGGCGGATTTGGAATACTCAAACACTGTTCTTTCCCCAGTGCAAGCTCCCAGCTGTTAGCTCAGTGCTGACATCTCACATCTGTTTTCATTAGCCCAACCCACACTTCTATTAAGTCATAATGCATTCAGAGTAAGGGGGGGGGGCATAGAGTTGTTGGGTGTCACCTCCCGTAGAGTGCTGCAGGAACAAATCCTAAAACCTGGTTCCCTTGTCTCGAAGTGCGTTTTTTGAATAGTTTTTTTCGGTTGGATGCCTGAAATAGGGTCACGCCCAAGAGCTTTGAACTGGTCCCCGCAAGGTTAACCATTGTGGGCTTGGCTTTTTGTTAGGGTTAGGTTAGGTTATGGTGACCAGACGTCCCATTTTGTCAGTGATTGTACCAGTGTCAAGCTGGGTGTCCAGATATAAGTTGTGAAGCACTAAATTTAGCTTTTTTTCAGCGGTCACTACCAAATTGTCCCAGTTTTCACCACAATTAAGACAATAATACTATACTTGTTTTCATCGTTTACATAGACTTTTATCATGTTATATCCCTAACCAATATAAAAAAAATAAACCATGCACAACATAAAACAACACTGATCTGTCTATTTGTGTGCCACTCAATCAATGTGTCATAGTCAATGCTGTCCACTAGGACGCTTGCGACTCTATCTGACAGAACGTCTGTACGCTAACGGTTAGCTGACATGCTGAAGAGAAAGTCTGTCCCCACTGCCAGCACCTTTGTGTTTGACAAAGAAATGTAGAAGTACTGGTAGGCACTAAGCCAGGCTAGCGGTTTCCCCGCTGCTTCCAGTTTTTATGCTAAGCTAAGATAAGCGCCTGCTGCCTCTAGCTTCACGCCTAGTGTACGGACATAAGTGCGGTATCAATCTTCTCATATCTTTCAACATTAAGGTACTCAGCATGTTTCCCAAACTCTCCAACTATTCCTTTAATGTTAGGGAACTTGTGCAATGTCCTCCAACTCATGCAACAATCAACAACTGAGCACATTGATGCTCTGGTAGTGTTGCAGGCATCAACTGTCATACCTCTTTTGATCACTTTTTGTCTGTCGCATGTCCTAAAGGTGACACAGGCAGCCAGTCGGAACTCAGCTGAATATGACTTTTTATTAGTTCAAAGTTAATCATTCTTTCATGTGTCGTGTTGTCTCTCACTCTAAATTGGTCTCTGTACTTGACAGAGCTCTGATACTTTTGAAATTGTCTCATCCTTTTTCTTGTATACAACCTGCATTGGCACTGGGGATTTCCCAAATGATTAGAGCACATGTACAGACTTGGGTAGATTGCCCCTGGTCTCAGCTGGATAGATAGGTGATTCTGTTCACACACCCTCAAACAAAGTGCTTTCCTCTTCCTCTAATTGGCAAAAATGAATCTTTCAACCCGAAGCTTAGTGTTGTAACGTCGTGGGGCACAAACGTCTAATTCAAATTTTTATCCGAACAGCTAATCCCGCTATCGGATCTCTGTATTGTGTGAATTTGATTACGTGTGTGGAAACGTTTGAATGAGGGAATGATAAAGAGAATCTGAATGGGAATAAGTGGTGTGTACAACTTTCTGTGTGCTCCCATACAATTATATATGCATGTGTGTGTGTGTGTGCAAATGTCATTCAAGACAAGCAAAGCTTCAGGGACTTGATCCTGCGTGTGAGCACTAAGAAGGAGCGATGGAGGGATTTATCCAAAGGGATTTCTTCAGTTGTTGAGAATAATTCATTAAAAATGTGAGATAATGAAACATTTGGTTTTCAAGCATCACTTGTGTTTTGAGCTTACCTCTCAAAGCTGCCAGGAAAGGCAGGGAAGAAGAAGACCGCAGGCAATTAAATGGATGTAAATAATACTAAATATGTTTTAAACAAATCCGCTTTGGAAATGTTTTATGAGGGAGGAAATCAACTCGACACATTTCTTAGACCTCAAGGATACACACAGTGTGGTTTGGTGAGTAACACTGAATGTAAACTTAACTTTAGTTTTTTACAAGAACTCAACAGGGCACCTTTAAAATGTGCAATGTGTAAGAAATGTCCATAATAATTAAAAATTAAAAATTAATTTTGCCGAATTCCAGTCTGTGTCTGTGAATATGACAATCTCATATTGTTTATTTGCAGCTTAAAGCATATCTAATAGTCCAACTGCAATAAAACAAGCACAAAGCGATAAACATGATGATACCAACCTCTATTTTCCGTCTGTCTTCGGGTCAGACTGCTGTTTGCAGTATTCACTTGTGAATTCTGAGCTCCTTGAGACAAAAATTGAAATAGAAGCTCCCTGCGTTTGGTGGCTGTGTGACTTTTAAATCTGGTTTCCACTTACTATACACGGGGAGGTGGGGTGGATTGATTAATTACATTTATTTCCATGCCCTTAAGGAGCTGCTAATCCACCTAAAACACTTTAATCAGTATCAGTTTCATTGGAGAGTTTTTGTATGAAAACACACAAAATTGTGCTTCAGAGGATTTTCCGTCCTGCAAATTGTGCGTGTGCAGGCTGCTCTTATAAGCTACATCTGGTATCCGCTATCACCCAAAGGCGTGGGCCACCACCGCGGTACACCACAGCCATCATATTCATAATGGAGATCAAATTAATTAGCTTCCCCCTCCTCTATCTCTGCCTGCCACTCTCAACCTCCTCTATCTCCTGTTCTCCTTCTCTCCCCTCCTACGCTGCTCCTACATACATTTATCTCTTGAGTCTAGTGTGTGCTCTGCCTCTTGCCACCTTCTCTCTCTCTCCCTCTCTACAATGTTACAGCAGGCCGGGCAGCAGCCTCCAGCCTCTATCTGTGTCAGGTTTGTGTATGACAATGGAGAGGAAAGCCTTTAGACTCTTACTGGCTTCCTTGAAAGCATTTACAGAAAAATAGGCTTAGGAGAGCACCATGCTAACACACATCCACCCATTCATTAGTCTATCGCATTGTGTTAGCACAATGCAAACAAGGCAAATGTACCTTATGCAACCTATGCAAATGAGCGCTTGCTAATCAGTCGATGTTAACATTTAAGTTACAGGACGAGCAGAACGAGAGTGGGAAAATTAATTTAAAGTCCTTAAATGAGCCAACTTCTCCTGTTTTTTTCCACAGCATGGGGGTCACTGAAAATCTAGGACCTTTCTAAGCTGCGGCTGCGACGATGCACATTAGTCGAAATTGTAATGCTGCTTTGACGTTGTGCGGGAATTGGCCTCAGAATGACTCAACCAATTAAAGTGACAACTCGGAAGTGCTTATGCTCTAATCTGCTTTTACCACACTGAAGACACACAGTGAGTGGGTTCAAGTGTCCCAGCACACCAAATATTGCAAACACAAATAACAACCGCTGTCTAACCCCATCAAAGCGTGACATATCTAAATCGAACTAACACAGCGGCATTGACAGATGTGACTCAAAGTACCTGTTTGTGTTCTCAGTGCTGAGTTCTCCTTCTTTTGTGATGTAAACTGCACAGAGGGAGGAGGTAGCTTGTCTCCTCATGTGCTGAAACTAATGTTAGCATCCCCTGAGTTTGTTGATCTCTACCCATGTGTTGTCCACATACATCAGCCGATCCCTTGTCTGTCCATGGCGGTTCACAACCAGACAAGTTGTCACTCAAGAGGTTCCATTCAATACTAGGCTTAAAAACTATTTGAGCATGAAACTGTGAGGTGGAGGTTGCAAAATGGCCGTATCATGTTTCCACCCATCCATCATCCGTCTATCAATCCATTCCCCCATCCATATAAGATAAGATAAGATAAGATAATCCTCTATTAGTCCCGTAGCGGGGAAATTTACAGGATTACAGCAGCATAGTGGATAGTGCAAACAAGAGACATAGTAAAAAAAACAAGATCAAAACAAGTATTATAAATAAGTAAATAAGTAATAAAACTATGGAAGCCCATTCCCGCCAGCAAAAAAAAAAAAAGATCACAAAAAAGAAAAAAGAAAAAAAATAAGATCACTAAAAAAAAAAAAGAAAAAAATCCACCCACTAAATAAATAATAATAATTCTAATAATTTTTTATTTTTTTTATTTAACTTTTTTTCCACCAGCAAAAAAAAAGAAGAAAACTTTTGGTGCATCCATCTGTAACCATAACACTGACCAGATTTTTCCAGTTGCTATAGAAAGTCGAAATTATGAGATACTTTAACACAACAGTCATAGAAGCAGCTATGACATATGAATGGATTGTGAGTACATTGAAGACTTCTTTAAAACGTGGCTTTACAACACATGAAATACAGATGATGTTTCACATGGATTGTACTGAGCAAACGCACCCTTGAATAGAATTGTTAAGCAAGAAGCAGCTCTGGAGTATAAAGAATGAAACCAATGTGGCTGAGGTGGCGACCAATAAACAGCAACTGGAAACATCTTTTTTTTTTTTCTTTTTTGCTGACAGAGAAAAAGTAAAAAAAAAAAATATATATATATATATATTTTTTTTTTTGTGAATTAATTATTATTTTTTTTTTTTTTTGTGAATTCATTTTTCTTTTTGTGAATTAATTATATATATATTTTTTTGGTGATCTTATTTTTTTTTTTTTTGCTGGTGTGAATGGGCTTCCATAGTTTATTGGTCGCCACCTCAGCCACATTGGTTTCATTCTTTATACTCCAGAGCTTCAAGGGTGCGTTTGCTCAGTACAATCCATGTGAAACATCATCTGTATTTCATGTGTTGTAAAGCCACGTTTTAAAGAAGTCTTCAATGTACTCACAATCCATTCATATGTCATAGCTGCTTCTATGACTGTTGTGTTAAAGTATCTCATAATTTCGACTTTCTATAGCAACTGGAAAAATCTGGTCAGTGTTATGGTTACAGATGGATGCACCAAAAGTTATTTTTTTTTTTTTTTGCTGGTGGAAAAAAAGTAAAATAAAAAAAAATTAAAATTATTAGAATTATTATTATTTATTTTGTGGGTGGATTTTTTTCTTTTTTTTTTTAGTGATCTTATTTTTTTTTTTGCTGGCGGGAATGGGCTTCCATATAAAACAGTAAAGAATATTAAATAAGTAAAAGAGTAAAAAATCCACAATAACTAAAATATAACAAAAAATATATACAGACAGAATAATTTTTTATTGCACAGTGTTTTTTAGCTGGTACATAGTTGATAGAAAGGCTTTCTTCCTCCATAGAAGGCCTGCCATCATGACCCAAACAACTTGTTGAATCTTCACTGTTGTGGAAATCGAGATAAGAAATTTATCTTGAACTGTGTGTTGGCGGCTGCTGATGTGATTCATAACTCAAATCATATCTAAGGGGAGAGAAAATCATTTGATTGCACCACTTTACTTAGCGAGGGGAAATGATAAAGCCAATCGTTCCTCATCATCTATCTCTCCTTCTCTTTCAATGATAGCATTGCCACTCTGAATTTTGAGCACACTTATGTTGGCCTCCACAGCATGATACAATCACACTGACCTCATGCGATTTAATGCAATCAGCCCTCACAGCTTGCGTGAAATTGCATTGTTCTGTTTCAAAGGAGAAGGGGTAGGATTCTGTGGAAACGATCATACAGCGTCGCCCCGGAATAATTCTGCAGGGAAGTGATGAGGCGATGTCATTTAGCAGACGGTTGTGTATGAAAAGCTTTTGGCTCCTTCAGGGATTGTGGAATGTGTTAATCATTGTGTAGAGCAGAAAGGATTTGTAATAATGGAGGTTTCAAGGCAGCTGCAGCAGTGGAGGAAATTCAGAGTTGATTCCGAGGTTGCTGGTTGACTGTGGCGGGCCGTGCATTTTATACCTGGGCCTTCAGTGCTGTCCTGCAGCTGAAACACCACCTAATAATCTCATTATGACGTGCAAGCTACGGTTATTTGTTTATAGGGGTGTAACAATACACGTATTCGTATTAAACCGTTCGGTACGAGGCTTACGAACCGAACAATACGTTTGAATAATAAATAGCTTTACCTTTGTGATTCTGTTTAGGCCAACACAGAAGGCCTTGAAGGCCCTGACGGCCCACCACTGGTATTTGACATGTTTACATTAAAGTATAAAAACATAAACTGGGTTTTAAAAATGCCTTATGCCACTGTCAGATGTAATAAATATATATCCTGCTCCCCCATCACTGCCTGACATTATGAATTGAATGTATTCATGGTCATATTTCCTCACATGCTTTCAGCTTTTACTGGCACAGAGTGTCCTCCACATCACTTTTCCATTTCAAAAAACGATCCATTCTTTGTCACTCCATTGGAGGGAACAGTGGCAAAACATGTTTGTCTCTACCTCATGATGGTAGGCATGGTGATATTCAAGCATCATTGGTCGTTGAAATTATGCTTTGCTTGAATTACTGTTTTTATATATGTGAATTGTTGCACACAATCAGAAATAAATATAACTGGCTTTGTTGATTATCCCCCAATTATTCTTAAAATGTAATGTAACCATTTGTCAGTACCTCTAGCAGCCAACGAGGTGGTGCTCTGTGACCCACCAGTGGGCCTCCGCCCGGTGGTTGAGAATAGCTGATTTAAAGTATGTCTTGTTGATCATAGTTTGATCATAAGCTCATCTAATGATGTGTGCCCTGTGTGCCAGTTTACAACACATTTAACCCAACGATCGCTTAGACAAAAAAGACGTATTGAACGTTTCATTCATGGGTTTTTACTTGATGTCTTGCTGCACTCGTCGTCTTTTGCTACGCAGGCTTCTCCACGTCTGATGAACACGTGTTTCATCATCATTGTTTAAATACTGGAGCTGCGCTGTCAGCAACACTTAACATTAAATCATAAGCCTTGCGTTACACAAAACCTTTAATACCTGTGAGCTCACCATCAATACTAATTTTTAGCATCACAACATATCATTTGGGAAATATTGATCTGATTTGATCTATTTTACCATTTTTAATCAAAATTATGTTGTAAACTTCATGGAAATAAGTTATTTCCAGTCAGCCCAATAAAGGCTGAAGCTGCCTCCCTGTCTCTAGCCTCGGTATTTTCATACGCATTTGTATTTTTCACCCCTCTCGCTCTCTTTCACTCTCTTTCACTCCGTGTCTCTCAGTTTCCTTTGAACAAGTGCTTCTTTCCCTCGTGCTCCCAGAGACGTCAAGCTTGGCTGCTTGGCAGTGGCTTCCCTTTTAAATGTTGTTTCTGTTGCTCCACCGTCACAGATCACTGGCCAGAGACTGGAGTGGCAATGGAGGCTTCCACACCATGCACCGCTCATACGTTTCCCGATGATGCTCATTGACAAGGGGATTTTCTGCCTGTCTGGAACAATGAGACAGCTTGGCATATAAAGCTCTCCTGCAAAGAATACAGCAACATTGAGCCCTCAAGAGCAGGATTATATTATGTGAGGTCTGATGAGAAAACAGTCATGTCTAATTTTACCATGTATCATTAAGGGGATGCATTTCAGGATTGGCGAATGAGCTGAAAGGATTTTGTTGCAGGAAAAACACTTTTGCATTTTTGTCAGGTTATATTACTTTGAGAACAACATGTTTGTGACACTATAATTGACAGAATCATTTCTGAAACGGTATATGTGGAGCTGTAACGTGTTACAAAGATCACAAAAACAATTAGCAGCTGTACTACTGTATATTGCAGTTGTCTCTGAAACTGTCAATCTGAACAGTTTAAACTTCACGGAAATTATATTTATCGCACAGCTGTATTGTATTATGTTTTACGTTTATCAATTTTCCTTGTACTAATTATTATCCACACCCTTCCAGTCAAAACACTTGTAAATATATAAACACACATGTCACAAATAGTATGAATCCCTTCACCAGTATGCGGACCCTCTGCCCTGTCTGCTAGTATCCTGCTCTTGTTTTTGTCAGGGATCATTAGAGACGTGACACACATCTGGGCACATCTGGTCCAGCTGTTATGGGGATTTGACCCACTGACTCGTGGCTTGTGCAACACGGAACTACTGCAGTAAATAAATTGCTTTGTTGTTGTCCATGCTCGTGTGTCTCCTCCTGTCACAGACCAAGACCCGAGTTGTGACAGCTGTTATCCTCTGAGGCAAAACTGGACTGGAAAATCTCAATCCAGTCTGTCTCCACATGAAGCATGAATAAACTACGCTGTTATTTGTTCACAGATATTTCAGGATAAGTAAATCCGATTTGAAATCTTGCTTGAAGCACTTCTGTGCATATAAGCTTTAAACAAAATAGATAATGTGACATTTTATTATTCTATTATTGAAAAAAATATATAAAAAAGTGACTGACTTAATGTTTTCCCCAGATTTACAGAAAAAAAAAGTGAATGGTTCATCATCAGTTGAAATCACGGATGTATCATATCATGGGTATCAGGCAATGTTTACGACAGTCACTAGCTACGACAGTAGGCGTTTTACGGCATGCGTGTGTGCGTATGGAGAGCTTGTTGTTAGCCGTATAGCTAACTGCTGAAGTGCAATTTACGCTCTTGTTTCCTTCATGAGCTTGAGCAAAACATTCTTACGTTTAGGTTTTTAACCCAGTGACATGGATGTCGGAGAGCTTCTGAACTATCAGGTAGACGTTTTATTCCGCTCACCAATGAGGAACTCGAATCTAGCTAGCCTTAACTTCTATCATTCTTGGGCTGCTTACAATAGCATTGCTAGCAGTTACTGGTGGCCGCTAGCGGGCTTCAGTTCAGTCTCGTTATCTGCTTTGTTGTGTCTGTTTAAGTCAGTTTGTTAACTGCCAGTGATTTAAAGTATGTTAGCTTTGTGTAGCGCTGCATGATACCAGACCAAGGGTTTGTTTATCGATAAATAACGTTAGCCGTTAGCAGGTTGCTGTGTGGATGTAGTGAATGAATGTAGCTACGACGCTGACACTTCAGCTTGTTATAGTTGGCCAAACTAGTTTACATAGAGACACGTCAACTGCTGCTGTGTGGAAGGTGTACTTTACTTATGTGAAACAAAGAAGTAGATGAATATGATGCATGAAAGGTCCCGATGCAGTGTTTCCTTAATGAGCTTCTGTGGTCATGTTCTCTCTTGTTCATGGAGAGACTTCCGTGTGGGATAAAACGATGCATTTAATTGTTTTTCTCCAATCAATTCTTATGCATAAATGGTCTACTTTTAAGTTCCTCTACATTTTACTTGAGCTACACCGTGGTTGTCTCAAGATCCCTCTTTGTATTCATACCTCACCAAACAGACCAAATTCTTGTGTACGATCATTAACGTTACATTTCTCCATCTCCTCTGACCTGGCAGCCTGATAGAGGAGCAAAGCGTCCCAGGGGGGAGGATGGAGGGGCAGCGGGAGGAGATGAGGACTCCAGAGGAGGGAAGCAGCAGAAAGGGCTGAGTGCCAGGGAGCTGGCCAGATACCGGGAAGCAGCAGGAATGGAAGGAGGGGGCGACACCGAGGAGCTGGCTGGGGACAAGAAGAGGATCCTGGAGAAACTGATGGACCAGGATGAAGAAGAACCTGAGGTGGGTACAATTATTTATGTGATTATTACAGAATTGTTACATTTGTTTCTCTGCAAAGTGCCATGTTTTTTGTTTTAAATGATAGTTCCTCTGTTGTTCATAGTTTTAAACAGTGCATTTCAGTGTTGAAGTGCAGCACAATGTGTTCCAGGAATTAATAGTCTCCTTCACTGTCGGCTCCCAAAACATTAACATGCGCACTAGGGGTGCAACGGATCACAAACCTCATGGTTCTTGAGTCACGGTTCGGATCATTTTTCAAATATAACTTTGCTTTCCATTTATTAATTAAAGAACTTCAAGAACACTTAAAGCAAAGAACTTTGGGCTATAGTCTTGCATACAAACTAAAATATTGAAGATGTCCAATTTGAAACAAAATTAAATAAAAAATAAAACATTCAAAAATATTCAATTCTGTTAAGTTTAAGTGCAACATGAGGTATGTTGATGCCCTCGTCCTTTGATCAATATTGAAAGAAAGAAACAGCCAGTGAGCTAGCTTACACTGTTTCAACTGAACTGAACTGCTCGGCAACAACTTGGGTCTGTGTTTACTTCCTGTCAGGTTATGTCATTCAAATACACAATAATGTTCACCATTACTGTGACATTATTTTCAAAAAGATGAGAATATCTGCATTGTCTGGGGAGAGGGTAGACCTTTCTGTAGTGACTGTTACTATTGGGCCTGTCTAGCTTCCACTCTGATGCTTCTGTCAGCACCTGCCCCAGGTGTGTCTGTGTGACTCTCACAGAGGGGGCGTGTCTACAGCACATGTCTGTGTGACTCTCACAGAGGGGGCGTGTCTACAGCACCTGTCTGTGTGACTCTCACAGAGGGGGCGTGTCTACAGCACCGGACTATGAATCACTCCGCCGTGGTGAAAGCGGTCACAGTCTTTTCCTTTTCATAGAGGCCTGGAACAAGCTTCATACTGAAGTGGTGCGTGAGTGGATTTCGTAGCGTGGCTCAAGCATTTTAACCAGATTTTGAAATCCTTTGTTTTCCACACCGGAGTGTCCCCTGTTGCTGACAGACGGGATGGTGTCTCCGATGTATTGCCGTTATCGCGTCTTTCTCTTTAAACAACGCCTACATACCGTAACGGTTTTGTCCACCACCCTCATCTGTCATTATAAGTTACAGGGAAGACAAAATGCTCCCAAACTTGCGACCTAAATGACGCCGGGGGCTTCTCAAGTTCCTCCGCTCGCCGTGACTTTAGACGTTCACCGCTAAATGCTTCTAACCTGCTCCGTGAACACACTACTGCTTTATATCTGTTCACTGACACTTTGCATTGATATTCAGGGACTTGTTACTTGAAAAGGAACAGCAGCAGTAAAACTGTATTACACACTATGATGATTACACTGTGAAAAACTAGACACACTAGAACAGTGAACAATGTGTGGATCAGGACCAGGAAAGTTTCTTTGTTGTTATTTCAGGTAAAAAAGAACCCGTTGTCAGTACTGGTGTGGACACGTTATTTTAGTCCATTAGAAAACTGAACATCTATTATCTTGTTCAAATTATCCGACATGGCAGCCTTTTCAGGTGTCAAGAGCCACGGAGAGGAAAGTGCTGCACTGTTCCATAATGTCAGACAATTGTAATTTTCAAACCAGTTATTATCTCTCCAACACTTTGCAGGCTTTTAAGCCATCAGGCGGTCAAACGCATTCTTCTTCCAGTGAAATGCTTTCACGCTCCCCCGATTGTAGAAAGGTTCTGGCTACTCTGCTCCACCCTCATAATTAGGGTGATAGGATGTCTTAGCACCGACCAGGCGGTATTGAAATTCTTCTTCTTCTTATTTCTAGAAATGTATTGCATTGTTGAAGGGCTAGTGGTGCTGGAAAACTCATGAAATTTAGCAGACATTAGAAGTAGTGAAAATGTACATCTGATATGGGTCTTGATCACCTAGAGCTATGATATTTGGTTGGTGTATGTAACATGTGGAGACAACAAGTCTCCTGGATGTTTGTCGTAAACCCAACACAAAGTGGGCCATCTTGAATTTTACATCGTTTTTTCCCACTTTTTACGGCGCTGCACTTTAACTCCTCCAGATATGATCAGACCGACTTCAGATTTTGTCAGGACAATCTGATCACCGTTACGATGAAACGTTATAATAATCTTGATTTTTCGTGTTAACAATCGTGACATTTGCCCCGCCCCTATACTTCAGCCCCGCCCCTTTCACAACTCGTAAACCGTTTTTGTCGCAGGCTCTTGCGGGAGCCGCCATTGCATTTAGCAGAGTTCCTGTGTAGTTGTGCCTGGTCACGTCAATAGGCGTCCTGCCAATACCCCCAACGCGAGGGGAGGTGCCAGGGCCCGTTCATTGCTGCGTGCAGCTTTAATGTCTCTCTGTTATTGCAGCAGTTTCCTCAGTTAAAGGCTTATTTTTTTTTTCTTCCTCTCCGTCGTCCCTGTTAAATCTTTTCCTCCCTTCTCCTTCCCTTTATGTTCTAATGACACAGGCAGAGCCCGTGGATGAGAGTTCAGTGAAGAAAATGATCCTGACCTTTGAGAAACGGTCGTACAAAAATCAGGAACTGAGGATTAAGTTTCCGGACAACCCAGAGAAGTAAGCTCATTACTGACTGGTCACAATGTTTTGCTGTCATGTTTGTATACGACGACGTCATTAAAACTAATTTCAATTACTGATATTCTGTATAATTAATTTCTCATATGCTTAAACACATTTTCTGGTAAATCTATACCTGTGTGCCTCACTATCCCCAAAATGAAATGTATTACAAAAAACAGCAGTCAAGCACTTATAATAACCAAATTCCTCTGCTGCACTTTAAGATTAATGGTAACGTAGAATGCTAACATGATTACCAAAATGTCTCGCTTCTTAAACCAGGTTCATGGAGACGGAGCTGGATCTGAACGACATTATCCAGGAAATGCACGTGATCGCAACAATGCCAGACCTCTACCACCTGCTGGTGGAGCTTAACGCCGTCCACTCCCTGCTGGGCCTCCTCAGTCATGAAAACACTGATATCCTTTCACTTCTGAATGAAACTATATACTGTATATATGTATATGTTTTACCTCTTTAGTAGGAGCAAAAAGGTTTTTGAAGTGTGAGAGATGGACCAACACATTGTTGGTGTATGCCTTCTCGTGGTATTTGTTTACAGTGCAAAATAATAGGGAATATTGCCAGCCTCATCCTGTAATTATGATATAATAATTAACTTTCATTTTATAACTATGAAATGTATTTGTACATTTTACAAAATGATGTAATTAAGGCTTGACTAGGAAGAAGAGTGCTGCTCTGCTCTATCTTTATCCCTTTTTCATTCATGGCGAGTCTGACAGTGCTCTCAGTGTGCATTGCTAAATCGGTGGAGTACTCGTCAAACACAGCTCTGTGGTCCTTAGCCTGAGCCACATGTTGCCATAGCAGTGGTGGACCTGCTGCAGGAGCTGACGGATATCGACACGCTGCAGGAGAGCGAGGAAGGTGCTGAGGTACTCATCGACGCTCTGGTGAGTTGAGTATTTACATCCGTCTTTAATGGTGTTGATGAAGCAGCACTTTGTGGACTGAATGCTTAACTTTCTACACTCTGGCATCCAAACAAGGCACAGGGGGTTAATCAACAGCATTAACAGTCCAATGGAATTCAGTTGCAAGTCAACCGCTTGGGTCCATGTTTACTTCCTGTCAGCTGATGTCATACACAAACACTACCACACTACTTTACATCTGCAGAAAAAAAAACGCGTTAACGTGCTATAAAATAATTGGCGCCGTTAATTAATGAATGCGTTAACGCGTTAACTTGCCCAGCACTAGTTTAAAAACAAATTTATACAACAAATTGTTTAACTTTGGAAGCATACTATAATTTAACTGGGGCACAAGGGAGAAAAAAAGCAATTTCAAAGTGTAATGTCAACCATATAATTATAGCTACTCCTCTCACACGTTTCAGTTATCTAAAGCTTTTCCCTGTCACCCTCCAGCTGTGTCTGTTGGCATCAGCTCTATGTTTAGCATCTTCTATCGCTGTCTGTCCTTCTCTTCTGTACATCTAGACCTCTCTCTCTCTCTCTCACTCTTTTTTTTTTTGTCGCCGAGCCTGTCGCGCTGTCAACGAACCAGGGAGGATCTTTGATACCCCGCTCTGTGAGCTGACATTTAGAGCGACACAGATAAAGGTCAAACTACAATAATGTGCTGGTATTCCTATAACGGAGGAAAGAACCGCGCGCCCCCTGCTCCTTCACTGCCGTCACCATGACACTTAATCAAAGAATCCTTTGGCCAGGCGACATCCCAGCGGCCTTCATCAGGGTAGTTGTTTCTCGCTACAGTGAATGACCCGTTTCCTGTTTTATCTGATGGTTCAAGGGTCTTCGAGTTCTCTAACTACATATATTAGTCTTTAATTCAGCATTTAAGTGTAAGACAGTACAGTGATATATATGAAATAGAAATATTATGATAAGTGTGTTATGGAACACATTATTTATCTAATAACCAGTGGTTGGCTTCTGTCAAGGCACTGCGGAGCCTTTCTTTAGAGCTTAGAAATAGTTAACTTTAAAATGTGGCTTGCAAAATTGAGGGTTAATGATCCTGTACTTGTTCATATCCCAATATATATTGCATAGAAAACAAATTACAATGTAAGTTTATTTTCCCGTGCAGTGCCTAGTTGGCAGCTGTTTGGCTCCAAACGAGAAATTTTCAGTTTGTCAACGGTTCCACAAACTCATTCAAATCTATTATAGGATTGTTTAATATACACGTGCTTGAGGATGCAGACACAACTTGGACCATCTGATCACCATCTGACATAATTAGATTAGCTTTTTCGTGTTGAAATAATATGTAATTTTCAAGGATTCAAGGACTGTCATTATGCAACACAGGGATGCACAACAAAATGCAGCTGTAGCCCATTTGCAACACAAGAAAAACATGACGAACAAAACAGAACGAAAACCGTGGTGCATTTGTTTGGGATTTGCATCATAACGAATGTAAACCGCAGCAACAAAACCGATTCTCCTGGCACATAATATGCCCCGGTATCTTAACATTAATAATGAGACATCAAGAAGACATTGTCCATCAATGTCCTGTTCTCTGTCCTGCTGTGCGGCAGCGATTGAGTAAGGTCCCTGTAAAGATGTAGGCTTAACACTCACCGACCTCCCGCTGCTGGTTTCGCCTGATGTCTTATTTCATCTATCTTATTGTTCTGCGACCGGACATCAGACAGCCAGGAGCATGCTGGGTAGTGGAGTCGCCTTATGTTCCAGCTGGGTTAGCTTAGCTCACATCTTGGCTCTTCTCCCTCTCCTCCCTGGACCAGTTTGGTGGCGTTTGGTCCGGCCGGTCTGGCTTGTTGCTCGGGACTTAATCCAATGCCCACGCTTCCTTTTCCGATGTTAATGAATGTATTCTGTTATATGCCATTAGTGCTCCAGTAATAAATCCCAAAAAACAAAGACACAATGTACATGCACCGTCGTTGCCATTTTCTACTAAAAGGTAATAATGTCTTAAGAACATATATCACTGAGCATATATATATATATAAATGCAGTCGGTTTACCATGCAATGGAGCGCCCCACAAACCGCACTCCTCTTTACGGTCGCTTCCTAGCGAAGCGGTTTCAGGGCAGCAAGGCTTGGTTAGACCCCTTTCTCTCCCCTTTGCTGTAAGCTCCAGCTCCTCTGTCCTTGCTGCCAGAAGGCCAGGTGCTATCCTTGATAAGATGAATCGAAGTGATCCACGACGGGTCTCCCGTGGCTCATAAATCGGTGTCGACTGTCCTCTTCTTTCATCTGTAATAGTACTTTTATCCAGCCAGTCGGCACCCCGCGAGCTCTCTTTAGTTTCGAGTCTCCAATCTTGACTTGACTGATAACACTTGGACATGTTCAGAGGAGCTCAGACAGGAACCGAGCTTCTTCTGCCAGGGCTGAGGCTTAGGAGAGAACATTTGCTTTCCATCCCTGCCGATGCTTCTTTCTTAAACATCACATCCTGTTGCAAAATATAACGACAAGGACTCACTTGATAGACTTCCAACACAGTGGGAAAATATTTAAAATCTCTTCACAGTCACGTTTCATACTACACAGTAGTCATGAGGAGAGAAAGTAACGGTGTTTGGGTTGAGGGATGTTGGGTACATTTCATTTTTTAATACAGGAAGAGCTTTGTAAGTGCAGAAATGTTTCAGAAGCCAGACTTGAACTTGATCTTTTCTGTGTCTGCAGTTGGAGGGTCAGGTGGTGGCCTTACTGGTGCAGAATATGGAGCGGCTGGATGAGCAGGTGAAGGAGGAGGCTGATGGCATCTATAACACACTGGGTAAGGAAATGTTACACCAAGGCCTTAACGATGACGCCGTCTGTCCTGAAGCAAACTGCCATCAACATAAACAAATACCCTATGTCGATTTTACCCTCCAAAAAAACGTATGTACTGGATTTATATTGGACAAAAGCAACATAATGTCATGTTGTGTCTTTGGAAGCAAAGTACTTCCATATTCTGGAAACCAGCTGGCTGGACTGAGATGCAGTGAAGATATTATGGTCTGTACGCGGTACATTTGTAAGCTATTGGGCTTTCATAAATATTAGCTCGATATTTTTTCGCCACACTACCGAACAGTGTCTTCAAACAACCTCATGTGAAACGAGAAGTCAATGTTGTTATTCACTTAACTTACGTAATGTAGTTACGGCGATCTTTTTCTTAACCTAACTGAGTAGGTATGTTTTCTTAAACCTAACTAGTGCATGTTAGTCCCACTGGCTAGCTAATCTCCGGCGCACATAGCGGCACCCATAGGGCGGTTACAGCTAACGCTCACCCTCCGCTTCCCGCCCAAGGTAAAGACTTTTAGCTCCGTCAGCACTGTTGCCGTCGTTTGCACCGTTAGCTGCTATCTGCCGGCTCAGCATTCGCCATGTTGAGAGCAATTCCTCAATCATGGATGTGCTCTGAATTTGGAATGTATATAATCTACACATACACGCATTTCAGCAGCAAAGCGAACCGGCCGTGTTCCTACGAGCAGCATGACCACAAATGAACTAAACCGGAAGACGCTCTCAGTGCGCGGCTTTGTGCCTCCATTGATATTCAGAGCACGTGGAACAAATATTTGGAACAAATCTGGGGCAAAATTCACTGCTCACTGCAGGTGCTGCAGAGACTCTTCTCTTTGCTTCTGTACGACACCTGCTAATAAAGAAATACCTGCATAAAGATAGCTGCTCATTAGCGTTTAAATATTCCGAGTAAGAGTAATCAATCACCCTTGTCGTGTTAAGTGCTGAAACATGACAAGCCCCCCCCTCCCAGAGGGAGGGATGCCTTTTTAAGGTGTGTAGAGCTTTGGGCAGTACAGCGACAGGGAGTCCTCCTGTACTTGTGTTTGACATTAGACAAACTAACTTTATTGTATTCTTTAAGCTTTAACAGTTGCTCCCCCTGTCTGGGTCTCCGTTTCATTGTGTTGGTGGCGTGAACTGCAAACTCTTAGTTGTGGAGAATCACAATCGGTGTTTGTGGCAGCACTAAATGTAGACAGGAGGGGCTAGCAGAGGGCTCGGGGGCCAGCAGACAGTTTGAGAAGTCACGGCCTCTGCATGAATTCCACTTTTGTGCCTCTCAGCTCTTTTGTGTGTTGAATGAGTCTACTGAGAATGATTCTTCTTTTTTTTTTTTCCCTTCTTCGTTGCCAGATTGAGGCCGAGTGTCAGGAGGGCTGTTTAGGTGTGCGTATTCGGCTCTGTGTGCGCGCGTGGCTTATATCGAAAGAGCAGTGCTTGTGCAGCTTCTATTCAAGTTTGTGTGTGTGTGTGTGTGTGTGTGTGTGTGTGTGTGTGTTAGTTATCAAGGGAGCTCTCCAAGCTTGAATAAGCCTTTTGTCTGCCTTGGCCGCTCTCTGCTGTGAGCCTGCTGTCCACCAGGACGCTGTCTGTCTGCTCCGTTTGAATCACTGATAAAGGCCCTTCCTCTCTCTCCCTCAGCGTCTCTCCATCCTCTCCTCTGTTTCTTTCTCTCATCATCTCTCTATCAACTGCCGCCCCTCTCTCCAAATGTTGCTGTTTTGTACTTTTTATTCTCTTCCAACTTTCTACCATGTTTGTTGTGCCGTTGTCACTTTCCCTCAGCTTTCCGTCCCTCGTCTTTGACTTGTCTTCCCACCCGTTTGCCTCCCTTCTGCTTTTCCTCTCCCTTTATTTGCCTCCCCTCCAGCCCCTTAGTTTTTCTTCTTCTCCTTCCCTCTTCTTCATCACGCAGTCTCTCTCTCTGTCTCTCTCTCTCTCTGTCTCTCTCTGTCTCTCTCTGTCTCTCTCTCTCTCTCTCTCTCTCTCTCTCTCTCTCTCTCTCTCTCTCTCTCTCTCTCTCTCTCTCTCTCTCTCTCTCTCTCTCTCTGTCTCTCTGTCTCTCTGTCTCTCTGTCTCTCTGTCTCTCTCTGTCTCTCTGTCTGTCTCTCTCTCTCTCTGTCTGTCTCTGTCTCTCTCTCTCTGTCTCTCTGTCTGTCTCTCTCTCTCTCTCTCTCTGTCTGTCTCTGTCTCTCTCTCTCTCTCTCTCTCTGTCTCTCTGTCTGTCTCTCTCTCTCTGTCTCTGTCTCTCTCTCTCTCTCTCTCTCTCTGTCTCTCTCTCTCTGTCTGTCTCTGTCTCTGTCTCTCTCTCTCTCTCTCTCTGTCTCTGTCTCTGTCTCTGTCTGTCTCTCTCTCTCTGTCTGTCTCTGTCTCTCTCTCTCTGTCTCTGTCTCTGTCTCTGTCTCTGTCTCTGTCTGTCTCTCTCTCTCTGTCTCTCTCTCTCTGTCTCTGTCTCTCTCTCTCTCTCTCTCTCTGTCTCTCTCTCTCTGTGTGTCTCGGTCTCTCTCTCTCTCTCTCTCTCTCTCTCTCTCTGTCTCTCTCTCTCTCTCTCTCTCTCTCTCTGTCTCTCTGTCTCTCTCTCTCTCTCGGTCCCCTTCTGCTGCAGTCTGCTCTGATAGAGGTATCATGTGGCAGAGACGGCTTTCTGATAAAGATGATATTAGAAGTAGCTGAGACCGGACCCAGACATAACCTCTGTAAAAAGATGACTGTTGTATTTCAGAGTTCTTCCCCTTCAAAGTGTGCTTGCATAGCATCTGTGTATATGACGTTGATTAAAGACTAAACCAACATAGAGAAAACACGAGTCGAAGAATGTGTTTTTCTTCTGATTAGTCTGCTTTTGGGTAATTTGGGTATTTTGACCTACCTCTAACGCACTATCCAGTTCTCTTTATACATCCATGGTGCTGTCTTTGTCAAGGTTAAAAGGAATAATAAAGTTTGCCATTTTTTCTTCTGACTACAGAGCCTACGTGTTATTGTTTCATAAATATTGGCGCAAACCAAGCGCCAACCTCCGGTTCTGCCGATTAAAGCCGATGTGGAAGTCTGACACCTAACCAGTAGTGTCTGAGCAGTTTTCTGTCCAATACCTCAGCCGAGGATATATGCTGACAACGATCTGTTATCGGTGCTCTTTTTTTCCCCAGATAGTGGAAACACAGAATTTTATGATGACATTGAGAAATAAAATGTCTTTATTGGGGATCAGTCATGTCGTGGCGATACCGATATGGATCCACCGGTTCAGATCGGTGCATCCAGACTTATTTGATCTCTGTCATGCTCGGTCTCGGTGACAGCGCTGTCCACGTAGCTGGCAAGTTTATACTGATTCGCTCAGAGCAGACACCGAACACGAAGTGTTGAATTTTGATTTTTTCTGATGTCACGTCTTCCTCAGCGATCACGGAAAACATGTCCGAGTTCAGACCGGGCCTGTGCACCGAGGCAGCGCAGCAGGGACTCATGCAGTGGCTGCTCAAGAGAATCAAGGTGAGGATGTGGCAGACGAAGAGCTGCAACGATCAGTCAATTAATCACTTAGTCGAGTGACTGAAAATGTATTCATTGTTTTAAGTCATTATTAAAGAACAAAATCAAGATATTCTCTTATTATACTAATTTATTATAGATACAAATAATATTTAATCTACTAAATTGGATGTTTTTTCAACTTCGTTATGAATAATTAAATGTTTGGAAAGGTTCCATTTTTGTAGCTAATGTTAATTAGTTTGCAGATAACTTGCAAAAAAGATGTGATCCAGAAGTTAAAAGATAAAACATTTAAAAGTATAAGATGTTATTGCTTTACACCACCACCACCAAATACAATGTATGTGTCAGGATCTCTGCTTCTGGTAAACAAAGATGTATATTTAGTTGTAGAATACAAGACTGTTTTCTTAAACTCTGGAGAACAGAGTTTCTTAAGATGAGTGGTAATTGGACTTTGGTCTCTTTCCCTCTCAGGCAAAGATGCCGTTTGATGCTAACAAGTTGTACTGCAGTGAAATCCTGGCCATCTTGCTGCAAAACAATGACAGTAAGTGTGCCTCACTAAATGCTTTGTGGCTTCCAAACGACGTTCGTTTATCTTCCACTTCACCTCTCAGCTTTTTCAAACCGACACAGAATGCACTGCCCCTTCATTAGTTCCTCGCCTCCTCTATTCTTTCCCTTTTTTCTTTCTGCCCGTCTTGGATTATTCTTATTCTCTTTCAACCTTTCCTCCGTCTGTTCCTCCCCTCTCGCCTCTTTCCTTTTTGTGTCCTTTCCATCTCTCTCGTTCTACTACCACTCCTGGAACTGTCTCTCAATTCAGTTTCCTCTTCCGGTCACTTCCTTTGTCCCTTTCCTTCCTCTCTTTTTCCTGACCTGTTCTTCAATCACTCTTTGATTTCATATTCCATTTCATGTTTCCCTTTGTCTCCTTTCTTCCAATCCTCTTTCTCCCACTCCCTCCTCAGTCTTCCTCTCTCCTTGTGTATTTGTCTTCTCCACTCCCCCCCCCCCCCCTCACTAAAACGCTGTAAACCTCAGGTAGCCACAGGACTATCAGGCCCTTGGATGGGTTCTCACTAATGTACGATCCATATTGATATTCAGTGGGAGTCGTGTCTCATTTTACACTCTTCCTCTTCTGCCGTTATTCATCCTCCTGCCCTTCAAATACAAAGTAAAATTTCACAAAAAAGTTATTTTTTTCCTCAAAGGAAACTGACTCGCATGAATAATGTTCTCTATTATATTACTGTCGGTGTCTTGAAGTAAGAATAAGGCGAATCACTCGGCTCGTATTAGGAAAATGACAACGTCATTGATGTGCTAATTATCGCTTCCTGCTGTCAAACTCCACTCTGAAGGGTTTACATGTAAGAATATGAACCCGTGCTGCTGCGACTGAGAACAGCGTCTCAAGCCGTACTGATTAATTATCCCTGAAGATTCACCACATTACATTCTACTTTAAGTTATGAACGCTTCACTGCCTAGAGGAAGTCATAAATGCAAAGCACAGAATATTGTAAACACGGGGGTACGTCGCGCCTCCTCCTGATGTCAATTTACAGGATTTCTGGGTTCTGACGACCTTAAATTGAAGACATTTGGGATTCGCAGCCTTTTCAAGCCACTAGGAAGACAAATTGTGTTGTGTAACTTTAAAAAACACATTTTAATACTCGTGCCTCGATGGAATACCTTGTGGATATATATTTTTCAGTGCCCTCATTCTCTCTCTGAAGGGAGCCGATGTGTTTGTCATTGTTCATGCTCATTAAATGCCTTTTTTAGCGCTTCTGTCATTCCCTCCCTCTACGTCATGTCCTTGTTTTCTTTCCTTCATATATCCACTTCAACCTTTTTTTCCTCTCAGTTTTCTGTCCTCTCTTCCGCTCCTTAAATATCTTTTTTTTTTTTTTTTTTTGCAACCATCTCAATTTAATCTCCCTGTTGTCCTGTTACTCCATTTTTATCTCTTTGTCCTCCGTCTGCATTTCTTCTCTCCTCCACAGATACCAGAGAATTATTGGGAGAGATGGATGGCATTGATGTGTTACTGCAGCAACTATCTGTAAGATTTAGCTTTTCCTCTATTTTTAATGCGCGGTTTGCTTTAGCTCGCTGTCGTTTCTCAAACATGAGCATTTCTAGACCAAAGATTTAACATGAGCAGTATAAAGTCCAACACTAAGCCAATTTTTAACCCTACTTTCAGCCTCACTATCAACCAAACTCATACATATTCTAAGCAAAAATACAAATGATAGCTTAAGTTCTCATTAACCAGCGTTGTGGTAGTGGCTGTGTGCATTTTCCCACACTGTCTCCTGTTCTCTTAATTATAGCACAAACCTGGCTAATGTTTCTGTCCGGGCTTATTCCTTCTCCTCATTAAAGGAGCTCACGTCGCCCACATTCCCAAACTGCTCTAATAAACCATTTCACAAGCTGCCTACGTTAACGTTCTAAACGCTCCCTTCCCTCGGTGCTCTCTTTCTTCTCTCTCAGGTGTTCAAGCGCCACAACCCGTCCACAGCCGAGGAGCAGGAGATGATGGAGAACCTCTTCGACTCTCTGTGTTCCTGCCTCATGCTGGCAGCCAATCGGGACCGCTTCCTCAGAGGGGAGGGGCTTCAGCTGATGAATCTCATGCTCAGGTGAGGCTCACGGTGCTCACTCCCAGGCGACTCTAATGTGGGAGCGTTGAGTGCAATGTGTCCTTCCACATGAAACCAAAGAGAGTGCATTGTTTACATCGTTGTTTCCTAGCTTGTCTTCTTCTTCCTTGCCCCTCGTCGTTCCGCCACCAGCTGATCAGTGGAGTAGGGTAAAACAGGCTTTAATGTTCTGTATGTATAGATGATGCTCTTCTGCTGTTCAGCCATCAAACCTTTTTTCTGTTTTAATTTTTTTTAAATGCTGTCCGCAGCTTTAAGTACCACTACATGAAAAATGTAGTTCGATCGCACGTTGGAAACCAGTTGACGGAGCCTATAATAAAACATGTCTGCAGTCAGTCGTGGTTGATGAAACGCTGGTATCTACACAAGGCAAAAATACCCTTCAATATTAGTGTGAACGCACTGTACCACAAGTATATATCCACCTTTGTCTGTACCTTGATTCTTTGTTCCTAACAGTTTCTGCTTGTCTTGGTGGACACATTTCTGCAGGCTATTGTTACAGTTAAAGAATACTGCTCAGCAAGTATTGATGCTAAAATGGCGCCTTTGTATACACTGATAACAGGTGCTTGTCAGAGAGGTCAAACAATTTAGGGATAATCGCAGACTGTTTTGTTAATATTTGAAAAGCCAACATTCTGGCAAAGTTAAGTCAGAGGTAAAAGAAAACATTTGTTGCAATACCGCAGTTAATAGGTTTGTTTTTGCAAAAATCTTGCACGACGTATGAACTATGTTCCCGGTGTAATGTTAACCTCCCACAACATACTGGAGTGCTGCTGTAACATAGAGTTTATAGCAATAAGTGCTTCGGGGCTATTCTCAAAAAGCTAAATATACAGCCCCCCCCCCCCCCCCCCCCCAAGCTGCACAGCCTCCGCACCCCTGCACCGATAATCACATCATGGAACACGTATATTTAAGGCGGATCAATATCTCATTATTAGATGCAAAAAATAAAAAAACTTTTCTGGTAAATCATCCACCAGGGAAACGGAGCAAGAAGACAAACCAAGATAGGACTTTTAGAAACTTAAGTGTGAATTTGTAAGAATTCAAGATTAATTTAATTTCTGATACCTTTTTAGAGATGCTAATTTAGAATATTTCCCATGACTGATAGCCGACCTGTTCACTGATGAGAGCAGTGCCTTGCACGCGTGGCCGCTGTGGTTGCAGTGCCGCCCAGCTGCAACGATAACCAACGCATGAACAGGCCAAATCCAGCTGCACTGTGGGAGAGCAGCCACGACGTTGCGTGCATTGCCTCGTGAAAACATTTGCAGCATTTACTGATAGCATTAATCGGTCAGAATTCTTGTCTGTTAACAGTTAAACGGTTAATTATTAACATTCCTATCATTTTGCCCAATACTTACATGGTCTTTACCGCCATGTTGCAATGTAGATGTCAACGTTTCATCAACCAAAATAACCACTATGGCTGCTTTGTACGTGTGGGATCCGTCCCAGTGAGGTTGTAAAACCAACCGCATTGTGTTTATAACATCTTCCGTAGGCGCTGTGTGAATTTCACCAAGCTGTTCACTGTATCTAGCAAGCCACGTGTCGGCCTGTTTACTACAGAGGTATGAACCGAAAAAGCAAACAGACTTGCTGCAATTTAATTGAATTAAAAAGGATGCAGAAATAACAACATAACACCAACTTGCAAAAAGTCTGACTTCATGCTTTGTCAGAACTGTCCTCAAAATGACAAGCAAACATCTTTTAAAATGCTTGTTTTCTGAATTGAGTTTTGATCTATCGGTGCTACGCTATGCTAGCATTGTAGCTGCTCCATCAGCACTCAAAATGTATGAATATGATATGGTACTATCGTAGCGTTCTGGGTGCATTACAAACTGGAGGTGTGGTGTTTGAAAGTTTGAGTTGCATTGTGGGAAATATAGGATCCAGGACTTTTTAGAGCTTGACCCATACCAGAGACTGAAGGTCGATATATTTGTACCGTTCTTTTTTTAACCTTTTCTCTTGTGAGTCCCCCAACTTAATGGTGGCGCAATACTAAATCGCTCGAGTGTCCCTTTGACTCTTCACAGTTCCATGTTTTTCCACCCTATCCTTCTTCATCAGGTTTAACATTCGGTTTCATCATAGTGTTCAGCTCTTGCTTTCTAACCAAGACAAAATGCAGCCCAAAAAATGAATACAAAAAAACAACAAGAGAGCAACATGATACAAAAAAAAAATCATCTCCACTCACTGAGACACATTTATTGGTTTTCCATCAAAAACTCCATTTCAATTCCTACCAAGCCTCTTCAGCCTTGTGCTCCACACAGATTTCACACCTGGTGTCCCAGCAGAGTTAAATGTTTGTCAGACTAGACGCATAAAACAGATTTTTAACGGATGTCTAAGAACCGTATCTACAGCTCACGGTGAGCATAGCACCGTTTGTGAATGTACAGCTCCTCCGACCTTTTTAAGGGGGTCTGTTGACATTTTCTGATCAGTCGGCACAAGTGATTCAGTCCCGGAGAATCTGAGTCTAATCAAAAACCCACTGCTGCTGTCGCGCCAGCACCCACGAGACATCGACGACGGCATGGTTTGCGGCACCAGGACGCTGAGTTAAGTCACCTGTCTCCCAAACTGAATTGCCTAGTTTCCTTACGGAAAGTACACTGTGTATCACCCCCCCCACCCACCCCCCCCCCCTCTCCAACTGGCCCCTCCAGCCGTCCATCATATATAATGTGTCTGTCTGGAGAACCAGACTCAACTGCCTGAAATATGTGTCCCTCCTCTGAGATAAACACTGTCATCTGTCATTGGTGGGAATGGAGGAAGTGACACGGTGACAGACAGCTACATTTCCCGAGAGCAGGCGTGGGGTGGGGGGGTGGGGTGGGGGGGGGGGGCTGTGGGCGGTGTAGACAGAGCATGAAACAGTTGGTCCCTGTTATCCTGCCAATGCTTTGATGATGGAAAACCGATGTGTATATAATTATGATTTATGTGTTTTGACCTGTTTTCTCCTGTGGTAGTTTGTTATCTTACTAAAGGTTTTCAGGATTAACGTGGAAACAAATGCTTGTTTTATCTTATTCAGAGTTGCTTAGTTTTTGAGGTTTGATTGTGATAATAATTGGAAATAAGTAGTTTGGTTGAAGGTATACTCTGATTTTGTCATAGTTCAACTGTGACTTGTGGGTAAGAGAACATTTTTGGACATTTCTCATATGTTCTCATATGCTGGACTCTGATGGGCTGACCGTATCAACACTGCTTGTGAGATTTGATCATTAAAATAATCACCTGAACTTGTAAATTGCCATAAGATTTAAGTAATCCCTGAGAGTCAAAAGAAGTATTTCACTCTGTGAAGCTGCTGTAAGAAATGTGCGGATGGAAATACAACAAGTGTAGCAGTATCGGTAGTATTTAGGGACCTAAGCAACGGGAAAATATTAATAGTACAGCTGCGAACGTCATCAAGGCCGATTTGTGACAGAAATACAGAGTGAGTGGTTTGACTTAAAGCTAGTTGCTAAAGAAACATCTTACTTAAAGCTGCTACAGGGAACTTTCATTTAGTGGGTTTTGGCGAGCACCAGAGTCTCTTTAGGAAACCTCTAATTTGACTGCAGCAGGGTCCGACAGAGACGAGTACAGTAGGCAGGGTTTTTGTATTGCTCTGCGATAGCGACAGTCATGGCCAGAACGCGTTATGTATGCGTGTTTGTGTGTCCGTACGTCCGTCCATCCGTTCTCGTGGTTGCGATATCTTGGGAACGCCTGGAGGGGATGTCTTCAAATTTGACTAAAACGAAAAGATGAACTGATTACATTTTGGTGGTCAAAGGTCACTGTGACCTCACAAAATACATTTTGGCAATAACTCTTATTATGACAATTCCACACGAGTGTCTTAACAGGATACAATGATGAAGTGGTGACATTTTGGACTGACATGAAGGAAATCTGCAACATGACAAAAGTTAACACAACAGTTTTATGGCAGCTTTGTTATCTTACATACCTTTTTTTGGGGGGGCACCTCATTGCACATATACATGTTCTTCATATCTATTGTATTGAAACAATAAGTAACTTCGGCATTGTCTCCTCTCTCTGCTGCAGAGAAAAGAAAATGTCTCGAACCAGTGCGATGAAGGTCCTGGACCATGGGATGATTGGACCAGAGGGAGCCGATAACTCTCATAAGTTTGTGGACATCCTGGGCTTGCGGACCATCTTTCCTCTTTTCATGAAAACCCCCAAGAAGATGAAGAAAGCCGCCGCTTCAGAGAAGGAGCATGAAGGTCAGTCGCTAATTAGAACAAGCCGACAGCAGATGCGATTTCTTCGTGAAAACGGCGATCGGCTGCAAACGCGTCGCTCTGTTTTGACCTGTTGTAGTGTTTGGACCCGTCGGGCCAAGCAGTGCAAGCTGTGGCGGGACATTATTGCACTATTTATCAATTAAATGCCATCGGCAGCAATTAAATGTGATAACAAACAGATCAAGGAAATAAACCGATAGAAACAAAACTAACAGGGTAACAAGATACCAGTTGCTTGAAATCAATGGCTTCCACACAAACACTGAGAATTTAGGTTTTACTACGATAAATCTAGATTGCGGACTAGTTCAAGCACTGCAAATTGGCAGCATTTGATTAAATAGTGAAATGCACTCGTGCCTCGTAGAGGGTGTGAATCTTTCGGTATGGTTGATTCTTGGGGTCACGGTTCGATTCAAAATCGATTGTCGATTCAGCGCATCGGGGTGCTAGCTACAGGATCTACTCCATTCCTCTGTGTGCTAATAAAGGAGGTGTGGCAATGTATGGCATGAAAGCAGAGTGATATGTAAGAGAATGGAGTTTTTATGTTAAATGAAATAGTTAAATCAACCGATTGCAATAATGTAAACAGACGTAGGCAAGAAGTAACATGTATACATGTTATTGAAACTTTATAACGTGCATATGATGATGCCCGAGGTGTTGATGGTGTAGATGTTGGGGCTTTCTAACGCTCCAAATCTCATCATGTTGTTATTTGTCCTGTAAAGAAACCGTTTGTTCGCTGACTGTGCTAATTTAAATGATTGCACTAATCGCCGCTGGTTCATTTCTCCTCCTCCTGGTTCTCTGCAACATGCAGTCACGCCCGTCTCACGCAGACACACTCCATCCTAATCTGCTCGTGTATCACGGTTCGCTGCGTCTTCGGCCTGTCAGTTTACACTATCAATCCAATCCTGATTGATTTTTTTTTTCCCCTGCCTGCGCTCTCTGAACGCCTCTTGTCTCCGGGGGAGAAATGGGAAGAGCAAACGAGAGCCAGTGAGAAAGAAACGGAAAGGATGTCCACGTGATAGAGGGTGAGAGAAAAGAAACGGAGAAGAGAGTGAAAGAAATGGAGGTAGAAACCCCGTCCATCTCTCTGCTCTGTTTGATTACCCACCTACCTAAACGTGGAACTCTCCCTCTCTCCCCCTCTCCCCTCCCGTCTGTATTAATTAAGTTTGATTCATCCGGCGGGGCTTCCCAGCCCTGCAGCGGAGAACAAATTGTCTTCCATTGTGTCCCGTCTCACCCAGGGACCGGATGAATTAACCTTTGACCCCCCCCTTGAGCAGCAGAGTAGGGAAGATAACCCGTCCTAGCCGTTAAAGCTTCTCCCCCTTGTGTTGAAGCCGCCGACAAGGCGGACACTCACTTAAAAGATGGGCTTTAAAAAGAGATGTGGAAATCCATCCCCAAGGATCTTTGTCTCTGTGAGGTTTGGCACGTGTGGTCTAGCTTTGTGCTCGTTTCTCAACTAAAACATATCTTGAGAGGTACAATATGATGACGTATGATGAGTACGACGCTGGCGTCCGCTGCTTTGTTTGTCGACACCTTCTGCTTGCAAAGGCAGTTAAGGATACTTCAAAGACAACTATGTAAACTTGACTGTAATTTCCACATAGATATAGACGGCTTGGCATCTTGTCACCTCCAAATCACTAAACCAGGCAAACTGGGCTGCGCTGCTATCAGCCACACCGACAATAAACCTAAACTTCAGGGACAAACTAAAGCAAAGCGTCTACGGTGTTCATTTTAATACATCTTTATGAAATCCTCATGTTCTAGCTAAGAGGAGAATTCCACACACAAATTCATATATTTCAGTGCAAGTCATGGATTGCAAGATTGTTGATTCATAATCATGAACTAGAAGATTATGAAAATTAACCCTTACTCTTAATTAGGTCTTAATACTGCACAACTCTCACATCCCCTCTGTGGAGGTCAGATAGAAGTGGCATGTTAAGTCAATGTCTTAACCATCGTAAGACTTGTATTCTTCTTCGGGTCCCAAAACACAAGATTGAAGATAAAACGGTTACATGAAATGTCACAATGGAAACTCTAAACTCACGGTTCTATTGGTGAACATGAAACCAGAGAAGTAAGTCTCAAGTTTGTGTGATGCCATCAAGTATAAAGTCTGGAGCTGCTCCATAGACAATGAAAGAGACCGATTCATACACAAATGAGCTCTCTTCTGAAACAGAACATGTAGCTATGTACTCTGAACATTCCTCTGGGTACTCAGTGCCATAAATAACACCTTTCCAGATGTAATACTTGATGACATCACACATCTGAGTTTTAGCACTATAGTTTGGGGTTTTTGACGTATTATAAGATAATCCTGTATTAGTCTCACAGGAGGGAAATTAGAAGTAAACAAGAGGCATCAGCAAAAAAACAAGCAAGATATGATAAAAAGGTAATTGAACACTAACGATACTATAAATAACCAAAAAGTAAGATATATATATATATATATATAAAATAATAATAATAATATATGAATTTTGAATATTGAGATTAAAAAGAGGGGTTGCTCAGTGATCAATTCCACCGTGCTGTCATGGCTGACCTTGACATTGTGTTCGATGTTGCTAGTGGGCAACACGTACATCATCTAGCAGATCAGTCTCAGCAATTACATATGCACACGCAAATGTCATTTTGAAATGCGTTTTTCCATAATTAACTCAGCCCGTATAGGCTTTCCCATCATTAGTCTCACAGCTATAGGCGGGATGAGATGCCCGTCATAATATCAGGCGTATTGAGTGAACCCTCTCTTTCTCAGGCGACTAATTGAAAATGCTGTGAATCGAGTGGTTCTCCAAAATAACACAATGACACTTGGAGATTAATTAGCCATCGGCGGCTTCAAACAAAAGTAATTAGGAGGCAGAGACCTCTCCGTCCTCCTACACTTAGGCCTCTCTCTCTCTCTCTCCCGCTCACTCCGTCACAAAACCTCGTCGCATAGATTGATCCCCGTGAAATCCTGTCTGAAATTGACACGGCGCAAATGACCGGGGATTGCCGGGTCCACATTGGCATACAGAGCGGCATTAATTAATGGAGACATTGTAAGTGGATAGAAAAGAAGAAGAAAAACGACAACAAGAAATTGCATTTCTCCGTCCGTCAACATTCCTGTCACGACACTAACGGTCACCTTGTTTTTAGGGTGTCGGTTTATTGTTGTATGTGCTCCGTCGTTACCACTTGAAACGAGGTTTCGTGTGATGGAAATTGGTGGCAGCCGGTTGTTATATTTAGGCGGCTAATGATGCGAGCGAGCGCGGGAGCGGGAGCAGGAGTAAACAGCTAATTTACACGGCGAGGCACAATAGTCATGGCTCTAAAGAGTGCTTTTTTTCATGCGCTCGGGCATGCGGTTGTTTGTTTGGGAGAGAGAGAGAGAGAGAAGAGGAATGATAACGGAGGCCTCTGCCGTTGATATGTTTTTGAATGCCACGCAAACAACTTAGAGTGGAGCGAACGCCCTCGCCGTGACCCTCATTTTCGAATGAAAGCACTCAGAGGTGTAATGAGTGAGGCATGCTAGCCACCTGTAGTGATGTTGGAAGTATGCAGTGAGGGGGGGGGGAAGATGGATAGAAGAGGCTCTTTATTAAAACTTTTCATCCCCTCAAATGATGGCAGTTTCATTACGAAGATAAAAGATGGAGTTTTATCAGTCAATTACTTTATCACCAGTATCCATCCTCTGATATTAACAAATGGAGATTTAGAGAACTACACAGCTGAATATAAGAGACTAGATATGAGTCTATCTGGATTTATTGATCAAATTTGCGTCAGCCATTTAAATCAAAAAGCAGAGACTCAAATGGAGCCCTCATTTGATCACCCCCCCCCCCCCCCAGCACCGCGCGCCTTCGGCTCAGATTGAGATCAGAAACATTTTACACAATTCAAGTTTGATTGTAATCTGTGTTGTCAGAGTCACGCTGCGTAATCCTATTATTAGTGTATTTCAGAGGGAGAGAGATTTGCCTTTTAGATCCCTGTTAAAAATCTAATTAGCATCTTCACGTTTGGTCTTTCCTACTGGTGGGGATTGATCGCGTTCTATCTCTGCAAATTTGCACTCTGACGAAATATACCGTGGTATATTTAGTTGCATATGAAAGCTTTTACACTTAAATATTCTGTTGAGGACAGGATGTGTTCGATATTTAGGGGGAAAAGTTATGTGCTTTAAGTGTTACAGGAAAAGTTTTAAGTCCAACTGGAATTGTATTGCGTACATAACTAATCTGAGAACAATCAGAAAACCAAGAGGAGGATTTATAATTCATAGTTTTGCTTTAATTTGACAGAATACCGTTCTGGTATCCGTCTATGAAAATGGAGACCTTTTTTTTTTTTAAATTGAGAGTTGTTCCAATACCAGTATCAGGAATGCCTCCAGAACAGCCCAAAAGGCTAGATCGGGTATCGGCAAGTACGCGAGTCTATGCACCGACACGATTTCACATTATTGTATCATTTATGAGCTCATTAACGCCACAATCCGTACGTCCTGCCCGATCTGTACAGCACATGTGCAAACTGTGGTTAAACCCTATTTTTTTTTGCGTTATGAGCATCAATTCTCTTTAAATCGGCAGGAGAAGAACTAGTTAATGTTAGCCGTTAGCCGTTAGCGGGCAGCACAGTCCTGCTTGGCTAAATACTGGAGCTAACAACTATCAACAAGGTTCCATTGAGTTACATTATGGTGCGCTTATGGTCAATTGAGAAGAAAATAGTATCGGGTGAAGGTAAATTATAATTATGTTCATTAAATATATGTTTTATATGTAATTAAAACGTTATCATGGTGTGTTCAAATGTCGTTTTGTAAAAAAAATAAAAATATGTTTGCCAAACAAACAAAGTGCACCGCTAATGTCAGTTTGCAAAAAATACATGGAAATGATTTCTCACGACAGAAAGGCATGACTAATTCTCAGTTGGACCTAAATAGCTCAAACCTTTTGGTATCAGCCATTTTGAAAGTGGAACTTGTTTTGTACATAGACCAAAAGAAATGTGCGAAAAACGTTCCATCTGTTGTCCCAGAATATCTGTTAGAGGGGGGGATAAAAGCGACCGTACTGTTTAATGTAGTTCGGACTGGTGCACACAGTATGTGGTGCTTCATTTAGTTAACAGTGCTGGAACGTGAATCACTAAATATGTAGTCATTTGTTCAGCGTTCTACTTTCAGCCTTCTGAGAATTCAGTTCAATTTGGAGAGCTTGCCCCTGTGGCTCATTTCACCACAATAACTTTTCCAGGAGCCTTTTCAAGTATTCAGGAACTTTGTGTAGCCCGGGAGCCATCAGGGTGAAGATTACCGCGTTAAACGTAGCATATTGATCAAGGCAGTGGGGGTCCCTAGTATTCCTATAGAGACTAAGCACGACTTCAAAAGAGCAACATAAAGAAAGAGAAACATTGTCTAAATGTAGATGCATTTAAAGCCGATAAATAAAACACTCTAGTCTAACCTTTTTGGCACCTTTTATTCTACCCATTGTACACGGCTGGTGTACTGTACTTTACATCGAAGATGTTGTTATTTGCATTGACTTTGCTGACCTACGCTAAATGATACATTATGATGAAAATAGCAATAATGTGTACATCGTATACAGCTACTATGTGTCCCTTCCTTTCTGAGAGTTCAGAGCCAGAGTTCATTCCTGGTCCTTCAGACAGGGAAAGCTGTCTCTAAAAGCCCCCGAGAGGTTCGCCCGTGGTGCTGGAAGGCTGATTGCTCTCCCCGGGGCACAGTTAGTCCGCTCTCTCGGCGAAGCACCAGCGGTCTGTTCTCCTCTTGTTATTCAGAACTACGCAGCGCTTCCTTCAGCTGTCAGTCAATCTGTGAAATCCAGGCCACTCGGGGTTATTTGCATGTTAACTTGGTGCTCTGGATCCCCGGAGGTAAAGACGTGGCAGGCGGCGAATGATTAGTGGAGAATGAGTGAACGCCAGCATTTGGACATGCATAGTGCAATCTGAATGCAAATGTCCCTCAATCAAAAGGTAGTTCCAGGTTTCAAGGGATAATTGATTGTCATTATGCAACAAAGGGCTGCGCAACGAAATGCAGTGCACAAGAAAAACAAGACGGAACAAAAACAGCAGCATTCCTGTAGTGTGTTTTTGTATTTGTATCAGGAGGAATGGAAATATGGCAGGCATCTTAACATGCATCAGGTAAACATTGTCAATCAACTTTGACTAGGTGATGGGTGGGTGTTAATGCTCCAACTCCAACAACACCATGTAGCTATTGCATTTACCATAAAATGCTCTCTTTGTGAATTATACCTTCCACGTTTCTTCATGACTGCTCATGAACTTACATTTCCAGCTGTTCTTGTCCAACACTCAGAAGAGCGATTGTCATACTTTGGCGCCATTGTCAGATCACACAACAAGGCCAAGACATTTAGTGAAGACTGCTGGACTTGACCCGACTTAACATTAAATCGATTATTATTTCATTTGCAAAAGTTGTGGATAGTACCTGGTACGTTTTTTTTTGGGACCAGCTCGGTCAAGGTTCCAAGCGAGCTGAGCCGATACTAGAAGGTAGGGAAGCACTGATCTGACTTTTTCACTCCTGATACGATACCTTGGGTTTGGGTATCAGCCGATACTGATTACCGATCCGATACCAGTGTTTATTTAAAAAGCTGTATGGAGGTGACTGGGATCATCCTTTTTACGTATAAGGAAACACCAGGCATGACTTAAACATAACTCTGTAAAACAAAATATAACAAATAAATACAAAGATACAGATGTACTGAATTGTTGTTTATTAAAATAATGGTATCCAATAGCAGATCAGTCTATTGTCACCAATAATCCAATCCAGCTATTTGAGTCAGTATCGGACCAATGTTGCTATTGGTGCATCTCTACTAGAAGGTTGAGGTATAACACTGCAGACCACTGATTGATCAGAGAGAATTGTCTCTGGAGCATCTCGGGATAAGCCAGTCACTTCAGCCAAGCTACCGTCGATAGCAACCGCAATTAAGAATGGCACCTCGCAAAACGCCGCCGTACAGTTGACGAAGTGCAGGCGCTGCTGTTTGGTTGCTGATGAAAGGATTCGGCAATTTGAGCATTTAAGATGATGTCAAGGCAGTGTCACGTAGAGTATATGGGGATCGGCTGATCATCGCGTCTACAGCGAGGACCTGGTACCAGATGCGAGCTTAGTCGAGCCGAACCATGCAGAGGAAATGAGGCCATGTGTGTGACGGCACTGTGCAACAAATTGGTCTTGTAAAGTCTTAATCATTTATTTGATTATTACTGTTTTGTCATGGCTATCGTAGAGAGTTTGTGGTAGATGTTGCTAGAATCAAAGGGAGATGATGTAAATGATTCCCTGTTTTTAAACTCTACATTTAAGTGTGAAGCAAAGCATGTAAATGAAGTATTGATTGGACACCTTTCTAAAAGGCTCTTTTACGCAGCCCTGCCCTCCATGTTGTACCGACCCAAGATGTAATCCTGCCTCCACCCCTTGACGGATCTCAGCGGAGAGTTTAAAGTCTTTGGATTGAACGTTCCGCAGCCGGCGATCAATAGCCTCCCCGGCAGGGTGCGGAGGTGGCGACATCAATTACCACTCGGATCAAGTTGATAAAGTAGCGTCCTTTCGGAAATGGCGGTTAGCCTCCTTGTCATTGTGTACAGGAAATAAGGTTGCATACATTAAAATAAGGGGACCTAGGACTGAAACTACCTGGTGTACAACCAGAACACACCGGTATAACTACATGTAATACCAGTCATACCAATCTGACAGTAAAACTGGGATTTACAAAAAACTAAACCCCTTAAAAGTACTTTCAAGTACAGTACACACTGGTACCACTTTTATTATGGATTATAACTGTTTAAGGGCGTTCTGAGGGACTACAGCCATGCTAGCAGCTCTGTGAAACGGTACTTATGCACAGGTGCTGTTAGCTAAATGCTAAAGTCATCATGCTGTTGCGCTCCCAGTGACAATGTTGATGTTCAGCTGGTATAATGTTTATCTTGTTAAGCAATCTTACTTTAGCGTGTTGGCATGCTAACATTTGCTAAAAACTAAAGTGCAGCAGAGGCTGATGGGAAAGTCATTCGTTCGGCAGGTGTTTGGTCACGGACCAGAGTAAAACAAGTTTGACCTGATGATGGAGCTGCACGAAAAGCTGCAGGATCACCAAACTGTTTTTACAATTAGAACATGAATATACCAAAAATATCATCCTGCTGGTAGCGCTTTAAGAGAAGCCGGAGGATCTCCAAAGTCAGTACGCCTCGTCCTCTGGGGACCATGACATTCACTGGCTGTCCAGTTGTTTAGATATTTGAGGGGTTTTGGTTGAAGTAGAACAGAAGGTTTTTTGGTAGGATAGATGTTCCAATGGGCCTTCTTTCGTCTCCAGTGTGTTTTCTATTGTCTTTCCGTGCATTTCCCTGCCCTTTTTGTGCTGCAATCTTCATGATGTTGATGGCGACGTGTTCGTTCTGTAAGATTTGGCGGTGGCAGGTGTTACAGCCTCGAGTTTCCTCAGCCTTCAAGTCTTGTGAGAGAGGGCGCTGCGGGTCGTAAGGAAATGCACAAAGGGAGCTGACAGCGAACGCGACCCCTTTTTAAAAGGAGCAGAAATGGGATTGATTCTTGTACTCTTGTTGCTTAGCAACTGCAAAGCCTCGATGAGAGAGGATATTGACCTCTTGTTGATGAAGTCCAATTACGTTTTCTCCCCACTCTGTATCCAGAGATTTTTACAGTGTCATATTCTGCCCCCCCCCCCCTCCCCCCCTTTACCCCTCTGTGTGCACAGTGTATTGTTCATTCACTATAATAGATATAAATATTACACTACGATTGTCTTCTGCTGGTGCAGCCTGTGAGCAAGAAGGCCTTTGAATGAGATTACACATCTTGCATAGCATGAATTGGGTTAACAATGGCACTCAATGGGACTAACTAGTTTTTGTCGCCGATTTAGTCAATTAGCATATTTTTAGACCCCCCCCCCCTCGCTAAATGGCCCCAGAGCGGCCAAAGACACATTTCTAATGAGAGAAATGTAATTCAGCCACAGCCAGAACTGTTACGCATGTTCCAGCATGCCCTAAAAAAATTTAAATTGATTTCTAAATTTCATTAACATTCACTCCTCCTCTCGCGAGGTCTCTCCGTATCCATGCTCAGCTGGCCGCGGGCCGTAAATGCAAATCATCATGTGCTAATCGATTTCTCTGTCTTTATTTCTATCTTTGTGGGTGCTGTGGGTGTGAACGATCAGGTCTTCTTGTGTTTACTGTTTTTAAGTGTGTTAGTTTCGGGTTTACCGAAAAAAACGCAATGAGCTCTTTCACGGCGAGGTAACTCGTAGGACCGGGGTTCTCAATGAAAGCCCACTTCTGATGGCTAAAACAAAAAGTCAGAGGGCCGAATAATTCGAATAAACATTTCATAAAAACGTATTAAAGTGTTTGAGTACACTATGAAGCTTTGTCTTTACGTCTCGCTTTACTTCCCGTAGAACACGTCTGCTCCATCATCGCCTCCATGCTGAGAAATCTCAAGTCCCAACAGAGAAGCCGACTCCTCAACAAGTTCACAGAGAACGACTGTGAGAAGGTAAGCGTTCACCGTCTTCTGACCATTCTGCTCTTTTCTCCTTCCTTCACTTTTCTATCTACTGTGTTTTGATTGCCAGCAGATCGTTTCATCAGGAATGCCTAAGCTCAGGTGTTTGTGTGTCATACATTGTGTTTTGGTCACAGGGTCTCTACAGTTACTGGAATCAGAACAGGTCCTACATTTTCTACATTTCAAGGCCCTGAAAACATATTTTCTCTATGTGGTTCCTACTATTGGCAATGGGTTCTTACATGAACACGCTATTTTCTTTTGGAACACCTTTTGGTATTTCACATAAGAGAATTCTTCTTTGTGATCTTTTTAGCTGGTTTGAATGTGTCGCAGAATAAATGTGAATATCCAAGGTGGAACCTTTCCATGGAAATGTATGGGGAAAAAACGGGAATACAATGGGAATATAGGGGTTCTATGAATACCAGGTCATATGCAGATAGTCACTAACCTTTCAGCATATTATAAGCAGACATAATCCATTATTTTCTGCCAAACAAATTCATTTGTCAAATATTTTTTTGGGTTTATTCATTGTGTTTTTTAGAATTGCTGCAACTATTAGTCAACCGTAAGTACGTGAGAGATTAAAGAATGATTGATAATTTCTGTCATTTTTCAAGCAAAAATACTTAATACTTTTAGACTTATGATATACACGTCATCACATGTACAAGTAAACAAATCCCCAGATAGAAAATATGTGTATCATAAAATGACTATCTCTGAGTGTGTATCATTCTAATCCTATTGTTATCTGAGGAAAGAGGCCGACGTTTGCACGGCAGGTTAAATACGTTCCGGTCCCTTAGTCAGTGAACCGGTGTATACTGAGCTCTGCCACACGTTACAGAACTTGACGAAGCGATTGAAATATCATGCCGGACACCACAGCTGCCATTTCTCCCACAATTCCCTCTCACATGTGCAAAAAAAAATGCTTCGTATTCGGTAATAGGACGCGTGACCTTTGATGTAGAAAACGGCCTGTCGCGCAAATCAAACGTGGACGTCTTCGTCACCGCGAAGCCGTCTTCATTTCCGTCATCCACACCATCGGTTATTTGTTCGTTATTCAGGGATGCTTGATGTCTCCGACTATATGGTAATACCACAAATTAGATTCTTAAAAATTGTATCCTTGTCTTCTTTTTCCCCTTGATAAACCCTCTCCTCTTAAACCGTGAATGATTAATGTGAATATTTTTCTTGTTGTCTCGTTGCTTTCTCTCACTCTCTCTCTCTGTCTTCCTCCGTTTCATTCTCTCTCTCTCTTTCTCTCTCTCCAGGTTGATCGACTGATGGAGATGCATTTTAAGTACCTGGAGGCTGTTCAACAGGCCGACAAGAGGATCGAAGGAGAAAAACATGTAAGCATCACTCCTTTTCCTTCCCCCCATCCTCTCACCCTCCCTCCACCTCTCGGTGCTGTCTCGTTTACACTGGCTTTATATCGGGCAGCCTGTTGGATGGATGGATGTATTCACACGAAACACTGAGGTTTTTAGATTTTTAGATTAGAGTGGTGATGTTCTACAGTATGTTTTTTGGTATTTTAGAAGTCCTTGCCCAAACCTGATCTGAAACCGACCTAAACCAGCCATAGACCAGATCAGACCTGTAAAGTCAGCGCCGCTTCAGTAATGACAGGACTAATAATGTCAGGCCGTGTTAACTTAACGTCATTCATCATCGGCATCAATCGGTTCAACCCAAAAAAGTCACCACGCATTTAGTTTCAATCGACCTTTCCCTAAGCCCCCCCCCCCCCACTTGCGGCTGACATCTCCTCACGTACAGCCCTTCCTCTTCTTGCAGGATGTTTGAACACTTGCAGTTCCGAAAGTGTCTCCTCTTCAACCAATATTCCAAATTCAGCAGCAGAAAACACTTTCTTTTGCACTTTTGCTGACTGTCAAAACATTCTGGCATCAGATTTTACTCCGAGTCACTTCGTGGCTGAGCTCATTTACACTCAGACCGAAAAACGGCGCCGTGTGAAATGATTCGTGTCTGAACTTGTGTTGAAAGGGAGGTGAACGACAGAGTCTAGCTACTCTAGCTACAATATGTCTGCATATACTTGATTGACGAGCAGAAGTTGAGCGTCACACGTGATCTCTTTAACCACTTCAACACTTAACCTGACGACGGTTTAAATATGGCGATACTCGGCTCCACCGGATCAGGAGGTTCAGATCTACAGACACCGGTCGGTGTTAAAGATGTTCAGATATCCAAACGCAAATCTCCATTATAAAGGGTCGGGGAGGTGTGATCAAAAAGGTTGTCTCTTCATGGCAGATAAGATGTGCAGTTCCACACCGTGTCACATCCAAAGCCACGAGGGGAAGGGACCACAACCCCCCCCCCCCCCCCCCCAAAAAAAAAAAACATCACACTCCCGCTGATAACAAAATGACAGATTACAGAGGAATGGAAAGCTTGATAGCTGTGTGTGATGCGAGGGCCCGTTTGAGCTGCCTGCGTGTGTTTGTGTGCGCATGTCAGTGTGTTGAGCTGTGGGCCAGACGGACCGATGGAGGGATACAGATAGAAGATAAGTAGCCAGGGAGGGAGGGAGGGAGAGAGAGAGAATGCAGATGGAGAAACTGTAAATATCTGCACAGGAAGTGCAGTTAAAAGAAGAAGAGTGGAGTGAAAAGGAGATGTAGAATTTGAGGGAGGGAGGTGTGGATGGAGACAGATATGTGTGGGAGATCCCTATCTAAAGATGAAGATTAATTCCTCAGACAGACATCGTGGTGGGATTGCCAAGAAAAGGCCAGACAGTTTGACATTTCCTCTCCCTCCCTCTCTTTCTTCTTCTGTTGCTCTCCCGCCTCCTCCGGGATGGCGGAGGCATGACTTTGTGATACCCCGGGTGATAAGAAACCCCGTCTGCGTGTGCCGCTATCGTTGAAGCCACGCTGTCGGCCTTCCCCTAGTTCAGAGTCGTACTGTGAGCCAGTATGACTCTGACAAAAAGGTCGGTCTTTTCACCCTACCACGTTTTGGTTTTTTTCTTGTTTTTTTCTTTCTTGGTTAAAAGCCCAAAAACAAGTCGGTGCTAAAACTATAGTACACAGAATAATCTCAGATAAAAAAGAAGAAGAAAGGATTCGTATTGCTGCATCATGCATTCACAGGTAGGCGGCAGACGGACAACGACCTTTCTTAACGACAGGAGAAAGTTCGTCACAATGGCAAAACGAAACACGCATGACGATATGACGGGACAACATATATTGAATACATTTGTTTTGCGTCTACTATTGAATGTAATTATTCTAGAAATGCACGTGGCTATAAAATTCAGCTTTCTCTTAATGTTCTATTGCGAACTTGAACAACTTCATGCTAGTTTTAATCCAGTTTGCCAGATTCCATGTGAATGCAGCGTCAGTGTTGAGAACAATTTGACGCAATGCGAGAAAAATACGTCGAGTGAGCCTTATTTTTTCGTATGGAATGTTTTGTGGGTTTACATCCTTGTGTGAACCAACTGACAGAGAGCAGAATTAATGCCTAAAGAGTCCATGCTGTATTAACTTTAACTGAGCTAAAGTTAAAAAAGGATTATGTCATCTCACGAAGCACCTTTTATCTTGAACTTCTAAAGTCTTACATCAAATATTCTTTTTTATTTTTCATACTACTATTTATGTTTTATGTTCTAAGCTTCTATTCAGAAAGTTTGTGGTGGTTCTTGCTTGGTATTTCTTTGTAGTTTTCCTTTTATTTATTGTGTGTTGGGTCTTAAATGATACTGTAGCACATTAAAGATTGGGTTTCTCTCCCCAATGGCTTGAGCTGCCGGTACAACTCTAATACTGACAACACCCAGATGATACTGGAAGTCCGTGTGCGAATCGCAGCTTCCACCGAACGGCGCCTCTCATGTTAAATAAGGCGATAAAGACGCCAACCCAGTTCTGTCCGGCGCCTCAGCCCAATCGGCTGCCGTCAGCAGCGCTGTTTTATCTCCCCCCCCCCCCCCCACCCCCGTTAAGCCTGTTTTTAAGGGGCAGTAAGCAAAATGTTTTTCCTCCGCAACATATTATCCACAGATTTCTCAGGAGAAGAGCAAAGGAAAAAAAAGCTGCTGCTGCTTTTTCCTCCCCGTCTCCAGTGCGGTCCCTTTTAATAAGCTGCTTATTTTCCTCCCACCTTAGTATCTCTCCTCACTTTCTATCCTCCCGATTCTCTCCTCCTCCTCCCTTAAAGCTGCGTTTTCCATCCCTCTTTATTTCCGTGTCCTGTTTTTCTCCCCATATGTGGTCTCCTTTATTTTCATACTCTCCTTTCTTTTTGTTGTGTCCTCCCTTCTTCTTTTACTTGCTTGTGAGCTCACTCAATCACATCTTTTCCTCTTTTGAGTCCTTTCTTCTGCATCTGTTAATTCTCCTCCGTTGCTTCCCGTCTTTCACATCGTCTCCTCTGGCCTCCTTCCCTCCCATCAATCCTTCACACCTTCTCCCTGTCCTTCCTTCCAGTTCTTCTCTCCCTCTTCTCCTCTAAAGCAACTGCTTTCACTTGTCCTTTTCCACCTCTTTTTCCTTCCAAACCCTCCCTTCCTGCTCTCAGCTTGTTGGTAACAGCTCTCTGAGATTGATGAAGCTCAGCAAAACATGGCCGAGGCCGACCTCAATACTGTAAAATGCCCGAGCGAGTGCACCTTCCCTGTGTGTGTGTGTGTGTGTGTGTGTGTGTGTGTGTGTGTGTGTGTGTGTGTGTGTGTGTGTGTTTTTTATCTACTGGGCTGTAGCAGGAGTGTACAGCAGAGTTGGCCTGGTTTAGCAATGCTGACAGTAGGCATTTTAAGTCTGTGCTAAGTTGAAATTGGTTTTGCACCTTGATGGGATATATTTAGTTTTCTTAGAATAAATTCTCTCTCCCTCTCCTCCTCTCTCGATGTCCTCAGTTTTCTTCAATTAAAGACAAAAAAAAATCACCATTCAATCATTTGCTGAAGATGAAGGAGTGGAACAGCAACGCTAAGAAACAAACGTACTGATCCTGCAGTACAAACATAGGCTGTATATAAGAAGTGGACGTGGTGACCATGAAGTCACCCGTTGGTTTGTGGATTGCTGGTTTGAAGTCTCGGGGGTTTGCTATTTTGGCCGTCACCAGAAGTGACCGTATTTGGACAGAGGGTAGAGCTGGGGAGGGATACGCATTGCTACGACCTCTATCTATATAGACAGGTTGCCGTAGAAGTGACCTGTCAATCACGAGATAGCCACTCCCTACCTTGCTTTATGGTCTATTTGACTCTAAATGAACCATAATTTACTAAATGAACATCATGCTGTATTGAAGGAGACTTGAAACTATAGATTGAGACCATAAACTCATGTTTACAATGTTTACTGAGGTAATAAATCAAGTAAGAAGTAGGGTCATTTTCCCATAGACTTCTATACAACCAGACTTTTTGCAACCAGAGGAGTCACCTGATGTCCATTAGAAAGAATGCAACTTTAAGGCACTTACGCATCTGCTTCACTTTTCAGACTCAGAGACTACGTCCACTTCTTTTATACAGTCCATGAGCGTAGCCCAAGGCATTCTCGTTTGGTCTTATTTCCAGTCCAGTTCATTATTGACACCGAGCTGCCTGAAAATGTCTGAGTCCTCTCCTTAAAGAACTGTAGAGCGGTTTATTTAATATATATTCCAAGAATTATGTTCACATGTAAAAGTTTTTTTGTAACGACTTGTACATTTTGGAGGAAACCGTAACGTTCTTTGCAACACAAAGTTGTCCTTTATTAATGCGTCCCTTGACAAACAGCAGAGAAGCTGCTAGTTCTTGAGGGCATTGTGATTATGGATCGTCTGATTGGATTTTCTCCAATATCAAATCTGTTCACTGAAACTGATATAGGAAGCCTATTGAATCTGCTTATCAAATCTGAGTTAATTCCGATCCTTTATTGAATCCATTTAGGTTCAGCGGTCAACTTTTGAAGAAACTAAAGTTATAAAATGAATGCAACTTAAAAGTAGCCCATTGACTTGCATACTGAGATCATCAAAAAGCGATTTAACCAGAAAACGTACCAGTTTTATTTTGAACAGTTAGCACCGGCTCAAAATGAGAAGCTGGCTACGCTAGCTAAATGTTTATAACACTCTTTGCTAATAAGAGAACGGAGAGATAGAAGTTTTGATAACAGATTTTGTTAATGGGGAGCTCAGTAAAGCTTTTGTATCAGAACCCAAAGTCACCGAAACAGTTTCAGCAAAACGATGATAATCATTATGGAGGTAGGATATGCATTAGACCGCGTTAGCATACATCTCGCCTTTGTGTCACTTATCCAAGTTTACCAGTGTGGCGTCTTCTTTACCACCTTGAGAACTTGTAGTTTAGAAAGTTGTAGAGGCTCGTTAACCCCCAAGGGGGCAACAGCGAGCCTGTTCCACACCCCAAAACTAACTTTGACAAGCGACACATTAAGTGAGATTAATGTTTCATTTAAAGCTGAAGCAAATGTTGCCCCCCCCCCCCCCCCATGGACCCACCTCCAAGGTCCACCTACCACAGTTTCAAAAAATCTTGTGGGAAACCCTGATAAATAGCGCAATATAAGCTGAGCTTTAATAGTGAAAGACTCTATATTGCAGACCCTTTCCTGTCACTAATCTTGCATCCCACACTTAAAGCTAGGCGCCTATGGCTGGGTCGAGTTATTAACATGACATCCCCTGAGATAATTAACTGAGAAGTGCAGGCAAGTTTCTCTGCTGAACCACAGAGACCGCTATCATGTGTATTTTGTATGTTTGAAACTGTTTTTGGAGTAGTCTTGTATATGACGGTGGGTTTGAAGGGAGCTGTCAGTCCCCAGGTTTCTCGCTGTTCAGCTGAGTTCAGCACGGACTGGATGACGTGGTGTCCTCCCCCTCCTCCCTCCTGGTAACACTGCTGTGCTTTTGTTTTGTTTTTGCTTCGCCCCACTTTGTGAACAAACTCTTAATTGATATGCGCCCCAAAGCACAGGGCAGTTCTTTTTTTCTTGGAGATTATCATAACTTCAAAATCAGCATGTTGCCTCTAGCGCTCTAGTTCTGTTTTTTTTGTTTGTTTTTTCCCCCCCCTGAAAGTTTACCTCATTATCAACCTCTGTATCTCTTTTTTTAATGAGGATATCTAACCTCTATCTTTGTGGTATTTGCTTTAGGAATAAAGAGCATTACGTCCTCTATATACACACACACACACACACACACACACAGTGGGCTTCTGCAAAGTGCTGACAAAGAAATCAGTTTAATTCTGCATCCAAGCATCCCAATGGAAAAGAAAGCACAGGAATAACAACCAGCCACACACACACACACACACACACACACTGCCTCATGCACAGGAAGGCAAACATGTTCTCTCATACACACAATCGTAGAACATTGCCACGCATTCAAACACACACTTAGATAAAAGGTCCTTGTTTAAAGACACACACATTTCTTATACACGTGTCACACACGGGCACAAACACACGGTTTTTAATATGCACACGCACAGCCTTCCATAAATCATACCACCCCACGTGCACAAACGTACGCGTCGCCGAGTTACAGTAAAGGGACTCGCTGCTTATTACTTTGCCTGTACTGTAGCCGTGCTGCCGGGCTCCCCCGAGGTGGCAGTAATTGACTTGTCCGATCCCTCCTTTCAACACGTTATTCTTCTTTCCGCTGCTGCTTCTTGTCCGGTGTTTGCCAGAGGGACCGAGCTGCCACACAAAAGATATTGGTCTCGGTGTCAAAACTCACGGGTGGACAAAAAGTCTGCCGCTGTAATGAATACAGCCCACGCGGCACCGCGTCTCGGGCTCTGGCTTTTTTAATATCCTAAATGTCCGGCTCCGCTGCTCACCGTGATGAATATTTAATGCACCTATCATCTGTTTAAACCCCCCCCCCCCCCCCCGTACACATTCAAAGGTCCGGCTTGATACATCTTTGCTCGGTTCGATTATGGCGAGGCTCCCCTGGGGGGGGTGCAGCAATTGACTCGTCTAAGACCTCATTTGAAAATGTTTTACTTTGTGTCTTTTCCCTCGACGAGCCTACTGTAAAGTAGCTAAGAGGGTAAAGTTATTTCTGGTGTCGAGAGTTACAAAAGTCAATGTCCCGCGGTTGGACCATTTAAAACGCTTTGATGGGCACAAAACTTTGGTTCTTTGGTCTTCCGTTGCTGATGTCATGACTTGGCTTGTCTTGATAAGCCACACTCGCACACCAGGACATTAGAAATTGTACGCTGAACATGTTTTGTGTCTGTATTCTGGTAAGTTCCCTCTCCTTTTAGAGGCAGAGCTGCTGAGTTAGGACTATATTAGTCTCTGCCAAGTTGATACCGAGGAGGCGTCCTTAGCTCTACTTCCTCCTTCTGTTATTTCTTCAACATGTTGCTCCCGGGCAGATTCTTTGTGTGCACTAAATAAACTAAACAGTCTCTGACTGGATGTGACATAAAAAAAAAAACTACTGGTACTTTATTACTTTACAAGACATCAGGAACACGATTTCTTTCTTTTTTACTGGATTCACTGAAGTTTAACCAGGTGAATCCAAGTGGAAGCTGCTACTTATGTTGTTATGGTTTCACTAATTATATCCTCAGTCATGCAGCGCATGTGTAGTAGACCCATTAAACAAGGATTTATTTTTGTCTTTATATAAGTGGTTCCCAACTCTTTTTTTTTTTTTGTCAGATGAACCCCCGTCACTGACACCATCATGTTCCAAATATGTTCATTTCTATTTATTTTTAGATTGAATGCTAAGTAACACTACAAGGAGGGGATATTGTTATATATATATAATATATATATTTTTTCTTTCTTTTTTTTTTGACATTTAATTGAATTGTCAAATTGTAGCAGATGGAGTACCATTAAGGCCTACTTCCTGTGTATTGCATCTTAGCTGAAGTTGACTTGTGATATTTCTGTAACTTTGCCTGAATAACTCTGAATAATAAGCAGAGTTGTCCTGGAAACTGAGATACTTTTTTTTTTTTTTTCCTACAGTAAAGAGAGGAAACACGTTTTACAATCAGGTAGCTTTGTTTCAAGTTTTTTTTTTTTTGGTGCATCTTTAATGCGCGTTAGTTGACAGCAACAAGGCCAGTTTTACAATGCGATATCTCTCCTCGCTTTGTAATATAACAGAATTATTGGGCCAGTGGACACCGAGGAGAATGCTCTACATATTAAAGGATGTCGTTTAATTATCTGCATTGTTTTGCATCTTTAATAAGCTACAGTTGACGTTGAACGGTAGGACTTTGTTTCTGAAGTCGTGTCTGCTTGTCGTCTCTTCTCCCAGGGTGGAATCAGTAAAGCAGGATGGCGTCCTGCTTTCAGGACGCAGTGTCACTACGGTACGAGTGGTCTCGTACTGTAGTGCTCGGGAGTTGTCCTTTTGATTGAGTCGTGTTAATGAGCTGAACTTCACAGCTATAATTGGGTTTTACGGTGTAATTGATCTTTAAGGACAAGGCCTTTTGAAAGCTTTCATTTTCTCAGATTAAATCATTGGGATGTAAATGTCATGTGTGGTACCCTTTAGCTCGACGCTGAGAGCTATTTGTTTTCATTAGGAACGGTTTGAAAAGTTGCCCTTTTTCTTGATTTACTGTGTCACATACTGAAGTATCTATTAGTTTTTGTGGTTTTTTTTGGGCCGTCCTCTCTTACACTGCGACAGACATAGAGATGTGTTGGTGCATGAATCAAAAATCAATGCTGAAATTGTACACGGTACATCTTCAGTGTGTCTGTTAAATGTGTCAGTGAGGTTTCTTTCTTTAAACTAAACTGACTAGATGAATTTTATTGGGGGAAAAAAAGAAGATTGTAAGAGTGAGCCAAGATATGGACTGTTCATTAAAAGGTACATCATAAAGCTAGGGTATGCAAATCATTTTAGAAGCTGTTTTTGCTATACATGTTTAAATTCTCTTTACATAACGACAGCGATCAATAAATAAAATGCTCTGACAAAAAACACAAACTCCAAAAAAGCCCGCCCAATCATTTAATTCTGCCCTCATGAAATGACTGGGGGAAGTACCTGCCTGTCATCCTAACTTGGTTTTTATTGTTTGATAAAACAGTGTAGACGTCACTGGCTGGGCTTTCTGTTGTTGTTGGTTGAATACTTTTTAAAATCTAGCATACTGCTGCTTGTTTCTTTAAAGTTGCCTACCAGCTTTAATGTTGACCGAGCCTTCATTTGATTATAATAGACGTCATCAGTGCTAAAAACGTTTTTTTTTTCACCCCCAATTTCCCATTTATAATGGAATGAACCAATCGCGATTCACCACTATGGCTGATGGCTACAGCAACACATTAATGCTACGTGTCTTTTTGGTTAACATGCTTTGTTTTCCTAACTGCAATAGTTTAAGTCTCATGTATGGCCTTCACTGTAAAAGTAAAGGTAAGGTGTGTGTGTGTGACAGCAACACATTCAACACGCCGTCTTTGTGTTTCTGAACCACTCCAATGGCTTACACTCCAGACTCCCCTCTCCCCTTCAGGTCTGCTTCTTAATCTCTAATGATGATTAATGTGGGCTGTGGGCTTATTGGCAGCACTGTGTTATCGGCATTCTGACAGGGTTGTTAAGATGGATAACTATGCAGGAGTGCGTATGCATGTCTGAGCGTGTTAGCCCCCCCCCCCCCCCCCCCCCAACCACACACTTTTTGCAGCTTAGCCTCGAAATCAATTGATTTGTGTGTCTGGTCGATGGAGAAAATGGATTTGTGGAAAAAAACTGAAAAACAGCTAAATTAAACGTAGTGTCGGGTTTTCTGTGTTCGTTGAATCTGTTTTTAAGGGTGCAGAGAACAATACAAAGCAAATGTGATTTATTCACCTTGTCATGCATGAAAATGAGCGAAAATTTTATTTTATGTGTGTGTGCAGGAGATGGTTCGTCAGGGGGAGATCCTAGATGAAGGCATTGAGGATGAGTTCTACCTTCGTCGCCTGGACGCCGGACTGTTCGTCCTTCAGTTGATCTGCTATATTATGGTGGAGATCAGCAACTCTGGGATATCACAGGTACACACACACACACAGAGAGATTACTTATTGTGAAGACATCTGATCAAACAAGCTATAAAACTAGGCAGGAGTTAGACTTTGTGTTTTGTGAGCGCTGGGTTTCACTGGGCTCCACTTCATGAACACCATGACACTTTGTGCTGCTGATTCAAAAGCTGCAGCAAATCCCAACTCACTCCATTCGTTTTAGGGAATAATCATGAGCTAGTGTAACCTTGTTAAATTCCTTGGTAAACAGTTCAGGTGTTTGAGAACAGGCGTTGCTAGGAGACATCATAGCGCCGCATAGCTTGTAAACGTTGATACCTTTTTAATAAGCCCACATAACATTACTATCCTCCTGTTAATACTTACAGTCGGATCCATCATGTTTGTATTTCATTTTGAAATGACATAATTACAATGTTGACCAAACGTTCTTTGCAGAAACTAGTTTTAATTTTACAATATGTTCCTTCTCTGAATTTAGCTGCAGCAAAGGGTCCATCAAATTCTGAACCTAAGAGGAGGCTCTGTCAAAGTAGTGCGACACATCATGAGAGGTAAGTGATTGTTTTCTTAAATATAGCTATTTCTCAAATGAAATAGTCTCATAACAGCAATAGGACAATACAAACTACCGTTACCTGTACTATCATGGTTCTCTTGGTGTACCGTTACCTGTACTATCATGGTTCCCTTGGTATACCGTTACCTGTACTATCATGGTTCCCTTGGTATACCGTTACCTGTACTATCATGGTTCTCTTGGTGTACCGTTACCTGTACTATCATGGTTCCCTTGGTATACCGTTACCTGTACTATCATGGTTCTCTTGGTATACCGTTACCTGTACTATCATGGTTCCCTTGGTATACCGTTACCTGTACTATCATGGTTCTCTTGGTATACCGTTACCTGTACTATCATGGTTCCCTTGGTATACCGTTACCTGTACTATCATGGTTCTCTTGGTATACCGTTGCCTGTACTATCATGGTTCTCTTGGTATACCGTTGCCTGTACTATCATGGTTCTCTTGGTATACCGTTACCTGTACTATCATGGTTCTCTTGGTATACCGTTACCTGTACTATCATGGTTCCCTTGGTATACCGTTACCTGTACTATCATGGTTCTCTTGGTATACCGTTACCTGTACTATCATGGTTCTCTTGGTATACCGTTGCCTGTACTATCATGGTTCTCTTGGTATACCGTTACCTGTACTATCATGGTTCTCTTGGTATACCGTTACCTGTACTATCATGGTTCCCTTGGTATACCGTTACCTGTACTATCATGGTTCTGTTGGTATACCGTTACCTGTACTATCATGGTTCTCTTGGTATACCGTTACCTGTACTATCATGGTTCTGTTGGTATACCGTTACCTGTACTATCATGGTTCCCTTGGTATACCGTTACCTGTACTATCATGGTTCTCTTGGTATACCGTTACCTGTACTATCATGGTTCCCTTGGTATACCGTTACCTGTACTATCATGGTTCTCTTGGTATACCGTTACCTGTACTATCATGGTTCCCTTGGTATACCGTTACCTGTACTATCATGGTTCTCTTGGTATACCGTTGCCTGTACTATCATGGTTCTGTTGGTATACCGTTACCTGTACTATCATGGTTCCCTTGGTATACCGTTACCTGTACTATCATGGTTCCCTTGGTATACCGTTACCTGTACTATCATGGTTCCCTTGGTATACCGTTACCTGTACTATCATGGTTCTCTTGGTATACCGTTACCTGTACTATCATGGTTCCCTTGGTATACCGTTACCTGTACTATCATGGTTCCCTTGGTAAATGAATCGGTTCGATGCGTGGTCGTTCGGAGACGCCCATGCTTGTCTCATTGATCTTAGGGAAGCGAAGAAGCATTTGGTTTTAACGTTAGTATGTTCAGCAGCAAAAGTGAACTGCAATGAATGAGCCGCGGACGACAGGCTCGACTCAGTCTGCAGAGCCCTGAAGCCCCACCCCTGCTACACTGTTAGCTTGTCTATTTAAAGTTTATTAATATTTACATTATAATAGTGTCGCACATCAAAATTGCACCAGCACTGCACTACCTTGGGTCCCCAGCAATACAGCTGCAAAGTGTGGAGAAAATCGTATGAACTGTTGTCGAGGTATGCGAAGGACACGCAGACAATTGTTGCTTTAGGTGTCTCAATCTAACAGGAAACACTCTTTTCACTCACTGATGAATGAACTTAGATCAATTCTACTTTGCTCTTCTTTGTCCTCGCTCATCTGCTGTCAAGGCAGATGTTTACAACGAGGAATTATCCTCCTCCAAATTGCTGGTATTCACGTGACATGTATGGTGAACAAATGAATGGGATTTCTCACTAAAATATGGTCAAATCTACTTCTAGAACGTGGTAATTTAGAAATGAAGGCAGATGCTTTTGGTGTGTGTTTGACTTAACACAGAATCATGTGGTTGTGTAGATCTGGCCTTGGCACAAAAACACAAATCCCTCACCCCTGGGTGAAACGGGATAATATAAGAAAAATCCTTTGTGTTTCGTCAGGACAAAATAACACACAATACCCACAGTAGCTGCTCCAAAAACAATTCATATTACTTTCAGAGAAGCATTTTTATTGACAAATGTTTTTTTTTATTTTTTTTATCCTGCTTCCGAGTGCCTCTCGCCCTGGCAAGGAAGCAACATTTCAGGGCGAAATGTTGCTCTAATCACTGCTCTGCTGCTGTGGTTGTTATTCGATAGTAAGCCCATGCTGTTCGCCTGCCAAAGTGGTTGTTAGAATGTAATGTAATGAAATGCTATGAATAATGTCACTCTTCCTTATTCTTTTAAACAAAGTAAAAGGCCCGGAAAATAAAAATGCCCACGAAAACTTTTAAACTGTGGTGTCAAAAGATTTCTATTTTTTCAAGTCACTATTTTCTGCATATGTATCCATTGCATCCCTCTTTGCATGTATACATTTGTACATTGACACTAGTAAACAGTACTGCCTACTGGAGCAGAGCACAGAGGATATAGATGATAATGTGACACTCCTAAAGGTCGTAAAATATAAAATGCATGTGGAAAACAAATTTTATTTAATATATTATGACAGCAATAAATAAACGGTAAAATTCAGCATCTGCAATATCCAGGTAGAAGCATTTATTGTTTTCTTCACATTACCTGTGTACAGATGGGAAAACAAGATGCATAAATGCTGTGCCAATAATCTAATCACATTGTCATATTGTCATCGTGAGAGGAGCAGAGACTGTCTCTCTTGTCATTCATTCTTTGTTTGTCCCCCGTCCCAAATATTTCCTGTCCCGCCACATTTGGTTTTCCGTCTGGTTTTCAAAGACCCTAGCAGGTGTGTTCTTTTCTTCCCCGGCGCGACATCCATCCTTCCTGTATCGTTGTCGGATAAAGCCCGAGGACGAGTCTCCGTTCACACACACACCCTCCGGCTCTCCGTGGCTCGTAGCACTGTAGATAGAGCTATCCGTCACGCATGGCGATGCCAGCGAGCGTGGCAGTTCTCCAGTCCTCACTGTGTGTGTGATTGTGTGGGAATGTGCTGTTGTGTTGCTTTTGTTTTCATTTGTATATTTGCATACACGTGTGCCTGGCTTGTCCGGGTAGTTTGCACAATATGTTTCTGTGGAACACCTTGATGGAGTGCTTTTTTCGAATTTGGCACAAACGTCAACTTGGACTCAAGAACTGATTTGATTTTAGAGGACAAAGGTCACTTTTGTTTTCAAATTTGGCACGAACTAACACTTGCACAACGAAATTCAGTTGTAGCCCATTTTTAACACAGCAAACACACGACAAAGAAAACAGATAGAGTAGCACATTCCAGCAGTGCATTGTTTTGAATTTGCATCATAATGAATGTAAACGGCAGCAACAAAAACATAATTAAGTAAATTATGGTCCAGTTTTTACAGTACAATAGACATAAAGCAGAGTATGCTTTAGGGCGGGCTTATTGTGATTGACAGGTCACTCATGCTAATTATGAAAATTTCAATCGGTATTGATGGATGTAATCCATGACTCATGACTCGTTGTTCTGGCTGCATACTAACATGTTTTTGTTTGTGTGTGCACATCACGTTTGCCCTTAGCACGTCTACATCTTTACATGTGCACACATGTCCTTGCTTGTTTTAATGTGCGTACGTTTTACGTTTTAACATATCTTTGAGAGAGTCTCTGCAGGTGTGTGTGCATTCAGTTTTCCTTTGTGATTCAGCTTGTATAATTTATTCATGTGGTGTGTGTGTGTGTGTGTGTGTGTGTGTGTGTGTGTGTTGTCTTTGCATGATCTTGATGAGACTTATTTATTTATTAGTCATAAATTGTGTTTGTGTTCATTTACGTGTTTATTTTTACGAGCGGTGTGTGCGTGCACCTGCACTGCGTAAAGCCGTGATGCCGCTGCATCTGTCAGTCTTAATGTGTGTGTGTGTGGCTCGTCGCGTGTGCCCTCACCCTTTCCATTAGGCCGCACCGTGGAGCCCTCTCCCATTTCAAGTGCCCCGCCCGGTCAATGTGAAACTGCAGAAAAAAAGGTTAAGCACATGCAGAGCGCGCCGGCTCGGCCGTCTTGACCTTAATGGCTTGTGCTCTCTGAATGAGAAGCAGCTATGCAGGAAGGACGACTTGGCGCACTCAAAGGAAGAACATTGATTTCACTCATGCTGAGAAAACCTGCTGTGAGGTTCAGAAACTTTCGGTAGGCAATGTTATTGTTTGAGCCGTGAAGGTTTCCTCAGACCGATATGACAATACTGTATCTAGCCTTTTAGATAACTCTTATGGAGCCTTTTAAAAATAGGAATAGATGACATTCAGGTGTTAGGAAATATACTTTCTGGTAGACTTGTTGCAGTCCACAGCTCTGGGCATGGGGATCCGCCCCAGTGACGAGCTAGTTTACTCCTGTGCTTTAAGGTCCGGTTATGCTCCTTCAGAATCAAGCGGCAACCGCCGGTTCTGCCGGGTGAAGCCGATGCGGAAGTGTCTTAAAACTTGCATTCTCTCTACTGACCAGCAGGGGGCGACTCCTCTGGTTGCAAAAATAAGTCTGGTTAATAAGACTTGAAACTAGAGATTGAGACCATAAACTCATGTTTACAATGTTTCCTGAGGTTATAAATCAAGAGAGAAGTAGAGTCATTTTCTCATAGACTTCTATACAATCGGACTTCTTTTCAACTGGCTATTAGAAAGAATGCAAGTTCAAGGCACTTTAGCATGGCCTTCACTTTTCCGACAGATAGGTAGGTTGACCCCTCGGTACAAACACAGATCACCATCTGAGCATGTGCAGTGGCATCCGCCCAACACCGAACTGCCCTCCAAAGATCAAAATGCGGTCATAGTAATGACCCAATGTGACCGCAGTTGGCTACACATGCGGTACTTGTTAATGCTTGAAAACAAGCTATTTTCACCAAACCGCTCAACAGATGGCTGACTAAAAATAGCCATACAAATCATATTTTAGAGATATTGCAATATGCATTATTTGCCCGTTCCTTGTAGCCTCACATTTAAAGATGCATAATACGACTTCACATTACATGAAAAAAATGCCGACTTCTGATGCGTTTGAAAGCATTATGTTCGTTACATTAACACACCGCAGGATGACATGTTCCACACTGGTAAACCGGTGTTTCGAATGGGTCGCCGTGTCCCGGCTGCAGGCGTAATAACACTCTTAAGTCCTGCAGTGAGTCCCTGTCCTCGGCTGCTGCTGCTGCTGCTGCTGAGACTGCGCCTGGAAATGATTCTCCTTGTACTCATGGCAGATCAGTCCCAGTCACTGACCTGAGTAATGGCGATGCTCAGCGCTGTATTGTCCTCTGCCGCGTTGCCGTGGTGACAGGAGAGAGCACCAGCATGCCAAAGAAAAGCTTCTGCGGAGAGTTGAAGAGTCACCGAAATCTCTGACCTTTCTGTCTGTGTGACTGACTGCGCCGCCATTTATAGACACGGATACACACACACACACACACACACACACCTCCAGATAGTGGTCCAGCCGTACACTTTTTTAAAACTTTACTCCCAACTTCATGGTCTGTCTTTGCCCGACTCCCCTCAGAATACCCAATGATGGACTGACCTCTGGACACTGTCTGTCTTCTGACCGGAACAAAGAAACCTTACATCTCAAGAAGCAGTTCACGTACAGCACTGCTCTGCCCACAGCCGACTCTGCCTGCAGATGTTCCACCACTGTAATCCTACGTCATGCAGTGGTGGGAAGTAACAAAGCACATTTACTCAAGTACTGCACTTGCACTTTTTAGGTACTTTATACTCTCCACTACATGTCGTGAGAGAAATATGCATGTATCTGACAGCCATAGTTACATAGAACGAATAGTATATATATATATATATATATAGTTACATAGTATGTAGAACAGTCCTAATGAATGGAAGTAAATGTGCCACTTTCACATGCAGAACTCGTCCCGTCGTGTGCTCTTTACTTCCCACACATACCCTTACTATTTAAAACACGTCCGCATGAACAGGACTCACCTGGTGTGAAACTGCTGATGGCCAAAACCTACAAAAATGCAACCCTCGTTGTGATAGACCAGAATTATATCTATTAATGTACGTTTGTGATCATCCAGCACTCGTATAGACAAGCGGTGTGCTCCCACAAGACCTCTGTCCCATTACGGCTGTCGCTATCCTTTTATATACTATCTAATAACTCACAAAAGTCTCCTCGGAGTCATTGTCAGCCGTGCTACGTCCTCCTAAACCCCCGCGGGCTGTTGTCAGGAAGAGCCCCCCCCTTCATTCTCTTCATTCTGCAGTGTCTCCCGGAGAAAACTAGTCTTTTTCATCTCTCCGTCTCGACATCCCCGGGTTTAATGTGTAATCCCTGCCTTAGGAGGCTGGCTGGCAGAGAGAGACGGTGAACGCCTGGACTCCACCGGGGACCGCAGCAGCTGCGGCTTTCTCTTTCTGCACATTAGACTCACAAATCGACCCGTCGGTCGGTCTCGGAGGCCTCCGCGTGGGAGAGGCAGACGCACGAAATGAAGAAAATCGCTCAGAAGCACACGATGACGTACCAGCACTGCGCAGTACACCTGGACTGGTTACTGCTCACAGAGGGGGGATTGTAGTCCAGTTGCAGTACCGGGACCTTTCATGATATACAAGCTTTTTTTAAAGGATATCTTGATCCTTATCTTGAAAGGTGGATGGACTAGAGACTGTCGAGACTACAGTACTTCATTAATGTCATTCACAAGTGAGGACAATGAGATCAACTGAAAAAGGTTCGCTGAAGTTACATCTCTTGACTTCTTCTGTGGAAGTATTTAGTATATTAGATGGGGGGGGGGGAAAGAGAGATCCGGGAAGGGAACCGGGAACAAAGAGCAGCCAGGCCTTCATAGCTACTCATTTAACTGTACATTTGTTCTTTTACACACGAATAAGAATACATTATTCAGACATACAGCGGTTGTATCGGTTTTCAAGGAAATATCTGCTGGTTCCAGCATCTCTTTTCTTTCTTTGATATAATTGTGAACTGAAACTATTTGGCTCCGTTGTTCAGCTGCTTCTGTATTTCTACATAATCTTTCTTTGCTCTCAGAAATAGTGCAACACAAAGGCGCTCGCATTGCTTTTACTCCTTCCCTTTGGTGATCTAGTAACCAAAACCCACACCCAGAAAACTATCCTAAACCACGTGTTATTTTCAAACGCTTCCGTCTCCAGCGATTGTTCCCTCTGACCTCAGAAGTCAAACGGCAACGCCCGTGCTGTCAAATCAACTAATCCTCTGACTCTTCTTCTTCTTCTTTCTTTTGTCTTTTGCAGAGTACGCTGAGAGCATCGGAGATGGGAAGAGCGACGAGTTCAAAGAGGCTGAGCGGAAGAGGATCATGGACCTTGTAGAAAATTTCTAATCTCGCTTTCTCACACACACACACACACACACACACACACACACACACACACACACACACACACACACACACACAATATATTCTCACACTTGAGAATGTTAAAAACTCGCTGGTCTGATTTGGACCGATGGTGACCGTGAGCCAGTCTAAGAACTAAAGTGTTCTTCTGTAACATTCTAAACCATCTACAGCCACTGAGTACGTGTACATGCGCAGCAATACTGCTGTTTTTAAATAACCTGCTTTACTTTGCCTGCATCTTTGGCATCCAACGTAGGGGGGGGGGGGCGGAAAGGGAATCTGAAATTGTCAGATTATAATTAATTTGTATTTTTGAATTCATCTCAAAAGCATAATCTGTGTGTGCCGGATGCAGGGTTAGAATGAAATGTTTGCTGTGCATGTCACGCTGCTCACTGTAGAAAAAGTTTGAGTTGAGTTTGGAGAGCAAGAAGCTCGACCGAATCTCTCAGAAGCACTCGGAGATGCAGTAAATGTTTATTTTCCCTCCCGCGGTGTCGAACCCTGCGGAATAATTACGGACGACTCTGCAAACTGGATATCCATCCCTCGGCTCTACCGCTTCACCCCGTGTGTTTGTTTTGGAATCACGTGTAAGATATGTTTTGTTTTTCTAATAAAACCTTTGCTGATAAAAAAAATCCCGATTGCGTGTTTGGTTTGTTTGATTAATGTTTTAGGGAGCGAGATTGGAACAGCTCGTTGATAACCGTCTGTGCACACGCAAATCATTACGCCTTCGCTTGGTTACCGGTGCGCAGAAGCACAGATGGAGACAACAAACCCATGTCTGCAGCTTCCTTTGCAGAAAGAGAGAGAGAATCCTCGCAGAAAGGCAGACCTGCTTCTTCTTCTTCTTCATTTGTCTGAAGCCGCCCACTGCTGGATCACAGCAGCCTCCCCGAGCTCTCAGCCCACGGCTGGCTTTGTCTTTGTGACGCTGTTCACACACATCTGTGCGGAGGTGTGTTATGGCAGAGCCGTGTACACAAACAAACCTACTGTGTCATTCTGTGCACAAATACTTCACTGTATCTCTGCCGTCTTTATGCTTAGGAGCAAATAAACATTCCCAATTACTTGTGCGTACTTGAATATGTGAGAGACTTGCGGTGACCCGCTTAAACATACTGACCCCACTACTTATAGTCTGATGAGAATCTTGTCCTACAGTAATGTCAAAGAAATATGAACAATGGGGGAAGAAAACCATTTATCCAAATGTGTTTTAGATTATTTGGTTTCATCAGAGTGCAGCCGGCTTGAACATCAAGATAAGACTCGTCCCCTGCTATCGTAAGTAAGCAGCCACTGGTGCAGAACTCCATCAGATAACTTGGTATTAGACAATAGGATCTATAATTTATTTATTGCAGTGAATTCCAACACATTGTCTTGGTGAAGCTGAAGGCTTATTTTTTATGATTGCTTTCTGTACTTCTGTAATGGCCTTTAGGCTGATTGGTTGTTTGATTATTGTCAGTCTATTTCTATTCTATTATCACTATTATATCCACTGCTGCTATTATTAGTAACAGTAGTCTTATTTCTATTATTACTGCTGCTATTATTAGTAACTAGTCTTATTTCTATTATTACTGCTGCTATTATTATTAGTAACTAGTCTTATTTCTATTATTACTGCTGCTATTATTATTAGTAACTAGTCTTATTTCTATTATTACTGCTGCTATTATTGTCGTTCCATTATATTCACTGCTGCTATTATCAATATTAGCTGAATTTTATACTCGAGTCAAACTTTTTTTGGCTTCACGGGCCACTGAGCAACAACAGGGCGCCTCCAATGTCTTTATACATTTATGGCATACCTACAAGCTGCAAGCAGCAATATCCGAGGCCAAGCAATCAGCCACGTTCTGAGCGGCCACTGCACCGGTAGTCCAATAAATTTGGTTTGTCAGCCGTATTATTGGCGTTCTTCTGCCAGCTGTGCTGAGTCGCCCACAGTTGTTAGCATGGTGGCTATTGTTCTGTCTTTTGTTGCACTTTACTAGCTGTCCTGTAAACATTTTGACCGAAGTTGGAACAACTGAAACAAATTGGCAAAAAACGTTTCTATGACACTAAATAAGTACTAAACCATGATCGTGGTTTTTGTTGCTCGTATTGATGGGGAATTTGAGTTGATGCCTTACAACAAACCACACATCGTAATTTAGCGAGTGTGTCTTGTTTAGGTGAATTGATTTTCCAATATTTACACCTAAACGCTCAGACCTGTTTTGAGCAGACAGGTCTTAATTGCCTCCCATATTAAACCAGATGCAGCATCTATATGTATTAGGGTCTTGTCAACAGTATATTTCTGTGTTATTAATCACTCAGTTAGTGTACCACGCCCTCTCTGGATCCCTGACAATGATCCTGGCAGGAAGCCGCAGTGTCGGGAGGGAAGGTGGGGGCCGTTCACTGACAGCTGCCACATCTATTGCCTTTCCTAAGTGTCATAGGAACTCTAATATCGCTCAGTAACGAGATGGGTAGAACGGCGGGGTATCGTTTGCATATTGTATTGGCGGAGCAGACCCGGCCCCATGCATCTCTTATCAGTGATTATGACTGCGGCGTGTTTAACAGCGGTTGTACAGCAATTTCACAGCCGAGGGGAAGGAGAATAATTGTATTTTCCGAATGACTGAGTGCAAACACTGTGCACCGCTGTGCTTTTGGGGCTCCTCTCTGTTAGTAGGGACCGAGAGGAGAAGGTATTCTGTTATTGAGAGTCGGTGCAGGGATTGATAAAGGGTGGGAAAAAAAACCAGGGGGCATTGCGACTTAAAAGTCACCGTGGTGCTTTCTTCATTCCATCCTCCCAAATTCTGCGTTCCCTGAAAGGTCACCACTGTTGAGTCAGTCGGCAATTGGTCAAAGTTGATTGCTGATTGAAATTAAATGATTTGGGTCTGAAATTGTGCTGGTATGACTAAGCACTTTGAGCTGGCCAGAAGACCTGATGGCAAATACTACAAAAGAGCGAGGAGAACCTCAGGAAGTCACTCACTGAGGTATCCCACAACAGAACAGACAAAAAGCAGCATGATAAGAAGGGAAAGATGGCACCCGTCCGTGTCCACCATTAGGTGAGATCACTGTCTGTGACATGTGTCTGCTCTAAAGACTTTGAGCTGACATATTTGGCACCGAACATGCTCGGGTAGTAGATAGCAGCAGTGTTTTTGAGCTGCAGCTGATTAAGATTAAGAACCCTGCCTTGCGGCCGTACAGTTATAAAAGCTCACACACGTAAAGCTGTCATCGCTCAAACTCATGGGCTCAAAACAAAGCTGTTAATTGTTGCCGCAGTCCAACTGACACGTCACTGGACATTACGAAAGCACAATCATTTGTCCCTGAGGGTTTTATTGGGGCATAGCAAAATATTACAAAGAAACACTCCTCAGCAAATGGGACCTAATGACACCCCAGAGGTCGTGAAGGCATCACAGCACACAACAGAAACCAAGTATCAAGCATACCAACCCCTTTCTCCACCCTTTCTGTTGTTCACTATTATGTAAAGCTGTATAAGCAGCGTGCCATTTTCTTCTTCATCCTTTTATGGATGTCTTAGACTGAAAAAAAAAAAAAAGAAGCTCATGAACGCCTGGGTTAATGGCTTTTATTAAAGAGGGTAATTGGAATCAGGTAATCCAATCAGTGTGTTGACATTTAGCAATGGGTTACAGCGAGGTCCGTGTCTCTGTTAGAAATCCACAAAGTTCGGTTTACGAGCCGGATTTGCTCTTCAAAGCAGAGACGCGGTGAGGTGAAACGTGCCTCCGTCAAAAGATTTCAGGGGATCGGGCAGGTTGGTGTGTTATACTTGCTATTGTCTGTTCAGTGGTCCACAAATAACTATAGTTCAAAAATGAAACAAGAATGGTGTTAACGGACAGAAAGTGTGCTGCTGTTGCATCTGGATAGCTTGCAGTTAAAGACACAATTTAAATATTCAAAAAGAAAACATGTATCATCTTTCTGACCTTGATTGTAATGCTGATGTAACTGATGTCATTACTCACACACAAACTAATACATATTGTAAAACACTGTTGCTCTGTAACAAATGTACTATCGTAATGCGAATCAACCCCAAAGGCATGTTAAGATTAAAACACAAATACCACCAACATATCGTACACAACCCCGATCTATTTAGACAAAACAAACTAATCTCAGATGTCCTATGTGTTATTTATAAGTTATTTATGTCTATTCATAGTCCCAAGGCGCCACCATTTTGAAACTTCTGAAACATTAAATGCAGAAATCTGGTTAGCAAAAGTTATAAGAAGGCTTGCTCTTGTGCTTAAAATAAATGGGACACAGTATATAATCTTGCCTAACAAGGTGGACAGACTCTCGTCTGGCTATGCTGCCCTGAAAAAGTGCTTACGATCAAAGAAGATTATACAAGCACTTACATACTATCCCATCAAGTCCAATGGCCCATATCATAGTGCAGCTTGAGACAGGAAATCCTATCCTCAAGTGTTCAATATGTGACCGACACTGAGGCTGCATTTCAGCACCATGGACAGCGACGCACCAGAGCTACAGGAGGCGGTTTGCAGGTCCAAACCAGGGACTTTATTCCAGTTCTCTCAATACCTCTGTGTACTCTTTATACCTCTATGTACTCTTAATACCTCTGTGTACACCTACTACCGATGTGTACATAGTACAAACCAGAATTTCCACATCGGGGAACAGAGTAGTTATCATCTTTTGTTCTTTTTGGCAGCTGTGCAAATATCTAATGTCAGCAAAAGAAAATTGAAATACATTGAGCAAATATAACTCAATCTGCTTTTATCAATCCCATAAGAGGGAAAGAAGTGGACGCAGTCACCATGACGTCATCCGTTGGTTTGAGGACTGACGTTTTGAAGCCTCGAGTTCGGCATTTTGTCCGTAGCTCCGCCTCACTTCCCTCCGCTATAGGAGACTTCTTTGACCGGGAGGAGAGCGAGCTTTTAACAACTTAATGCTTCACCCACACACTCTTGTTACAGCTTAAGAAAATGTACATTGCTTATCCAGGCGCCAACCTCTGGTTCTGCCAAGTGAAGCTGATGTGGAAGTGTCTTAAAACTTCTCTCTACTGATCAGCAGGGGGCGAGTCCTCCGGTTAGTAAACGAAGTCTGATTGTATAGAAGTCTATGAGAAAATGACTCTACTTCTCACTTGATTTATTCCCTCAGTGAACATTATACATATGAGTTTATGGTCTCAATCTCTAGTTTCAAGTTGCTGCTTAAACGTGTTTATCCGTTAATTATTTCATTGATAATAAAATAATAATAATAATAATAATAATGGGCTTGGAATATTTTAGAAGTCTACCGTCCTTTCATAAAGCGCATTCTCATTATTAAAAAAAATAGAAACGTCGTGAAGTTTACGGTCGCTGAACGTGTTTCTAATATCCATCCTCTCATAACTGACATTCCCCGCTGCAAGCCGCGGTACCTCCCATTTGGGGAGAAAGTCCCTCCGCCCCATATAGAGCCGACTGAGCGGAAGCAGAGCGTCAGTCGGTCTGCTGGCACACCGAGCGGCTGCAGCGGCTTCTTCTGCTCCTTAATTCTTCACAGGTATCTCACGTCCTTCCTCACCAGAACAAGTCACCTGGATTAAAAAATAAATACAAAATAAAAACACAACAAAAAAACAAAGAAAAGAAGAAAAAAGAACCAATCTTTTTTTTTTCCGACGTGCATGAGGTGGAAGGAGAGCTGCTACAACAGAAGAGACATGGGAGCGTTCAGAGTGCTGCTGGGGAGTTTACATTACATGGGACTCTACATGCAACTTAGTGTCTCCACGAGGCAAGCTGGACACGGCGAGGTGGAGAACCACATCTCTGGGAACGGTAGGTGTGACGTCCGCTTTCGGATCCCTCTGATTCACCCCCCCCCCCCACGAGGAGACTTCAGAAGGTGCTGTGTGTGTGTGTGTGGGGAGAGAGGACGGAACAGGTGATGCCATCTGCCCGCACGCGGGAGGAGGAATTAAACAAAGAGCGGCGCGCGGGCTGATGCTGATCATGTATGCCAACTGATGCCACTGTGTGCTTTCTTTGATTGTGAAGAGCTTGTGGTTCCTTGCTGTCGGGCATTAAAAAAAACAAAGAGTTCACCTGTACAATGAATAGATGGAGCTGTCATTCAGTCACTGCATGTCAGCGAGGTTTGGAGTGTTTGATGCCCAGACCGTGTATTGGAAGGACGCTCGTGAATGTGGAAGCCCTCTCTAATGAGTGTTAGGTCTTTGATGTAATTGGTGATGTATGGTGAGCCTGACAGGATTTTTTGCTTTCTGTTGAGAGCTGCAGCCCCCCCCCCCCCCCCCCCTCCATCAGTGTGTGATTCATCCAGATGGAGCAGAGGTGATGTCAGCTGATAGATGTGAAGTTAATATTCTCTCTTTGGTGCCCCCATGAAATCTATACTGAGCAGCATCTTCCTCAGATCTGCCTCTTAATCCTCCTCGCCAGGATCTTCCCCTAAATGGCCTTACACTTTGTTACATCACACACACACACACACACACACACACACACACACACACACACACAGAGGGTCACAGTTTGTTTTCGGTAACTTTGGTTTAGCTTGGTCGTCTCCTCGGGTGTCAGGCTGCCAGCTCGGCAGATGTGTGTGTGTGTGTGTGTGTGTGTGTGTGTGTGTGTGTGTGTGATGTCTGCGTCGGTTGAAAAGTAAAAACAGTCAGGAGGTTGAGAGTTCCTCATCGATACTCTGACTCTCACAGTATAGATCCCTTCCTTTGTTACTTCTGCAAATGTGCTCTTATCATCAGACGCTCCCCGGCAGCTTAACCTGAGACCTCCAACACCCACGACTCGGTGTGCACCCCCCCCACACACTAAGCTGAGAAACGTCTGCACCTCAACATACACCTGAATCACATGCAATCTGAAAGCCATGTCACAACCCGGATGAGTTCCCCGATTCCCTTTGATTGAGACACTTGATGCATGTTGGGTACCATCGTGTTCGAGTTGTGTTTTGAAAGCAGAGCTCAGAAACGTTTCAGCTTTTTGACGGAAAAAATGGACAAACGCACTCATTCGCTTTATTGCCAAATTGCGTTATATCTTGAGGTCTCCCAATTTACATGTTCCGATGAAGCTTTTTTTTTTTTGATCAGAATTCTTTTCTAATGGATCTCGATGGTCCGATAGTTACGTTTACCTAAAAGCTGCTTGAATATGTATCTGAAATAACGTAGCCTTATTAACACCTCCTGGCTCTTGCTTCATTTTTAATGGGCAGACGTGAGCGAGCGTTGACCTTCTCACCCAACTTTTGGCAAGAAAGCGGAAAAAATAATTGTATTTCCCAAAAGGTTGAATTATTCCTTAAACTCCCCTGAGTTTCCAACGATATATCACGGGGGTACTTTTCACTACGCTAAACTGCATGGAAAATCCTCCAATCCCTTCCAAGCGGAAGTATTTTATCGAGTGACGTATAAATGAAGCGCCTACACGTGACGCACGTTGTGAAGCAACTGACGACGCTCAAGGCTGACAATATGGAACCATAGACTAAGAGAAGAAGAAGGGGACGTAGTCACTGGGATGTCTTTGGTTTGTGGACGACCGTTTTGAAGCCTTAAGTTTGGCATTTTGGCTGTCGCCATCTTGGCTTTTGCCTACCCCCATCTTGTTGTTTTTTTGCAACCAGAATTGACGAGAGAGGGTGGAGCTAAGTACAACCCAACGCTAAATAATACATTTTTAGGAGACCAAAATGTTAGAATTAGCTGTAATGAACTGAAAACACACTGAAAGTGGTAGCGGCCTGTCAATCACAAGGTAGCCCCGCCCTAAAGCATACGTTGCGTTATATTTTGCTCTTAATGGGACCATCATTTACCAAATGAACATCATGCGGTATTGAAGAAGACTTGAAACTCCAGCGGGATGCTTCTGGTGGCTTCTGTTGATGTAGCTTTGGTTTTATTCTCATCATCTATTATATCCTATCATCGCTCCTCTATTACATCCGTCACAGGGTTGCCAGGCTTGTACACACGAGCGTGACCGATGTCACGTTAAAGGGTGTCTCAGCCTTTCTCTGTTTCTTGCCATCAGTAATATCTCATGGCAGCACGGAGCGTCCATAACACAACGCCATACAATCTTTTCAAGCTGAATAATGCGCTCGCGGGGAGAGATATTCTCTTACAGTGGGTGTGTGGGATCTTTATGGAAATGAGTGCGTGCAGATACACTTGTTTATTTGTTGTTGTTTTGTCCCGGGGGCAGAATGAAAGTAAAGGAGGAGAGCAGATTCATGTGCTGCAATACCTAATTGAAACATGAAGTGTTACCGCAATGTGGCAATTAGCAAAACATTCAGAAACACAGATAATATGGAAGTAAAGGAGTCTTAATAGGATTGTTGGATTGCAGGTATGATGATCTGCAGGGTGGGAGTGATGAGATGTTCAGGGACTCCCTTAACGCCTTTTATATTTGCGGGAATGAATTTGAACACTATTTTTAAAGACTGGCAGCCAGAGGTGAATTCATAGCGTTGGCCACACTGAGTAATATCAAATAACAGCAAGAGGACAGGGGTCGACTGAGCAAATGCCTTCCATTTGCTTTTCTTACAATATGCTGTATGCTCGGCTTGTGTCGGTGGTTTGTGAGCCCCGTGGGGAGGGGGGGGGGTGGCATAATTTATCCTCCTACACCAGCTAGAGCAGAGAAGGAGAAAAAAAAAAGGAAGTGAGAGAAATGAAAGGAAAACAGTTTGGAGGTTTTCATGACGTTCCAGTGTACATCTGCTGAGACGCTGCTTTAGTCGTTGATGCTTTTCAATTAACTCCTAATTAGGGCCATGGTTATCCAGCGAGGCGATTATTCCAGCCAATCAATCGCGTTAATTAATCAGTGATGGGTAAACGAGCCGCCAGGCCAATACCATGCTTAAACTTTACAAAGGAAAAGCAATTGTAGTGAGACAACAAGAGAAATGCTGCACACACATTTGAATATCTTTTTTTTTTTTTTCATGATACCAGTAATCATTTTTTTTAATCACTTAAAAAATTGCATTTTTTTGGCTCTACTGACCGGCCTACAGAGAGGTATCCAGTCTTATATCTTCACCCTGTTTTGACCTCCATCACCAGAGAAAGCCGCCCCATTCTGACACACATTATTCGATTGTATTTGAACCATTCTCTCCAATTCAATAGGAGGCTCATTTACCATTCAGTGGAGACAAAAACCCTTTATGGCTGCTGGAACCACCTTGAAAGGCCTCAGGCATGGCCGCTCCTTCAGTGTCTGAGAGGAATATGCTGGATGGATGGGTGAGGATAAACCCAGGTTGATGCAATCTCAGCCTGCGATGGTTAAGCCTCCTTCACTGCCCCGTCTTTAATGCCCTTTTCTAATGATGTGCGTGTTGTGTCAACAATTTGACTGTAAAATAACGATGAAATAACGGCAGCAGTAATGGATGGCAAACAGTAATTTACTGTTATTTTACTATGCTGTGGTTAACCGACGGCATTAACTGTTAATTTGCATGCGAAGGATGAATATTTAACCGTGTGTTGCAGTTATTATGAAACACTGTAAGCTACTGTTGTAAATCCACTGTACATGTACAGCAGTTCATTGCAGTGTAGTGAAGGCCAAATAGGTCCACTTCCACCAGAAGCAAACTGGAGCACAGAAGAAGTAATGACATCACCCCACTGTTGGCCTATTAAAGATTTAACAGTGGCCGATGCAGTATCACTGGCAAACATTCAGCAGCAGCTTGTGGGGTTTACTCGAGTCTTCTGCGGGATTAGACGCCAAATGTCCCCCGTCTGCTCCTCGCCTCCCACTCGCTCCCACTTCAGTTCTGACGGCGGCGTGTTGACATGATAATGGGGCTCCAGACGTCGCCACGGCAGCGAGAATAGAAGAACAACTGTTACAAACAAAACCCAGGGTAGGATGCGCTGATAATGAGTTTTCATTAATGTGTACACTGCTACCGACATCAGCTAATGTAGGCTCAGATCAGAGTAGCTCTGAAGAAACAATTGATGGCATTTGTTTTGTAACAATATTAAGCTAAATGAAAGAAAATCTGAATAATGAAGAAAGTAAGAGCAATATTTCATTCAAGAGGAAGAAAAACAAGCCAAAAATGTACTTATAAACGCTTGTGGTTTCCCCACTATAACAAGTTATACATCTTGTGAGATAATAGGTTTTGGAACATTTTACCGTTAGCCACCAGCAGCCTATCTTACCGTGCTGGATGTAAGTTATTGCTCCTTGGCCTGTTGCTAATACGATCAATGTTAAATCTGCCTTAAATCCTCACTTAAATTCCCACACAAGATTTTAAGTAACAGTGTGTGACATTGCTGGCAGTTTACCACCATGAGTGTTGTAGAATGTGTTCGTGGTAATTGGTTGACGATGCGGACACCTTCTTTGCATGTATTGCAGACTCGTGTGAACGGGTCTAACGCAGGTCTGTGTTGTATATGTGTCTGGTGTATGAAATGTCTGAATCCTCGCTGTGCTGCATTGTTATAAACTATGATAATCTGGTTATGTGCAAGTGGCAACCTCCATTGCTGAGAAATGAAGCCAAAAAACTGCAGTTCTGTGAATGGCCACATGAGGTCGTCAATCCCCATAGAACTCCATGTTAAAATGGTGAATTTTACAGAAATAAACTTGTTCACAGTGTGGTACAGAAAATGATTTTGGTCTCTATAACTAATATCCTCATTCATGACAATGACACCTGGTTGACTTTTTATATAACTCACCTGTGTAAATTATATCAAGGCTTAAAGTTCGGCGTAATTGAGGGCGTGGCTGTTTGGACTGACGTGACGCTCAGATCGCTAGCTGTCTGCTCTGCTGCTGTTTGTCCATTTTTAGCTTTACAACGGCTCTTCAGAAACCTATGTGTGACGTCACGGAGAGTAAGTTTGTGGTCATGGGTCACATCTGTTGCTGTGGTCCAGGTCTCACTCCCACTTCTTCTCCTTGCAGTTCTGATACTCATAGAATGGAAGTTACAACCAGTAACTACCATTTTTCATTTCTATTTTTGGCCGATAATTGGTCGACCCCTACTTCAAAGATATTAAGTCTTCCTTCAATCAGAGGATCGGCGGTTCGAACCCCTGCTCCGCTAGGCCATGTCGACGTGTCCATGTGTGCTTAGTTAGAGTCCTGATGGGCAGGTGGCACCTTGCATGGTAGCCCCTGCCATCAGGGTGTGAATGGGTGAATTATGATGACATGTAACGTTAAAGCGCTTTTGAGTCGTCGGAAGACTGTTCACCATTTACCATTCTTGGAAACTGTGACGACCATTTCCCCCTATTTTCTGACAATTTAGAGAATAAACACAAAGTATAAGCACACTCAGTTCCTCTACCTTTTATAACTGTTCTATGCCAAGTCAACAGATGCCCAGATTGCCTCGATGTAGCCTAAATTGACTTCAGACTTAAGATACTTAGGGTTCTTTTTCTCTCTTTCCGTGTCTCTCTGCCTGTCTGCTGCTGTCTGTAAACAGAGAGAGACGTACAGTAATGGAAGGAGTGACGCGTCAGAGCGAACGGGGCGAGGTAGCCGAGGAGAGAGTGACAGGCTGACAGTTTCAAAGCTTGTTGGCGCTCAGCGGTAGGTAGAGCCAATGCATTTAGGTCCTGACCTCGGTATATATTCCTCACTGAGAAGACAAGTGCTGGAGGGCAGCCTCGGATTAACTACAGACAGGAGAGGAATGATTACTGTAGCTGCGCCGTATCTCCGCGCGGTGCACCTCACCTCGGCTGTCTCAGGACTTAAAAATCAATCTTGAGCATGTCTCTGGGCTTTGTCTGCATATCCTCTCATGAGCAAAGCATGCTCCTAGTAATAATCCCTGACATTTTCATATTAATGGGTGTTGACTTCGCTGCTCTCCGCCGTTCACTGACGCAATTCAGCGGTAATTCAGATTATATCTGCTGCATGATGGTGGTTGTATTTGAAGTATTGCCACATGACATGAAATATATGGACTTCTTTTGGACATGGAAGAAAAAGTTGACCTGGATTCAAACGGTCGTTCTATTGTATAGAAAGGACATGTGCTTTAATACAGTATTTTGTATGCACCAAATCAATTTCTTTTAGATATTCCGAATAAGGTAAAAGCATTCGCATACAGTGTTCTCTGATTCGAGGTTGCATCATTTGGCAGTTTAATTAAACTTGAGTAAACCCGTGTTCAGGTTGACGCCAACGTGAGGCCGCCGAACTCAACGTACCAATGAGAGAGATGAAGGTGTGAGGTAGATGTCAATCAACACAGTCCGCTCACGCCCACACAGTCCCGGGGAGAGGTCTCATCAAGCCCAAGTTAAATCCCCTGTGTGGAACTGCCTGTAAGAAAAATATGAAACAAACACATCTCACTTTAGGCCAACGTTACTGTACATCATTAAACTTCAGATCATTTTTTGGGCGATATATTGATATCGCAATATGAGACTCACTTTACACGCGTTACAGTAAAGTGATGAACTTACCAGACTGTTCAATTATCTGTCTTCACCAGTTTATTCACATTACTGACGATTATTGATAAAAAGTCTTGTGTAAATATTTTTGCACCAACAATATCGCCAAAATATTGACGTTGAGGTTGAAAATATTGTGATATTTGAATTCCTCCACGTTGCCCAGCCCTAGTTTTTGCTTTTTAAAATCTGTTTTTATAATTTTTTTGGGGATTGAAGATCAGCTAGCTCCAGCACAGTATCTTAAAAGTTAATTGGCCGCAGACTTCCTTTATCACAGAGAGAAGACCTTGAAGAACTAGCTCGCTCAAAACCTGATTAAACAAGCTTCATACCACAGGACGCAGGCAGACAAATATACCTGCACGTTTCTACACCTAAAAGTCCAAAACGATGAATGAAAGAGAGACTGAAAAAAGGTGAGATGTAGGGAGATAAAGAAACCACAAATTCCGCGTGTGAAACAATGGCGCCTATGCCAGAGGAAAGACAACATGGTTGCCAACAGGAGGCTACAGTCCTGGCTGAACTACACAAGCTAAGACAGAAACACACTGGAAACTAACATGAAGGACCTTTTGGAAAAGATTGACTTTCTTGGAACAACAAATATGGAGAAAAGGTCGAGTGACATGAAGGACAGAACGGCCACGCTGGAAAGATCAACCACCTTTCTGATACGCTAAAGACATCAAACTATCTGTGCGAAGACTTGGAATCACAGTCGAGACGCGACAAGGTACGGATATTTGGTAGAAAACAAATGGTAGGATTTGTGACTCACCATCGTCCGATGCTAGACTCAGAGATAACACGGCACCTCAGAGAGCGATTATGCTCCGCTTCTTTGACTACAGAGGAAAAGAGTGCGGCAACGAGCATAGAAGCGAAGCAGAATGATGTACCAGGGACTGAAACTTTACTTCAAGACTATAAAATGGAAAACTGGTGCGGGATGTAATTAAAAAGCTCGGGGAATAGATTGTCGAGGCACAGTCTCCATATCCTGCCCAGCTGAAACTATTTTTAGGAGTCGGGCGCGGGAACACAGTCAACACGCCGACAGACGTCGCTGCGCCCGTGATGGAGGCGATGGGGATGATGATGATGGGGATGATGATGATGATGATGGGGATGATGATGATGGGGATGCACACAGAGAAGTTCAGAAAGGCCGAGTGACTCACAAGGCAACGGGAGCACTGTGATGAGGAGGAGTGACTGCCAAAGATGACTCTGATCCGAGTGATATCATCCAAATAAACTGTGTGGCGAGCGTCTTCATGAGAACACGCCTGGTGACTATGAATGATAATTATGATTTTTAGCATTTTTCACATCTCCAAATTATTGTTGATACATTTTTATTTGGACAAGCATTTGTAGAGACACTGACTAAGTGTCTTTTTGACGGCCCACTGGGCGCGCCAAAGCATTGCGCTTGTTATTCCTTCAGTTCTTTTTCTTATTTTTTATTTTTAATGTAAATGAAAAACACCTCATCTTGCACCACTCAGGCACTAGCATGTCCCGAAGTATACACGTTTAATGCACACTCTAGCATCCAAGAGTTTTAGGACTTCCGGTTAGCCGGTTCAACCGGAATCGAGCAAATGACAAATAAGAGACTTGAGAACCAGTACTTCTCAAGTCTCTTATTTGTCATTTCCTCGCTCCTCGAACCGGTGTTCTGCGCCGGCGTTCTGCGCCGCCATATTGACGGCCGTCCCTAAGCTCTAATGTAGCTCTGAGGAGCGAGGACCCACGAGAACAGACTTCCAGGAAGTGTTTTAACGGCCGACACGCCCCCTCATTGTTCATCTGTGATGTGATTGGACGCTGCAGCCGATCGGACTGATGAGATTGTTTTCAACATGTAAACAGTGAAGACAGATCACAGAATAAACTCCAGTTTATATTTGATTAGTTTTCTGATTCAACATCTGGTTTAAATATTGTTCATATATATATATATATATATATATATCTATAGATATATATATATATATCTATCTATATATATATAGAGAGAGATAACTGAGAGACAAAATACTTTTTACATCATTCATCATAATTTCATTCAGTCACGTGAGGCTGTTCATTCCTGATTGTCGGGTTTGATGAGTTTTGATGACTTGGGAAATTAATGCTTTTTTGTTTTTTTTATCCGATTCATCGATTCATCGAAAAAATTATCGAGAGATTAATCGATTATTAAAATAATCGTTAGGTGCAGCCCTAATATTTACGTTTGCAAAAGATGCGGAATGGGTTTGCCGAAATGCAATATGGGAACCCATGGGCTGTATGTGATGATTTATCTTTCTTATTTTTATTGATTCATCTGCATTTGTATGCAGATATCTGTTATCTGATATCTAACAGCAGACGTCGTCTCTCCACTCCAACTCCATTCTTGATTCTCAAGTTGCTCATAGGATGGCAAACAATGGCCACTCCACTGAAGAGGAAGTCTTGGCCCGGATTATCAGTGACTGCACCGGAACCCCCTGAAATATTGGTCGTTGCCCCCAGAGGCTGTATCGTCGTCAGACCGACAGCCCATGGGTTCTGAGATTGTCATCGTGCTAATGCAGGACATCTTTATATTTCCATGCAGAAGTACAAGGATTCAGTGGTTTGCAGCTCAGATGAGACGTCCTATTCAACAGTTCTGCAGTATGATAGGTCTGTAAATGAATAATGAACTCACAGAGAAATAGAGCAAAATGCAAAAGAATTAATAGAATATGCCCGGAGCATAAACTTCACTCCAGCTTACAGTCACACCGTAGCTATGGTGAGTGAGGAAAGTGGGAACAGCAACTAGCTGTTTCTGATAGAAGCAGCCGATCCGTCTAATGCTGGAAGAACCAGCAGCAGGTCAGGTACTCATTGCTTGACAATGTGGACTCAGACCTTCGGTGTCCTCCATCATTCTTGCCTCCGCTTTGCTTCCCATCGCTTGTCACTGCCAGCTGCATCGTGTGTAAAATTAACTCTGACTCTCCCCCCCCCCCCCCCCCCCCCCCCCCCCCCCGATCAGGACGGTCTCTTCAGAATCGGCACAAACAAGCTGCGGGGTCAGCCGGCAGTCAAGGACTCTCCCTCTGTCTTTCTCTATAAGTGCCTTCTGCTGCTGCGCTCGTACTTCACTCTCTTGCAAAGCACTTCACTGTTGTGTGTGTGTGTGTGCGTGTGCCTGTGTGTGTGTGTGTGTGTGTGTGTGTGTGTGCGGGGACGTACTTTGGAGGAGAAATGATTGCGGGCAGCTTTGAGCATGGCGATCCGAAGCCCCACTTTCTCTGAGGTGTCCCTCCGTGACTAAAACTCATCTCCGGAACTCATCATCCGACCCAGCGTGCGTGTGTGTGTGTGTGTGTGTGTGTGTGTGTCTGTTTTGTGTGTGTGTGTCTGTTTTTGTGTCTTTGCATGGGTGTACACGGCGACTTGACCGCGTGGGTGTGTGTGTGTGTGTGTGTGTGTGTGTGTGTGTGTGTGTGTATATGCTTGAAGAGTTGGAGGGGGGAGAGAGTATTCCCTCTCTTGCACTCAGCATGATGATGTTTTTTGGGGGGGGCTTGGCTGTGAAGACTTGTCTAAGAGAGTGTTGCTTATCTTCCATTAGACACATTACTGCCAATGTTGCCTTCAAAGTGGAAAGACACACACACGTAAACACAGACTCTTGGCAGTGTTCATCTGTTGGCAGTCTCACTGAGGGAAGAAAGAGGAGGAAGAGGAAGGCAGGCGGAGAGGGGAACGTGATGTATCCATGGTCCAGGATCAGTCATTTGCAGCCTGACAGAGCTCCTCAGCCTCCACATAATTTAGTGAAGTATTGTTCCCTGAAGAGTCTCTAAGATTTGTGTTAGACTTTGTATGCAACTGCATTTTAAGTTAAAGCATGTTGGTTAGACATTGATTATTATCCCCATGCAATGTATTTATCTGGCAGAACTATTTTTAGTCATATATATGTATATATGTTAGACATTACCTCGGTGGTCCAGAGGGAGTCTGAGAAGTGTCAATTAATCATGAATTACATTTTTTTTTTTAAAGCCACAAGGCCTACATATTTGTGCATTTTAAAATAATCAAGCACATTCTGCAAAAAGCTGCCTTAGTGCTTTTTTAAATCACATTTAGCGCAGCAAGTACAAGGCTGCCTCGTTAGTCCATTGCAGTGCATTTGTCAGTCACATACTGCTCTTAAGCCTATTGTGCATACAGTAACATACACCTACTATAGCTTACCATATCATATTCATATTGTAAATCCACACTACACCTATGTTTGGATAGGAAAAAAACAAATACTGTTTGTTTGTAACATTCAGTTGCCATAACGGAACATATTAAAGTATGGAAAGTCAAGTCAGCTGAAATCAATGAAAAATCAGCCAGAGACAGTGTTTATAACTAACTCATAGGGCTAATTAGCTTCATTAGCTAGCTAGCTAAACTTTAAAATATCTTAAGCTTGTTATAACCACAGACTTTAACCATAAACTCATTAAAAAATAACTCATTACCTTGGAGACAAGGGAACAGGAAGTGCAAAAATGCAAACTCATTTCTTGGTTCCTGCAGCACTCTGTCGAGCTTCTCTGTTGTTTACGTAGCCTGTCTAGCCGCTCGTGCATGTGAGCGTGTGCCACTGGCTAGCTAACCGCCGCCGCTCTGCGCTTAGCTCAAACGGCGGTTTAGCGCTGATAAGGCTGTCCCGTCACACGCCGTCATCGTCGAAGCGCTTCGCCCTCCGGTTTCCCCCAGGTTAACACTGTCAGCACTGTTTGCCGTTGTTCTTGCTGTTAGCACCGTTAGCTGCAAGCCGTCGCCATGTTGAGAGCCGTGCAGAGGCAATCCCTCAATCACAGATATGCTCGGAATTTCGGAATTTAGCACCTTTAACTTCTATTTTCAAATTATTGGTCATCATGTATCGCTTTCATTAGTTTGAACACCCACCCTCTCTCCTAACCTACCGACTACCTCCCTCTTTCCTAACCTACCGACTACCTCCCTCTCTCCTAACCTACCGACTACCTCCCTCTCTCCTAACCTACCGACTACCTTCCTCTCTCCTAACCTACCGACTACCTTCCTCTCTCCTAACCTACCGACTACCTCCCTCTCTCCTAACCTACCGACTACCTCCCTCTCTCCTAACCTACCGACTACCTTCCTCTCTCCTAACCTACCGACTACCTTCCTCTTTCCTAACCTACCGACTACCTTCCTCTTTCCTAACCTACCGACTACCTCCCTCTCTCCTAACCTACCGACTACCTCCCTCTCTCCTAACCTACCGACTACCTCCCTCTCTCCTAACCTACCGACTACCTTCCTCTCTCCTAACCTACCGACTACCTCCCTCTCTCCTAACCTACCGACTACCTTCCTCTTTCCTAACCTACCGACTACCTCCCTCTCTCCTAACCTACCGACTACCTCCCTCTCTCCTAACCTACCGACTACCTTCCTCTCTCCTAACCTACCGACTACCTCCCTCTCTCCTAACCTACCGACTACCTTCCTCTTTCCTAACCTACCGACTACCTCCCTCTCTCCTAACCTACCGACTACCTCCCTCTCTCCTAACCTACCGACTACCTCTCGTAGACCTCGTGCTCTGAAGAAAGTATCTCCTTCTATTCTATTTGCAGTAATGCTGTGGCCCTGTGTCAGTCCTTTGAAATCAACCCATCACATAATCAGCAGGCGGCATCTCATGACTTCAAAACTGACTTTGAAGATTGCCATAAAGTGTTTGCTTCTTTAAGCCACACTGCCTTTCATGTGGCTGATATGAATGTAAGTCAGGCCCACCGATGTGCCCCCCACCTACGCTATGCATCCCTCCACCTCTTCTAATAAAAAGAAGAAAAAAGACGTGCACATAAAAACTATTTTATACTTTAATTGTGTATTTAGAAGCCTATACAAAAGTATAAAGACGCGATTTTGGTGCTCTAAACTTGTGGCTTTACTCCCTCTTGTGTAGCCATTTCCTTAAACATGGCCTTTGAAAAGCTCTGTGACGTGTTTGTACTGCATAAGCAGAGAGTTTTTTTTTTTTTCTTCCTTGAATGCATATATGTGAAGGCTAAATATGTTAAAGTTGTTTAATGTGAAATGTCACAGACTCTGCAGGGCTTCAGACTCCCACGTTCATTAGGTGCTGCCGCACGCGCAATCCAAGCGAGCAGAGACGAAACAAAAGCGAGCAGTAAGGTCTGCCATATTTGTGGCCCTCCCATGTGAAGCACACACACGCGCTCATGCACGCACACACACACACATGCACGCACATAGACATGCCGTGCTCAATTATGTGTGCCGCCCCCGGCTATTTTAAGACCGGGTTATCCATTACAACGTCTCTGCAGTGACCAGGCCTAATTACACCGCTGTGGAGAGCCTCTTTGCTACACAGTGGGTGTGTATGTATACGGACACAGTCGTTGTGTGTGTGTGTGTGTGTGTGTGTGTGTGTGTGTGTGTGTGTGTGTGTGTATTTGTGTGTGCGATCGTTGCCTGTGAATGACTCTACATCTCCTGGTTGGTTTCCGCAATTACCCAAACTCTAGCCAAACCAGCTGGCATACACTTGTGTAGTCGTTCAAAGTATTGTTTGGAGTACACACACACACACACACACACACACACACACTGACAGGCTCATTTTGCTTGGATCCAATCATGCTCTTTCCCTCCTTTAGCCGGCTGCCAGTGATTCCCATATTCTATATTACATGTCCAGCTAATAGGCTCTTGGCCGTCTTTGAGGCCCTCCATGGTATTTACAAAGGTCTGCTGAGTTGGACAGCCTGATACCTGTGGGCAGTGTAGAATGAAACATGTAAACATCCACGTATACACACACACACACACACACACACACACACACACACACACACACACACACACACACACACACACACACACACACACACAGACACACACACACAGACACTAATAACCTTGCACTCGGCTTGTTAGAACAGCATAAAAGTAAATGGGGCTTTCTCAGTGTGGTTTGGAATGGTTGGCTGCACTGCAGATGAAACACACTCCTGCTGGTTAGACATGTATGTATTTAATGATTGTCCTTCAGAAAGTATTCCACATTATATATATATATATATATATATATATATATATATATATATATATATATATATATATATATATATATATAAATGTGAAAAATGTTGATTGCGGTTTCCCAGTGTCTAAGGTAGCGTTCTTAAATTGTGCATTGTGTCTGACCAACTGTCCAAAACCAGAGATATTCAATCTGCAATGATATAAAACGGAGAAAGATCAACACAATTGTTGATTCATTTTCTGCCAACAGACTAATCGTTCCAACTCTTATCACTGTAACACAACAGCGTTGGCTTGATTTCTGTAATGTGAATATGTCAACCCTGATGAATCTTTTTTTATTATGCTTTTCTCTCTATTCAACTCTGGCATAAAATGAGTGCATTGGATTCATACAGGAGTTGAAGGACTAAATTAAAAATTACACTTAATTTGCACTCCTGCAGAGAGTTAGAGGAAAACATTCACACTACTTTCGAGTGTTTGCTTTAAGTACGCAGCTGGAGTCAGAATGTCGTTAGCCTAGCTTAGCATAGAGACTGGAAGAAAGGAGAAACAGCCGACCTGGCTCTCACCAAACCACAGAAATGTGTGAACTTTGGAGAAGGCCTGGCTAGCTGTTTGCACTGCTTCCAGTCTTGATGCTAAGCTAACCTCCATCCTCCTGTGAGTGGTGTCGATCTTCTCATCTAAGGCCCTGTAAAATGTCCCGAAGCAATTCTTTTAAAGAGTCATTCGCGTGTGTCAGAATGAGGAAAATAAAGCCGATACGTTTTGTACCAGACCTCTGCAGGACACCGATAGTTGGCTCCGGAGAGAGCTGAGCAGCAAAGCACCTTCATGCAGAAGGGACTCCCAGACATTTCATAGCTGAGGACATCCGACAGAGGGGCTGTGGATGAGGCCGCTCAGAGCTGTGCTTAACTGTCCCCCGGCTGGATTTCTGTCTGCAGCCGGCTGTGCTGCTTATAGAGGTTTGGCCAGATAAGATGCGGCTCAATATTGGAGCAACATAGCCCGAAACATGACATGGTATCAGCGATGAGAGCATGCGGCGTATCAGGCCGCTCAGTGCTGGAGCCATAACTCCAGACAAGGGATTAGTGATGAGTATATGTTGCATATCAAATCACCTTTTGACTGGAGGGATGGTTTACCCAGCAGTGCATTTACATTCATTTCCGTGTTGCCTCTCTCAGGGTTTCCTGGCTTCGCTTTGCTTTCCCTGCAGCTCTACTGCGGTGGACATTTTGCCTTTTTTTCCAGTACGTTTTCAAGTGAAATGTCTTCAGGGTCTCAAAATGGTGTAGGAGCAAATGAACATGAATGTGAGAATGGGTTTCAACAAAAAAAAATGGCGTCGTAGGCCGGAAGATCAAACTTGCATTCGGCAAGATCCTCCATCAGCCTCGTAACAGCGTATGGATCGGTTACAAAGTTCGTTCTTTAGCCCAAATCATTGCATGACTCTGGAAACATCATCACAGTTTATAGACTTTGACCTACTGTGCTTACCCTGGATGTATGTATTAAGCACAGTTTTCCTTTGCAGAGAGGGTTTGTACCAACATTTGAGATGCGCTCACATTCGGTTTTACCTCCAAATGAAGTGGTTTAGATACTGTTGGCTTGTTGTTTACAGTATAAAGTCTGACTTGATGGACTGAAGTGATTAGAACCCATGGAAACCATAACCAAAATTACAAGAATTATCTATTTCATGTATATTAAAAAGACAACTGATTTACTGCATAACTTCATAACTGTATCACATACTCAAATGTTCCGGAGCTTTCTACCATATCACACATCTTCATCAGCAGATGCTGTTTGGCCGGTTGTCATTATGACTTCGACGGATGTCTTGTCTGGAGGGTGAACTTTTGCTCTTCATTGGAGAAGACTTTGCGATATGGTCAAAAGCTTCAGAATGAGTAAATGGACCGTGAGTTGAGATTTCCAAGGTCAAGATTATTCAGATTACTGCCATCTTCTCCATGTGTTAGTTTGTTTAAGCACAGTCCAAATTGACAGAATTATCACATTTTTATTTAACTTGACCATTTCCCACGTTACCCATGTCATAATCCTTTAACTCCGATAACTTGCTTTGGTGCATGTCTCATTTGATTTTTAACAGGGATGTAAGCAGATCATCTGTCATGTCATTCCTTCCAGATTAGATGTTATCGTCCCGACGTTGTTCCTGAGCCGTCAGATGTGTCGAGCTCATTAGCTCCACCAAACACCAGTTAGAGAAAGACAAACCCAAATGAGATCTCCTACAAGTGAAGCTTAGAGAAAGAGATTACACCGGAGGAGTTGTATTCCCAACGTCGGCTCTGATTAGCGCGGTGAACGCCGCCGCTCGTGCTGTTGTTCCTGTGTGACAGCTACGCGTCTCAGGAGGCCCGACGTGTCGCGTTCCCTATTAGATGTGACGCTGTTATTCTTTTTTTAATCTGCGGTGTCAAAGTCGCGCTCCCAACTTTGTTTTCTCGTCTTTTCTTCAATCTTTTTCGGCGGCGTCTCGCTCCCCCCGCTTCTTCTCCCTTTCTCGTGTCTCTTCCTCTGCACGTGTTAACGTGGCCGAGGTGTTCGCCCGCGTGGCAGCCGCTGAAAAGATGAAAAGATCAAGCGCTGATTCCCCCCCCCACCTCTGATTCATCCAATGTGATTTACTTTTAAATGTCTATGGAAGTTTGTAAAGTAGGCCAGGTGCCTCTTCCCCCCGTCAGCTCTCTGTGCTGCTGTCTGGCGTCCTGAGGTGCTTTTCAGGTCGATTCTTCTGTTTTTCTTTTACACATTTTGTAATGTAATGAGCTGTACTCGACTGAGACTGCACTTATTTGAAAGTAATGCTCCCATCTTCCCATTGTGTTACTAGTTCATCACGCAGCTGTGGTATAAAGAAAAAAGATTGTGTTGAGATAAATGTATTATTTTTGGTATTTCTAATGAAAATTCCAGTTATGAATCTGTGTTCAGCTTTACTTTCAGGATGTGGAATAAGTGCAGCTTTTACTCACTGAGCAACAATGAATTACAGTCGTGCCACACCGTTAACAAGCTCCAGGGTTGCGTTCTCAGTCACAGCACGACAAGTCGCTGTCCTCCGTCCGCCTACTTCAGTATATCACCTTGATTTTTATCTCTGCCAGTCGTAGCCTTAGGAGATTATGAGTTGTGTTGTGTGTGTGTGTGTGTGTGTGTGTGTGTGTGTGTGTGTGTGTGCTGGACCCACCGACCCAATATTTTTATGTGCCCATTTATGACCATATGCTCAAGGACCTATCGTAGATGCAAGTCATCCAGACGTTTTGAAAACCATATTTTATTGACAGTTTGATGCTGTCACTGACTGCTAACTCCTCACTGCTCTTAACGGGCCGCTATGGGCCTCGAGTCATAAACAACTGCTTTAATGTGGAGTTTAGTTTCTGCTACGGTTAATCATTGTTGCTCTCTTGATTTGCCCACCAAAGTAAGACAATTGTAAGCGTGACCTTTGTGTTTAATGCCTGCTTTGCCATCCAAATGTCCTTCAGGGTGATAATGTTGGAACATCATCATGGCGAAAAATCATTTTGTCCTTTTGTTGCAGTGATTGTGTTGCAAAAAAGTGAGCCAGGTGCGAAAGTGTTCTAACGTCAAGGTGACCTCATGGGCCACACTTGCTACCTGCATAGTTTTAACATCTACCGACACGTCTAGCCACTTTGTAGTCGGACATTTCCCTTGATGCTTGACGCCGGTGAATCGAGCGAGGAAAACGTACCTTCCAGTCATGAAAATGCACCAAACCTTAAACGACCTCATTCCGGAGAGGAATTTCCCTGATGGTGGGTTTTGTGACAACCATCTACATTTCAACACTTTCACTTTTTGATTGATGTTTAAGTATTTTAGAAAGAACTCAAACCTTTAAATCGCCCTTTTCTCCCCCCTTTTATGACTAAAGTGGAGCTGGGCTGCTGGCAGCTATAATTTGTTTTGCTTCCTGTAAATGGCATTTCTTAAGAGCAAACTGCCTCGTGTTTGGCATTTCTTGTTCATTGGACGCTGAAACGTTGAGAAGGAGAGCAAAAGGCGTGACAGAATGGGACGATGATTTGAAAGACGGCGTATAATGAGCACATGACTGTATTAGTCCAAATTAGTTCTGATTTCTTTTTGGACAACTTTAATGAGCGTACATTTACGATCTACTAACTCTGTCCAGACTCTTCACAGCTGCAGCATCATTATGCCAAAGAGTTCATGTTATCACCCAAAACTATATCTAAATATAGTTTAAAACATCTATAAATATAGTTTAGTGGCTCTATCTATACTGAGAGAATACATCATCAAACGGGGTGAAAACAAGGCGTTTTGTGTGTGAAGCAGCTCTTTTTCAAGGATTCTCTCTCTTTGTGAACAATAAGTTGACATTAAAATACTCAGAGCGGCGTTGCGAGGGAATTAATCTCGGCACGTTCGTAATTTGTTTTAGCAAAGATAAATGTGAGCTGCGGTATCTGCATCCTTTTATCTTGCGCTCGACAGCTTCAGACCACAGCCCTGTTCTGTTATTATTCCAGCATATCGGAACAAGAAAAGCTTATTTACTGTTCATTTTCTGAATCTCTTTTATTCACTGCGGGTCAGCGATCTCGGTGATCCTTCTACCGTGAGCAGATACGTCTCTTCGGCTCCGGCTTCTGCGTTTTAACAAGCTCTGTGCACACAAACCGTTTTATATCTTGACATCTTAGTTCCCTCGTTATATTGATGTAGCATTACCTGATACATAAACAACATGAACATAATACAACACTATATCGTTTGGGTCCTTGCCGGGGCAAAATGCTCTTTCCCCTCGACTGTTGAGAGACATTTCCAAATTTCCAAATGCTGTATATTGGTATATTTGACGTGATATGTTGCAGCAAAGTGCTGTCCCATTCCTATTTACACCATCTCAAGCCCTCTCAGTCTCTCACACTCAACCACTCACAGGTGACGTCACTAAGTCCTTGAGGGTTCAGGGTTTGAGGCTTTAGGGGGGACGTTGGGATTGGGCCTCATACTGTCTGTCCTGTCTCCCGTCTCCATCTTGCAGAGTGTAAACTTGCCTCCATGCTCTCTGTTTGATTACGTTCATTCTGTGATGAAGCTAAACGGCGGTCTGTACCGTAATCTCTGCCATTCATCAACGTCAGCCTTGATAGAGGCAGAGAAGGGAAGGAGTGTAAGGGAGGCCTGTTGGTAAACCTCCTGTGACCGCCTGCTGGTGTGTACATGCTCCATCAAAAACAAAGCCCGTTGTGTGTGTGCGGCAATATGTACTTCAGTTCACTGAGCGTTGGAAAGACAGCGCACGAGTGCGTTTTCTCTCTGCGGAAAGGTGCGCGTACGTGCGTCCGACAAGCCGGTTCACTTGTTTAGCCGTGCTGTCAGCTCGCCTCCACTAGAGCCTCGCTCGCAACAAGGAGGAGGCGGAGCCAGAGAAAATTAAGGAAAAGAGGAGGAAGAGGTGTGCAGAGAGGTGTGATGTGTGTGTGGAGGGGAATTTCGCCACTCCCTGCCAGACAGGGACGATTCCAGCTGTCTACCAACAAGCCTCCTGCACCCCCCTCCCCTCCTTCCTCTCCCCTTCTCCCTGTCGCTGTCTGCACGCCTCCAGCATTGGACACAAAGGCTGTTTTCTCAGCTCTGGCTTTTAACAGTGTGGAGATAATAGGAGGACTCTCTGCAAACAGCTCCATAACTCCCGGCGCTGTTCATCGATCAGTCCTCCACGTCAAAGGAAGACGTAAAGCCCAATCCGCGACGTGGCGTCCGATTCGCCGCGATGCAATATCCATAAATGTCCCTGAATGTGGAGATTCAAGCTGTGACTCTGATTTTATATTTTCAGTTCTAAACATTCATTGTCCTGTAGCTGGCTCCTGGGATAAAACAAGAAGAACTCACTCGATAAAACAAACTCAAAACTCCACGCTCAGTCTTTTATTATCACAATCCAAACTGTGAGCCAAGTATGCTCGAGCAGACAAAGACTTTAACTCCAGTCTTCTGTCCTCGAGGACGGCTGCTCCCACTGTGGTTAGCAGCAGTGGTTTTCAAGGGGACTTAAACTTTCATCATTTATTTCCTGGATTCCCCGGTCTGTTCCGAGTCAGGCCCAGCAGGGAGAGCTTACCTTTAGCTGTAAAGCTTCGGGTGCTAGGTTGTGCAGCTGTCGACTCCTATCTCTCTGCCTGTGTCGGCGCTAGAGAGGATACTCCGGGGTGCTTTAGAGAGGGGTAGGGAGATTAGATACCGGGTGCCGATATACCGCCCGGCTCCAGGAGAACCAGGCTGGTGGAGGCAGCTTCTGAAGAAGGGATGCTCCCCCGTCGTGATTTCTGCGGGCTTGTCTCTCTCATTCTCTCATTCTGCTTTTCTTCTCTGAAAGAAAGTCCTCCTCCCACGGCTGCACCGATGTGGAAAATAAGAACTCTGCAATAACTCCAAAAAGAAAAGAAATTACTTAAAAAGCCAGCATATATTCTTTTGTTTTAAAGAAGCTTGTGGTTCATTGCCCTGTTGAGCATGGCTGTACCTCTACAGTCTATATTGGGAGCCGCTATGGATTCACCTTGGAGATGGCTTTATTGATCGCTCCGTCTCTCGGAGTGAGCTACACACCTTTTTAAATTCGTTGACCGAATGTTTTGGCGAGGTGCTTTTCTTTCTTGCTGTGTGCTAGTACGCCGAGGAGCTGAGCCATTTGGGAGAAGAAGCAGAAGTGTGAGGAGAAATGCACTGCAGGGCACACATGGCAGCAGAGCCTAAACACAACTGTCGGGCCACCGTGAGGCTGACAGTTTGGGTTTACTGGATGGATTGGCGTGAAATTCGGTGCATTTAGTACACACAAGTGTTTTAAAACGGGCTTTTTTTTTATAAAGGAGGGAGGAAAACATATGCTGCCATCCCACATATCTTATGTTGTCAATACACTGCTCAGGTTAAAGTTGAATTCTTGTTTGTCAAGTAATAGAGCATTTTCTTCCATTTTGTGCTTGCGTCTCTAAAATTCCAATTAACATTTTACCTATAGTTCTTTCAGCAGCATATGGTATTTTTATACCTATTCATTATTTTTTTCCCCTCTTTAAATAGAACTTTCTCAAAGGTTGTGTTGTAAATCAAAGCTTCCAGTAATCCCTAAAATAAAATCCTGATTTGTCCGTGTGTATTTGTTCTGAAGTTTGGTGAATGATTCATATCATATCTGAAATATGTGACCTTCCTTTTGTGCCCCAGGTTCCCTAGTTGGTTTCCATATTTGGGATTTTTATTGATGGATTATTCCTTAGTGGCGGGCCGTGCATTTCATACCCAGGCCTTCACTGCTGTCATGCAGCTGAAATACCACCTTATAACCACATGATGGCGCCACAGCTATTATTCGTTTCTAAGGCTGTAACTATGTACTACTCGTGTTAAACCGTTCGGTACGAGGCTTACGATACGTTTGAATAATGCTAGAGCATTTGGAAAATGCAGAAGCTTAAATTCAGGAAAATATAATGTTTCCTGTGCTCATGTAGGACAGTGGTTCTCAGCTGGTCTGGCTGTGTGAACCACCAACATCCCTTAATGACAAGCCGCGGCTGATCCGTCTCTTTAGGAGACCGTCTTATGATTTTACTTTCACAACCCAAACATTAAAAGTACTGCTCTGCAATCTCTCTCCTCGTCTCAGCCTCCTGTGTCACGGTGTGTGGTACTCTGCTGTTAAGTTTCGTTTCACGATAGAAACGTGCTCGCCCACTGACCAATCACAGCACAGCCTGCACTTCGCGGCAGAGCTGCACATGGACATGTAATGATGACGTAGGTGTAGGCCGGCAAGTATGGGGGTAGCGGCTGCTGACACTCAAAGAATACGCCCAACATGTCAAACTAAAGATCTGATTGGTTGAACACGTCCCCATTCATTTTAAACTGCACATAGAAGCACTTTTGAGTCTGCAGGCCTCGGGCCTCTGTTCTACCTAGAGACACAGAGGTGAAATCTGATTGGATAAAAGCTCTACTTAAAACAAGCTGCACTGGAAGCAGAGCAACTGAGGAAGACAGTAGCTGTGCAATGATAAAATAAGATAATGGGAAAAATATTTTTATAAATTATAATACATAATAATTATTAAATTATTAAAAAATAATTATATATATATATTTTTGTGTGATTCTGTTTAGGCCAGCAGAGAAGGCTTTGCAAAGGGCTTTCTCTGGCCAGCCACTGATCAGCCAGTGAGTAGAGATTTTTAGTATAAAGTTGCATTTTGTTCTGAATGGGCTTCACTGAAAGGAAAAAAGCTACAGGTCACATAAAAGTGTACCATAACAGAAGCTTATGGCGAAAAAATGTCCAATTCCCGATAACCTTGGCGTCCTTTATTAAATTACAGACTCCGTATGCAAGCGGCGTGCCTTTTACAAACCCTCATGAACACCAAGGCACGGCTCATAAACGCGGCGGCATTTACACATGGCTGTTCAAACCTTGGTGTCATCCATCACTATTTTATGGCTCGTTAGCTCGGCTCCTGCCGCGCTGCCCACACACACCCCACGGGGCGTTTCTTTTACCGAGGCTCGTAAAAAACCATTACGCACCTCGCCGTGATGCGTTTCTGACACATTCCATTTTTTTGAGGACATATTTTTGGGGGGGGGGGGGTATCAAGGTGAAGCGCGAACAGAAAGAGATTCATGATGCTAGAGGACAGGTAGAAATTGCATCTCCGTTGCGGCTATAACACAGAAACGGGTTAATCCTAAAACAAGGGGAGAAGATTCTCTGTATTTACATAGAAAGTTGTCTCATTCTTCTCCGATTTGTCGCTCAAACTGGTCAGATTATCTTCCCCACTTGGGAAACTGTTGTTAAATCCGTGACAAATAGCAGGATGGGTAGGATTAAGTGACTTTCCACAAGTGTAGGAAGTTTTCTTTGCAGAGAAAAACTGACTGAAAGGTCTTTTTTATTCATCATGTTTTGAAGCGGCGTCTCTAAATGACCCCGACTCACATTATTCCATTCCGTTGTTTAGACTGCTGATTAAAGTCGTGATGTATTGTTGACCTTTTATATGAAGAAGGAAAAAAGGCACAACAAATTCCACTGGTTTCTCATTACAGCATCTTAAACAGAAGTCTTTGGGTTTGCTCGGGCTTCCGGCAGGTTGTCTGCGTAACTGACGGCAGCTGTTTACCACAGAGCTGTGTAGAGGCACATTATTAGAGCGTGAAGCTTGTTATGAGGCCTTGCGAGAGACTCGTTAGTCGCTAATTATTTCTAAAGGAGCTGCCTGGCGAGTCTGGATGGAAATGAGTATGTAGAGATGCAGAGAGACAGTAGGAGGATGGATGTGGTGTTGCAGAGACGGAGGTCAAATGTGTCTAAACCTGCTGGGAGTTTATTCAGATTTAAGTTTGGCTTGTGGCTCTATGGGTCTTTTGTGATACAATCCCTATAAAAAGCTATTAAAAACAATCCAACGTATAGGTATTGCTTGACAGTTGAATAGCTTTGCATTGCTTGCAGGTATTTTTTCCTCTCTCTCCAGTGTTTGTTGCTTCGGTGCAGCCTTACCTGAGTTACCTGAATCAGCTGTATTCAGTGTGACTGAGTGTTTATTTTCATTGACTGTTATACACTATTTGTTCGGAATGCATAACTCCCGTTACCTTTTTGCTTGCGGTGCTTTTGTTGCACATCTTCATGGCTCTTTGATGTAATGTTACCCACATTCCACTATAACACATGTTGCATACCGTCGACAGTTCGCTTAAATCTGACTTTTGGACAAAATGTGTTTCCCAATTCTTCCTGCCGGTGCCTCGTGTCTCATTACCTGTGTCATCAGTTTTGGGGTTGGACAGCTTATGCATCTTAATTCTTTTGGTAGTTTGTCGTGCACAGCAGCTTTTAGGCATTTTGCTGTTGTTTGCTAGCAGACGAGGCGAGTGACAAGGAGCCACCTTCACACACATGACTTGTTTTCCCCCTCCGGTGTGGGAGGGAGTTAAATGCAGCTTAATGTCCCAAGAGTTTCTCTCCATTTCCAGGCTGCGGATGTTGTAGCCATGCCGTCTGGCTGTGATCAACATATTATCTCTCTAAATGTCAGCTCCTCCACCGGATCCATGTCAATCCTCTTTTACTTGATTTCAAACACGGCAAGATTTTCTTTCCTAATCCTTCCTCACCTTCCGATTAGTTTTTTCTTACTTTGATTGATTTTACAACCTACACGTTTCCTCCAGTCCAAGCTGCCTCTTAATGAGACTGAAAGCTAAGTTTGTCTCCAGTGTATACAGGCTATAGGCTCATTAATGTGTGTGTGTGTGTGTGTCTACATGGGCATTAGTAAAGGTTTATAGGTATCTATCTTTCCCTTTTCAATATCTTCAGACTTTGCCCACAATCACATGAGATGACATTTTACTAAACCACCTGGGGATTTGAGTTGTCGCAGCAGAAAATAAGATAAAACAACACAACAAATGCAGATGAACTCAAACAGAACATGTCGAGGGTCTTTGTTTGATAGGCGGATGTCTGGATTGTGGCATCAAAGCCACCGCAATCAGCTATTGATGACGTTTAGTTTTTTACCCGCTGGTTCAAAAGGTTGATCCTTTATACCTGACAGTGGGCGGTTTGTTTCAGTCCGTGCGTCTCACTGTGAGAGAAGAGAATTGTTGAACAGCATCTCACCGGCTGCATGTTTTTTATGCATAGCACAGAGGACAGAAATAGCCCCGGCTCTCCAGCCCTGCATTTCTTATTGTTCCAACCACGAGCTCTATGCCAGGCGACTGATGTGGTCTTTCAGAGCGGAATCAGGCCGCTGCTGGATGAGACGCCAGATTCATGTGCCTGTGTTATTCCTGGTGGTGATGGAGAGGAAAGAGTTTGAGAGCTGATACTGCACTGCACAGAGAAACACCGCATCTAGATCTACTGTCCCCTGATTACAAATATATAGCCAATCCTTTAATGTTACTTTGATTACAGATCATTTGATGTTACGGTTTTGTTCGCAATCTCTTGAATGATCAAGCGAGCCTCTTCATCCGCCCGATGCCTCTCTGATACGTGTGCTGAACACGAGATGCTTAAAGCACACTCGCCTCAAACAGCTTTGTACTACAAAGGCCTCATTGTTATTCTGAACTCTCCGCACCCAAGTAATCGTCGGGTGTTGATGTGGTAATAATTTCTTGTGCAGAGGTGGCACCTTTTGTTGTGTTGATTACAGAAAAATACAAAAAAAAGCTGACCTGTCCTTGGTGTTCTGGCTGAACCCTCTGGCTCAGGAAGCCATGTTCTCCTTTTAACCTTTTTCATTTGATTAAGTGGGAAAACAGTGTTTGACCTGCGCTGTGGGGGGGGCAGGCAGGCAGGCAGCTGGGATTTGGGCCAAAACAGCAGGAAGCTGAGCTCAAGTGGAGGGAGCTGGCAGGGCCAAGGTATATAGGTTGTATAGAAGTCTGTGAGAAGATGACTCTACTTCTCTCTTGATTTATTACCTCAGTAAACATTGTAAACATGAGTTTATGGTCTCAATCTCTAGTTTCAAGTCTTCTTCATTACAGCATGATGTTCATTTAGTAAATGATGGTCCTTTTAAAGCGGAGTATGCTTTAGGGCGGGCTTACTGTGATTGACAGGTCGCTGCTGCTACCAGATCCGTATCAGGCATCACGACGTCACTCCTCCGCATTCCAAACATGGTAACGTCCGTTCATCGGTTGCAAAAAAAAGATTCATCCGGACCACCTTATCGTGATGTGGGGGTTTGAGCGTCTCGATGACCGGTGGAGCTATGTTGGCTCTATGTTGGCTGGAGTCTCGTACTCCTGGTAGAGACATCTGTGCCCAACAGGTCAAAACCTTCTGGTCCTCCAGGTTTGAGGTTGGGCTCATAACTCTCTCTTTAAAACCGTATTATTACAAAATACATTGTATTAGTCTGTGAATAGATGCTCGATCTCCTCAAGACCCAAGTCAAGTTCTCGTGGGTGAAGTGGGGCTAACCTCAAAGTTAGCGACAACTCCGGCTCAACTGTTTAACTGATAGCATTAATCAGTCGGTTCAGGGTTAAATGGTTACTTAATGACATAGTTCCAAATATAGGCCTGGCTCTCTCTCTCTCACTGAGGTAAATAAATAAACTAAATATACTGATAACTAGTTATTTACTGTAGACACTGCAAACACAGCAAGGTTCTGTTTTGTATCGGAGGGAAAACTCACAGACAATTTTGACAACATATGGTAAACACAAAGCCTGCATTGCTGAAAACTCCAGCGCACACAAGTTTCCCATCTGCTAATCTTGGATAAGACCATACACTGATGATACAAGGGGTGGACCTTCTCGGGTCTTATTTTGATCCAACGAGGATTTCAAAACTTCATTTGAAATCTTAACGGAAAAATCTCAATCAACTCTTGAGAGACGACATCTTAGAGACGACATCTTGTTCGTGTGTGACTCCGGGTTCACTGACTAAACTCCAACCAGCTCCCTGACTGCTGTTCTCGCTGAGTCTGACCTCTGACCTCCCGCCGGAGAAGAGCACAAGAGCTACACTACCCCATAACGTTAACTACAGCGCATCACATAATGAACAGCATTCAGATTCAGAGGCTGACGCCACATTTCAGCCATTTAGCCGACGTGGAAAAGATGCAAACACAAGAGATTTTACTCTCTGCAGTTTGAGTGAAGCCGTAACCCACAGCGGCATTTACATTTAAATATATAGAGGCTATCCATTAGGGAATATTAGATAAATTAGCATTGTAATGAAAATACAATTCTACTTAGCAGAGGTGTAATTGAACAGAACAGCAATATAAACCCTCCTCTTTCTCCGAGTGTAACGGAGGACGCCCATAAATCAGCCTAATTGCCGTTATGGTGGCGAGTGAGTCACACGGTGATGGTGGGAAGCTCTTGAGAGTACTGTATGCAGCCCGATGCACCACCAGCCATCTCGCACACCGAACCGCATTGACATTCAGGGGCTGATGCCGCCGGCTGCCCCATCATGCAGCAGGCGCCATCTATTTTGCGACAAAATAACAAGTAGAAGTGAGCCGTTTGTCTCACATCGTCTGCTTCACACGGTGGCAGTTAAAAGAAGGGTAATTCATGTCAGTGATCATGTTTAGGCAGACAAACAATATGTGAATAAGATGTTTGTTTCATGATTCTATCTACATTTAGATTGTAACAGTGTGGTAGTTTGTAATATGGTGGATTAGTGACATACCTTTTTAATACCCTTCCTGTCAACAACTAATTCTCCAAGCATTTTTTCAGTGAAGCTGTTTTATTTCTTCCTATAATATCTTAAATTAATTCTGCATTTCTTTAGGTTTTTCCAGTGGTTGTGTAGATGCTGTTTCAGTGTCTTTTTGTTATGTATGAGTTTACATTTTAACCGTACACATGGGGCAGAACACTATTGCTGGACTGACCTTCATAATTACAAACTGCTGGCCGCAATTAGCGGGTGCTTTATTCCTAAGAGAAGTTCACTGTTGATTATTCATGCGAGGGAACATTCTAGTCCCCTGATGAATTAGCTGTAGCTGTGGTTGTCAGCAGTGTAAAGCAGTTACAAAGATGTGACGTGTAGGTGTGGAGGATTAGGAGTTGTTTTTAAAGGAGCCCTATATGGAATTCCGAGCAAATCCACGACGGCTCTCGAACACGACGACGGTTGAGCCCGTGGCGAGCCGCTAACGGTGTTAACGGCTCAAACGGTGCAACCGCCGTATGAGGGCAGTGCAGAACAGCGGACGTTAGCTAACCAGTGGGGCACACGAACACGGACTCACATGCACTAACATGCACGGCAGCCGGACCATTAATATGCTACATTAATGCTCTGTATGTCGTATAGAGAAGGCCCCTTTGACAGAACGGTGCTGTTGCTCACGTTTCAAATAATAATTTATCATTCATTAATTGCAGTTTTCAATTCACTCAATTCAAAATGTTTGTGGTTGTTTTGGTGTTAAATGACTGTGCAGAGAAACATGGAAGTGCAGGTCTTTTTCCTCACTGCAGTAAAAACTACGTTAACGATGACTCTGGGACATCTAAATGGGATTCAACCAATATTTAAGCTGAATCAGCTTAACTCCGCAACAAGCTGGACACACAACTCTGACACAAGAGGCTGAAGAAGCTCTGCGGAGCTGCACAGTCGGGTTATAATTCTGTGCGTGTACGGCAGACTCCTTTCTTATTACGCAGGATAATTTGATTGAGTGTTACTGTAAAAATATTGATTAGTGGAGCTTTAAAGTTATTAGTCGACAAGACACAATGTTCAATCTGTAGCGCATTGATCTCCTGCCACGAATAGTGCCCACCCACTCATTAAACCGAAACTTGTGTGCATTATGGGACAGTATGTCACTTTTAAAGTAACTCCCGTGCTTCTCATTTGTAAACCGGTCCTTCCTTTCTTTCTGACCTTGTCATTTCAGAGTGCTCATCATCCCGAGGTAGACCCGTGTAAACAGGCTATTAGACGGGGTATGGTGGAGGTTTGAGGGAGGCTGGAGTAATATACCGTGGCGCAAAGAAACATCTCCCGCTCCCCTTTTTATCACGGCTGTAATTACCGCATTCCATTTGTCAAAGAAATAAACAATAACAGGCGCCCCCCCCCCCCCCCCCGCAGCTATCTGCTACCTCGCACATTGTCCTCCGCCTTCCACCTCTTCTTCTTCTTCTTCTCCTTCTTCTCTCTCTCACTCATATTAATTCCTCCCTTTATCCTTACGATATATTAGTCTCTCACAAACACACCGACCCCGCTCATTAATTCAATCTCTGGTGTTGATTTATTCTCTCGCTCATCGCACAAACACAGAGTTTCTCCTTCTCGGGAACATTTCTGCGTCCGTCTCCACTGTTTCCTCCCCCGCTGTAGATGGTACTGTAGCTTTGGTTCAGCAGTGGCCCGAGAGCCTTCCGCTGTTTATCTTGGAGATAATGATAACGCTTCAGGGTGAGCAGACCCGACTCATCGCAGCCTTTTATTGCCTCAACAATGAGAGCGTAAGGGCTTAGAGATGACTATTACCAAGAGATACGGCATTAGATAGCCACGTGTTTGATTCATTGGCACACCAGAGTCGATGGAATATGTGCAGAGCAGGAGATAGTGATTACATTTAAAGTGGTCATTTTGAGAGATTTTCTTTTAATTTTCTCCCAATTGTTTTACAGTAAAAGCTGTTTTTAAGGATCAAATATGTGCTCAACTGTAAGAGACAGGCTACAGTAATAGCACGTCATGTGATCGGTGGATTTAGTAAATTGCTCAGTGAGCTTTTATCTCCCTTACATTATAATGGACATTAAACATTACATTAAACTGTGATGACTATCACAGTTTGCTGGTTTCCGATTGTGTGAAGCATTTGGTCGAAGAAATGTGCTCGGATTCTGCGTTTCGGGCTTCACAGCTAATTGGGGAAAAGACAGATTATCATTGCGAAAGAGGCTCAATCTCTGATATATATATTATCAACAACAGAGGGGCATTGTTGCCGGCTCCGGCTGTGTAATGTCAAATCGATACCCGGTGCGCTTCGGGTTTCACAAATGAAAAATACAAGCAGATTTGATCAATGTACAAGAGGGATGTATGACTGGAGGCTTGTACTCGTAGACGGATCCACAGCGCAGCCTCAGTGGTCGGACAGACGATGTTAATCTGTGACCGGCACTCAGTCGCTGCAGGTTTGACTCCTTTTTATTGACACATCTTTGAGCAGGACTCCTGCTTTCTTTTAAATAGCGTATTAATGATTAAAACACATGCACAGTCCTTCTGAAGTGTCCCTCTGCTGTCAGGGAAAAGCTCAGAATGCCAGATTACACTTCAGTGACATCAGATTTGACTCAAATCATGTGGTGCTGATCTTCGTTTGGAATAAAACTCCTCATCTGTGACGCCGGGTTTCCCCCGGAGGAGAAAACACATCATCTACTGGTTTCAAGGGGAATTCCACACGTGTGGAGTGGAAAATATTGTGACAGTCACGGTATTGAAAATGCAGTTGCTATTATTTTCATGGTGATGGAAGGAGCTCTCATTACCAACATATTAGTTGACTTCATCCACCTCGTGTGAAATAGGTTCAGTTGTGCCTTGTGGCATTTGATTTTTGGTTCCACATTTTCCTAATTAATTTCTGTAAATCAATTCTTCGCCGCTTCTCTTCCCTTCCCCGTACTGTTTGTCAGAGCTGCCACTACTTATCTTAAAGTACATTTAGTCTGGATTTCAGTGGAGAGGAGAGGAAAAGATGACTTATAATCTCTGTTTCCTTGTCATACAAAAGTTTTTTCCTTACCAATGAATGATTGCGTAACACAATTGAACCTGTTTGTTTGATGGCATTTGAAACCATCACTGATTATACACCGTTAAGACAAGACTATGTAACATTTAACACCTGTAACACACACATTCTACAAACAGAAGAAGTAGTTCATGTTGTGTTTCCTAGTCCGGCAGTTACCAGTTTCCAAATTTAGGGATGCCGACAAACTTCAGTATACCCGTGATACTTTCAGACGATTCGGATGAAAGTATCCACAAAATGATGACTGACATTCACCATTCAGCTTGAGCCTATTTCAAAGTTCACCAATGCGAGAACTTCTTCATCATTTCATGGTTTCCTGTAACTAACTCCTGTATAACTCTCCTGCTGGTTCTGGGTCTAGGAGTCATCCTGGTCAGATGGCCGAACCACCTGAACTTGCGATTTAAGATAATAAAATCACAATAAATGTGACTTCCATCCATCAGGAACAAACGTCATATCTTTGGTGTATCTGACATGTTTTTAAAAAGGTACTTTACCGTTTAAACGTTCGATTAAAGAATTAGAAATAGGAAAAATCTTTTAATTTCATTGTGTCGTAATGACATCATGTGTTAACCGTGTCCCCTTCTGTGTCTGAACAGCCATGTTCACAGAGGTGCCTCGTGATATGACCGCTCAGAAGGGCCAGGACGTGGAGATGGCGTGCTCCTTCAGAGGGGCGGGGACGCCCTCGTATTCACTGGAGATCCAGTGGTGGTACATCAGGAACCATCTTGACTGGACGGACGGACAACCCTGGACCACCAATGAAGTAGGTTCATAGCAGGAACTCTGCTGCCCAACACCTGTAAATGAACCCTCCATCAATCAGCAGCCTCTATATTCTTACAACACCTTGTTCTAGTGTTACCTGCATGGATTCATGTGGATTTATCTATTGGTTGACACCAATATAACTGTAATCTAACTGCAATAATGCATTCTTACAATATTGTTCTAGGTGGCTCCTGAGGAGGAGATGCCAAAGGATGCTACAAAGATAAGTGTGAGTAAACCACTATCTGCTGTCATTCTTGTGAAACAAAGCCTCGTGTTTGCGGTGGTGTTATATGATGAAATGAGGCACAAAGCCCTCGTGATTAAATTAAAATGTCTTCTTCCAGGTGTTGTACTTAACAGCACCAAGTGAAAAAGAGATGCTTTTAACGCCCCAGGACACGGTAGTGTCGTCCTCGGGAGGAGGGGGGGGGGGGGTTCTCAGATTCTCATAAACGCCCCTGCATCCTTATGACTTCAACACCGAATCCAAATAATAAACCGTGAAGGGGACAAGCTGGGGAAGTCAGCAGAGCTTTTTATACATCTCATGCTTTAACTCACCAGGGTGACCAGTTTACCCACAACAAGCAGGGGGGGGGGGCCTTTTACTGAGCCAGTCCATGTAGCGACTAAAAATGTGGACTTTTATTTTTAATTTAATGCAGAAGTGAGCAGAATGTAGGAACTACTGCACATTACCTCCACACCAACGTATTCCTCACTAAATCTCCATGCCTGACTTTACAATTACAAAAATGAGCAACAGAGGCTACGTACGGGCTAATCTTACTCGAGCAGTGATGGAAATACAATATTATGTGAAGTAAAAAAATATCTGATATGCAAAGATGTGTAGCGCAGAAACGAACACACACACACACAAAAAACATGAAGCCTCTGTTCTTCCTCCCAAGAGGCCAACTGCTGCTGATTCGCTATTATGAAAGCACCAGCTGTGTGTGTGTGTGTGTGTGTGTGTGTGTGTGTGTGTGTGTGTGTGTGTGTGTGTGTGTGTGTGTGTGTGTGTGTGTGTGTGTGTGTGTGTGTGTGTGTGTGTGTGTGTGTGTGTGTGTGTGTGTGTGTGTGTGTGTGTGTGTGTGTGTGTGTGTGTGTGTGTGTGTGTGTGTGTGTGTGTGTGTGTGTGTGTGTGTGTGTGTGTGTGTGGGTGGAGCCCGAACACTGCAGGCTGTACAGCTGTGAAATGATGATGAGCTTTCTCTATATAATGAATGTCGGCCCACATTCATATAGTACAGCAAAAACACGCAGACACAAACTGATGACTTGTGCTACAAAACATCATTAAGCTTTCACATGCAGTCAGTTTGTGGTGGAAAAAACTATTCATTAGTACCGAGTGAGTCCTATGATACTGAAAGTACGAAACATTGAGAAAAGAAGTTTGTCTTTAAAGTATTTATTCTGTTCAATCGTCATACAGAATGTCTGAAGGAGGAATGAACCCAGAGTGTTGGTTGTGTACGACTTATGAAGGCCTTGAGCACATGGTGGGATGTGCTCCAGGTACTTTTCTGTGACTTTTCAACATGCTATACTACGACTATTTTAAAATGCTTTATTTGGACTTTTTATAACTTTTTTCGACATGCTATACTATGACTTTTAAATGCTATATTTTGGCTTTTTATGACCTTTATCAACATTAAACTATGACTATTTTGAGAATTTTTTCAACGTCCTATACTATGACTTTTTTAGGACTTTTTATGACTTTTATGGACCCAAATGCGGACGGACACATGGAGCAGAAGGATGATAAACGGTGATTTTAATAAAGAAATGTCCAAAACAAAACTTACATGCCAAGTCAGTCCAAAACGTAATAACTGAAATCCAAATTAACAGAATCGTTCAAAATGACGTACAAAACAGGATGAGGTACAAAAGATAACTGCACGAAGGATACAAACAGGATCACGAGAGAAACCTCTCCTCAACGGATGGATCCCAGACGTCCTAATAGTCAAACAAGGCCTGTAGGGTGGGTGGAGGGGGTCCGGAGGAGGGGGTCCGGAGGAGGGGGTCCGGTGGAGGGGGTCCGGAGGAGGGATGTCTTGGACAAAGTGGCCAGAGAGCTGAAGAATGGGGGGGCTGGAAAGGGGTGGAGCAGGGAACCTCAGACTCATGGTCTGGGGCCTAGGCAGGCAGAACCCCACTGGAGGACAACCAAACGGGCTGAACCATCCCCCATCAGCAAATGACTTTATTTCATCATGCTATACTATGACTTTATTTCATCATGCTATAATATGACTTTATTTCATCATGCTATACTATGACTTTATTTCATCATGCTATACTATGACTTTATTTCATCATGCTACACTATGACTTTATTTCATCATGCTATAATATGACTTTATTTCATCATGTTATACTATGACTTTATTTCATCATGCTACACTATGACTTTATTTCATCATGCTATACTATGACTTTATTTCATCATGCTATAATATGACTTTATTTCATCATGCTATACTATGACTTTATTTCATCATGCTATACTATGACTTTATTTCATCATGCTATACTATGACTTTATTTCATCATGCTATACTATGACTTTATTTCATCATGCTATACTATGACTTTATTTCATCATGCTATACTATGACTTTATTTCATCATGCTATACTATGACTTTATTTCATCATGCTATAATATGACTTTATTTCATCATGCTATACTATGACTTTATTTCATCATGCTATACTATGACTTTATTTCATCATGCTATACTATGACTTTATTTCATCATGTTATACTATGACTTTATTTCATCATGCTATACTATGACTTTATTTCATCATGCTATAATATGACTTTATTTCATCATGCTATACTATGACTTTATTTCATCATGCTATACTATGACTTTATTTCATCATGTTATACTATGACTTTATTTCATCATGCTATACTATGACTTTATTTCATCATGCTATAATATGACTTTATTTCATCATGCTATAATATGACTTTATTTCATCATGCTATACTATGACTTTATTTCATCATGCTATAATATGACTTTATTTCATCATGCTATACTATGACTTTATTTCATCATGCTATACTATGACTTTATTTCATCATGCTATACTATGACTTTATTTCATCATGCTATATTATGACTTTATTTCATCATGCTATAATATGACTTTATTTCATCATGCTATAATATGACTTTATTTCATCATGCTATATTATGACTTTATTTCATCATGCTATACTATGACTTTATTTCATCATGCTATATTATGACTTTATTTCATCATGCTATAATATGACTTTATTTCATCATGCTATAATATGACTTTATTTCATCATGCTATACTATGACTTTATTTCATCATGCTATACTATGACTTTATTTCATCATGCTATACTTTGACTTTATTTCATCATGCTATACTATGACTTTATTTCATCATGCTATACTATGACTTTATTTCATCATGCTATACTATGACTTTATTTCATCATGCTATATTATGACTTTATTTCATCATGCTATACTATGACTTTATTTCATCATGCTATAATATGACTATTTCATCATGCTATACTATGACTTTATTTCATCATGCTATACTTTGACTTTATTTCATCATGCTATACTTTGACTTTATTTCATCATGCTATACTATGACTTTATTTCATCATGCTATACTATGACTTTATTTCATCATGCTATACTATGACTTTATTTCATCATGCTATACTATGACTTTATTTCATCATGCTATAATATGACTATTTCATCATGCTATACTATGACTTTATTTCATCATGCTATAATATGACTTTATTTCATCATGCTATACTATGACTTTATTTCATCATGCTATAATATGACTTTATTTCATCATGCTATACTATGACTTTATTTCATCATGCTATACTATGACTTTATTTCATCATGTTATACTATGACTTTATTTCATCATGCTATACTATGACTTTATTTCATCATGCTATACTATGACTGTATTTCATCATGCTATACTATGACTGTATTTCATCATGCTATACTATGACTTTATTTCATCATGCTATACTATGACTGTATTTCATCATGCTATACTATGACTTTATTTCATCATGCTATAATATGACTTTATTTCATCATGCTATACTATGACTTTATTTCATCATGCTATATTATGACTTTATTTCATCATGCTATACTTTGTATACTGTAGCGTCATGTGAAGCAACGTCTGTTTCTGATGACAGCAGCCGCTGATCACAGCTGGATCAACTGTCAGTCAGCTTTAACAGCTGGAGAGACTTTTGACAGAGTTTGTACCATACACATGATCACAGTACTTATACTAATAGACAGTTATCATCACTGCCAAAGCAGGTGTTTTATCTCTGTAGCCTGTTTCACAAACTGCATTGAGTATTTATACTGTGTTCTGTGTCCTGTTTATATTTATTCATTATTTGCGTCTATATGTTTTGAAATTCTGATTGTGAAGTCATTAAATAACCCAGAATATGATTATGGTTTCTCGTGAACACTGGAATTAATTTATTAGGCTCCATGTTTCGGGGGAAATTGAAATGATATAACTCATCAAACCCAACACTGACTGAATGATCAGCCTCACGTGACTGAATGGAATGATGATAAATGATGTAAAACGTGTTTCCTCTCTCCAGCTCTCTCTGACTTTAATTGTCTCCATAATAAAAGTTATTGAGGGATCAGATCATGAAAAGACAAATCTTTCTAATAAATTAAGAAAGTTTTTTGTGGTCCTTTTGTTGTTCAGAAATACAATTACCATATATTTAAACCAAATGGTGAATCAGAAAATTAATCGAATATAAAACTTGAGTTTAATCTGTAAAATGTCTTCAATCTGGTAAGAAACTCCAGTGATCTTCAGAACAATCAGATCAGTCCGATCAAATAACTGATGAATGAAGGGGGCGTGCCGGCCGCTAAAACACTTCCTGGAAGGCTGCTCCCGTCTATCCTCGCTCCTGGCTCCTCAGCGATCCCTCCTTGCTCCTCAGAGCAGAAATAAGAGCTTTGGGACGGCGAGGAGCGAGAAAATGTCAAATAAGAGACTTGGGATGTACCCTATGACTTTTTTTCGACATGCTATACTAAAATACATGTTGCATGGATGGGAATAAAACAATCATGCATGGGAGCGGAGAGCATCTCGCCGCCAGAAAGGTGGAGCTTTACACCGGGCCCAGGTGCCTCCATATAGTGCAATCAACACCTCCAGGTACCTGTTGCATGAAAGAGACATAAACAAGTAAACAAGCCAGGGGACCGTCACAGCATACTATACTAGGGCTGCACCTAACGATTATTTTAATAATCGATTAATCTGTCGATAATTTTTTCGATGAATCGGATAAAAAAAAAAAAAAGCATTAATTTCCCAAGTCATCAAAACTCATCAAACCCGACAATCAGGAATGAACAGCCTCACGTGACTGAATGAAATTATGATGAATGATGTAAAAAGTATTTTGTCTCTCAGTTCTCTCTCTCTATATCTATATCTATATATAGATATAGATATAGATATATAGATATAGATATCTATATATAAAGGGTTTAGTCTCTCCAGCTCGCTCTGATTTTAATTGTTTCATAATAAAGTTATTGAGGGAAATATCAGATCATGAAAACACAAATCTTTCTAATAAATGAAGAAAGTTGTTTGTGGTCCTTTTGTTGTTCAGACTACAATGAACAATATTTAAACCAGATGTTGAATCAGAAAACTAATCAAATATAAACTAGAGTTTATTCTGTGATCTGTCTTCACTGTTTACATGTTGAAAACAATCTCATCAGTCCGATCGGCTGCAGCGTCCAATCACATCACAGATGAACAATGAGGGGGCGTGTCGGCCGTTAAAACACTTCCTGGAAGTCTGTTCTCGTGGGTCCTCGCTCCTCAGAGCTACATTAGAGCTTAGGGACGGCCGTCAATATGGCGGCGCAGAACACCGGTTCGAGGAGCGAGGAAATGACAACTAAGAGACTTGAGAAATGACAATTAAGACAACTTAGTTGTCATTTCCTCGATTCCGGTTGAACCGGCTAACCGGAAGTTCAAGGTTCAAGCGAACCGGAAGTTCCGGTTTCAACTTCCGGTTAAAGCGAGGATCGCTTTTGGTTGAAACCAGAAGTTGGAAATGACAAATACGAGACCCGTGTGAGAGGAGAACTTTGAGGAGAAACTTCAGGCCAAAGAGCTGATCCCAGATCAGCCTGACCTCACAATCAGACAGCAAACATCTCCGCGACTTATTGAGTGGCGTAATAGTCGCGCGACACAACGAATCGATAATGAAATTCGTTGCCAACTCTTTTAATAATCGAATTTTATCGATTCGTTGTTGCAGCCCTATACTATACTATGACATTTTAGGGCATACTAGAGTATAACATTTTCTATGACATACAATAGTAATCCTTTGTTGAGGCATATATTACTATGATTTCTTATGGCATAATATGCTATTATATTTTATATGGCTATGCATAAATATATATATATATATATATATAAAAAAAAATTATGACATACTATGTTATTTTTTTTTCATGAAATACTGTATTATGACATTTTAATGGCATACTTTTGACTTTGAAAATCCTATGTCACACTATACTATGACATGTTTTATAGAATACTATACTATGACCTTTGGTCATTTTTCTTATGGTCATTGTACTTTATCAGGTACATAATGAAGACTACCGACAATATTTACATGTTAAACTGATGTTATAACAGTTGCTACTGGAGGTATGACTCATTGGCTTAGCAGCGATTTAACTGATGATTCAATGGTTAGTATGAGTGTGACTGACTTTCCTGTAGTGCTTCATTGCACATTCGCATTACGCACTCTCTGTCTGCCATGTTTGTTTATTGCGCTTTAGCGGCGTTAGATTATGGGATGTTCATCATGGAAGAAATAGACCTGATCACAAATGCTGAATTGTGTTTCAGGAAGACATTTATTTCCAATTAATGGTTTTGTTCCATTGCCATACCTACCTGTCCTCTCCTGGGGCCATTTACGTCTTTCGGATATGATAACGTTTCAAGGTTTTTGCTTTAAGCGAGAGTACATTCACGTTTGAAAGAAGAAATAGGTCATTCCTCCTCTTCCAAATGATAACTGAATAATAAAATTAATTCTTGATCGATTCAATACACGCAGAGGTTTTGCCGCCACAGCTTTACTTGGTCTGATATGACCAGTAGCTTATGGTGGCTAATGTTAGCAAGCTTTAGATAGCTTTGTAACTGATAGTGTCACTTTAATTACTTAAGATATCCTGTTATTGACACGTATGGACACAGCAGTGGCCACCCGGCAAAAGTTGCTACTTTCTAACTTGTCTCTCTTTATTTCGTCCACCGTTGCCAGGTCGTGAAGGTCGTAGGAAGCAACATCTCGCATAAGCTCCGCCTCTCCCGGGTCAAGCCGTCTGACGAGGGCACCTACGAGTGCCACGTCATCGACTTCAGCGACGTCGCGGGTGCCCGCCACCACCGCGTCAGGGCCTACCTGCAGGTGGTGCCAGACAGCGACATCCCCAACAGCAACCGCAACGACAACTTCGAGGCCCTGGACGACACTAAAGGAGGGGTGGCGTTCGTCGACGACGCCGAGTCTCACGGCGGCGCCAAAGAGCACGCCCACGGCCATCACCAGAACCACGGGCACCACCAGGAGAAGGGCAAGCGGCCCTCGTCACCGGCCCACCACGGCCACAGCCACAGCGGCAGCAGTCAGCAGCAGAAGGCGGGCAGAGAGCTGAGGAAGAGGGACGCGGACAGTAACCACAACCACAATGACTGCACCAACGAGCCGAGCTGCGCGCCGTAGACGCTGGCTGAGACACCTGAGTGATCGATTACACGAGGATTGCGTAACGTGACGCGTGTCACAGCATGAAAAGCTATTCTTCCCACACAGCTCCACATGGAGAATCTCTAGAAATGTACAGTGTAGGGCTTGTTCAGAGCTGTAAACTGTGCTGGGAAATGTAGCTTTTTCCTGCTGTGCGTGTGTCTGGGCTGGACTGCTCACTGTCAGTAAAAAAAACATTTGTCTTGCTATTTACCCATGTTCCACTCTTGTACTTTAGATACTGTAAATGACACAACCCTGCTTTCAGGCTCATACTTCTTCCACTGCCTTACTCTCTCATTTGGTACACACTCAGAAACTGTGTTTGTAACTGGGTCTGTGCCCAGTGCGAGCAAGTTCCTTTTATTCTGAGGGTGCACCGAGTGAAATCAAACCAGTCGGTGATTCTTCCCTGGGAATCTTGTCGAAGTCTGACTCCTTCACTTTGAACGCAGAGCACTAGCTTCACTGCATCCGTTTGTGTGTTCTAATAATGAACCTGAGTACGGTTGCAAAATTTGTGTGCACCCGGAATTCAGCAATTTATTCTGTGTTTACTCCCGGGGGGGGGAGAAAGGGGAGAAAACATGCTTTCTTCAGCAGAAACTCATCAAGGTCCCAACGCAGCAGCGCTCATCAAGGACAGATACGGCCTCAATTAATTTGTGTTGGAGTAAACACACTGGCAAAAAAAAAAAGAAATCCCAATTTCACACATTTGTGCGCAATTCAAACAAAGCACATCACAGGCTGTATTTTCACCACAGCTCCTTCTAGCTTATGAACTTGCAGTACAACAGAAAATATGACCCCCCCCCCCCCCCCCCCCCCCCCCCCCCCCGTGCTGTTCAGGCTGCGAGACCATCAATCCTTGTTGTCCCATGTGGACCCCCACCTGTTTTGGAAAGCCATGAAAGAATCAAAATCTGTGCCACTAAAAGAATCTGGCGTGCCTCTGCGACAAGACATCTATGGGAGAAATGTGATCTTGGTGCAAGATACTTTTTTGGAAGAGTAGTGCTGTGTTCCTATCCCAGCTTTAGTTCCCTTATTCCGATGCTCCGGCCCAGCGCTCAATCATTTAACAAGCCTCAATCCTCTCTGTATATATGACTGTATAATATGAAATAAAGTGCATGTTCAGTCATTTTCTTAAAAACTTTTTCAACCAACCATACACAAAGAAGTTAGTTAATGACATTTTGTTTTCATTTATTTCTTTGGTTCATTTAAAAAAACTAAATAGTTCTGAATCTTTATTTCTGTTTTTGGAGGTCCTGTCCAATAGATGTTTTATTTACTAAGCAGTTCTAGTTGCTTTACTGCTCTCCAGAAGTGCTGTACAGACCGATGAATGACATGTTCTCTTCATAGCTGCTCAGAAAGGGATTTCCCTTTATGTATCTTAGTACTTAAGCAGTGTTTCTCAAAACTACTGTGCTGTAAGTGCAGCGCCGCAAACATGAGTGTTGCTGTGTTTTAATGAGCTTGAACGTAGGATTCATTTTGTGCAGTTTGGGACTGGGGGGGGGGGGGAGGGGTGTCTGAAAAGATGTGAGAGGCCATTTCACCTCTGCCAATCTTGTAACTCGATGAGGATCTCTTGGTTTAGATGCAACGCTCCGCTCTGAGGGGATCTAATGGGACAAGGTGAATGGGGGTCACGTTGTGGATAAAGCCCCCCGGGGCAAGCGAGGGGCGAGAAGTAGGAGCAAAATGTTGTTAGTGAAACACTGAAGTCGTCTGTTCACACTGCCTCAAAATACAGCCTGTGTCTGAAGGCCATGCGGGGGCTGTAGCTGTATTATCCATCAGGCGAACTACAGCGCTCCTGTCGGCTGTCCCGGTGGACTGGGAGGATGCTTTACTGAACAGATCAGTGATCTGTGGGATTGTTTTGGTTTTCTTTCAATAAGTAACTTTGATTTGATGTTTTGTAAAGAACAGATCACTGTAAAAAAAAATAAAAAAGAGGTATAATGTACATTTCTTCTAGAATGTTCGGTCTCACACTAAGTGTATGGCTTTATCAAATGAAATAAATTGTATATGAAACATCAGTGGACATTTTCGCATTGATTTGGAGACGTGAGCGGGCAGAAGGCCACAACCAGCTTAGATTTCATTTAGCCCCTCCTGGGCGCTCACTATATATTTATATCTAAAGGGTTATTGAGGGTGTTTGTACAGTGCTACGTCAGCGATGGTTTAGCTTCTGGCCCCCTGCTCTGTGTGTGTGTGTGTGTGTGTGTGCATAAAGGAGAAACGGTATTAGGCAGTTGCCTGTGTGTAATAGGTGCTGCCAAAGCCCCCACTTCCATTGCTGCTGATGACTAATGGTGCTATTGTCAGCACTGGCAGCAGGATAAATAGCAACAGCGCAGCATGAGATAAAGAGGCACGGTGCCGCGCTCGCTAGCATTAAGCCGGGCCATCCAAATACAAAACATGGCGATCTCGTTTCACACCGGGAGGCTCACACATTCATTATGACGGGCTTCTCCCGTCAGTGAGGTGATGCGATAACGGAGGGGGCTTCCTGTTCCCTTCATTTAAACATCCCTAGAACCCTGTAGGGCTCTAAATGATAACAGGTACAATGATAGATGGGCCACTATCCCCGTCATGAGGCGTTCAATTCCCCCGTAGTTACACAACCTGGTGCACCCGGTTCCCTTCCAGCTGACGCATCTTCTGCCGAAAGCATGTGGGATGTGGGTGGCCGGATAGCTCAAGGGTTAGTGAGGGCACCTCCTAATGGGGCAGAGTTCCTACATCCTTTATAGAGATACACCGCCATATTATTCTTACAGGATGAGTCTGGTTTTACTCTACTAGAAGTAGAGTCATTTTCTCATTGACTTCTATACAATCTATAAACTGAAACCATGTGCACAGTGCTCCACCTGACGGTGTCCATAAGAATTCAGAATCTCAACAAAAGACATTGGCGTCTAACAATCGTATTGACAGGAAAGAGGTAGAGGAGAACACGGCCAATCAGCTGATCACTGCCTACAACACAACACAACTGCTGACAGTCGCGTTAAGCCCGTAGCGGCTAACGTAGCCTTGAGCGGCTAAACGCAGGCAGAGATGAGGCGCCGGCTACAGAGGTCTGGTAAGCTGCTCAAACCGACGCTGACTCAAGTGACATCGCCTGTAGGCATCAGACTTCACAGAGCTCCCTCTGGAGCCACAAAAGGCTTCATACAGCTTTCTTCACATATTCAGTCGTACTCTCCAAGACCTGTCAGCAGCCTTTGATGTGTAGAATCGGTGGAGTTCTCCCGTTAAGGACTTTAAAGTAAAAAGATCATCAATCTGGCCAGACATTTGAGCTTTTTTCCGTACTTAGTGCTAAAGACACGTTTTAGTTGACACCAATAACATTTGAGGCTCGAGCCTTTTCTTCAAGTGCTCAACGTTTGACTGCAACAAAGTATTTTAAATAGTTTGAGTATTTGATGATTATTTTAATTAAGAATGTTTCTGGGTCACCAACAGTTAATCTGTACAAAAGTCCCAGAACAACACAACATTTGTATACGTCTATATATTCACATGGAATGAACAACATCTGCACTGTGCCTGCATGTCTCCTGGTGTAGAAGTGTTCCTGCTTTCTACACCTGCAGCAGGAGAGGCAACTGCAGCAGATGTGCTGCATTGATATTTTCCTTTTGCACCTCGCTGCTTATCAGAGCCGTGTAGAGCATGAAGGTTATCACAGCGCTATCTTGATGGCCGTCTTTTGGCACAATTGTCAGATTTTTCTTTCAGTGAACTGACTTGTTTGAGTTAGCGGTTCAACAGGCCGTCCCCCCGTGCGAGGCACGAGTCGATCGCATCAATCGCTAGCTCATTAGCTGGCTGTCTCGGCAACCGAGCCGAAGTCCTCCCTCAGCAGTTTCAGCACGTTGTCGGAGTACTCGTCCCTCGGTCGACCCATTCCGCTCAGATGCACGGGCCGGAGGTCCGGGTGGGGCGGGACGTAGGAGGAGGGGCAGTGCAGCTCGTTTAGGGTAAACCAGAAGGCATCCGGATCCACCTGGATCAAGTGTTGGAAAACGCTGTGGAGACGAATGGAAGATGCAAGGGAAGAGGATTATCTCTGGGCTAGAATATATATAAACACCTTCCTGAAATCCAACGTGACAAGACATTTAAATACGCATACACACACATATAGAGAGAGGAACCCCTGGCTCCTCTCTCACCTCCGCACAGCCGACCAATCGAAGTGGGTGTGAGTGTCGGATCATCGGCCCACAAAGAACCAAATCGTGGTAACAAAGACACACTTAGGAATCTGTCTTTGCTTTTCTTTTTAATGATGGTGCGTGTGTTTGCTTCCCACAGGGATACTATACACAGTAGGTCTAATACAGAATGACATTCCCAGTAGATGACCTGCACATTCATGACATTTACAGGAGCGTTGTAGGTTTACTACGAGCTGCAAGTAAATCAATCAGTTTACGGCTTTAAATCGACTTCCACCCAGGAACATGAATTATATAGTGACATAGTATACATAGAATAAAACATTTCTTTGTGTCCTTTACAGCACTCACATATTTGATGTGTGCATTTTAAATGTATTGCACGGCTTACAGACACTTAAATATGCAAAGCTACTTTAAAGTGTACTCAGCATAATATTCAGCACCACAGACGGCCGACATTAAGAAGCTCATCCAGGCGTGTGTCAAAGAAACTCGTCTGTATCTTAAATAGAGATGACAGCATGAGCTGATTAATCAATTAATTAATCATCAGAACATGTATTGACGACAATATTGATAAACATTTCATTTGAACTACCTCATATACTGTTGGGTCATTTAATCTATAACAACACAACACGTGACTGTTTTATATGTAAATAAATCAGCAGAGTGACTACAGCAGTCAAACAAATGTAGTGAAGTAAGAACTACAATGTATCGCATTAGATGAAGGACTTGGATAAGGGCTCACCTCCGGCCGGCCTCCTGCAGTCTGATTGGTTGTCTGCAGCTCAGGTAGGGCAGGCAGGCCTCGCAGACGGCATCCAGGTCGGCATCACCTGAGAAACACAAACACAGAACCGTTACTGCATTTCATCCTCGATCGTCTTTTAGAGCCACACACACACATATACATACATACATATATATATATATATATATATATATATATATATAACAATATCATGATACACTTAAGTCATCCGAAGAACAATAAAGTCATATCAGGAAACAATCGGCCCACTATCAATATCAACTTTATATACCCTTTCCTTAAATCCACACGATCAAACACTCAAGATGTAATCACAGTTCCCAGCACACGGAGTAGCTCGGTGAGATGGTAGATAGGGAAGAGGAGGAGGAAGAGGAGGAGGAAGAGGGATAAAAGAGAGAAATAGATCTAACTCCTAATGAGCAGAGAGAAACTGCTGAGATGGCCGAGGAAAACATTTCACAGCAGGTCGTTTCCACATCTCTGGATTTCACACCCCCCCCCCCCCTTTGAGGAGTGGATGTGTGTGAAAATGGCTACCTTTCCCGCCCCCCCCTGTTCTTTATCTATACCTTTTATAGCCTTGCCAGCTCCTGCTCCCTCCATCCACATGACTTCTCTCCACTCTTTCATCTCCTCTCTCTCTCTCTCTCACTCCATCCTTCCCAGCAGACATTTAGCGATTCCCTAAGCTGTGAACTGGGCTGCCTTTCAAGCCTCATTTCAAAACGCGTCTCTCTCCCTTCCCCGCTCACCCTGTTTGCCGATTCAACCCACACTCGGCTTGAGCCGGGCCTGCTCGCTGCGCGTCGAGAATAAAAGCAGCGGTGCACATTTCAGACTTAAATGCGATTATTCGGCGGCCGCTTTCATCCCCCTTTCTTCCTCTTGCCACTCGGAGCCTGTAGTCTTTGGTGGAATCAAGGTGCTCGGAGGGAAGCAGAGAAGTGAGAAATACTTAAAGAGGAAGTGGGCCAGGTGCTGCTGAGATTTTCTGGTAAACGAATCACGGGGTGGAATTGGAGCTGAAGCTGGAACTGCGGGGCTGGAAAGCATTATTTGCTTCAGTCAATCTGTGTTTCTGTCTTTCCCTCCCTGTGACTGAGGCTCCGTAATTGGCTTGCTGCAGGCGTCCCAGAGGTAAGCTGTAGCCAGAAATCGGTATTCACATGAGTAAAGGCTGCAGCCGCTGACTGTTTCTCTCCTGCTCTTTCGCATTCCCTCCATCTCAGACTCCAAATCCCCAAAAGTAATAAAAAAATAGTGCACAGGGATCTTAAGTGCATGGGCTAGACTCTCTCCTTTAATGACATTTCTCTTTTTACGTAAATACATTCCAGCCATATTGTAGCTAAAACATTGGAAGTGAGCTACTAATGTCGTGGTCATGCAATGGATCGCGGTTGCTTTTCCGCTGTTTAAAAGCTGCACTGCACTGGGCGACCTCTTCATGCACCATACACCATACATGCACCATACACCAGGTCTATCTGACAAAACCACCGCATGCAGTTGCGAGAGCAGAACCCTCAATGACCCTCGAAGACTTCCCGTTTTGACACTAATTAAATCCTGGTATCATGTAGAGACGCCGACAAGGAAAGCCTGGACACAGATAGACACAGAGTGCACTTATTAACCCCACAGGAGGATTGTTAAACTGTAAACTGTCTCCTACACGGCAGCGAGTGAGCGGCCTGTGTCCTCTCCTCTCCACACATCACTGGCTACGTGGTTAATGGTAGGTGGACTTGCATTTGTATCGCTGCATGTCGACATGTAGTGTAACAACCATCACAGAGCAGAAACGGGCGTTAAACCGAGGAAACCCCGAGACTCGAAGAAGACCGCGATAAAAAATATATATTCTTCCTTCTGCAACACTGCAACTCATCCGGGAGCAACCGTAAAACAACCTCGACTAGGTGCGCCTCTACATCTGCAGCTCGCACTACATCAGCCACACTGACACACAGTGCATGACACAACAACGTGTCATAATAAATATATCAAGCACGTATTACAGCTAAACCGGTGATAGTTATCAGCCGTCGTGGAGCGTTTCTGTAAAGCATAAAGCAATGTTGCAGATTTATTACAAATATAACAAAAAGCTTTCTAAAATAAATCACCCACTCCTGCTTTAAATAAAAAATAGAATCAAGACAGAGATTAACGCTATAATAACATCATCACCGCTGAGTTAGCAACACGATGGTGGAAATATGTTAATGTTCACGATGAATCATAGTATAAAACACAGCTTAACAAGCAGTAATGCAGAGCAGCCACACAGTCACGGTGCAGAGACACTGTGCGACTCATAAAGTTTACAAGACGTCGGAGAAAGTACGAGGAGGGACAGAGGAATATTCTTCTTGGTGCACCAAAGACTTGTAAAGAAGATTATAAAGATGGACTTATTATGGAATTATTGAGTTTCTAAAAATAAACTTTGGGGCACAAAATCTGGCAGTAAACGTTCACAACGTGATGTGTGGTCGACTGCACTAACTAACAGCCTTTACAGTTAATTGACTGTGGTAGATTGTCCTACTGTGACTTTACCACACAGTGAGGTCATCATCTGTGACACCGACTTACAGGCCAGACTAGCTACAGTGTAACATTTACATGCTTTACATACATTTAAATACATTTTGTCTCAGAAATATAGAAAAAAATAAATAATTCAGTGGTGATTGTTTTTATTCTGATTTTGTTTGCAATGCTGTGTTAACATCAAAGCGAGAAGCCGGTGTGGCGTACCAACCCAGACTGTGAGCTGAATGTCTCATTACACTTGTAATGGCTGTAGCTGTGGCTGCAGATGCTTTATTTGGTTTATATTTGCACCAGAGAGGAACGTGCCACGTGATCCGACTTCCTCCGAAGCGTCCGACACATTTCTCTCTATTATTGGAGATGGGTGCAGATGGGGTCTCTGCTGGCTCACCTTTTCTCTTTTGCACATTATATATGTAACGTTTGTTGGCTTCATAAGAGTAAGATTCAATGTTGTCTTTATAGATTTTCAACAGAAAAAAAAATAACCATCTCTGCTTGTTCCGATTTTCACTGAGCTTTTATATTCCCACAAAGGGAAGACAGTGATTACTGCAGTTTACAGTACCAGGCTCTTCAGTTCAGAATAAGCTCCACGTAACAAATAGTAGTCCGATCATACCCACGACCTGCTGTTTAAACTGTTCCCTCTCCCAGACTGGAGATAACACTACTCAGTATCACATTTCAGGTCTTTGGACAGAAACTTAATGTTTGTGCCGTCCCCTCAAACAAATCTGATGCTGCAGAATAACAACTAAAATAATGATCCCAATGACTCAGCTGTGTTAAACATCTGTGCACTTTGCTGCTGGAGCCCCACCAACCACTTCATGCTTACTCACTGTCCTTAGGAAGTACAAGTGATTATGATTACCGCTGAATGAAGGAAAAGACCATTTCCCCTGTAACGTTTTCATCACTGATTGCAATTATTCCTTCCTAGTTTGAAAAAAACACACGTACCCACTCACACGTTGCAGACATAAGTAAACCCACCAAAATAGAGATGGCATTAAGCGCATTAAGGTGCTTTTGTACTGCGTTTCCTCTCGAGTATTCAGAGCAACCTGAACCCGGTGCGACTGTGACGGGGACGCAGCTGCTTAATGAACATGAGGATTGATGAAAAATGAGACAAGCAGCTCGTAATTATATCATCTTAACACACTGGCACTGAGCCCCCCCGGGCCACTTTGGATGAACATTTTCTGATATTATACTGAAGATGTGCCAAACACTAAATACACAACAGTAAAACATATTGGAGTAAATTAATGAAATGTTCTCCTTTCCTGTAGCTTCTTGATTTGCTGATGGCTGTGCAGATTTAACGTGTGTTGTTTGCTCGTGGTGAGCTGGAGCTCGGGGGAGAAGCGTTGCTCGCGGCAGTTATCGAGACTCATTCAGCAGCGTCCCGTCGGCTCGGTTGGTCTGTGGTCTGTGTGTTCAAAGTCATCATTACAATATGTTGGATTCAAGCGCTGCCACAGCCTGAAGGCCTTTTAAGTTACCATGCTCCACTGAGAGTTTTGGGATTCAGTGTGCGAGTGGAAATGGCCTGTGTACACACTGCAGCGCATTGGGATGTAAAGCTGCGCTATCAACAAAGGAAGGTTAATAAAACAATACTGATGTGGAAGCACATCGTCGTGAAGGCCACCGCCTCGTCCCAAACACAAGAGAGACAATGACGTATGCAACGTATCAATAAATAGATGGATTGTGTATAAAATGTGTATATAAGGCAACACTGGAATGTGTCTTTAGTTCTTCGCAGTAAGACAGAGCAGGAAGATTAAGATACACTAACTCCTGCCTGCGTTTCACTGTTATACAAGACTGACACCTGGTGGTAAATAAAGCCACCGCGCTCTGTGTGTGTGTTTGAGCATCTTTGACAAGAGTTTGGGGAAATGAGGTGGTCATATTGAGAGGATGCAGAGAAGCTTTCACATCCCCCCATTTCAATATAAAGTCATCAAAATGAATGCTACATTTAAAAAACAATAACCCAAAATGACTATTTGGGGAGAGTTATGACCTGGAACCATTTGTTAGCAAACCACAGACAAGTGCTATCCCAACGGTTTTATATACTTGTGCAAAAAGCTGTAAATAAGCCTGCTTTAGACATGTTGGTTCTTCAATCTTACGCTCAGAAAGAAAGCAAATATTTGCTTCCAAAAAATTGCAAACTATTCCTTTAATGCTGCCGCTAGAAAGAGAGTTGCATGAACATTATTGCTGTAGACTGCTGGCTGGCTGCTTCTTGTTAATGGCTTGACTGAGCACAGTTTTGTTCTGGTAATTCATCAGATGCTCTCATTATTCAACACACTTTGGTAAATATAACATAATTACATCGTATAATATTGCAAATTGAGGATGGTCTCGCTTAAATGGGCCGAACCAATAAGAAACCTGCCCTATCAGAGGTAAGAAGCACAATCACTTGTTATCCTGGTATGATCATTGTTGTACTACGGCTCATACCATGTGCAACATGATGATGATGATGATGATGATGATGATGTATGCTGTGTCTGGGATAACCCGTGTTGTTTGTGTGGCGTGCGTTTCTATTCGCTCACCCAGATCCAGCCTCTGGCACAGTGAGCCCAGCCCCTGCAGCACAGCCAGCTGCAGCTTGTAGGCCAGGGTGTGCGTGTAGACGGGTCCGGCCTTGGCGCTGACCGGAGCCTGTCGCACCAGCGAGGAGCTCAGCTTGGGCAGAACCTCTTTGGACACCCTCCTCCGCAGGAAGTCTCCGCATGTTTCACCCAGCGTGCACAGCACCTGGCGGAGAGACGGCGTCATGTGAACTACGTACGCAGAGAGTTGCTATAATGTAATTAAATGTCCCGTTAGTTCATCCTCTGACTGACTACACTGTATTATCCCCTGGATGAACCATTGTATTTAACCAAAAGCTGCCACATTGCTGATGAACCATAGCACAGCCTGACAGCAGCCAGCGATGAGTAAATGACAATTTACAAAGCAGCTATGTCAGATTCTGTCAATTCATCAGGGAAAATATGAGAGAAAGAGACAAAACCGGTCCAACTAAAGACAGGACAAGCAGACTAATCCACAGTGACAGCAGAATCAATCGACACCTGTACTTTGAGAAATGATCAGACACAAGTGTGACCTCCATTCATCGGGGAACAAGGTAGAGGGATGTTTCCATCCTCTGCGATTCTCTGAAATAATTTGAAAAAGCCAGTTCTGGGATGACAATTGAAAGACTTCCCTGTCTTGTTAGTTTAGAATGTTTTACAAACAATGAAATATCCTGCCAAAAGGACTCATTATAGCCAATTCATACTGAAATCAGACAACACTTGTGCCTAAAAGCACAGCGTTGATTGATTCAATACAGGCACATGTCAATAATAATCAATACTGTAGCCAGCCCTGTTCAGTTGCTGCACATGATGTACATAAACATAATGTAATACAACATTAAACAGTTACCTAATAAACTTTGTATGTACGTTTTTAGATGATCGACACATTCAATGAACAATCTTCAGGAAAAGGTGTTTTTACCACTTGTTACTACGACTGAGTAAAGTAAAGACGGCCTTGTGTTACGTACCCTGAAGGCTCGGAGGACTGCTAAAGGGTCATCGGCTGTGAGTCTCTGTAGGAGGGCGGGCCAGCAGCGATGGGCCATAGGCAGCAACTCGTTTTCCCTCTCACTCAGCACACACACGCACAGCTCCAGGACGTCCAACACCTGAGGACAAACACACGCAGCACACCCGTTGTTATGGATGAAGACTGGAACAGCAACACGTACATCTGGACAGGTAGCTTTTGGGTGATGTAACACAACCTCTGTCCGCCATAACGGAGGTCAAAAGCTCCTCAGTAACAATAAATAATGGTTTTTCTAGAGTGCAGCTTGCCTGTTTCAGCTGAACTTCATTTCTGTGATTGATTCACTGATACATCACATGTATTTCACCATTTTACTGTCTTGTTGGCCAGGCTCCATGGATCCACATCAGCAATACATATTTTAGCCTCCTAAAAAAAATAATCAATATCCGTTTAAGTGTACACTATATTTAGAGTATTTTCCGACAAGGAACTGAACTTAAAGTGAATTTTATCAATACTGTTTTGGCAATGGAGTCTTGAAGAGAGCATAAATACTCACTTCAACGGATGTAGATGTTTTGTTAGGGGGCTAGAATACGTATTGCTGCTGCCCCCCCGTCTATAACGAGGTTAAAGTGGTTTCTAGTAAGCCTTAGTACAAACTGAGCCGTGTATTATACACCAAATACTGCTTTGTTTGAAATATCTCAGTCAGGTCTGTGTTAGATCTTCATGGTGGTATCATGTGTGGCAAAACTCTTTCTACAGTATCTATGCACTTAAAATAGCTTCCATTAGTGAACAACCCTCACCAGGATTACTATCATCTAAACCAACGTTCCCCTTCACACCGGAGACACTACCTTGAGTCGGAGCCTGAGACTGGGGTCGGACAGCAGGTGAATGCAGCGCTCCATGACATCTTTAGTGATGCCGAGGTGGGCGGGAAGCTCGGCTTTCACATCAGGACCACCGATGTCTTCGACATCCTCCCAGTCTGTGGGAGGTGGGACTTCTGGAGGGACAGTGATGGTCAGACGGGTGATGTGCGATTGATCGACTCTGCGAACACCCAGTGTTGTTTTTGGGCTTTTATATTTCATACTTTATTGCTATTCCAGCGACTGATAAGTTCCATCTAATACGACCTCTACAACAATATGAGCAATCCTCATACAGACACCGCACTGTATTACCGAGGTCTTCGGCGTCGTCCTCCTCTATTCCAATGCCCTCTGCCAGCTCGTTCTGTTTGCGGAGATCCAGCAGGAACTGGCGGATGTCGAGGACTTCCTTGGGAGGGGGGGTGTGTTTGGGTCTGGCAGACTCACGGGTCCTACCACAACTGGAGGGGAACCACCTCGCTAAAGGAAGAAGGACACGAGCAGGTTGGGTGGGTTAGTGACGCAGTACGCATAATCCTTCCCTGTATTTTGTCTTGCACTTCCTTAGAGATCGCCTGTAAATGAACCTCAAATGTTTTGACTATAACTGAATTGGATGCTTAAGTAAAGCGTGGTGTATGGTGTGGTACAGTATGGTATGGGTTTTGTAGTGTCGCACACGAAATGTTCTAAATTCATCCTTTTATACCCAAGCCACATGTGATAAATGAGACTTTTGAAACCTCACCCAGTGCCTTCATGAGTGCGTGCAGCACGGAGCAGAAGAGTGCGGCCTTGTGGTCGTAGCTGAGATCCAGAGCCGTCAGCACATCCTGAACGATGTCCCCGACCAGAGGCAGCAGGCTGCAGTCGGAGTGAGTCAACATCACCGTCAACACCCGTGGAGCCTGGCCAACGAGACGGGAATATGATGAAATACCTGCTCGACGCTAAACCCATGCAGACCCGTTCACAGTGTTCACCTGGGCCATAAACCAGAGGGGTGGACTCGTGACTTGGACTAGAATCAAACTCGAGTCATCAATGTAACGTCTGTAAGCTTGACTTGACAAAATCTGGACTCAAATTTAACACCAATGACTTGTGACCTCATGTGACTTGTTATGTTCTTAATATATTATCCTCTTACTCTGTGTGACAAATGGCCTTACATCTAGTGAAAGGTGCGGAATTACAAAATTAGGACACCAAACACAAAGTATAGGACTGCTCACACCACTTCCTTTCTTAAACGATCTTTAAAATGTTGTCTCTCTTTCCTTAGCTGTTATTCTCAGTGCTGCCCTGCAGCCTAACAACCCACCGAACCGTGACAGTGTTACCTGTGGGTGCTGGCCGAGCCTCTGCAGGTTAAGAGATACGTCATTGAGCAGGTAGTCGGAGTTCTCGTTGATCAGCTCCTTCAGGGAGTGGTAGCCACAGGCCTTACTGATGTCCCACATGGAGCCCAGCGCCGCCTGGCTGACCAGCAGCGTCTCCTCCCCGGCTTTCTCCAGTACGGGATACAGTGATGTCATCAAAATGGGCCTGAAGTCCCGTCCCAGTGCCCGAGCAAAGCAGGCGATGCCCTCGAGTTGGATGCACAGCTGCCAGATGTTGCTGTTGAGCTGGTGGATTGCGGAGGTCGACGACGAGGAAGAAGGGGTGCCAAACGAGGAGGGAATCACTTGGAGAGAGTTTCCTTTGGTGTTGCTGACGTTATTGTTGGATATGGAGAGGAGTCCTGCTGGGCTGAGTAGCTACAGAAAGACAAAAGACAAATGCCATTATATTACCTCATATAGTTCTCTTGAACTATTCAATAGTGTTTTAGTTTATAGACATGAAAAGGTCAATATATAGATGATGAAGGTCCACTGACTGAAACACAGATTCATGTCAATGCTGTTAAAGGTTCATTTAGAAGATAATGTTAACTTGTGTTGTGTTGGCTGATTGTAAAGTGAGGGATTAAGTCGCAAAGGAAATATTTCATCCATCAATCTTAAAGGTACCCTGTGGATTCTTGTTACCACTCTGAGCGCTGTGGAGCAGTGTTTTTGAGAGACAATTCACAGTCCTGACAAAGACTTGGTAGTAAAGTGCCTAAAGATAACACAGTAACAGGAAGAACACTGCTAGCAAGCAAACATGGATGCAAAAAAAAAACCTTCTCTACCGATGTTTTTTGAGGAAGAAAAAGGATTAAACTAGGGCTGCACCTAACGATTATTTTAATAATCGATTAATCTGTCGATAATTTTTTCGATGAATCGGATAAAAAAACAAAAAAGCATTAATTTCCCAAGTCATCAAAACTCATCAAACCCGACAATCAGGAATGAACAGCCTCACGTGACTGAATGAAATTATGATGAATGATGTAAAAAGTATTTTGTCTCTCAGTTCTCTCTCTCTATATCTATCTATATATATAGATATAGATAGATATATATATATATATCTATAGATATATATATATATCTATAGATATAGATATAGATATATATATATCTATATATATATATATATATATAGATATCTATATATAAAGGGTTTAGTCTCTCCAGCTCGCTCTGATTTTAATTGTTTCATAATAAAGTTATTGAGGGAAATATCAGATCATGAAAACACAAATCTTTCTAATAAATGAAGAAAGTTGTTTGTGGTCCTTTTGTTGTTCAGACTACAATGAACAATATTTAAACCAGATGTTGAATCAGAAAACTAATCAAATATAAACTAGAGTTTATTCTGTGATCTGTCTTCACTGTTTACATGTTGAAAACAATCTCATCAGTCCGATCGGCTGCAGCGTCCAATCACATCACAGATGAACAATGAGGGGGCGTGTCGGCCGTTAAAACACTTCCTGGAAGTCTGTTCTCGTGGGTCCTCGCTCCTCAGAGCTACATTAGAGCTTAGGGACGGCCGTCAATATGGCGGCGCAGAACACCGGCGCAAAACACCGGTTCGAGGAGCGAGGAAATGACAATTAAGAGACTTGAGAAGTACTGGTACCAGTACGTCTCTTAGTTGTCATTCCCTCGATTCCGGTTGAACCGGCTAACCGGAAGTTAAAGGTTCAAGCGAACCGGAAGTTCTGGTTTCAACTTCCGACTTATTGAGTGGCGTAATAGTCGCGCGACACAACGAATCGATAATGAAATTCGTTGCCAACTCTTTTAATAATCGAATTTTATCGATTTTATCGATTCGTTGTTGCAGCCCTAGATTAAACCAATGCATTATGGTGATAAACAGGGAATGTCTACAAAAAAGAAATCTGCAGGTACCTTAATTTGAAAAAAACACATCAGATGGCCAAAACAGCAATATCACCATATTCCAACATTGAATACATTATTAAAATATTCAAAGCCTCTATTGGCTGTTCAAGCCCCCAACTCATAAAAGACCATTTGTTTGACTTTCCTGTACACATTGAGAGTAGCTCACATCAGTCATCAGTAACTTGCCGTTTGCCTGCTGTATCAGTACAGACAGCATAAACACTGTGGCTGTGCTAAACACTGATGTCAGCATTTACAGCGAACCGCCTGCAGTTTCTAGTGTTCATATATCTATTCTATAATGCTTTTTTACTAGTTTGATTTGAGGGAGAACCCCACAGCAGTCTCTACAGTGGCCAAACCTTCCCTCTAACAAGTGTATATTGCAGTGCTTAGTCAGAATCCTTCTCATTGCCTCTGGGGCTCACATTTTAGCTGACAAAGAGAAACTGAAAGTTTATCTTCAAAGAACATAACGCTGCCAGTGTTTTCAGGCCTCTGTCGGCCTTGAAAGTTTAGAGCAGTCACTTGAATCCTGAACCCTCTGTTCGGCCTGTTTGGGCATAACTGCACACGGCCACATTGTGGCTCCACACTCACACCTCCCTCAGCTGTCGTTAGATGCAGGAGCAGGAGGAAGGAGAGATGAAAGGGAAACTTTGTCAGGCTAGCTGTGTACCACTGCTCCTGTTCTTTATGCTAAGCTAAGCTAATCGCCTACAGGCTGTAGTTTCATACTTATGTTAGATCATATTACAAGTGACAAAGCAAACAGGCTACAAGACATCTTCAATGGACGCCATGATATGAAGCAACAAACTGACAACTACGTCACGAGCGCTCGAGCGACACTCGGCGGCCTCACCTGCTGGTCCTGTCGGTCTCTCTCCGTCTCCTCACTGACGGTAATCAAGTGCCAGTTGTGCAGGCTGGTGTACTCCTCCATGACGGACACCACTGCCACTTTAAGGTCCTCCTGGCTGGCAGAGTGTCCCCGAACTCCACTCTCCAGACCGCGACCCTCTGTTGCCACGCCGAGGCCTGCTGCGCCCCTCACGATCTCATTCAGCACCGTGGCGGCCTGCTTTCTGTACGCGGAGGACTGTTGGTACAGGTCCAGGAAGTGATCGGTCAGCAGGTAAATGTTGCCGTAGTGACCTGAAGATAGACAGAGGGGAGGAGAGCCGTCACACAAAATGTTAAATGTAAACCAAGTAAACATTAGAATGTAGGACTTTCACTGTGCTTGTCTAAATTGCACCAAATTCGACAAAGCACCTCATGGGGTCCCCATCAATAAGAGCTACCACCTCTATTGATTAGTCGACTAGTCGCTCGTTTTGGTCTCAGTCGGCTTTCTTTAATCGATTCGTCGTTTTTATGCTGAATGAGAAACTTATAAACGCATCTCTGGAAACACCAGATTTAAAGTCTAAGAACTTCTTTGCTCGAGGAACGCTCCACCAGCAATACACCCGCCACGTGAGATATGTGGAGAACACACAGACAGACTGACTCCTTGCTTTATAGATTACGTATCAGCATCAGCCAGCTGACACTAGTCCACCTGCACTATTCAGAAGTTCTTCATAGTCCAACAAATGTACTGTACATCATTTGCCTTATGTTCACAAGCACTCGTACCTAATGTTCGACAGATCTCCATGAGCGCAGAGAAGATCTTCTCGTCTGTGAAGTAGAGAAAGTGCTTCCTCTGTGTGTGAGCAGTGTATGAATCCGGAGAGCTCGGGCTCGTCTCTATGGTCGCAGCGCGACTCCTTTCCTCCACAATGCGGACATCCATCACATCCAGCTCCAGCACCTGTAAAGGCAAAACAAGAAAGCACAAGTCAGACATAAGAGACATATGAGACTGACAAAGCTTGATTTGTATTCCCACAGCAGGTTTGAAAATTGTTGGAAACATCTGGGATAATGTAAGAACACAACTCAACAGAATATGATTTGTTTTCTCCCCATGCATGTAAACACGTTCTAGTAGAAGCCCCAAATACAAGCAGGAACCTGAGAATGAGCTTATGTCCCCTTAAACAACAATAATGAAGCCATGTTTCCTGATTGCCATTCAAACAGAATATGAAGTATAATCCGACAGATTACCTGCATCAAGGCTTTAGAAATCCTCTCGAGGTGCGCGGCCGAGTTCAGCACCACGGAGACCAGCGGTCCCAGGACCTTTAGATAACCCAGGAACACGTTGAGGACAAACAGCTTCTTCTGGTCGTCGGAGGTCCTCATCAGTCTGGGCAGGGAGGTGGCTAAAGAGTGGAGATTCTCTGAAAGCACATCAGTGAAGGTCTGCGCACTGCTGCTGCTGCTGCTTTTACTGGTAATATCACTGCCGCTGCTGCTACGGCTCTGAGTCCTCTGTGATACCTCGCTGAGAACAACTTCACACCTAGAGGAGAGGACGGGACAGGAGAGAAGTTTCATTTAACATCTCGCCATCAAGTAGTCTGGGATTTAGTATCATCTCCTCACACAAGTGCAAATCAAACCTCTTTCTGACTCTGGGCTCCTCGTCATTGACTGCTCCCACCAGCGCTTCCAGTAGCGGTCCCACACACTCTCCCAGTGACTGGCTACACCTGGCCAGCAGGTGGTCATCCAGCTCCACCATCTCTAGTCGAACCCTCCAGTGCTGGTGAGACGAGGTGCAGGAGATGATCTTCCTCAGGAGCACGGACAGTTTCCCCGCCGTGCTCTTCACCCACGCTGGTGTCCGGTGGACCATCAGCTGTGCGATCCTCCCCAGGTCGGCCGAGGGAGTCTTGCTGGGCTCGCCGGCCTGAATCTGGGCGTCTTCCATGGCAAGCCCCACAGTCCTGGACCAAACCTACATGACAACACAAGTGAGAAGAGATGATTGTACGGTAAGAAGAAATCCTTGCATTACATTTGTACTAGGATATAATCACTGTTTTATAGTTTTTTGTGCTCTTTTATATGTGGATAGTTTGCCATCAACGTGCACCGACTGTAATCCTATCATATTAGAGTTTTAGGTGGCATAAAGCGTTAAATGCAAATCTATACACAGATCAGTATACTCTATACATTTAGCTCGGCATGATGAGCTTTTTTTGCATTTTTCTGTGTCCTGGCAGGAAAACATTTTTGCTCACTTTTATTGTTTTGGACGGTGTGTTTGGCAACCGGTACACACTCTGCTTTATATCTACGCCACTCAGCAGCTGACATTTTTGCGTGAAAATGGACTTAAATAGACAAATAATAGATTACCAAAAACTTGCAGATGACAACTGACTCATCTGTTAATACATTAATCGTTGCAGCTCTAAGAATAATCCTGAGTCGGAGTTTTAATAATATATAATAGGAATTATCCATGAATCCTTGTGTGGACTGCAGTCAAAATACACACAACATAATATAAGAATGGACACAAACCTGACAGACGTCTACAGTGACAGAATGAATAACTTGTAACAAGTTATGCAGTAGGTAAAAGATTTGAGGATTGCTTTGCTGTACTGCATCATCACACCATGATGAACTAACACGGAGCTATGTTACCTTGATGGCCCTGATTGTGACTGCATGGCCTTGTCTCAGATCTCCTGTAATGATCCTGGCTACAGCCACAGTGATGCCAGGTAGGAATGAAGCCATGGTGCCGCCTATCGTGCATCTCTCCTCTGAGGATGGGACCACATGCTCCTGAGTGCAGTCACACTGCAGAGTCAGCGCCTGGAGGCACTTCAACGCTGCTGCCTGTACATCTCGAGATTTCTCCTTCTCTGCTAAGTCAAGCAGCAATGATATGGCAGCTCCCAGCCCGGGCAGCATAACCGGTTCAAAGAGTTTGAAGACTATATCACCGTAAGCAGCATGAAGAAGCGCGTCCAGGCACCTCAACACAGCCAATTTCAGCTCCTCTGACGTGCCTGCGGGTTTCCCGGGATCGGTCGGCGAGGACAGGCAGAGGCAAAGCTCCGAGAGGAGGTCGCGGAGGGTCTCCCAGCTCTGGACACAAGTGTCCTCGAGGACGTGGCTCATTGCCTCAGCCACAGACTGCACCAGTTTTTCATTCTTGGGCCCGGGGCCTTTGAGGACGAAGCGAAGAGGGAAGAGGACGTACTCCTGGAGCTGCTGCAATGTGGCATCGTCGACTTCTTTTAACTGGCCGCTCAGCGTCTCCACGTTGGTCACAGTGGGCGCCCGGGTGAGGAGGACACAGGCCGGCCGCAGGTAGGCAAACGCGATCTTGGGATCACTGATCTGAGCCGTGATCGAAGGCATGACTGCAGGAGCCACTTTAGTGAGGGGGTGCTGAAGAACTGGGAGAATCAAGAATAAGATAAAGAAAACTCAAGACTTTTCAAGTACTGTAGCAGACAATGAAATTAACGTATTCTTATAGATACAATGTTTTACATTTTGACTGTGAGATTAAATCTGTAATGGCCACTTGCTATGTTGGCCAGTAACTTTTTATGAGATATTTAAAGTACGAGGAGTGATTTTCTGATCAAAGGTATCATCATTTTTCAACACTGGCTCTGAAAATATTGTTGACCTACCTGCTCTGGGCAGGAAAACTAAAAACTTGAATGCATTTACAAAAACCGATTGATCAGAGAGCCAATGGTTAAGAAAATAAACTGTATCATGTCTGAATGTTGACACTCTGTGGTCATTGTACTCCCCTCTGGCGTTTCTTACTAATGAGGTTAAAACTTAAGCTGCTTCCTAAATGTCAACAAAGTTAAAGGAGGTTGTCCATAGTAATTTACTCAACAGCATGCCAGCATTATTGATTGTGGTCATGCTGGTGTTTTATGTTGTATTGCCCGTGACTCCTCCCTGACATTTTGGAGCTAATGTTAAGTTTGTTGTACCAACCAGTATTGAGCTAGCTACTGTATGTGCAACGCTGTTTTGAGGGCTTATTATTATTATCAACCAAGTGTCCACTGTGAAATTGTATTTAAGATAAGAAGCAGACACATGTGAACACTCTAGCAGCAGCACATCTAACGTTAAAGTTATAGCATCGTTGTAACGTTAAGTTGGTCTAAGTTATCAGCTAGCTAACTTAGCTGACAGCATCGAGCATGCTGCTGAAGCTGCACTGCGGGTTTTGGCGTCAACAAACAGGTAGCCTACCTTCACATTGGTAGTATTAAGTGGACCCGCTGTGCAGCAATAAGTCTATAGAAGAGGTTTCATTTTAAATGGAAAAAATATAACAACAAACTGATAAAGTTGCTGAACACTAGCTCGAGGTAACGTCATGATTCTGCGTCGCCGGCGCACGTTCGACGTAACCTAGGACTTCCGGGTTTGGAGATTTATCTTCAAAATAAAAGAACATAAAGTTTTACCGTGAAAAAGAAAAACATTCAAGACTGTAATAAACAATGCTTTCATCGTAGACAAGTGTGAATCCTGCAAGATAAATGAAGAATTGTGAAATTTAATTGAATATTCAAGTAGTGGTGTCACACTGAAATCATAAAACAGAAATCCCAATCGTTTATCATAGAGAATAGGGATTTATTTGTTCAAACAAGCTACCATATGTAATATAGTCTTATGAAAAATAATTATCGGGAATACCTTCAGACACTAGAGGAGCCGGTTTGCCTCGGGTCCTCCGGGAAGAGACGTGATGTGCGTGTCGAGTTTGGAGAAGGAACTCTTGTCAGCATATTTCCCACTGATGTACCTGTTCCTCCTGAAGAAGGCCGACAACCGCTCTGCTTCTTTATCCGTGGCCTGGGTCAGAGGGAACGTTTACACACCCACGGTTTAAATAAGGATGTTTCTAAAAAGACTGGTGCACTAAAAAGGCTGTCTTCGTTTGGCCACTTGGGGGCAGCAGAACCGAGCTGTCAACACAACACTGACATATCATCACCTTCTAAATTCAAGCTGCAAACTTGTTACTAGGTTTCTAAACCATTTTTTCTGCTGTGGCCGAAAACGACGCTATGACTATGGAAGCCCATTCCTGCCAGCAAAAAAAAAAAAAAAGATCCCTAAAAAAAAAAAATAAAATAAAAATGTAATTCACAAAAAAAATAAAATAAAAAAATCCACCCACAAAAAAAATAATAATAATTCTAATATATATATATTTTTTTTTATTTTACTTTTTTTCCACCAGCAAAAAAAAATAAAAAATGTTGGTGCATCCATCTGTAACCATAACACTGACCAGATTTTTCCAGTTGCTATAGAAAGTCGAAATTATGAGATACTTTAACACAACAGTCATAGAAGCAGCTATGACATATGAATGGATTGTGAGTACATTGAAGACTTCTTTAAAACGTGGCTTTACAACACATGAAATACAGATGATGTTTCACATGGATTGTACTGAGCAAACGCACCCTTGAATAGAATGTTAAGCAAGAAGCAGCTCTGGAGTATAAAGAATGAAACCAATGTGGCTGAGGTGGCGACCAATAAACAGCAACTGGAAACATCTTTTTTTTTTTTCTTTTTTGCTGACAGAGAAAAAGTAAAAAAAATATATATATATATTTTTTTTTGTGTGAATTAATTTCTTTTTTTTTTTCTTTTTTTTGTGAATTAATTATATCTTTTTTTTTTTTGTGAATTACATTTTTTTTTTTTAAGTTACTATTTTTTTTTTTTAGTGATCTTATTATTATTATTTTTTTTTGTGATCTTTTTTTTTTTTTTTTTTAACATATATGCATTAGTCATTGTGTGGAATTTTTGAGAAAACATTTTTTTATAGCACCTTAAACATTTCAAAAATGTGCCATTTGAAGGTGCAAATTCAGTTCAGAGTTTTTGCTTAGTGAAATATCTTAATTGATGTCAGTCAGGTATTATTAATTTCCAGCAACCCTCAAATCAAAGAATAAAGACACTTCACACACACGTATTTTCCCTTTAACTCACGAGATGCAGGTAGCATGTTTTATACTTAATGTGAATATAAATCATTTAATCTCAAATTACCATTATGCAATATGTATACTTTGTTGACATCTTACTCTGAAAACCGGATGTTTGTCTGAAGAAACCGGATGTTATCTCACGTTAATCTTTCCGCTAACTTTAAAAGTACTTCGCTCGCTCCCAATCTGTGCCGTTTGAATGCGTTTACCGTGAATTTCAGCATATAGGTGCACTAACATTTAAGTGTCTGCTGACTTGACCGCAGTGGTCAGAGGGTAAGAACCATCAAATGTCTGAAAACATTAGTTTTATTTTGAAAGAAAAGATCATTCACAACGCGGATGTACCATTCATTATTTTCTGTTAGCTTGATACTGGACCGGTTACTGTGGTGTTCTACTTGGAAGATTTAGCAATTTCAATTACTTAATTTCTGAACATAACACATATTTTCATGGCTGTCACTTTTTCCGTCGGTGCAGTGGATGTCAGACCGCGAGGCTAATTACGAAGGTAATGCAAGTGTTATTATAATCAGTTGTTAAAGTTAGCTTAAAGACGGCTAACATTTAGCTAAAACTAGCTCTGATATAAAGCTGGGTTATCTATTCAAAGCTGTGTTCGATATTTTGGCAAAGTTGATAGTAGTTACCTAATTACGTTAGATAGGGGAGTTTTATGACGCTTACATAAAAGCTTCCATAACATACCGTCAGTGTAGGAAGTAACGTTAATGTTAATCGTTATTACAGTAACGTTAAAGCACAGCATTTGTTAGCATTGATTCAGTGGTAACGTTATTAGCTAAATCACTGATCACAGTCATCTTCTCTTTTACTGTGTCCTTCCAAATTCAGTCAATTGCCAATTTACCGAGTCTCTGTTATGAATAGATAGTCACTAAAATATGACTTAAATACGATCCAGGAAAGGATCAATTGTATTCTTGTGTGATGAGAAAGGATAATGGCATTTTGCAGGAGTGCAGCAGCTCAATCAGTCTATCTACTCATTCTGCTGAAATGTCTTCACTTGATTCCACTTCAAATGAACCGTCTTCTTTTTCCTCAGGTGTCTTGGAGGCTTGATGCGGTCCATTCCTGTCCTGCCCCGTGCCAAGTGTCAGCATGGAGGAAGAAACCCTTGAGGCGGCCATCAGTGCCTATGGTGCCCAGCTGCAGCAGGTGGAGTCAGTCCTTTCAGCTGGCCTGGATCCTTCCCAGCAGTCGGACTTGCTCAAACTGAAAGACGACCTTTGTCAGCTGATAGAGCTCACAGAGTCCAGCCTGGTGTCTGTCAAAAAGAGTCGGCTTCTGGCCAGCCTCGAGAACGGTGATGGACTGCAGGCGTACACCTCAGAGGCAGCAGCTGACACAAGCGGTGCGAACGGCGGATTGGACGGTGAGATGGCTGCTTTCTACTCTAAACTCGGGGAGTCATCGGGTAGTAGCTCTGATCCTAGAGATGGGGACAATGGGGAGGAAGGTGGGGTAGAGTATGATGAAGAGGCAGAAGAAGAAGATGCACTCAGTGGTACCAAAGTAAAAGCGCCTTACCGGACAACATGGGGGACACTGGAGTATCACAATGCCATGGTGATGGGGGCAGAACCGTCGGATGGAGAGGAGGCACAAGTAAGAGTGCTCTACGTCTACCCCACCCAGAAGTCTATGAAGCCCTGTCCTTACTACCTCGAGGACAAATGCCGCTTCCTGGAGAATTGCAGGTAGAGTACCACTGTTTTGTTTTTTACCGTTGCACATGCTAAACATTGCTGTATGTTAAAACTTGCCCATTTCTGCCTTCTTTGTAGTAGCAGATATTATCCAGCAAGTGTCACCCATTGTCCACATGACGCAGGCGGACCATAGCAACAGAAAACATAAACAGTGCTGTGAAATGTTGTTTTCTTTGCACTTTTTAATTTTAATAATATCATTGTCGCTTCATTGTCGCTCCATGTCTCCCTATTGATCTGCTAATTTGTTGGTGACCCATAACTGTCTAAAGGCTAACTCTAAGGATTTTTCACTCGACAGAAACAGTTTTCTAGTCCAGTATGAGCTCCAATAGGCCATATTGGTTGAATCCCTAAATTACTTGGTGTCTACTCCACTTGTTCTCAGTTATGTTTCCCTTTCCCTATTTTGTTTTTGAAGGTTTTCCCACGGCGAGGTGGTGTATGTGTCGGAGCTCAGAGAGTTCCTTGAGTTTGACCTCAGTAATCTAGAAGAAGGCTCTTCCTGCTTGGCTCGACACGAGGACGGCATCTGGTACCCCGCCAAAATCAAAGGTATTCCGCTGAGAGGGCCAGTTTTTTGACAATGTATTTTCGAGTAAAAATCGAATAGATTTCTGAAAATTGAGATTACTAAAATAAATCTTCAGTAAGCAATCTGAATACCATTGTGACAAAACAACCAAGACAAGGGATTCCTGTTCAGTTGAATGTTTTGCTCACTAAAATGTGTTCTCTCAATTTAGACATCGACAGTGGTTTCTACACCGTGAAGTTTGACTCGGTGCTGCTGAAAGATGTTGCGCTCGAGGCCGACTGCATAATCCCGCCTTTGAGAGAAGACGACCCGCTCTCCTCTGACTCTGACGACACTGGAGATGGACTTGATATGGCTTTTGCAAAAGGTGTCTATGGATTATGTGTTGCCGTACCCCTGTCAATCAAAACACCAGCTAGTCTTATAAATCTTGCAAAAGATGAAATGTGACTTTGGTGTATTTTCATAGAATTGCGGAGGCGAATTATAAGCCTCCTCCGGTTAATGGCCTGGTATTCCATTCTACCTGCCAGTAAAGGTTTTAACATTTGAATTAGTTTGAAAGTTGTTTGACAAAGTAACTGAGTGTTTCTACTTTGACTTCCACTTGCTACCCAACAGTTATGGACACTGCTGAAGAATCCACAGACACGGTGAACAGTGCCAACTTTGGTGGCTGGGAGGCTCATACCAGAGGCATCGGATCCAAGCTCATGCTCAAAATGGGCTATGAATATGGGAAAGGTAAGTGCAAGTGCACAACAATAACCACATTTCAGGTTCTGAAGTCATAACGTTCTGTTGTGAACAAATCAACACAAGCTCAGTCATCCGCTGCAATACATTCAATACAAATGTTATATATATATATATATATATATATATATATATTAAAGCTGCAAGCGATGAAGGAGCCCTCACACCTTCCCACGTGTTGGGGGGAACTGGTGGGACGCCTACTCGACCCGACACAACAAAACAGGAACTCTACTGAGTGCAGTGATGCCGAGTGTACGACAAACGCTTCAGGGGTTATGAAAGGGGCGGTGCAAACAGTCACTAATGAACAAGGAACTCTTCTAGCGATTGCTCCCACAAGATTTGGGGCAGATTGGAGATTATACGCTGAAGATACAATAACCGGGGAACGTTTTGCATGTTCTGCCCGTGTTCACGGTTCCCCAGGGTTTCCTCCTACCCCAAACACATTCATGCTCCATTTACAAAATCTTTTCGCCTCTGCCCTTGACCGAAGCATTTAAGCCTCAGAACTTGAGTTGGTCCCCGGGCTCTGAGCTGTGGCTGCCAGCTGCACCTAAATAGAAAAAGAGAAATCAATATTGCAATACAAGGAGTACCCGCACACCGGAATTACAGCTCCCCTTCGTTGAATGACATTATAATCATCTTATTACGTTCATACATCTTCATCACGAGGCAAATGATCAAAAGAACACTCATGTTGATGGACATTAGAGGCCAACAAGAGTCATTAAAAAGCATATTTAACATGTTAAAAGTTCATAAAAGTAGAACCTAACTGTACCTTTTTTTAAATGTATGTTTAACTCTATTGTGCATTGTGTTTGTTTTGCATACACTTTCCCCCGTTGGGTACACGTGTTCCTCTTCCTCACTCAATCGCTTTTGTTTTCTCAGGCTTGGGGAAGATGCAGGAGGGTCGAGTAGAGCCGGTCATGGCCGTGGTCCTACCCAAACGTAGGTCTCTGGACCAGTGTGCCGAGCTCACCCAGAGACGCACCCAGAGCAAGGTCTCCCAAGACGGCACACCGACGGGCCGCCCAAAGAGACGCAGGAAGCCCCGGGGCGCCGCCGGAGGGCGCCGTACCGTCTTTGACTTTCTCAACCAGAAGCTGGAAGGCAAGAGCACCGGTACCGCCGAGGAGGGCGCTGCTGCTGCTGCGTCGGCGGCCGCGGCGGCGGCGACAGGGGTGGAGGCTTACAGGGGGGGGAAGAGCACCAAGAGGACTCTGAATGTGAAGGTGTTCCAGGCTGCTGAGAGGGTGTCCCAGACCGAGAGGGAGATCCAGAAACTGACTGAGTCACTCAGCAGACAGACGGGCAGGTCAGTACTCACTCCTGTGTTTTGCTCGTTTATTATGCATTTCTATATGTGCAAACTGAACCAAGACGTCATTAATGATGAGAGTACAGACACATTAGCAATCCCATACACACACGCACTTGAGTTGCTATGTTGAGATGGCTTTTGGGAGTTAAACTGTAAATAAGGTGCAGCCAGCTTATTCTGCAAAGTGCCGACGTCCTGATCCGTTTGTTACTTTGTGTGTGCAAAGGGACGCCTCCAGAGTGAAGCAGATGGAGGAGAAGCTGTCGGCGGCCCGCCGGCTGCTGGCCCAGCAGAAAACCCAGGAGCTGTCCATCCAGGGAGAGCACCGGAAGGCCGACACGCACAAGAAGATGACTGAGTTTTAAGATCAGTTCTCTCAAAAGACTCTTGAGGCTAAAGGGAAGCCCTGTCTGCCTGAAATGAACTTTTGTCCGTTGCCTGTTGTCAGTTGTCAGCTCTATCTTTTTTTAGCATCACTTCTCACCGGCATCATGGATTCGACTCCGCTGCGATACCTATTTTATGCAGAATGCAGCATTTCTGCTTCTCATTATACATTTTCGAGGACTGAGCAGTTTTATTTTGTGTGAACGGTTGTTGGCTTCCTAATTGAACCCTTCACAATAATGTTCCAAACTAAATTTTATTTGTGATGAACATTTTGTGTATTTTTCTTCATCCACACTAAAACACTGTGTTTGCAGAAACCTAATGTGCAATTTTCATTCTTTTTTTTTAACCATACGCCTATGTAGTGCTTTCTCTACCACCAAAATATTTAATGTGTTCTTTTGTTTTACTTTTTCGGAGAGAGGTTTCAATGATTCTAGCCAGAGGCTGCTCCAGTGGTAAGTGCAGTATACCGTTGCTCGGATTCCTGGCTGACTTTTAAATTACAACCTCGGGAGATGGGAGACCTTTCCACAGTTCTGAAGTGGAGCCCCTCCGTTCTCCCACGCCCTCTTACCGGCTCATACGCAGCGTCTTTGAAGCCACGACCAATACCCCTCTATTAAATAATGAATTTGGTGAGCACCTTGTCTGCTCGTTGCTCCGACACATTGTCTGTAGGCGGTGGGTGGGTCGAGTAGTGACTGCGTCCGCCTCGCTGCCTTCCACACTCTCAAGTAAAGGTTTAAGTTGTTGTGTTCGGTAGCTCTAGGCGAGGTCCTTCTTATGAGTCATTTATAATCTTAATGTGATGCAGCATGAAACACAAAACTATTGTATTTGACGCATATGTTCAACTTTTAATAAAGGCCTTCCGAAAGAATATCACTAGGGCTCAGAAATGTAAAGTTTAGTGTGACCCTGAGTCCATGAAAGACAGCTTGAGAACTGGTGACCATCGGCAAGTCGTGTTGTCCCCTAAGGAGAAGGAGATAGTAAATAGCTCATGTTAAAGCAATCAGCTGGGAGATACAGTGCACTCTGTAAGCCCTCCTTGAGGTCTCTGGATGGACTCTCGGGCGCAGCAGAGGGCAGCCGCACACACCCTCTGTGTCCTGAGGGAAGCCCCCCCCGCTCGCGCTCCGATGTGATGAGTGGCAGCACTTTTAGATTGCCGGTGACTGGAGGGATCACGCTGAAATTGCTGATCGTTGTTGGAAGAAAAAAAAAAATGGCGAAAATGCAGCGCGCGTGTTGATTTAATGGGATCCCTCGAGAGTCTGTGCGTCACGCTTTACCCCATTTACGGGTCCCTGGCGGTATCACCCCACAGCCAACAGCAGATTTACTCCGTGTGTGTGTGTGTGTGTGTGTGTGTGCGCGTGTCTAAGTGTTGTCTCCATCCTTGGGCGTCTGTATGCACTGCACACTCCTGCACACGTCTGTCTCGTGTGTGTGGATTCAGACCGGCCTATTAGGGGAGTTTTCTCTGCTAATCGGCATTTATCAGGACCTGGATTATGTGATTAAGGAGATGTGATGGAAAAATTGATTGGAAGGTCACCTTGACAGATGTTTTACTCAGGAATTCACTTTGGGCCGCTCAGCTGCGAGGGTTGCCAGGCTACAGGGGGACGACCTGTGAACGAGTAGAGTAGGTTGGGCTTCAGTGTTATTCTACCTGCGTTCTCTGTGCTTCCAATTTAGATCACATTTTCTAACCGCATCACGCAGCGTTCCTGGGATGGAACGGTTGGAGTTTGCTCAGTTGTCATGGAGATGAATCCGTTGACATGCAAGCTCGGTAGCCGCTTTTTTTAGCAGCAGCATGACGAGTGATTGGCAACGTCAGCCGGTCAGTCTGTGCACAGCTTTACACTGGAACACCTCGACCACTACTCCATGAGTTGCCGTGACGTGTTGCAGGAACATGCGTGTTCCCCAGAGAATGAAGCCTGATGACTTCGGTGATCTCGTGACTTTTCCTTCGGTGTAACCGGCAGTTCAACATGTTCCGTTATCGTGTGAAATATCTCAACCATCAACCGTATGGATTGGCACAAAGAAAATATTTGTATCTTGTATGTTCATCAACTCGTGAGAATGCTGACTTTTTGCCTGGTACCTGTTGTATCATATGATATTCATCATCATGTACATATTCAAATCCTTTCTACAGCGTTCTCCTTTTAAAATGAATCCGCTGGAAACATCAAGAAGCCAGCGGGGGACTAGAACTAGTACGCATATGCACATACTGACATACATACAGCGCTTACGTCATCACTAACAGTTTATCAGGAAGCAGCGTTACTATCCGGTTCATCGTGTGCCATGCAGCTATTAATTAAAGTCTCCTTGTCTAAGTTCATTATCTAAGTAAAGACGATCCCTTAACTGAAACCAGCATTGAAGGTCAATTTTTCATCAAGGTAAATGTAACAAAATGACATTTAGTTGTAAATAATAGCGTCTCCTTACTTGCGTGGCATTTGCATTGCAGCGGACACGGAGGACCTTTATGGAGCTTCAGCACGTGACGTGCCCATTTGTAATTTGTATGATATTAATAATACCAGAGTTTTACATAAATCCCTGCTGAAACGGCACGTCTTATCATATAATGGACATTTTGTAGTTTAATAAAGACCATCCTCGTTTATTGTGTTTCCAGGGATAACTGGAAGGACAAATGGAAATGAATATCCGTTCGTATATTATCTTTGCATACAGACAAAAGAATTACTTAAGCTAATTTCTTTTTATAAAGCTGTGCTTTTAAGTCATTTAAAGTTGCAACAGAGCTGCTATGTATTTCAGACCATCATCCAGCCTTTCTTCTGCAAATGATGTGCTGGATTCAATGAATAAATACGCAGCTCTGCAGCTGTACCACCTTGTTTAAAGTGCCGTCTTTCCATATTGTGCTTGATTGCAATTTTCTCCTGTGTGTTTTTACATAATGATGAATGTTGGTCCTCTGCTGAGCCAGTGGAAATATAATAGTTTGTTGAGTTCAAGATGAAGGTCATCACTTTGGGCATTCTGGTGTAACGTTACATGCTTTTAAATCTAATCAAATCGGAGCTTTTACTGAGGTGGAGCAGCAGGATGTATGGGAACAGGATTAAAGTGGACAAGAGTTGATGACTTGCTGTAAACAGGAATTTAATGCTTTTTAGTTTTTGGTGCACATATTAACAAGTTAGAAACATAAATAATCCCAAGGCTGTAGCTGGTCGATTGGTACCATCTCATGCTAGCTTGTCGGTAAAGGGGCTGAAATTTTAGGCCATATTTTGGCGAGGGAAAACTGGCATTGCCATTTTGAGCCTCCCCTTTACAAACATGCCCACTTTATAATAATCTCATGCAGTTGTTAGAATTCAGTATAAATGTGGTATTTTTGACTATTTTATTATTTCTGCATACTGGGGTCCCGAATTAGTCTTGGAATTGCATACATTAGGTATGGCTGGAAAGCTGAGACTCTACTGGAACCAATGAGCTTAATTGTATGTGATGATGTGAGTCCTCGTAGTTTTGACATGTTGTGACCTCTACGATGATCACAGCCTCATGAAACTTTACATCCACAAACCAGAGACCTGTGGCATTTAGAGAGTGTATGACTTCTCTAGGTATATTGACAATGAGGGGGTTTCACAGAAGAAGACAGAAGCACTTGACATTCAATCTGCAAAAAAAATGCAATTCTTACAGAAATCTCCAAATGTCAAACGTTTTTAATACCACATCACAGCATGGGATTTTCTGTGGTGTTCCTCAAGGTCTTGGTATCTAAATGTGGTATTTTGGAGGGATTGTTGATCATTTTGATCAATTCCTGAGTAGTACATCATTTTCTTTTTATTAATTTAGCGCCAAATATGTGTAAGAATTGGTATCGATCCCAAAAACAGCTTGTAAGACATGAAATGAAGACGATCGCCATCATATAATTCCATCATCGTTTTATACAACAAGTTGACACACCCTGCTGAGCCGCAGCTCAAAAATAATCTTTGGGTTCTCAGTTTTCAGATGACATATACCACTTCTATGTGGCATTTACTGTCTTTACTATCTCCGCCCCAAAAAAGACAACTTTGTTACAGTAATTTAAGTAAATTTAATTCGCTACTTTCACCCCTGCACCTAATATACTGGAAACACTATATGCAGCTTCACTGTCATCTGATAATTTGTGTCATACTGCAATACAATTAACCTTTCCCTAAAAGTGTTAACTGTTTGTACAGAACCAATGGTCTAATCATCTGTTCATTTAGCGGTTGCAGATATCGAAAAGATTAATTAAGCAAAGCCGCAAAAGTCATGCACTATCTAAATTAACAAAATGTGATGTTATTAAGGAAAGTTTGGAGCCTTTCCATAATAAAGTCAGCCTCATGTATATAATAATATTAATTTAAAAAAATAATAATATAAACAATAATACTCTTTTTTTGTATGGTAAAGGATGGACCACGTTTTTACTCTCAGTATAGGTGCATGACACCAGCTGTGTTTCTCTTTTGTCATAAATATTCAGAAGTGACTTCACCATCAGCCTTTCATTCCTTCCACTGTCTGAAACCTTCAACTCATCTAGAACAGCTTTTGATTTTTTTTTTTGTTCAGCACTTTGAAAGCAATTCGATGTCCTGCCGTCATGATTGTACTGCATGGTACACAGTGTACAATGCAGTGTGGAGGCTGCTTTTCTTTATTCCAGCTAAAAATAAAAAATGGCTCCAAAGTTATTCATTGATATTCACCTTAAACTTTAAATATCAATACCTAATTATTATGGTCTGGAAAGTCATGCTTGACAAAAAAAACAAAAAGAAGAAAAATGAATAAAATCAGGCCGCTCATTCCGCTCCTATTCTACTCATTTATCAAGCAATAGAACAAATTGTCAGGGGTTGAGGGGGAGGAAGGGCTCTGCATGACCGGAGAGAGATACTTTAAATCCCTCCCTGTCGACGCCAAAGTGCTGCGGCAGCAACAAAAGAAATATTGAATGATGTGTTTATTTAACGATTAGAAAATCAGTGACCACTGGGAAAAAAAAAAACGTGTCACACATGAACAAACACGCACAACTCCCTCCCAGAAACTCAGTCAGGTCGCACTGAAACTTGAATATTTTACATTGACATTGTAGCAGGAATGTGAAAATTGAGATTTAAACCAAACCTTTTACAGTCTTATCAACATGTTGTGTTCTCTGTGGGGTTTTCTGCAGTTATATATATATATAAGAACTCTATTCTTCTCTGTTATACAAGGTGACAGCGTGAGCTATACAACTCAATGTCGATATTGAGTGGTGAAGAAGGACTTCTTCGCTGTTGGCCTTTTGCCCTCATAAAGAATTTATATGCTCAACGGAATCAATGAGAGATATTTCATCTTGTTGCTCCGCGAGTAGCCTTTTGATAACCTGGGGAAAGACCAAGGCGTGGGACTTGTAGTTCCTTTGAAAAATAAAAAAGATGATGTATATTTTTTCTTTTTTTTAAAGAGATAAGACAGTTCGTTTCCTGTAAGTGTTCGTGGACTCCCTGTCCTTTAATGGCGCGATTCTAGATCATTCCAGCCAGCCAAGGAGGAAGAAAGAGTCCCACAGATCCCAGTATACACACCATTACAAACATCCAGAGGAATATCCTGTCAATGACCATGGCCACATACTTCCAGTCCTCTTTCACCTAGAAGAGACACAGCAGAGAGGGACATTTCAGAATTTCACTACACCTTTCTTTTTACCAGCTGTCAGTTTTCAGCCTTCATTGATTTCTCTCGAATGGCTGGTTATTTTCATTATCGCCTAAATGTCAGTCAATTCTTGCTCATCTCTCTTATGAAATATTCAAGGGCAAATTACAGGTCCCATTGTCCCAAAGACGGGGCTTTTCTGGCGAGAGAAAGAAAGTACATTGTAGTCCTGACAATGACTACAATGAATGCAATAACTTTTTTTAATTTCTATTATTTTAGAATAATTGTACACATTTTCGAACTTCTGATCCCGCTCCACAGAGACAGCTTCCATTCTTTTGCAAGTGACTCTGCAATCAACACTGAATCAGTGTTGTGCTGTATACTGGAAAAAGGTTCTTGCTTTCATTATCAAAATGCATTTTCACTGATTTATTTCAAGGTAACTTTTTTAAACCGTCAAAACTAGAGACCGGCAGTTTGACACATGGTGCGACGTAGGTAAAGTCTCATTTGTCTGATGGTCATTTGCTCTGGGAAGCTCTCAATTATGCAATGTAAGTAATTCCGCAAACACAGGTTGTAGTAGGAACACCCACGGTTGGATTACAAGGCACGGCATGCTTATACACTGAGAATTTTGACTTGCACAGATGATTACAGATTGGTTATTGATATTTTCCCTCTATTAAAATAGCAGCTCAAATTTCAGTTGACAGCCCTATTGCATGTGCTGCGTGTGGGATTGTACTTGTATCCAACAAAATTGAATCTGACAAACTCATTGAAGCAATATTGAGTTATAAGAAGCTTTCTTTTTCCAAATATGAGCACTACATGGATATTTAGAAACTATTATGTCATTTACCACGGCTTTACCAATTATTTAAACGAAGGTAATGTTTCAACTTACTGCGTAATCTGCATCCTCTGCCCTGAGATGATCAGCGACGTACTGAACTCCCTCTATGGCCCGTTGCACAGCTGGGGATATAGTTGGAATAACGGTGTCCTGCTGGGTACTCGCGTCTTTAGTTGACTCAGCTGTGATGGTTCCTGCTGGGTGATCTGTACAGGCTTGTTTCTTCACCCACCCTGCGATCGCCATGAGCCCAGGGCCTTTATCGTGCAGACAGCAGTACTGGAAGCTGCGGGAGCGACACTGGTGTCCGGCTCTCTGAGGGTCACACATTTGCTCTGCGCTGAGGGAGCGGCCATTTGGGGCCAGTGTATTTGTTTCTTCTTTGGAAAGGCTGTGGAGTGGACCCATTGGCAAAGCTGGGGGCAAGGATAGTTGCGAAGAAGACGAGGCCATGGAGTTGTGTCCCCATGGGGGTTGCTTCTCAGAGAGGACTGAATACTGACCGGATGTGGTCCGGCAGAAGATGTTGGCCTTCAGTGGGTGATCATCTTCCTTGCGGTCCTCAAGAGGGGAAGAGGGTGGAGAGGGCGAGCAGACGTGGATGCTTGGACTGTCGGATGGAGTCTTTGGGAGTGCATTCTCCATCTGGCACATCTGTCTCAGCCCCGTCTCCAACCCTGTCCAATAGGCCAGCGAGTTGCCCGTTACAGATATGGTGGTCGGACGGTGCATCATCTCGATAAGCTTCTTGCAGTGCTGCTTGGCTGTCCCCGGTGGACGCTTCATGAAGAGGACTCGCGGCACCATGTCCAAGAATACTCTCCGCACCCAGTGAGGCATGCTGTGGGTTTGTGGCGACCGGTGATGTACGTTCAAAACAAAGACGGTAATTACGATGGAGAGAGTGACAAAGACCATGGTGAACAGCAGATATTCACCAATCAGCGGAATCACCAGCGATGTAGACGGTATGATCTCTGTGATCAGCAGGAGGAATACTGTTAGGGACAGTAGCACTGAGATGCACAAGGTGATCTTCTCTCCACATTGCGATGGCAAATAAAACACCAGCACGGTCAAACAGGAGATAAGAAGACAGGGGATGATGAGGTTGATGGTGTAGAACAACGGAAGCCTCCGGATAATGAAGTAGTAGGTGATGTCTGAGTAGATCTCCGTGCAACACTCGTACTTTTTGGTGTTGTACTTGCCCACCGCATTGACGATGACCCATTCGCCACTCTCCCAGTAGTCCATCTGGTCCACGTCGCCGGCCATGCTGATGAGATCGATCTTGGCGCGGTCATAGGTCCACGAGCCAAACTTCATCTTGCAGCTCTGCTGGTCAAATGGGAAGAAGGTGACATCTATGCTGCACGAAGACTTGTAGATGGCCGGTGGCATCCACTTTATCCGACCATCGTGGAACAGATGTGCCTTCGTGAGGTGAGTCACCGCAAAGTCACCATCAGCACTGCACACAAAACAACGGGGTATGACAGGGGAGAAAAGTGTGGGGGGGGCGAAATGTACTTACAGTTTTACCTTCATCAAGGGTTACATTACAATACTTTTGTTCTGGCCAAGTGCTTCAAGCGATAACATTAATTCCACATTTTATTGTTTTCAACCACATCTCAAGCCTTCAGTGGATTGAGTTTGGTCATTGAGTGGTAAGTTGCCATTTTTAACCACTGACTAAAGTGAACTTTTAACTTTTGAACAAATGATGACTCTTTTTATACAGTGTCTTCTCAATTCAAAGTTTGTTTTGCATTCTTTTAATCACCCTCGACATGCTCTGATTAGCAGAGACACATTTGTTAATACATGTATTCTGATTAAACTCACATTTACATGTCTCTATCACATGTGACATTTGTCACAATGAGCTGTTTGTGGTGCCAGAGAAGAGATACAGGAAGACAGTGATCCAATCTCTGAATACGGACAGCTGCCCCATCTTCCTCTGTCTCATCTCCTGCCTCTATAATCTGATCAATCTTTGTTGAAATCCTTCCATAATTTCAGCCCTGCCATTACACACCTAAACTCCCCTCCCATCACTTCCTGCTTCAGCTCATCATCTGACGTAGTCATCTGTCCATCTTGTTGCAATTAGCTTTGGTACATATTGAGGTAAGCTATCAGTCACTTCATGCTGGACCGTCTATGTTGCTTTCACTCTGTTCTGCCTGTATCTGCTCTGAACATCTGCCCGCTATAGTCCTCTGGATTCCTACCATGTTGCCCTTTAGTCTGATCCAGCATTACAATAAAGGTAACTTAAGTCAGATATTCAAGACCGAAGACAAGACAATACCAACGACAGCCTTTTCCAACGCAACAATATAGCAATTATTAGATCATTTATGTTGAAATCTCTATCATTCTGAGCTCTGTCGCTCACGTCGAACATGTAAATCACGAAACAGTTTAGAATAAAACAACCTCCCTGATCTTTTATTTTTTCTTTAAATGCAATTTTATTCATTTTGTTTCGTTTTAGTCAGTGTCTTATGTGAAGGACTTTGAAATACCCTGTGCACAAAATAGGATTTTAAAAAAAAGTTGCCCTGCCTTGCCCTATTAGTTCCTACAAATAAATGACAAAAGCAAAATCATGTTTCTATCACAACGCATTACATTACATTTACATTTTTATTTAGTTGTCATGCCAGTTTCCGATCCAGTTTTTTTTCCAGTTTTAGCTGATTTCCCTGATTTAGAGTGAAATGAATACAGGTCTACTTGGGGCTTTCACACCCGATGCATTTTATCCGAGGCCCCTTGAAACACATCCAATTACGTTCTATCTTATAATTCCCAGGCTAATGTATTGCTTTGTACAATGTACCGAGCTGTGTTTGTAACCACATCCTGACCTTGTTCCCATTTATTTGAGCTAAAGTACTTTACGACATTGGCACAGGACAAGATGTTAGGCACAACAGCTAAATCTCCAAGTGTTCCCTCCAGTCATACCGCCTGTTGGAGTGAAATCATTCCCTTGTGAACATTGGCTGCTATGCGATTAGTTTTGCCTTGAATGTGGCAACATTTGAGATCCCAGGGTCTCTTGAGAACAAGCTAGTGACACAGATCCTCACTTGTTGTAGAGGACTATGTCGGGCCTCCAGATGATCTCTGAGGGAATACGGATGGAGGTGACGTTTTCGTATTCCTCCGGGTTCCAGCGGAGTTTGTAATCGTTCCATTCCTGTAGGAAAACATGAATCAAATGTATATACTGTAGCTTTATATTGGACTGTATAATTAGTGTGTTTTATCTCTATCTATATTATTACATACTTGCTTGACCCAAACGTTTGTGGTCATCATCTGGTTCTTCTCATCCTTATTTCATGTAAACGGGAGAGGGAAAAAGAAATTATGACAATATTCTTTCCAATGATTTATACGTCAGCCTGGACTTCATCATCGCATGGCTTTCATTCATTCATTTTATATTCATCATTTGTTACTTTTTCAAAGCTGCTTTCAAAATAAATCGACATACCCTCTATTGAAAAAGACAGATTAGTTGTGTAATACATCAATAAATAAAAAACACATTAGGTAATGCTACGTGCTTTGCTGCCAGTGCTGGCAAGCTGCTGTCTCCAGCGCTCTCCCAGCAACATCTGAGACACAGCAGTCAGTGAAAAGGCACTGTAGGAGAGAACAACTTCACCAGGAGCTGACTCTCACTACCGGGCATGTGAAGCAAGCCCTGCCACCTAATTGTGTGTCAAAAACCCGGAGAATCCCCCCAAGTGCAGGCTGCACGTATTCGTTATTGAAGCTGCACCAGGGGGAACTTTGCATGGTTCCAAATGGCAGTTAAAGGCCTTGTAAAAAACGGGTTTACCTTAGTCAACAGAAACCCTGCAACATAATTTGTGTCTGTAATGCAAAGATAAGACAAGAGGCAAGAGAGAATAGAGATGTTTTTTTGTTGAGACCAGTTGTGTCTGGATTTGGATAGTTACTGCCAAGCAATAGCATACCTGACAACTGAATCTTTTCTGTTGTGGTTTAATTTCCGCAGATAAGCGATCTGTATATTTAGATTCATCTCTCTTTCCTGGTGTAGCTTTGAGCTGGTTGCTAGTGTGATCATGATGAATATGATACATAAGACATAGAGAGTACAATTGAAACTATACACAACTGCATTGGACCAACATTCATAATAATAAATCAACTTTTCAAGGGCCACACCTACTGGGCGAAGTGATATTTGCATTTAAGTTGCAGTTTAATGTGTTGCAGCTGACCAGCATATTAGCTATTCAGCCTGCAAACTGGCGTTAACGGTGCACTTTTCCACGGTGAACGTTTGGTGGCTTGTTCAACGAGCTACGGTGCAGGACGGGTGGTCATGTTTGTAAGTTAGATAAGAAGGAGAAAGCAGCAAAGTTGTGGTCTTTGGCTCTTGTGTTGTGTGTGTGCCTATGATGCCTATGAGCCCAATCGGCAGAATTAGTTTTTTAGCATTGCACGTTTCTGCAAACCATGTCAACGTTTTTTTGCATTCAGTCAGAACAAGTGAGGTAGTGCAACAGAGAAAGGGACGTAGTATATATCGAGCGACTGTTATTGAAAGTTTCGTAATAATAATAACAAGTAAAACTAGCAAGAAAGTCCACGAAGGGTAAGAGGGAATGGGTCAAGCAAACACACAACAAACACAGGACTTTCACCCAGGAGACCGCTGCTCATGTCCCATGTAAAATCAAAACTAAACATTGACTTCTGGACTACTTTTATGTTGCATTGTTACGCAACATTATGTAAGTAAGTCTGTTAATGGCGGTTGTTGTTTATTTACGCTAGTTACGTTACATTTTATGTTATTATTGTGACAGAATAGGATCTTTTTTTCCAGTCTTAACCAAGTAGTTTAGTTGCCTAAACATCACCATTTGTTCAAGATGTCAACCACGTGGCGTTGCGTTGTGCGTTTCTGCAAGCGTTATACGACACATTATTTATGAAACATATTTTTGGTTCAGAAACGTCGAGATTCAAAGTATTATGGACACCACCATAAAAAAATGTTTTCTTTTTCCTTTTGTTTCTTTATTTTTTCATCAGAAGAGACCACAGGGCAAGTCCTAGACAGAGCAGATATGTATGCTGTAGCAGGAGAAAATCAATTTATTTCAGTTGGACTTCAATATTGATATCCAGGGTTGGCTATTGGTGAACAATGCTGTGAGGTTTTACTCACCACATCAATGAGCTGGGCAATAGACAATCCAAAGTGGACCAGCACTGTGTCTGAAGTGTTTTCCACAGGCCGGGAGAGCTTATTGTAATGTGCGAACAGATCCTGGAGCAGCCTTTCTTCAGCGTGGGCACGAGGTCGAACTTGGAAACAAACTAAGGGGAGAGAAGAAGAGATTAGACACATAAGTAAAGCTCGGATCGATAACATTGACTCTTTTTTTAGCCCTTATGTGCCAATAAAAGTCTTTTTAGACCTTTAAAACAATACGTTTGCTAGAGACTGCATGTAAATGCTGCTCCTTTGTGCTCATTTATGACAGTGGCCTTGATTTGTTTCTCTTTTGCTCTTTTATACTTAAAATAAAAGCCACGATTTCATATGCATAATATTAATACTGAATATATTTTCTACAATACATTCATCTTTAATGGATTTAACTGATCCATGCCGCCATGAAGGATTCACTGTACAGAGTGTAATCTAAAAGGCGGGTGACCTCTATTATACAGGTGGCGTTTGGTTACAAGGGACTGTATCTGAGTGATGGGGGGGGGGGGGGGGTTGACGGGGGTGGAGACGAGAGAAGGTAAAAGCGGAAGCATGAATCCGAGTCTGAGGGCATCCGCTGCGTCTCTGAACAGACATGCTGATGGAGCAGTCTGTCGAGACGTCTCACCCCTCCCTCGCCCCCTCTCACCCTCTCTGCCACGGTGTCTCTCTGCCCCCGCCGCCTCCACCCAACCCCGCGCTGAGGATGACCTAACAAGGTCTCAGAACAATTAAAAGGAACGGAGATCGTCCCGAGACTCGTACAGCACAATGTCCTTTGTGTTTCAAACCTTTTTTCCCCCTATTGAATTAGACATTTTCCTATTATGGACATCTGTGCAGGTAATTCAGTGGCACAGCAATTCATCATAGGCTGGGATTTTGTTTCCCTAGCCTCACTGATATATCATTATTCGTGGCACTTCTGCATATTTCACTGTCTTTCTATCGTGTGGTGCACTGTATGCTTATGGTACTGGGGGGAATTCTATCTACCTATCTGTCTATCTGTCTATCGATCTATCTACCTTGAAGAAAGATGCTGTTCCAATTTGTATTTTTCAAACAAGGACACAGATGTTGTTGTCATGCTGCCAGCCTTCCTCTCGGGTTCTCCCACCCACTCAATCAAAGCTGAAGGGCTGTCCTTCAGTTGCCTGAAAACTGGCATCCTCAGTTTGTAAAAGGCTTGGGATCAATATCTTATTAAATGGATCTAGTTTATTTTTCCCATGGTGTTTTTATTTCCCTTTCTAATGTGGTGGACATGTCCAGATGCTCAACAACCTTGAAATGTCTCTACAATTTTGCAGATGAAAAAAACCCGACACCGGTGCCGTTTGTTTCATCACGTCACCTCGGAGCGATATCTGTTGAATGCAGATGGTATTAAATAAATAGGGACGTTCCGGTAAACTCTAAAGCAGCCTCCCAACTGATGGGTTTCGATGGGGGAGCTCGCAGGGTGCCATGACTTTGACAATGTGTGGGTCAGAGCAGTAATGTGTGCAGGAGAAAGTAGGTAACTGCTGCTTGCTTCTGTACAATGGGCTTTACAGGAAACTGTGAATAGCACCGGCACAGACTGTGATGTTACCAGTTAATCAGAATGGAGAAACCTGAACCTTTTCATTCCAGCTGCCTGGCATATACTTACTCACATTTCTCTCTTCCTATTCTTGTGAGAGTATCCAGTTCCTTCTCCTTTAAATCATGCCATTGCCCTGGCTACTTCTCATTGATGGCATCTGTTCTTTTATGTGTTCATGAAGACAATCAAAATGAATTATGTAAACTATCCAGAAAAGTAAATACAATCTTTTTAAAAAAAAAAAAGCAAATCTCCATTTTAGCTTTGTTTATCCTGATATCTTCAGTTTTACAAAGCACCCGCCAAACGGTTTCTATCTGCTTAGTTATCGAGATGTGCCTGAGCCACTAGACCCAGTTCTGTCCTCATTTGATCAATGAACTCTCGTAGGCCAGTAATGCATGAGCAGCAAATATCACTTTCTATACAAGTGAGTCCTGCTCAGACAAAGCTTTGATGCCAAGTCACTAAGCAACAGAGGCCGTTTCTACCTCCTCGTCCAATAAAAACTATGGCAAGCACCTATGTTTTTGTGTCTTTGAAGGTTGTGCTTTTTTGTCGGTGATTGAGTTCATCGTCTCGTCAGTTTCACCTTCAGAAAACAAATTCCTTGCCTTTCTAATGCACACTGGGGCTGCAGCTTCATTAGTTAATACAAGTTATTGGGGAGGGAAGGGAGGCTGAATCCTATATTTTATTTAAAAAGTAAATAAATAAATTTGCTGCCTTTTTTAAATGTTTTCTTTCGACCCTTCACTTTTTTCAAAAATTGCAATACCCTCCCATGAACAAAACTAAACACAACAAAATACAGCAAAATACAGCCTCTACTTTTGAATTAAGAGCTGATGAATGGTTAAGGCATCAACTTTGATCAAATGAATGACAAATAAACAAATTGTGATGAGTAAAAGTTGACACACTGCTGCTCTCCCGATACATATAGACCAGCCTCCCTTGAGCATATATTCAAAATACACAACCCTCCCTCTTTCCTGATACCCCATCGTCCCCGCCCCCCAATCATCTTCACACAGTCCCTTACAATTATAAAGAAAACTAACTGACAGTAAGGGAAAAGATTTACCTTGTGGAGGAAGAGTGAAGAAAAGTACGCTCAGACATTTGTATACATCCATTGCGAACTCCCTCCGAACTTCTGCTGGATCTCAGTCCCGATGGTCGTCAGGAGGGTTCAGATTAGGCGAAACAGCCAGATGGAGAGGTCATGTCGGTCTGTGTCAGCCTTGGGCCTGACGTTCCTCCATCCGTCCATCTCGTCAGTTGGTCTTCTGTCCAGTCTGAAGGACCCCCGGACCTGTAGTTCAGTCTCCTTGATACAGCACTTGAACGTCCCTCCTCACTCTGCTGGAATCCCTCATCCAAGTGTGCCTTATCCCTCTCTTCTCCACCCTCCCCGTCTCCATTACTCCCTCCCTCGCCTCTCATCTCTCCGCCTCCTCACCTCATCTCCCTCTCTCTCTCTCTCACACACACAGTCACCTCATTTCTCTCTTTGCATTCTCTTTCCCTCCCACTTATTTGCTTTTCTCACAGTTACACTTTTCTGTCTCTTCTTCACTTTTTTTCCCCATGAAAAACAGTGAACTTTTTTTGTGTGTGTGTGTAGGTGTGTGTGTGTGTGTGTGTGTGTAAGGGAAAAAAGAGAATATATATCTGTTGAGATTTTCCTTACCGTATACATAAGCAGAGCTGTGTGTGTGTGTGTGTGTGTGTGTGTGTGTGTGTGTGTGTGTGTGTGTGTGTGTGAGCTGTGTTACAGTGTGCGTGCGTGTGTGGGTGTCTGTCAAAGACCAGTCTAGTAAAAGTGCCGGTGAGTCAAAGGAACTCTGGATCCTCTTCAATCTCCTCTCTGCCCCGTTTCCCAGGAGCATATAATCTCTCAACCCCACCTCTCCTTTTATCTTACCCCCCTCTTTTCTCTTTTAAACACCCTCATGTGCTGTCACACAGAGATTGCATCTCTCTCTCTCTCTCTCTCTCTCTGTGCTTCCCTGCCAGTCTGCATCACAGCTTTTCTACGTCAGCGGAGCTCAGTGCCATGGCGGACCATCCTCTGAGACAGTTGCACTTGATTTAGGTGTCTTTACCGTTACCGCACTTTCTTTTTACTTTTTTTCCCCAGCAATGCCAACATGTCGTGCTTTGATAACATAAAAGCGAGAGTGAACAACAGGAGACACTCAAATAAAACCTTGACTCAAGAGTCATGTTTACTTGAGATGAAGAAGCTTTTAACTGTGTTACATGATAGAGTGCAACAAAAGAGGTCCGGGTGGAGATATATTTTGCCGCTGTAGATGTCTTTGTCAGATATGCTTCTTTTCAATACACTATGAGCCCACAGAGAGAAAGCCCCCGCAGTGTACACATTGATTTTTTTCTAATCAAAGACGCGGCTCTCTTAATCCGGCGATGACTAACGGTGACTTGACAGATGAAGAGATTCCTCTCACCGGTGTGCCACCACAGCGCAGATGCACACACTCTTACCATCAGAGATTTAGTTGGATTGCTGTCAAGAGTCCGGCAGGAATTTGTAAGTGGGACAAGGCAGCAGCAGGGGGGGGCCACCGGAAGAGGACATTTCACAGGCAGTAAAGGTGCAGGGTGTACAAATAGGCCAATTAAAGCCTGGTGGCTGACACATACATCAGTTCATCTCACACCCACATATAAACACATATAAGCTCCTTCTGTGGCCACCTAAGCCGATGAGACGGACCATCTGCACCTTACCAATGGTGTGGTAAATGGACTGCCTTTATACCTAGTGCTGGGCGTATATTCAATATGAGAATCTACCATCTTTCAATGGAATCCTATTGTGATGAAATCATATGGAGATATCATGATACACAATTATGTCGTCTAAATTTATACTAACGAGCGCATGCTAACTCTGAAAATCGGAATTGATAAGAATTCTGCTCATTGGAATACCCCAATTTAGGTACATCAAACTATTCTCTTAATCTGATTACTCTATATTTGTGTGCAAGTATATACTGTATATACACACATTCTTAATTAAATGATGTATTCATCAGGTATTTAATTTACTCAGGAGTATACAAAATAGAGCATTACCATTTGGTATTTTCATAAAGAATATTTATTTATTAAGTTAGTAGAAAAGGTGATATATATCGATATAGAGATATGAAATGACCTATATTGTGATAGAAGATTTTGAGCATATTGCTCAGCGCTATATAAACATCCCTTTTCTAGTCTAGTCATCAACACATTCAACACATTCATACACTGGTAGTAGAGGCTTCCACACAAGATCCTCATCAGGAGCGATAAACATTCACAGGGACTCTCACACACCGGTGGCCAAAGCCACCGGGAGCAAATTGGGGTTCAGTATCTTCCCTCCGAATAGCTGTATCTCCAGAGCCACAGCCGCCCCCTTAAGGGAGTATAAGGAGTGGCAATATTCACCTCTTGCAGCAGCCTCCTTAATAATTCAACTTGTCCAGATATGGAGGAGGATTTTGACCTTTGCTTCAGATGGTCACAACCCAAATACACTCGCTGACCCTCTGCAACCATGTTGGTAAGCAGCTGAGTTGGGTGGCTGCTACGTACAAATTCATGAGCTTGCAGGGTTGAACAATCTGGACCAAAACAAAATGTGAGCTGAGCAGTGTTTTGGCATTTGATAGCCCTTCAAATGCAACTGTTTGTGCGGACCACAAACCAATGGTGACGTCCCGATGACTACGCCAACTTGTAGATATAAACCACTCATTCTAAGGTAATTGTTATACACTGAAGAAAACATACTTATTATTATTATTCCATTTCAGCCAATAGATTTTCCTAAATGCTACACACTGTTACTTTAAATGTAGTTGACTACTGCAAATCTAAAAACACTCTCATATAGCAACCTTGCATTGCAGTACTTTATGTAGCTGTAGACTTTAGTTTTGGCTCTCAAAGGCTCTTCAGAGCTGAGTCACATTTGACTTGCCAAATCACTTATACAAAATCTCAGAACTCTTCTTAAACTCAAACACTAACGACTCAAAACTCCACTTGGGCTTGAAATGAGTTGACAGCCTGCCAAACCTAGATTAATAATCGTGATAATGCACTGCTTGTCATTCTCAGACAAGCCTGTTCAACTGATGGGGAGAAAGGGCAGGAGAGAGACAGAGAGAGGGGATAGATGAGAGACACAATGTACCCACACAAGAAATACTATGCTCTGAAATAAAGTGCAGATGCTGCGTGTTATTTTATATCCGAAAACTGATGAAGGACTAAGGTTGACTGGTACAATTCAAGCATGGTCTTCCTTTCTGTTTGGACTCTGTGCCAGGCTGTCTGGAGTGAGCAGAGGGGAAATGAATCACTCAGCTAATTGCATCATTCAAACTATTTGGTGAAGAGCACATAATGATAATAATTGAAGACTCAACAATCAGGTTTTGGCCCTTGAACATGGCTTTGGACTTCAATGCTTCAATGACTTGAGACTTGACAGTGACATTGTCTCTCCTGAGCTTTATTGATGCAGCTTCAGGTGATGTTTCTTCAAGTTAAGCGCGGTCGAGATGAATCACAGTCTTGAAGTGGCAACTTGCCCAAGTCAGATTGAAGCGAGCATAGCAGTAGCCTACACTTCCTGCCTTCGCTGAAACATTATATATTGTAATTTTATTATTGTTTGCTGATGAACCTAAAAAGAGCCATACTTTTATATCAGGACAAATCAAAACAAAACAATGATAACCATAAGGGCGCAGACCTCCGCCAAGGCTATTTCCATAGGTGAAAAATAATACACATATACACAATTTAACATGATTTTCTTTGGCCCATGTTACACCCTTCCACCAAGTTTCATAAGAATCTGGGCGGCAGTTTTTCTGTAATCCTGCTGACAAACAGCTTGGCAGAGCTAAGTTTATATCTAAAGTCTTACGCTTGCCCTGAATAAATGATATTACTATAATACATATTTCTACCACATAGCAGTGGCTCCCTGCACAGGGGATTACCTGCAAAAATGACAACTGATATACTTTTCACTAGGTGTGATCAAATAAAAGGTTTCACTGCTGCTCCACTGCTAATCTCCACCAGACTCAGTGTGATAGACACAAGTTTGCATAGAGTGAATAAATGATCTTGGTTCAGAATTCAAGAGGAACTATCATGTAAGCAGTTGTGTAATGCGTCCTTGTAGCAGAACAGTGAGGGCTGGGGTATAGTCGATCAGAACGTTTAAATATGGGGATAACAGCTCACATTTTTGTCTCTCCTGGAAGACATTCATAGTGTCGCACTTGGTTGTTCACAAGACAAGTGACAGAAACGGTTGTGTCAAGAATGAAAAAAAGAGAGCTGGAGAGAGAAGTTGAAACTCTGGCTCCTTTCTCACCTTCACACAGCTGGCCAAGTGGGTGTAAATCATTTGGGAAATGAAACACGTCCCCCCCCAATCCAAGATCAGAAGGCGTGGTTTCTGAACTATTGGACCATCCGACATGACCTTCTGATGGAGTATGCTGCCCCCTTAAAAGGGGAACTATACCTATTTTAAAAATTCATATATTATCCCTTTGGTCTGAGACAGTCCAAAATAATTCGTTAACATGAGCAACCAAACCAAAAAACTACAGGTTTTGTGTACAATTTTAAGCATAGTGATCCAATATTTCGTAACACAATGCTGCTTGTATTTGACTTTAATCTTATGATTTTAATGTACAAAGACTTGAACCAGGATTTAGTGCAGTTTTGTGCCCATGTCTACAGTAGCTCCAACTGCAAGCCCCAAATTATTGTCCTTGAGAAAAAGATTCAGTACACTCCACTACTCAGTGGTCATTACCAATAACAAGATCGATGTTCTCCGTCGACATAGCCCATAGCAAGGATACATGACAACAAGGATAGTGGGAGGGTGCGCTATAGATTCAATGTTAATCAGACAGTTGCAGGTAGCCACGAGGGGATTGAATCATGTATGAGAATAGTAGCACTATTGATGGGCTCCCAAAATCCAGTGAAGCATCTGTAGTATTGACAGATCACAGATCAGTGTTCCCTTTTGAAGCCTCTGCTAGGAGAGCTGCCTCCCTGGAACAGCCCCAGGATCTGAGATCACCGGGTCAGGTAGCGCTCACCGGTGCAGGATTTGCCCGGGTGATTCACACAGCTCTCTTTGTTACACTCACACTAACATGCATCCACACAACTACAAACCCACACAGATGCAGGGATTCATCCCATGCATGCATCAGCAGCCTATACTTGGGTTGCCAAGATCACCTGTCAATCATGGCTTCCGCTTCTTTAGAAGGAGAGGCAACACTTTTCTTGGATTCGTCTCTGTAAAATGAAGGTGTTTCACATTTGCTTCTCTGTGAATGCCTTGTGGGGATATGAAAGTAGATCTTTCAGGCTTGAATAATAAAAAGTGTTTGCTGTCAAGGCTAATTTTGATCAACTTTGCTCGTGGGATGGAGACAAATTGGATGAAACAAGCCCCCTTAAGCAGCGGATGGATGTCGAAGCCATCCTGAATGCTGTGGGCAATGGCAAAATCTCGACATTTTCGGATTGCCAACCTTGAACCCACCTGCAACACCCCAGGGGGTAAGCCGAGATGGCCGGTGAACGGGCACCAGCAAAGATGGGGCACCTGCGGCATCTGTGAGCCACATACACAACAAAATATCACCATCACCGTTGATTTCATCCAAAAGGGTGACATTAATGCAACTTCCTTATTCCATGAAAGACGTCAAGGACAACTCAATGGCGTCTTTTTACACCGGCTGATGCCATATGTTGGTATCAGTGCTGTTTGAGATCAATATCATTTTGATTGCAGTGAAAATCAATCGGCACAAACACCATTAAACCAAATGACACTATGTCCAGGGACAACAGTAGTCCCTGGCTTTATGTGTCCATTGACAGTCGGTCCTTAATAGATTGATCATCGACATGATATTACAGACCCATTAGAGCTACTTCATCACGGTGTTCATGGCGGTCACGAGTTAGTAAAAGTAATGATACACTTATAGTAGAATATTGTAATGTCAATGTTGAGAACCATACATTCGAGTGTATTACTGGGGGAAGAAGACATTTGATGTTTTCACAGAGAAAATAAATACATTTCTTTATCACATGAAAAAAACAGTAGTTCCTCGTCAGTTGCCAAAAGGTGATGGCCAAATAGAAAAAAAAACAGAACGTTGCCTTCACCTTTTCCACAAAACATCACAACTGCACCTTTTGAAAAAGCACGTAAAAGCATTGGGGTTAGCCAAGGCTAAAGGCAGATCTTGACATTTCAGGATCTCATTAGTTTTGGCCTTGTTTTTCTCGCGAACATGATCGACGCCAATAATTCAAAATATATATATTATTTATATACAGTGGGAAATACTCATCATGTATGATGGCAGCTCCCCTGGAATATTTAAATCAACATGTTCATTCTACATAATGTGACATTGTTTCAGCAGCAGGGTACACAAAGTACAACATGTTACTTCCATTTCCTGAATGTATATGACTCAGCTCTCCCCTGGCTTGTCTCATATCAGGAATGCTGGAATACCATTTGTTTTTCTACAGAAACAGATTCTTACAAACTCTTAGAAAATATGCAGTATTTCCAAAGCTTTAAATGGCCTTGGCCTGCCATTAAACACAGAATCATTTATTGTCGAAGAACATATTCAAACATGCCGAACAGAAGGAAGATTTCCTTGTTGTTCTCCATACTGGAGATAAAGCCTCCAACACTCCTCAAGTTAATACTCTGCATGGTCCCCAACTAGTCTTTCCTTTCCCTGTCCGTCTGTCCCTGCTAAAGGCAGTTTTAAGAGGTAATCTGTATGGCATTCAAATTGCTTGATAAATGAAATGGATCTAACCGTGTTATTTGTCTTTAGTTTTCCCTGAAACTGCTTCACTGCAGATCTTCAAATCAGATCTTCATTGTTACATCTTCAGAATCAAACCGTCTCAAATACAGCGGCACTGGCTGAGAGAGAAGCCTTTTGTTGCTTTAAATCAATTTAAAAATCTATTTGTTTTAGATGTTACTAAAACACCCAGGATCTATGAACAACATTTCCCCACAGTGACTCCTTTCAATGGTGAATACCTCGATACATCTACTGTACAGTATCCCTGCTAACAACTACATTGTTATTCAAAACATGACCACAATAAAAGCAGAGCTAATCAGTGGAGCACATCTCTACTGAAGGCTGATGCCATAGGCTTTAATAAATGGGGGGGGGGATCATATCAACCATAATTATTGACAAGGTTGTTGTGCTGCCTCATAGCATTGTAATTGGAACTAGGGCTTTCGGTGGTTTTGTTGAGATTATGAAATATCCACATTGGACTTGATTAACACAAAGGCCACCTGAGGTTTAAGCTAATACAGTAAAATGTTCTTAGTACACAGCGGGCGCAGCAAAATTCAATTACAGTTTAATTACTATACACAAAAGATACAAGCCCTAATCCTCTGTTGCCACTGCTGACTCAGTATTCTCCATGCAAGGGCATGTATGTGCTATTAAGTCTGATGGACTGCACACAGATGGTAAAAGAGAAAGTTACACAATTTGGAGACTAATTCAGTAACATTGTTTTAAGGCAAACTTTTGTCACTAAACCTAACCAAGAAGCTGTGTGTTTTTTTGTTTTGTTTTAATTTACGCCGATAATTACATGTTTAAAACTGCGAGTGTCATACGGGAGGAAACTACATTTCCCTTGAAGCACAATTGAGAATGCAGTTTAGTTGTACGGGGAACTTCATTTTGTAGGAGACAGGGTTGCTCTCTGATTTATAAGCATGGCCCTGGAGGGGGGATAATCTGTCAATAATGCAATATTGCTTTATATGACACACGTTTGCATCATAATGAGCGCTTGGGGCACGGCATAATTACAAATGGGAAATAAGAGGCAACTATAAGCGTGCCACCATTGTTGTTATCCCAAAGGTGGGCTGCACACTACAGTGTTGATTTGCCTTTAACTCTTAACCCAGTGTCTTCATCCTTAACTCACTAACCTCTGTGTCTGTTTGCAGTGTGCTGCCTCAACATAAAAATAAAAGAATATTGCCACGTGGATTTTAATAGCCACAGAAACTGATTGTTCAGAGATTTCAGAATAAAAGCCCATTTGAAAAGCAATTGTTTGAAAAGCTTGATAAAGATCTTGTCTTACAGTACACTTGATGTTATCTAGTTTCTGCAAGGCTTTGAATCATAGCGGGTGCTGCGCCTCGTTCTGTTTATTAAGCTTGCACACATGTTTCTCCCACGTGTCTTTATTGCCTTATAATGCAATATAAACTAGCATTAGCCAGCCACATGGCCATGAATTAACTTCCAATGACGGTCACACAGTAAATAGTAATGATGGATATCCATGCATCGTCTCAATGGCGTGGTGGCAGAATGCGATATATCTGGAGGATGTGTTAGAGGATAGTGTTGTGTGTGGGGGAGTACGGTGTGAAGTCCCTGGTGTGTCAGCAGCATATCAGTAAAAACAGCTGAGGAGGCTCCTCTGGGAGACGGTGCAGGGGCACAAAAATGGTAGGAAATTCAATTATTTATTTTTTTATTTTTTATTTAACTGTATTTGGCACATTGGTTTATGTATTCACATGCCTTGTAATAATTAAGAAGAGGAAAAAATCCTATTAGAATTTACATGGTAAACTTTTATTTACAACTAACATTTGCCTTCAAGATTTGAATTCAACAAATTTCAGGCAGACTGCACAATAACCCCTTATTCTGTACTGTGATTTCCTCACGAGAATGTGTTCATTACGCTGATGAATACACTAATTGAACAAAGATATCTCGTACAAATGATGTCGACTGCCAACATTGACTACTAGTATGAGACGGGTAGGAAACAGAATGCTCCCGTATAGAAACAACCCGGTGAGATGTTGCATGCATTATCACACACGATATATTGATATAGCATGGTTGCATGCTATACATTTATTGTTTTTTTTAATGTCTATGAAAAGAGTTGAGCCGGTTGATTTCAAAAGACTGTGAATATGTTGTTCTATGTTTAATTATAATAACAAGCAAGGCAACATATTCAGCTTTTTACCTCTTCACGGTTCAAGAGAGTCGGATCTCAACAACAATAGGCCTAATGCCCTCTGGGAATATTATAGGACAATGTCATAGATTATCAAGCAGCATAGTGAATCAGAAGCTACTGCAGATAAAGAGATCACACTGTGGTGATTGCAGTCTAAAATGATGATTGTGAGGCATATATACCGAGATATCCTTACTTTAAGCTTCGCTATATGAAAATCACACTGCCTTCTGCATTTGCACTGAACTTCTCTCCCGAGCGGAAATTGGTACCGCAGGACTGTTGCGTGTGAATGCAATTCATAGGAGACGGGGTGGAATTAACGAGACGTCTCCAAAATGTCAAGTGAATTAGAGGGAAATCTCCAATGCATATTAAGAGTCATTTATCTCGGCCGAAGTGAGCGGCCCGCGTGGCGACGCCGCGATCCCGAGCATCCCAGGCATGTTGCAATATGGCTCCATCATCCATCACGAGTCAACTTGACGGAACGCAACGTGCCTGCCTGACTTCCATGACCATTAGTCTCTGATCCCTCATTGCCCATCCCGCTGTGTTTCCAAGCGAGCCAATGCGAGATTTTTGTTCCAAATGGTGATCCATCAATGACATCATTAGTAGAGGTAACATTTCACCATGCTGCCACCTTTTGCTGCGCGGACCTCTCTATGGCAAATGGACATGCATTTATATGTGGTCGTCTTTTGTAGTCTCCCCACCGCTCACAGGCTTTCACACCACATGTCAACATTCACTCAGGTGCCAACCTGCTCATCGGGATCTTCCGACCTCCTGAGCCACAGCCGCACCAATTCAAACAGTTGTGCTAACCCCTTGTGTGCTGGGATATTATCAGACTCATAGTTATTGTTTATTAACTAGCTATATGCTTAGCATTAGCAAACATTAGAACACACGTCCGTGGTGTCCGCAGCCATCTGTGCAAGCCTCCGTCTGGGAATACAACCCAGACTTTACTTGAAAAGAATGGAGCCATCATTAATATAATTGGTAACAGCGGTGCTATTCCTGCGACAAGTCAAAATGTCTGCTGTGAAAAAGTTCTGCGTGTGGGTGTCGTTGGTCTTTTCAGTGAACCAAATAAATGAGCAAATCAACAACCAGACATACACTTTGTACTTTGTTGTGAACAGTTTTAAAAATAACTTTTAAAAATAATGTGTGACCGAGTGTATTGATCATATGTTATTGGGGGTAGGGGTTCGAGTGTCGCAGTACACTAGTATTGACGATAACCGTGACATTTCAAAAAGGACATTTTGATATTACGTTTTAATACACATTATAATATGTAAATAAACCAGCGCCTCTTAAAACATTTTAGTGATGGTTACAGACTCTCCCTCCACCTCCCTATACTCTTATTTTGCAATTGATTTACCACAAAAGAGACAAAACGCACAATAAGCAAAGTTAAAGATGAATTTCACTGATAGCATTACTATCATTTGTTTTCAGACTTTTTACTTGTGTGGTAAAAATCGAGTATTATGACAGCCTGGGGCCCCTTAGTGCAATGGTAATATGACATTGTCGCCCCATCACACCCTCCCCTCCCGCCCCGCTGAAACATAAGAATATTCAGCAGTGCTCCTATTACCAGACATGTAGCTCAAGTAGGTCTCCACCAGCTGGAGCAACAATAAGCATAATGGAGCCTATCTCATTTTCTCGTTCCCTGTAATAATGGAGGGTAAGGCTGTTTGACTCCAGGCAGCAAGGCTCCTCAGAGATTGACAAGGAAGTCATTTTGCGCTGCTGCGCTTTTTTTGGGGTGTCAACAGCCGGAGGGCTTGTTGTCAGCAGTTTCCATATCCACTTTATTCAATGGTGGAAGACGGCGTTGGAAGTTCAGGCAAAGCGCGGACACAGCCTCGTCATCATTTGAGGCCTCTTTGTGCTCTTGAGAAGCTGCTGAACAGGTATTAGCATTAGGATGTGTTTCCTCCTGCATTGTGCATATACGAGCTGTTACTCATCCATCCGGATCAATAGACTGAGTGGTTTTTGTCTGAATTAAATACTTCCAACAGAGAGACCTTGAACACTGACTGTACTGGTAAGCCATTTAGAAATGCTTCAACATCTCTTGACTCTCTAACTCTCCCATACAGACAACTTCCACAACAACAACTAAAGCTAGATACTCAAAGTCTATATAAACAATGTGTTTAAAAGTAACAGGAGGGTGACCCACTGTTGTCCTTTTCTGTCTCTAACTTTTGGCTCCCACTTTTGTCCCAATGTTTTCCCCAGCTCCTTGCTCGCTCGCTCTCTCTCTCTCTCTCTCTCTCTCTCTCTCTCTCTCTCTGTGTCTCCGTCTCTCTCTCTCTCTCTCTGTGTCTCTCTCTCTCTGTGTCTCCGTCTCTCTCTCTCTCTCTCTCTGTGTCTCTCTCTCTCTCTCTCCGTCTCTCTCTCTCTCTCTCTGTGTCTCTCTCTCTCTCTCTCTCCGTCTCTCTCTCTCTCTCTCTCTCTCTCTCTCTCTCTCTCTCTCTCTCTCTCTCTCTCTCTCTCTCTCTCTCTCTCTCTCTCTCTCTCTCTCTCTCTCTCTCTCTCTCTCTCTCTCTCTCTCTCTCTCTCTCTCTCTCTCTCTCTCTCTCTCTCTCTCTCTCTCTCTCTCTCTCTCTCTCTTTTCCTTCCACCACATGTCCCTCTTTGGGACACCATCCATCTCAATCTGTCTCCCCAAATCCACCTGCTGTCTTCTCTTCAGTATAAGAAGGGTCAAGGGAGTTTGTGTGCATACGTGTGTGTGTGTGTGTGTGTGTGTGTGTGTGTGTGTGTGTGTGTGTGTGTGTGTGTGTGTGTGTGTGTCCTGTATTGATGTTCCCGACAGCTGACAACATCCACTGCGATTATTGTGTTGGAAAGAAAACTAAGGTAAAACCTTTTACATCAAAAACAAACAACCACAAAAAAATAAAATCACATTCAAAACATGCTTCAAAATGTTTTAGCATACTTCAGTCAGTGAGTTGATATCTTGATGTATGACAATATAGTGTAAAACATATGGTTGAGATTTTGGAAGACTCTGTACCAATCATGTTCTCTTGGGTACATGATGACACATACCTGCATTTGGGAGAAAGGCTGAGTCAACTCATCATCTTCATTGCACCTACTGCACATTAATGAAGCCTTTCTGTCCTTCACAGGCAGCAACCTCTGAAAAGTGAAGCCAATGCAGAAGTGCCTTAAACTTGCATTCTTTCTAATCAGGATCTAAGGGAGAGTAGGGGGCGGCGACTCTGGTTGAAAAATCAAAGAGGTCAGATTATGTGGAAGTCTATGAACCTATACTTCTCGCTTGATTTATTAACTCAATAAACATTTTAAATGAGACTATAGGCCCATTTGCTAGTTTCAAGTATTCCTCAATACAGCATGATGTTCATTTGGTAAATGATGGTCCCATTTAGAGCCAAATAGACCATAAAGCAGGGTGTGCTTTAGGGCGGGGGTATTCAATTAAAGTTCAACGAGGTCCATTTAGAGAGAATTTCCTCATGCAAAGGTCTGGAACATCACAATAATGTCTAACTGGCGCTATGATTTAGTCCTATATATTTTGAATTAGCCAACAGTTGTATTAACGTCTGTATGTAACAACTGACTGTCAAATACAATAAAGAAAGTTCAATTGAATAATCAACAATATTTATTGTCAGATTTATTGTCTGGATGAATTATAAATAATACATACTCTAATAATAAATAAATGTTCTTCTCTCACTCACACAAGTAAAATAAGGATTAAAGAATAAAATACATAACAGAAAGGTTTTGAAAAATGTGCATCTTAAAAAAAAAGTACTTAATTTTAGAAAAATTAATTTCACTGTTAATTTCAGCTTTAGGGCGTGGCTACCTTGTGATGGTAAAAAAGTAAATATTAGTTGAAGAAGAAGGGGCTTTATCTCTCTTTTTTTTAAATCACAACATTCACAGAAGGAGAAATCTGAAATGATATGTGTAAAACTAAAAACGGCCTCAAGAGACTAGAATGCTTTGCAGTCACAAGACATGTTGTGGGTATGTGAAGCCGCTATTGCTGTTTGCTATTGATTCATCGATCCACACATATGACAAATTGCTGGACACAAGCTGATACCCATTCTTAGGGAGATGTCAAGGCCCTCTGGGAAATGTAGGCAGTCTCTTATGAAAGAGTTTCTCTATACGAGTCAGAAAACCTACTCCATTACCCACAACGTTAGCTTCGCTAGCATCACTTAGAGAGATAGAGGGACCCATGCACACACCACCACTAGCTTTAGCAACATCGTGATCCATGTCTGCACCGTCAGCCGCCGTCTGACTTCAGTTGCTCCTCAAGTAGTGTTGTTATGGTACGGCATGGAGAACGTTTTTGCACTCAGCGGCCCACGTTACCGCAGTCTTAGCGGAGGGGTAGTCAGCTGGTTGCAATCTGCAACCACGCTAGATGTCACCAAATCCGACACATTGTCCCTTTAACAATGGTCTCTGGCCAGACTCGCACCAGGACGAGCTTACAGTTACAGGTAAGGCTTCAGCACTACAATGTATTGTCCGACCTCGTCTTAAGGCAGAAGTATTTATATCCAATGTCACAGTGAGGAACAACTGCTGCACTAAACTACATGCATGGTGACTTAGCCGTCCACAGTCTGGTTCCTTGGGTATTCCTTTCCACGGCCCCCGAATATGAAATGCTGGAGACACACTCACTAGCTGTGCAAGGATGTTTTTTTTGTCTTTGTAACATGGTGATCTTTTATTTATAAGAATAAATCCCTTTGGAAAAACACTGCTCCAGTCCATTGAAACACTTGAAGATGAATAAACATTTCTTTTTTAAAAAGGCAACGTGTCCAGCTTCTGAATATGACCTCAGTACTGTAAATCCCCGGTGTAGTACCAAGCCCCGGTGAGTTAAGAGGATGCTGCTGGTTGGTGGACATGTTAGTCTTGCTGCACTCACCTAGATTGTACACATCAGATAAGTGGAATGAAAAAAGAAAGAAAGCCAATGCTTCGTTTCCATTATTTCTCTCATATTTTATTCACATTTGTGGGAATGTTTTTAATGATTTTATTCTATTTGTTTTAGTCATTTGTCACTATTGACAAAAACAACTGAACCTTATTGTAAAGGAACTATGTTTTACACAATTCATGCAGTTCAATTGGCCAGAGATCCAGAAAAGGTAGGCAATTATGTGAATGTTTTCAGGTTCCTCTCTCATCCTTCCTCCTCTTCTTTATACTCCTTTTTACCATTCTTACTCATTCCCTTTGTGGATGTCTTTCCGACAGTCAGTTCTCATTGCAGCATGGACCAGAAACCAACTCATTATAATGTTATACGGTGTTTTACAAATGCAGGTATCATCAGAATGTTACAGGAATAGATGCAGCACATCGCAGTTACAACTGGCTGCAGTATCGAACCACACATTAAATACCATCTCGACACATCATTTTGAAATCAACATCTAACTCTAGATAAATTACTTTTGGCACCACAGCCTGAATGATTCTTTTGCTTTGGTGATGTTTTCCTGCAGATCTTTGAATTGGCAGATTAACAGATGAAAATAGAAAAGAAAACAGTTTTTCTTGTAGTTGGCATCATTTTCTCTTTGTAATATATTTCTTTTTAATAAAATAATGAAAAAAGAAACATGATTTGTTTCCATAATAAATATTAGGTTTAATATCGTTTAATATAATTTCCCGCATTAAAACAACCTTACCTGATGCCTACAGATGGTTTCAAGAGAGCCCCATTGTGATAGCTTTAATTAAATGAAAAATACTTAAGTGCAGCCGGAGTGGCTGATGCTGTTCCCCTGATGTTCAGGTCACCATCTAATGTCCAGTGGGGGTGGGCGCTTGTCAATTGTGAAGGATTTCAGTATTAAAAACATTATTAGTATGATTAATAGCACCCCTAGAGGTGAATACAAGTGTCACAATAATAAGAATGTCAAAAATATGTTTAAGAGTCACAAATATATTTACTTATGGAATGTATTATATGTTTACTTATAGAGGATATTATATGTTACAGTATATTAACACATTGAATGTATTAAACCATAAAATCATAGGTATTAAACGCTGTAAAGAATAAGTCTGAGGGTCAGATAGAGATATTCCGAGCATGGAGCAGAGAGGTGAAGCAGTGATACCAAAGAAGGAGATGTGCAGCAGAGAGCAGAGGTGACCTCATCGATGAAGGATGTGATCAGAGGGATGGACAACAGGCAGTGCCAGCCACGACGAAGAAGGAGGAGTTCGAAGAAGTTTTGCCACAAAGGATCGATAAGAGGAGGAACCGATACAGCTACAGCCAATCACTGATTGACACGGACATTCGTTTCCAACGTTTTGGGACAGTTTGGACACTTTCCGACTTTCCGATGACATAAAGAACAATGTTTTAGGGAGTATTCTTCAGATCATATCACCTCTCGTTTTTCAGCACCTGGCTTAAGTGTCAGACCTGTGAGCGAGTGTGTGGGTGTGATCTCTGCTCTCGAGAACATCACTATCGATAGTTGATTCAGTTTGCGATTGTTATTAAATACTTTTTGGAGTTTAAACCGGATCCAGTAACTCCAGTAAACACGGCAGCGCACAGCCCAGCGGCCTCCACACAATACCTCAACATATTCTCAGCAGTGTGCTAGTTTCTTCTGACAAATACATGACATGCCAAGTGCATTCAACAATTTCGACCAATTCTGGCTTCTTTGTCTATGAAAGATAAATGTTTAAAGACAATTAGCTTTGGCCAATCTGTCTATTTTCAGTCATGCAAAGTCACTTTGCGATGCAGTCAGTTCAAAGTGCTGTTTAACCAAAGCTCTCAGTCTTTATATGCACTTGTTAATTCATTTGTTGAGTCTTGGGCACTCATGCCTTCAGGCTCTTATCCAGTGGCACTTTTCAATTAATGAAAGTTGTTTCAACGGAGCGCAAATAGACAGGAGTGTTTTACGCTCGTCTTACTCCCGTAGGGCACGACTAAACCAATCTTACATTCTGGTTCAAAAGCTTATAACAAAAGTTTCATCTTTGGTATGCTAAGTAAAAAATTGTTTTGGAAACATGAAGGTAACCAGAGCCTTGTGAGGAATGTCCACAAATAAGTCGGCAACTAAGGTGCCACATCCTGAAACGATTGAAAATGCATTAAAGAGCAATGGGGCAAACGGAGGCCCTGTTCAGACCTGGCATCGACAGGCGTCTTGGGTGATCCGATCACAAGTGGACAGCTCTAAGTACAGGTGTGACTCCAAGACGCAATGAGATCCAATAGCTCAGACCACTGCATCGCAGATGGCAACATTTCTTTAGCAGTATGCCAGGAATGTGTGTCCTGGGCCAAGTTAGCCCCGTTTCTATTGTGGAATTTGGATATAGCAATTCGATAAAATCAAATTGCTTCTTTGAGGAGGTTTTTGCCTTAGTCAAAAAAAAGAGTTAATGTGACAAATGGATTATGGAAACACCTTTGCCGAATAAATTCTAATGTTGTGAACATTAAGCTCATATGACTGATCAGCTCTTTCTGCTGTTGGCATCTTCTCGTGTGAATGGTTGTCTTCTTTTGTTTTTGGACAACATGAAACATGGCCAGTACTAGCTCACATGAAAGAACAATTAAAAACTTGCCCAATTTGAAACTAATTCCTGAAGACTTCTCTTCATGTCTGACACAGCCCAGCGTTGATGAATTGTTTGGCTTATTAGTTAAATGTAAATAAATGAAACATTCTGGGTAATGTAGGAAATCACAAGTGTGTTCTCTAAAAAGCACATAAGCTACAACATTTTGAACTTTATAGACTGGTTTCAGAATCAGGCTCGACTCATTTCAACCTTTATTGCCTGTGGAGTTCAAAAAATCGATCACACATTTTTGTTGTCTCTAACCTTTTTAGTTTTTTTGTACGTATCAGTATTTTTTTTTTAGGGGAGGGCCGAAGATCCAATTCCACCTTTTGAACGCCAGCTGTGATAATAATTGCAAGGTGAGTACGGCTCTGTCAGTGGAGACGGAGAAGATGGATGAGATATTAAAGATGGATGAGCGATAATTGTGTTGCAGAGCTTGACAAGACTTCCTGGAGTTCCCCATCGTGTAGTCGTGCGCACCACCCACTGTGGTTTGAGGCACACTTCTAATATAATAATTTGCCTGGTACAATGTGGTATAGTTCATTAAGTTGTAGAATGCATATTTATTTTAGATTATAATTAAGAACTGATATGATGAGATGTGTATATTATTTGAACAATAAACAATTTAGCTTTTTATTTGCCGTTTACCAATTAATAATGGCTGTGAAGTTATAGATTTGGGCTCATTTTGTGCTTTCACTGAAAGTCATTTGTGCCATTTTGCTGTCCACACCCTTGATTTGGTTATTTTATGAGTCGACGGTCCACTTGGGAATATCCCGACGGACTAGTGAGAAGACGTTTCAGCAACACAGCAATTTCTTAGGAGTCATTTGAACACATTAGTGCTTTTTAAGTACTGTATATAGCCTAGGGAGACGAATTGCCAAGAATATACAGTAGTGCATCTCGCCCTACCTTAAACCTCAAGATTTTAAACTACACTGTAACTCACAGCTCTCCCAAATAACTCTAATGCATCAGAGGTCAGAGTACATCTCGCTTTTCTAAGAGTGTCATCAATCTTTTCCAATCTAAAAGGATGACTAACGTCTAGGTGAAATTCCAAAGAGGCTAAAAAAAATAATTTGTCGATTTAAAGATTTCCAAGTATTCCTCCACCATCCATCCACAGCCTTTTAATGCTACCTAATTTTACCAAACATGGCAAAGTATTCCTCTCAGTTTTGATTGTGAGCCAAACGTTTGAAACAGCTCCATTGGACTCAGTCCAGACCTTGAAAAGATGAGGGACGCTACATTGGCTTTTACTTTTCAGATCATGTAAACAAACACTGTTGTGTAGTTCCATTTAATTGGGTATTGAAAATTGATGCCAAAAAACTAGTTTACCCTTTAGACAGTAATATATATATATATTTATCAATCCAACAGTGTAGGATGTGTCTCGTCTCTCTTTCTCTTTCCACAAGGTCAGACTCCGAAGGCCAGACAAAAGGGCCTGATGACGAGTGGCGTCTCCCTGCTTTCCCGGCATCCCGGACACCAAAGCTCCGTGCATTTGACGACCCTGCTTTCTTGGTTCAAGAATCAACAATTGTAATTATTGAAGCATTTTCTGATGCCTTTCATGGTTAATAACATGACATGCTTGACAGTGTAGGATTCCTAAAAGGTACCTCTCAATCACTACTGAAATCATCATGACAAGTGGCAGAATATAGCCTCAGCATGACAAGCCGGCTCTAAACACAGAGGGGTTGACAACTCACAGGACTATTGGGATTCAGTGTCCACGTTATTAACACTGCTGGCTGAGTTTGTGACAGGAAGGTTCCCTTTAAAGCTACAACCGTTTGAAACACTGGTCGCAGGTCAGAAATTACACAGAGACAGGTCTCATTACTCTGAACTTAAGGGCCAAGACTTAGTGGTAAAAGACCAGCATGACAAATGGTCAAATCCTTAATGGTAGCTTTAAGTCAATCATTAAAAACGTAGCAGGGCAGAATTAATATTTTGATAATTATGAAGTGCGTAGGAGCTCACACCAGCCTCATTAGCCCAGAGGTCTGTCGACTCCCACAGAGGTCGAGCACAGTGAGAAAAACATCTTAAGACCCAAACTTTAGGACAAAAATGTAATACTAAATCACTGGAGTAGCCCTTTAAAACTCTACTCCACGAATATTAAACAGGAAAAACAAAACACCTGCCTGTGAGTACATGTGTGAAACACCCTGGACAAGAGACCTTATGAATACAAGAAGCAGTCTGTGAACACCACACCAAAACTGGTCAAAGACATTGTGCGATGACGACCAGAGCGAGGGATCCAGGAAGCCATCCACATCCAATACTAGACACCATCCTTGAAAATAAACACAGGTTACAATCCTCCCCCATATACAACCCCCTGTTATTAGCGGATCAGGGTTCCAGACCTATGCCACATGAGCAAACTACATTTGCTGATGAAGGCAGCGAGATGTAGCTGAAAGCTTGTTAGTGGAGTATGAACTATTCACTTATTAAAAAAGTAACCGCGCAGTTGAACAAATTATTATTATGATGTGCACAAAAGACACAGCTTCACACTGGATTGTAGACGGAGTTCTATTTGTATAAAGTGCCTGGTTTAAGGTACTACAGTAGACCCACATCAAGGCCCACCATTTTTACATTCATAGCCAAATAAGATAATGATTGCATCTCAGCCCCATCTCCTCAAGTTCATCGAGGTCTCCAGGCATTAACACAGGTTAAGTAATGAGCTCACACCTTTGCCTCCCATCCATTCAGCTGAAATGACCACTTCTTCAACCCTTGAACTCTCAACTCAAATCAGCGACATGCTTATTGGTCATGACGGTAGATTCCATTCGTTCCCGTCGACTAAAAGCCTCAATGCCATCTGCGTTTATTCATGACAAGTTGCTCACTCAGCTGGCGTTCAGTTCTTCACTGAACAGCACCATCTGTCAGATGTGAAGAACAAGCAGGACAGATGGGTCTCCTTCACATTTGCTTCCCTTAATAACATACAACACTCATCTTCTTCACCTCTATCGTCAGTGCCTTCCTTTACACAAATACTAAAGGGGTTCGTACACTTAAACAGCATGACTACAAAAATGAATTATCTCCACTTGGAGAATCAAGCAATCTAAACACTGCGTACATGCGCGTGTGAGTGAGTGTGCACCTCTGTGTCTGTCCCCGGCTAATCTCGCATTCTGCAGCAGCAAACTGCATAACATTTTGGGTGTCCAGTTTTGGCTGCATGCTCAAGGACATCTCGTGGTGTTACTGACTCACACTTTCTCAAAACACCTTTTATTGCCTGTTGGACACAAAGTCACTGACTGTCTGCCGACTCCTCACTCGTTCACATTGCCGCCATTCAGCGGGCAGACAGCTTGGTGAATTTAATTTTGTTTTTGGCAAGATTGTAGGACGCATCCTATACGACCAGATTGCATAAATCAATACTTGTTTTGGAGTTTTAATGAAGTGTATTTTATACATTCAGACATGCATACAAAGTTGTGTATTTATTTATTAATGTGTGTATTCATTTATTTATTCACACATTAATCTAACTATTTATATGCCTGGTCAATTTATAATTGTATTTATTTATTTACTCTAATCTATCCATATTGTAACTCTCTGCAGCTAAATGAATAAATCTGTCAACTTCATCCATCAAAAGTCAGGGGGCGGGTAAAAGCCTCGGATTGGTAAATGAACATGTCTTGCAAGAAGACTCCGCCCCTACTCTGCCTCTGATTGGCTATACCCTTCCAGGTGTTCCAGGCATCTGCTAAACACTAGCATTGGCCTAGCTATGATGCTATATGGAGCTACGAACTACACGGGCTCGGAGGAGAGCGAGTCAGTGATGGCAGCTCAGGTTTCTGTTCCTGTAATCAGAAGGTAGGGAACCCAGTCCCGAAGATACTTGAGAGCCGAGCACCAACGTCTTTTTTTACAATTTCGGGATGCTATTTCATCATTCAATTCACTTCTTTTAAGTTTTTGAAGCAAGAGATCAACCCCGTAATTTTAAATATTGGCGGTTTAACGAAAAAATTTGCTTCAACATTTCCAAGAGTTGAGAAGCTCCACAAACTCGTGCAACAGCGAGCTAGCGCTTACGGGGTTCGCTAGCTAGCCAGCCGGCCATTCCAGACCATACAATTCTGTGTGAACGCACCTTATCACCTGCAGACCTCCACAGCTGTGCTATTTACACTTCATTCCTACTGGAAAACAGACGGAATTGTTCAAAGACCTTCAATTTAACTTTTTTCATGTCATGTCTTCACATTATTCTGTCGTGAGCTTCCGCTCACATGCCCAGACTTATTCCCCCTTTGAGCTTCATTCACTCACATTTATCTCAGCGGCGCAATTGTCTTCTGCTGACTGGTTCTCTCCGACTTTCAACTTTCCCCAATTTCTATACAATGAAATGAAGATAAAGAACCTCCACTTCCTCCTAAGAACTTCTATTTCTTACTTCAGACCTTTCTTACAGACCTCACTGGCTCCATTCAAACACTGTCTGCAACCACAAATCCTACTCAGAGTCCATCTCTTTTTGTGGGGGCTTTGCAGCTCGTTTTAACTTCTGTGAAACTACAGCAACTCAAGATACGCCAATTATGCATCTCTCCCTTTCTAATCATCGGGCCAGATCACCACACATTCACTCACACACACACACACACACACACACACACACACACACACACACACACTTCTGCCAAGTTGTTAATTAGAGCTGGCATGTCGCCAAAGTGATAACCAAGGATTTAATAAATTATCAAATTATTTCCTATTCGAACATGGGAAGGAACGAGACCAAGCATTTGCTTTCAAGTCATTAACCGTGCAGCCATCAGACCGACATATTTATGTTGCTTGGTTTTCCTGTCTTGTTCTCTTTCCACAAGGTCAGACTCCGAAGGCCAGACAAAAGGGCCTGATGACGAGTGGCGTCTCCCTGCTTTCCCGGCATCCCTGACAGTAAAGCTCCGTGCATTTGATGACCCTGCTTTCTTGGTTCAAGAATCAACAATTGTAATTATTGAAGCATTTTCTGATGCTTTCTGATGTCATGGTTAATAACATGACATGCTTGAGTATCATTTATGGATTTAAGACCCCCCCCCCCCAGCTTCCTTTGGCAGTACCAGTCATTCATGGGGAACCCGGCTCTTTCATAGTCTAAAGTCATCACTAAGATGTTCTCTTCTCTGTGAGATCAGCCCTGCCACTCCCACTGAATACTAATGCATGGAACAGCAGCTACACTGACAGCAGCGTATTCAACAGCACCGAAAGTGTTAGTTTCTAGGTTCTGGAAACATTTACATAATGGTAATTTGCTGTATCGGCCATAAAGGGAGTCACTGAAAGATCTATATCTACGTGTTGAGGTCGTCCTTCTCCCAAGTCTATTTTCAGTGAGGTCATGATAGTCGTTGTAGCTCCAGTACGCAGTGTATATGCCCAATCCACTCTCGTGGCTTCTTTCCTCCATCTGCAGCCTGACGATGTGAGCTGAAGTTTAACTTGAACTATTATAATTTAAGCTCCTCGTATAAACATGGAATAAGCTGAGAACTTTTCTCTTTAATTGTGCTTAAGCGGAATTGTTTCTTTGTCTGCGAGGAGTTTAATTATGTTTGCTTAGAGTTCAATTATGTTTTGTCCATTTTGCTGAGAAGGACTTATTGAGCTACATTGTTCGACCTTAATGGACTCAGCAACAGAACTCTTCCCATTGTTTCGCTAACTTCTGTTATATCTCCATTCATTTAAACTAAAACAACAGAGTGGGATTCTTATATGGCAGTCAAATTGGTAGTATGAGTACTGTTGTATTGCAAGTTATTTTAGCAGTAGTCATATTGTGGTAGCACTCAATGTTCAAACCTAATACATAACCAAAAAGGTATTTCGAATTTCTTGTCAACGACGTATTATTTTAAGTTGTGTTCAAGTAAATCTTGGGATTGTCAAAGAATTATGGGCCCTACAAACAAATTCAGAGCATTACCCAGGAAACATCAACACCACAGAGCAGTAAGAAGACCAGCTGATGAGACACAGTATCGGTGTGTTATCCATTATCCGATTCAATATCCTTGACCAATCTCTAATTTATGTGGAGCGTTCTTGAAATTACAAGGTAATCATGATTGGCATCAAACATGATCAGTCTAAATCTATGAAATGAATATCTGTCAACTTCAATTTGGATTTTTCAATCTTAAAAAAGGTAATGAATAGTTTAGTCAAATGGACCTTGTATGACCTTAGAAGCAGAGATATTAACTATAAGCCAGAGTTGTAGTGACCAGCTAAACCGAGACCAAGTGTAGACCGAGAACAAGCATGTATCTGCCCTGTTTGAGTGTGGACTAGCACAACTGACATTCCACTTCGAACCTGTTTAAAGGCAAGATAAATAGATAAATTGCGACCATTATAACCAAATGTTAATAAGAATTGATAGCTTTATTACCGTCTCAAATATATGTGGCTTCTCTTACATCTTAAAAGAGATTTCAGTGAGGCAGTTCTTCAACTACATTTTAATCATATGAACACATTCAAAAGTAAGACTATTACCACGAACAAAACATTGGTGTCGCGCCACCATTGATCATAGGTGAGGTTTGCTTTCCTGTAAAGCTGCATCACTTCGGGTCCTTTTAATTTCCTGCCTTCAAAAGAAATATGCTGTAGGCAGGTCAGGGACTATTTCTTCAAAGTCTACTTCAACTTCCTTTACTTTGTGTCCCTCCAGTAACATTGATCTATTACAGACCATAAGTATACTTTGTCACTACAGTTTTTGATATTTATTTATTGACATAACTGTACTTTTTTTGAGCGCTCATGCACATACAGTATACATGTTTCCAAATATTAGAAAAGTGCACTTAGTGCATTTTAATCTTATGTCACTGTATGCAGCGGTCTGCACAGGCTCTGTGCAGCTAAACTGCAGTTCACAGTGGAACGCTTGTTGACTGTTAGTCCTGTTTTGGGTTCAGCCCCGTTAGCTCCGTCAGCCACCAGCTGCTAACAGCTAACAGCTAGCTCTCCTCCAACCGACATGAGAAGACACGCTAGGTTCAGCTTTGTATACATTCATCCATGGCATGCAAATCAAGAGAGGAACAATTTGGAATCTAAACTGAAGCAGTAGCTTCAGAGAAAATAATAATAATCACAGAGAAATAATACAATACAAGCTCAGCACTTTGAGAGCGTTCATGAAATTGCATTTCCGATCTTTCCCCCTTTAGAATAGAAAAGGATTTTGAAATAGCTCACTAGCATCATTTCCTGCACCAGCAGGCAGCTGTTTTCAGTGTGAATGCTTTATTAAATTCACTGCTATACCTATCAAGTTAGAGTTGTTTTTACAGCTCGCTCTGCACCGCCAGTTAGGCCATCATTGCAGGTTTAAATGTTTAAACTGATCAGTCACGGTTAGTTCAGCCATGAGCAACAGGGGAGGGACCCAAATGTACTTACAATCAAAAGGAACCTGTTTAAAATGCAGACTTACATTCAGCAACATGGAGACATCGGCCAAATCCCAACGTCCCCCCTAAACCCTCAAACCCTGAACCCTCAGGGACTTACTGACGTCACCTGGTGAGTGGTTGAGTGTGAGAGACTGAGAGTGCTCGAAATGGTATAAATACAAATGGGACAGCACTTTGCTGCAACATATCACGTTACCATGAAAACGACAAAGAATATGATGTACAATTGAGGGTATTTATTTTATACTTCGAACTCCCTGATTTGAACGTCTTCAGGCTCTTTCCTCAAAAGATGAGGTAACTTCATATCATCTATTTACTCATTTTTTTTCAAAACAGCTTCAATGACGAATAAATAAATAAATATTCTCTGATGTCAAGTTTATTTTTTGTTCCATCTTTAACCCTTAATGTTTCTGAGTGAATGTAATACTCCAGGCTGTGAGCCGTCCTCTTTGTTTACCTTTTTTTTCCATGCGTCCACTGGTTACCCCGTGTTTAACGGCACATTGCAATGATTTGTGGGTAATTCCCTTAGGCTAAGTCAGCATCCTATGCTGACTTACGGAAAGGGTTCATAAAGGGTTCAACATGTCTGCCAGAGAGCCTCAAACACTCGATGATTTGACAGAGGGAGAGCCCTAAACCCTCAGGGACTTCGCGGGAGCGCGCCTCAAAGTCCGTGAGTCCGTAAGGGGGGACATTGGGATCATCATCACATCGTCACAGTGAGGTTTTTGAAGATGAGTTTCAAACCATGGCTAAATCTAGCAAAGATATTTATTTAGATTTTTCTACTCCAGGATTTTAAATGTAATATGTAATATATTTCACGTATTAGCTCATGATCTTACAAGCATAACGTTTGCTGTTATGTGATGATTAAGGCACTTTTTAAACTCTGATGTACTGTACACAGTGCCCTGCAACACATTAACGTAATTCAAAAGAATATCCATTACTCTCTGATGATTTTCTCTAAATGTGTTCACAGGCAAGTTACCTATTTGTGATTTTTTTCCCGTCTAATAACTAGAATATCAAGCTAATTAGTCAAGTCAGGATATCTTTAGTGATAAAATTGCCATATCCTTCCTCCTATCTGATAGACGATGACTAGACTTGCTTCAGGCAGAAGCCTTCAGGGAATTAAGATCAATCTCATTCTGTAATTGTCTGCTGATGAATGATATGCTCAGTGCACTCAATTAGGTTTAGTCCGAGGTACAGGAACCAATACATGGATTCTCTACTTTTTTTTTTCTTTTTTGACGTTGTTGACCCAGAACTAAAATAGTCATTTTTGAAAATAACTGTCCACACGGAATCATATCACATTTAAGTTACAGCTCCACACATGACGAGAGTAGTAGTTATAAATCCCTCTTTCTTTACATTTCTGTCCTAAAGGTGATTATGCATTCATGCTGTCACACATTTATATCATGATATAACATAATATACACTTTTCCACTGGGTTATCACAATAGCGACCATTAGCGGTTATGAAGCAGTAAAGCAACGCAGACCCTCCTTGTCATCTTCCAACGCCTTTCGTCTGTGACACAGCCAAAGTGAATGCACCTAAATTGTGATATATGTTCGCCAATATCATTTATACAAGCGTTGATCCCAACCCCAATCCTCATTATGGAATTATGGACCCCGCATGTATTTCTGTGTGAGTGGGTGTTACAGAGGGACAAAGGAAGGTCACCTGTGTCTGCCCTTGGTAGACAGTAGGGGTGGGGGAAAAAATCTATACAGCATAGTATCGCGATATTTTGCGTGGCGATATTGTATCGATACACGAAAGCCAAGTATCGATCTTTTATTATATAAACTATAAACTTTTTGGCACTAGAAAAAAAATCAATTGCTTTTTCAGTCCACTAGATGGTGCTGAGTTGTTCTCTGGTGAGGTCAGCAGAGGTGCCGGGTCAGCGTGATTGGTAGGAAGTTGGTCAAAACAAAGATGGAGACATTGGAGAAAGAAATCAGAAATGCGCCGCCCGCATTTAAATCAGACGTCTGGATTTTTTAACAAGGAAGGGAAGAAGGACATGAATATGACTCATGGATATGACTCCGTCGCGGCGTTTTTTCACCGACACAGCCGAGTTCTCCAAACTAGAGCAGTACACGTAAGTCACACCGGGGCAAACATGACAGACCTCCTGCTATTGCAGCACAAGAATGGAGGATTGCCGACAAAAACCTGGTGGTTGTAACCGACAACGCTTCTAACGTGGGCGTTGCCGTTCAGTTAGCGGGATTCCTGCATGTGAAGCGTTTCACTCACACACTCAATCTGTCCTCACAACGGGGGTTAAATCTGCCAACAGTAGCCAGGCTCATCGCATAACTGGCTCTCTGCCCTTGACGTCTGCGCATCGCAAGTTATACTGAGTTATATAACTCTTATATCGTACTTATATAAGTTATAGACACATTTGCATTCAGTTAAGTTGGACTATGTAGACTGTAATACAAACAGTTCAGTTTGTCAGGTGCATGCAACATTTATGACAGTGTTAGTCAGTCTGTCTGCTTGACAATCAATAAAAATGATTGAAGTGAGATGAACAGACTGAAAACTTTATCTTATTAGATAAAACATGTTGACATAGTTTTCCTTTGGGGACATAATTTGAAGTTGAAAAAAGTAATAAATCGCAATACATGTTTTTGCAATACTCAGCATATCGCAGTATCGTGATAATATCGCAGTATCGTGATAATATCGTATCGTGACCTAAGTATCGTGATAATATCGTATCGTGACCTAAGTATCGTGATAATATCGAGTAGTACATAGTTACAGCCTTAGAAACGAATAATAGCTGTGGCGCCATCATGTGGTTATAAGGTGGTATTTCAGCTGCATGACAGCAGTGAAGGCCTGGGTATAAAATGCACGGCCTGCCACTGCATTAGTTTATTGTGAAAAGCTGGAAAGGAAAGGTAGTTTTAAGTCTAACAACGAGGCTGCCGGAGGAGCTGCATTCTTATTGCGTTCCTGTCGGTGCACTCGGTGGTGAAACATACGGTGCCATTACCAAAATGCAAACAGTCCATCTGTTTTTGGCCTCTCGCTTGATAGGTCCCCTGTAGATCTCTAATGGTTTCATTGATTGTTGGGTCTCGTCATTCATCAGCGAAGGGTCAATGTCCCACTTCTATCTAATGGTACATTATTTAAACCTAAATCTCTCATCTTTAAATAAATGTCACGTGCAGATGGGCTCCAACAAATGACCCTCCTTGTCATCTTCTTGTCAACGCCTTTTGTCTGTGACACAGCCAAAGTTAATGCACCTAAATTGTGATATATGTTCGCTAATATCATTTATACAACCGTTGATCCCAACCCCAATCCTCATTATGGACCCGCATGTATTTCTGTGTGAGTGGGCGTTACAGAGGGACAAAGGAAGGTCACCTGTGTCTGCCCTTGGTAGACAGTGATGGCATTTCGCTGATGTTAACTGACACTATACACAAATAAAATGTTTACATGGAGGCCACCAGACCTATACACAAACACAGCTGGTGTCAAGGACACAGAGAGGTTCGTGCCTCTCGGCTGTAAATGTCGAGAGTCATCGGTGGCAAATTGTGACTTTACAGTTGAGCTCATTGAAAGAAACAGCGTGTGAGTTCATTTATTTTTTTCATTTGTGGCACGATCAATTCAGTGTCATTAGTTTATTGTGAAAAGCTGGAAAGGAAAGGTAGTTTTAAGTCTAACAACGAGGCTGCCGGAGGAGCTGCATTCTTATTGCGTTCCTGTCGGTGCACTCGGTGGTGAAACATACGGTGCCATTACCAAAATGCAAACAGTCCATCTGTTTTTGGCCTCTCGCTTAATAGGTCCCCTGTAGATCTCTAATGGTTTCATTGATTGTTGGGTCTTGTCATTCATCAGCGAAGGGTCAATGTCCCACTTCTATCTAATGGTACATTATTTAAACCTAAATCTCTCATCTTTAAATAAATGTCACGTGCAGATGGGCTCCAACAAATGGATTGGCATTATCACTGAGGAATTAAAATTCTTAGTAATTCATTTTGGGTCAAAACTCTGTGTCCATCCTCGGTACGTTGTTGTCCACTCTGGTTATATAATGAGTATTCACATATCCCTGCCGTATAGATTTTGAATGCTTGCCCCTGCTGGTTGTTTGTCCTCTGGTTTGTGCTCTGGCTGGTCAAGACATCTGTAATTCCCCAGGTGCTGCAGAGAGTAAATACGACTTGGGTGCTGTGTTGCCATCATCTGACTTTTATTAATGAGCCAATCAATTCCTATTTGTATCACCCTTTCAAACTAAAATCCTGGCCTCACAACACTTAACAAATTGGCTGACGAAGGGCTGAGCGTGTGGCGTGGAATGGCCCCTTAGCCGTTTCACTGGCATTAGCCAATTGTTAAATAGGTTGTTAAATACAATCTGTCAGGCGATAGCAATGAATAAATCAACCTTTTTTTCGCTGATGTACACAGAATAGTAGAGAGTTGCAGTGGCTTTATCTACTCTATATGACCAAATGTATGTAGACATACCACATGCATTTGTGGACCTAACATTTTGTGGCTGGCCACTTCAAAAAGAAAATAAATGGTTTTCCAAATTTGGTGGTCAAGAACATGATTGGCCTGCACAGAGCCCTGACCTCAAACCCATCCAACCCCTTTGAGATGAACTGTGAGCAAGGCCTTATTGCGCACTTGACAGTGTCTGACCTCACTAACACTCTTGTGGCTGAATGGGAGCAAATCCCTGCTGTCGGGTTACAAAACCTTGTGTGTAAGTTATTTATTAAGGTACCACTTTCTGATAAATCATCCTTTATAAAGGGATAACAAGTTGTAATGGTGTTATCAATGGTTAATGAATCATTACATTACATTACAGTCATTTAGCAGACGCTTTTATCCAAAGCGACTTACAATAAGTGTATTCAACATCGGTTTTCGAGAGAACTACTAGTCACCAGAAGTCATAAGTGCATCTCCTTTTTTCAAACAAGCATCTAAGAGCATAAACCAGAGCCAACGTACAGTGCAGAAACAAACGAATGCAATAAGTGCCACAAACTAATACGAATACAATAAGTGCTAAGTGGAAGGCTCAGGGTAGGCCTTCTTGAAGAGGTGAGTTTTCAGCCTGATGAAAGATGGGCAGCGACTCTGCTGTGCTGACGTCAGTGGGGAGTTCATTCCACCACTGTGGGGCCAGGACAGGAAACAGCCGTGACCGGGTCGATCGGCCACAGGGACCTCTGAGCGACGGGGCAACCAATCGCCCCGAGGCAGCAGAGCGAAGTGGTCGGGCGGGGGTGTAGGGCTTGACCATGGCCTGGAGATAGGAAGGAGCTGTTCCTTTCACTGCCCTGTAGGCTAGCACCAGAGTCTTAAACTGGATGCGAGCTCTTACAGGTAGCCAGTGTAGAGAACGGAGAAGGGAAGTTGTGTGGGAGAACTTGGGGCGATTGAACACCAGGCGAGCTGCAGCTTTCTGGACAAGCTCCAGAGATGGCCGACGCCGGGGCTCCGGCAAGTAGTGAGTTGCAGTAGTCCAGGCGGGAGATGACTAGAGCCTGGATGAGCACCTGCGCCGTCTCGTCAGTGAGGAAGGGGCGAATCCTCCTGATGTTGTAGAGCAGGAATCTGCAGGAGCGTGTAACCGATGCAATGTTTTCTAAGAACGACAGTTGGTCGTCCAGGGTCACACCCAGGTTCCTCGCAGTCCGAGTTGGCGTCACCACGGTATCGCCAATGGTGATGGACAGGTCTCGGTGCGGGCAACCCTTCCAATGGGAGGAACAGTAGCTTGGTTTTGTCCAGGTTGAGCTTGAGGTGGTGTGTCGTCATCCAGTTCGACATGTCAGCCAAGCACGCAGCGATGCGTGCCTCCACTTGAGTGAATCCTTTATTAATGTTTTATAGATCAGTTACACTGTAGATTTGTTATAAGTCATTAATACATACAGCATTTAGGTTGGAGGGTGTCTGTCTGTCTGTCCATCCATCCGTCTCTCTATCTCTGTCCGTTCGTCTATCAATCCACCCATCCATCAATCAATCTATCCATCTATCCATCGATCCATCTCTGTCCATTCGTCCACCAATCCTCTCATCCGTCTATCTATCCATCCATCCATCTTTTCCTCAACTTTTCTCCCACATGTCTCCCACTCAGCTGAAGCTCTTGATTGCCATCTACTGATACGTTGCCACTGTTACACCACGCGGCTGATACACCTCTCACAGCAGAACATGTCACTGTGTTGCTGCATTGACAGAGACCAAAGAGATGATTTTCAGTGATGTACAAAGTTTTATTATTGAAGAGGAATACGGTGCAGTTGCATGATGGTGTTGAACTAAGAGCTACTGTATTGTGGAAAAACCCTACGGGTCCTTTCTTTGGGTTGTAAAAAACATGCCAGCAGGTTTGTTTCTTCTTTTCTGAAAAGAATAAATAAATGGATTGTGTATCTCGTGTGAAACAGTCTCTACTAAATTATATTTTCAGTGCAAATGTTACAAATGTTTAAGAATGTCCAATTTGCTACAACTTAGGTTAGTTTTAAGGTCACAAGAACTGTTCATGCTTCAGATGTTCCAATCCCATGCTTTGAGCATTATCAGTGGCTAAAACTGTAACAGAACCTGAGCCTCCTATATAACACTTGAAAATGCACTTGCACTACTTTTATGAAATGTTCAGAATGTATTAACTTACAAAACAATGGATATAAGGCCATGTTGATGTTGGTTCTCGATTGCCTTGCTTGCTTTTTATTGCGTTTTCCTCATTTAGTGCAGGACTGACACAGCAGCAGAGAGTCTAAACGACCTTAATACCTTCATGTCTGAGTAACAAGTGTCTCATATGATTTACTTAGTTCAACTGCATGTTGTGTAATAACAATACAAAATATATGAGTTACTGTGCATTTTAGTTTCCATATGTGGCATTAAACATCTGCCTTTGTATTTAATGTGGACATAATTTGTGACCATAAAAAAACTGAAATAGTTTTTTTAATTAGCAAGCTTGGGCTGCCTTTACATGATTGTAACTCAATTAAAGCCCCATAAAGAAAAAGCGAACGTATTTTAGCTTGAAACTGGTCATGCACGCACATGTTCACGTCTTGTTCACCTCTCGGTTTGTTTGTATAGAAGTGAGACACTCGTGGAATTTGTCCGCTTACTTTTCTTCTGGTTTTGTAGCCAGCTTAAACGCGGTCCTTAAATCAACCATTTAACATGCCATGCAGCAGGTTCACTGGTTTATCAACGGGGAAGTGTCTGCAATACTTTGAGGGGAGTTTTTCTGCAGTACTTAGTGAACACCAGGCTGAATTAACGATTCTAAAAAGCAAGCACATTTCTTTTCTTTTTTTCTCTGCAAGAATCTAATGGATTATCATAGCTAAGGTTTTGGCATCGAAACACCTCAAGTCATTCAAAGGTATAGAAGTGTTATCAAGACACTATGCTAACCGTGTGGTGACACTGAAACATTCTTGCATCACTAACTTCCACTATGTGGTCAAAGTTTAAGTGGTCAGTGTAACAGAAGAAGTGCTGAAATGCACTCGCTATTCATAAAAGAAGGTGATTTTCTCTCTTATGTTTCATTCAAATCCCTGTCACGTACAAGTTCAGTGCAAAATTAGAACGTTTCCTAAATCACACTCACACATCTGTTCTCTCGCGTACCTTTCATCACTAATAAATAAACATAAATGTCCCCAAGGAAGAAAGAAATGTCCCTAAACAGCTATTTTTCTATTAACCATGATCTTGATGGATACAATGCAACTGTAATTAAGCATTGCATGTAAATGTTGGATCACAAACAAAACAAAAAGTTTATAAAGGACGACTCTTTTGTTTTTACCATCCTCACAAATGAAATGCTAATCGTAACCATTCACTTAACCTAAAACAGCCTGTAATAGCATCGTCAGCAGTCAGTTGGCTCCTGATAGGTCTCCCGGTGGCCTACCTTAGTCCTGACCATGCCCTGTCTCCACATGGCACCTCGCCAGTGAAGGACAGAGGTGAGGGAGCGTAGAGGTCAGAGTCTGTGTCTGATTCCCCCTCTGCTATGAAGGGTCTGACCCTGGCACAGAGTGAAGGTCCGGCTGCAGCTTCAGTCCCTGCTACGGCTCCTGAACCTGTGAAGAAAGAGGGCCCAAAGAAGTCCTCCTTGGCCTGGGAGATGCTGAAGCCGCTGAAGGAGCGATCCAGCTCCTCGTGGTCGACGGACGGGATGGACAGGGACGTGTCGCTCTCTATGCCGGCGGCGTCCTTCTGACGTCTCCGATGGCGCCTCCTGCTTCGAGAGCCGCTCTCTCTGCCGCTGCCGGCAGGGCCGGAGGAGGATCGGTCGTGGACCGGAGCAGGCGGAGGCGGGAGGCGGAACAGGGAGGGCGAGTGATCGCCGCTGCCGCCGACCGGTGAGGGGCTGTTGGCCACGCTGCTGTTCCAGGCGGGCTGGCTGAGGGGGTGCTGTAGCTGGTGCTGCCAGGAGGTAGAGGGGCGGCTGTGGCTTCCAGAGGGGGTGCCCACCGATCTGGCCACGCACACATCCAACAAAGGATCTTTCTTTTCCAAAGACCCATCCGAGCAAGGAACAGCTGCCGCCGAGCACGTCTGCAACTCCTTCTCCTCCTTCACCTCCTCCTCGCCCTCCTTCTCCTGCTTGCTCTCCTCCGGGCTGTGGTAAGGCGGGGCTGGATACGGCTCCTTGGAGTTGATAAAGGCCTCGGTTTCCGAACGAGGGATGCCCATGCGCTGCACATACACGTTGACCAGGAAATCCAGTTTCCTGTCCATGCAGTTCACCTGCAGGGAGAAAGAAACACACACACACACACACAATGTAGAAAAGGTGTTCCCAAAACGTGAACCCACCCGTGCGACGTTAACAAACCTGGAGGAAACATTCATACCTGCTTTTCCACTTTGCCCAGACGTCCCATCATGCTCTGGTCATCTCCAGCTTCTCCCTCAGCTTTAGGACCTTTACCAACTATCTGGTCAACTCTAGCATTTAGACAAAAGTAATATCTTAGATTAAAACACTCTGTTCTGCCACATGGGTTTCAACTTAAGAAGTTCATGATGCCAAAATCATAGTGAACTACCGCTACATGAAAATGAGGTAAAGAAAGTGTTCAATGTCGACAATACTCATCAAGCCACAAGGATGTTTGGAATGAATGAATGGCGGCCTACGAAAAAGCATGGATTTCAGGTTGACGGTGTGGATGCATGCATGATGAGAGCAGGCGGTCTTTAATGAGGCAAAGAGTGAGTAGAGGGGGGAGATTCTGTCTAGGGGCCAAAATGCATTACTTGGCATGCTTTTGTTGTGCTCCATGCTTCATTTCCATTGCATCCTGCTGGGGGAGCTCTCCTTCTGTCTCTCCAATGTGAGAGCAAGCATCTAGCACTGTCGAACCCCTGTTGAGTGGGGGCCACGTGACACGGCTCATCAACATTCTGTAAGAAAATCGGCAGGATGTCTCGCCTTTTTTTCTGCCTTTTTCTTGACAGCAGCTGATATAATGTGACATAAGAGCTAAAGAGGCTGCACGACATTCTCCGAATGTCGCACGTGAAGCTGTTTATCCAACTCTTGTCTTGATTCTATTTATCTTAGCATGTGTCATCTGGCTAAATAAGACAGGTCCAGTGGCTTGAACTCAAAAGGGGTTCTGTCAATCAAAATAATAAGGTAGCATGTAACTGCTTCAATATTTGGGCTGTGGTGTAAAGAGCATAATGCTGTTAAAATGGTCATTCTAGGGGTGCAGTCTATTAACCTAACCTAGGGTCTTCAGTGGACTTCTTATGGCGAGGTGTTGATGGGGGAGGGGGCCCCACAATCATATCTATCCTGGCAAGGCACACAGAGACGATATGAGCGCAGTGAAAAATGGAGCCACGTCGGGAATCACATCAGCTATGGAGAACACGTGTCAATATATTCCACACACACAAGACATACGGTGAGTCTGACTTGCTTCGTTGGGTGAGGAGTGCAACTGTTGGAATATATTCATTCTAGACCTTTAGAGGGATCAAAATGGGAGGAGCTAACAATATGATTATACATCAATGTTGGATCTAAAATGATTTTGTGACAAAAGGAGTGAATCGTAGTTTGATAAAGAAATGTTACACACACACACAACACTGGGATCTGAATACAACACATGTCGCCGGACAAAATGGAACAGGCGAATCAATGACTTGTGTGTCACGACATGTTTGTATCCAGCGAAAACCACCAACACTGAATTACTGAATCACATCTCTGCTGTCACACTGAGCTCAAACTGATTATTGAACCAAAAGAAATAAACTGAAAATGCGTCCTCTCCGAATCCACGCTGACATTTAGACTCACAGTGAAAGTGACGGTCGGTCACTCTGAGACGACCTGGAAATGAGCGTGGGTCAGATTTAAACTGCAATGTACTGCATAGCGAACGTTCACTTGCCTGGACTGCAGGTTCTTGATGCGAGACAGCATGTCCAGGTGACCGGTCGAGTACTGCTCGATCACATCCATGACATCGTAAGGCCGCAAGCTCTCTTTGAACCTCCGCTTTGACACCAGAAACTTCATGACGCTGAGGTAGGACACATCATGTTTTAAGCACGAGTCGGCCTTTTTTGCACAATGGACATTTTGACTTAAAGGACAGTTAATGACATTAATGACGAAGTGTCCCAATGAGCCATGACCAGCATGCACAGCACCACAACCCTCAAACTGAAGCAGCTAAATGGAATTCAGCTTTCATTCTATTTTTTATTTACACCGTTTCCAACTGTGACATGTCAAAATATCTTTCGTTAAAAAGGCCTTTCATAACAATTTGAAACAGTCGATGCGGAAAACTGTTCTTTCTTTTGAGATCATTCGTTATAACTTGGGAGTTACTTTCATAGTTTGACAAAATAATCTCAACCGAAGGCCCAGAGCTTCTTCCAGAGCTTTCCAACACATCTCACGGTCTTCATCAGCAGACTGCTCACTTGTCATCACATGACCTTAGTATTTCGTCAGGCGATAACGGGTCATATACAAGCAACTCCACAGCAACTGAGCAAACTCCACCCACTAAGAATGTCAGATATGATTGAGTGTTCAGGAAAGAAAGTATAAAAAGTGGACATTGAGTAAACATTATTTTGTCATGCTCGGACTTGTCATAATTTTGGCCATCCTTACTGTTGGTTAAAATGGCATTGAACTAGACAAAGTCATAGACAAAGACATTAGTCATAAAGCGGTCTGACTCATTGCCCCATCAGACTTCTTTTGAGCGATGTCACCACGTTGCCAGATCTCGCCAATAAACGTAAGCACAATGTTGTTATTACGGATGAATGATGGCCGAACCAAGAAAGGCTAAGTTATCCTTAAACACCATCACAGCTAATAAAGTCTGCACCATTGATGATTAGTTATGAACACAAAACATAATTGCCGAAGTAAACATTGCAGAACCATTCAAATTGGGTAATAAAGCGAATCCTTACCAGATTGCCCTGATTGTCACCCTCAGGCCTGCTGGTAATTCTTGAGTGAGAAACTCACAGTGGCAGCTCTTATCATCGCCAATCTCCTCTACGGGGAGGCTCGCCTCTACAGAGCAAAGACAAGAGCACTCATGAAGCATATTTAATCTGCTTCCACATGCCCAGCGTCCACAGCGGAAGCAAAGCAGGGGGCTGTTGCTTTTAGCTTTAAAGAGGTGCAAAATTCAATTACCAAGTCGGTTTCAAGCCAGTTAGCCAGTTAGTTTGAGAGTGTGGTGAGCAGGCTTTGCGGAAAACAACGGAGGAAAAAAAAATAGAACTTGGTGCAGAATTGAAGGATAGTGCTGATGGGATAAAGCTTTACTGAACCCTTTAATGACAAGTACTCTCTTCCCACCACCAATTACAGCCTAGATTAGCGTTGTAATCTATGGATTTTGAAAGGTATTGCATACAGACAAAGGAGTCAAGGCCTAATCGTGGTCTAACAGAAATTGGAAGAGGTTCTGGTAGGGAAAGTGAGAGGTCTCTTCATGCAACATAAAGTGGGGCTTTTTGGGCTTTTTGGGCATTTTGTCTCTGGATAAATTTTTTGATTATTTTGGCACCACTTGACTTGAACCCACAATCGACTCGGCCTGACACTAATGTAGATAAATACTATAATCACCTTTATTGAGAATGCTAATATTAATACATGCTTGTTCTCAGCTAGTATCATGCTTCAGTCTTCAGTCGTCGTTGAGAAGGAAAACTCATAAGAAGAAAATAGAAATAAAAAAAAAGGTTCATGTCAAGTGAACAGATCCCAGCAGATTTCAACATGCAGGTTCCTCAGACCGGTGTAGCTGACTCTTCTTTTGAATATTTCCCCCATCAAAGCCAACCAACACAATATCCCAATGTCTTACTTATTAAACCTTCAATTGCTGCAAAGAGAGGGAGAGAGAGACAGGGAGAGGAGAGACATGGGGAAAGATTTGTTATGGAGTGTAACAGGATGACAATGGCAGACAAATCGATTCCAAACACGGAACAAGTGGAGGACACGGAATGATTTCTGGTTCATGTTTGAAAAGGCTGGTCTCTCTGCTCTTACATTTACACGCACCAAACTGCGTATATTATAACGTTTATGTAACTTATGTGGCAGAATATACAGCTCGGCATCACAGTCTAGAGTGAAGACATGTCATGGTGACTTGTCTGACCTGGAGAACTCTTCAGTCCAGAGTCTTCGTCCTGCATTTCAATCAGCACTTTAACATGCCATGAAGCGGAGGAAGAAAAAACAACCAATGAGACTTAGACGTAGAGAAGTCTATTTGCTGACACAGTGGCCTGGATGACATGTGGATGCGGTTGGGCTGACGAGCAACGGGTGATGGCCGGACACAAACATCTTGTTGGTGTCCGGTGACCAACGGACCTCTGTCGACCCGGGACAATGTTGAAACGTTGGTTTTAGGGTGTCTTCCTCGTATGTTTGAATGGATGCGGGAGGAATCACAGTATGTAGCAACAGTCTGCACAATGAGATAAGATAGGCTTAATTGTAAATCAATTAAGTGCAACAACTCCTCCTTCTAAAAACACACAGCTGGAGAGATCTATCTCAGGAAGAAAGCGATTAAGCGTATTCCCCCAGAAAATGCAGAGATATTCCTTTAAACAGCTGCAAACTGTTTAAAGTGTTTTGTGAAGGTTTGAATGCTGTTTCAGAGACTTTCCACCTCAACGTGAATACAATCATACAGCAAATTGATCACTTATTCTACTGCGAACGATGTGGTAAAACAGTGGTATTTGTAGCGGTACTGTCCCTTTAATACTCATTCTGCTGCACTGTGTGGAGCTCCCTCACCCTCGGAGTTTTGCCGCGAGGCGCTGCCCCTGGACCTGAAGGAGTGCTTCGGCCCTCGGTTCTTCTCGGCGAAGCTCCAGCTCTTGGCGTCTTTGCCGGGACTCGCCTCGGCCCCGTCCTCTGGCCCCGGAGACTGGGATTTCCCCTTGGAGGGACTGGGAAATACCTTGTCCTTCAGGCTGGCCTTCCGGCTTGAGGAGGGAAATGTAACCAATTTTTTTTTTAACAGCATCATTCAATTTAGGCACACAACCATCTGTAACTAAATGCCTTCATCCTATTGCTGTGTTGCTCTAAGTGTAATCTTGTGAATTTGTCAAATTCAACACTGATGTGATGGTAAATCTTACCTCAGCAGAAACGCAAAAAGGGCAATGTCCTACAGCAGAAGGAGCCAGGGCCACATACCAACATAGTGGAGCATTCGGCGGGTCGGGCAAGCAGCAGGGAGCTACGAGCAAGCATGCACGGGAAGCACAGCGACAGCGCACGCCTCAAAAAGGAAGAGACTGTATGCAAAAAGTGAAGACAAATCGTGCAAAATAATTCACCATCGTACTGTGCGCTCCAACTGATACGCGGGAATCGGTCAAAGGAAGCGCATTAGGCAATATGCACCTTGCCTGCTGAACAGAAGTGCTGATTAGGCAAAAAAAAAAAAAAAAAAGGCAGCAAGCAAATCAACGGCATAAAGTCATTACTAAACAGAAACCATAAATCAACTGTGACAGGGCGATAAGCAAGGATGTATATCTGTGTTTTTTCAGAGAGAAGGGTAAAAGCTGTGGGTGGATTAAAAGAACTGCACTATCTAAAGTCAAGTCAGAATCTATTGTTTTACTCAGTGAAATATCATTTAAAAACACCTCCTTATACCTTTGTGTTTAATTAAAGAGGGAGGGGAAGGAGACACACACAAACTTGCAGTGCAAACTATACCTAATAGTTCTGGGACAGCACCCGCAAAGTCTGTCTTTGTGTGCATTTTCATTACTGGAGTGGCGGGCAGTAGAGGAGACACAAACAGATCAAGTAGCAGTGGATACAGTCACAAACACAGCAGTGTGCGCCATACTGTGATGCAAGTAACACTTTAATACATTTGCAACCAGTCGCATATCAGAAAGGATGTGGAAAGATTTGAAATGCCCAGTAGTATTTTTCTTATGATGCTTTTTTTGTTTTTGTTTTTTAAATCAGAGTTAAAATTAAGATATGCAAATGTCTTACGAAGTTATGATAAAGTGTTACCACATCGTCAATAATTACACTTGTTTCTTTGGCTCGAAAACAATGTGATCAAAATCAAGCAATGCTCGTAAAGTGTTCCAAATCACTTTTCCCCCCCCCGAGGTGATGCTGAAAGCTAGAGCGTCAAAGAACAGCTCAGTGGGTGAAGACTTGAGGCAGCGGGAGGCCAACGTCAGCCGATCTTTGAGCACCATGTGAGCAAATGCAGCATGACCGTTCTTGAAGGAGGTGCTTAACACACACACACACACACACACACACACACATATACTGTGCACACACTCCCCCAAGAAGAGTGCCTCAGCAGCAGCTAAGAGCAGATTTGAAGAGAAGCCAACGGGGGAGGTGAAGAGAGATGAGAACCGATCGGATCACAGACCTGGGAAAGGTTTCCGTTTGAGACTCCTTCCTGTGAGGAGAAAGGACACCAGCTGTGACACGGTGCAAGTCGCTCATGTGTTGCACCGTGTGTCATAATCGACATGTCAGGGTCGAGCTGTCAAGATGCTCAATACTGAGTCATGCTGCTAGATGGTAAAAGCAGTGAAATTCAAATAATATATAGGAGGAGACAAAGCAATGATGTAATCCAAAACTGGCACTTAAGTCAATAGGTATGGATGTGTATGTAAATAATAACTTATTTAAACCTGCAATAACTTGTTTGGGCCATTTGGGGGCAGTAGAAACAAGCTGTTAATTAGCTTTCAGATATTTTGGTCTTCACCAAATTGAATCGGGTCTTCAATTTGCTAAATGCTCCACTCTGTTCACCAGCGTCATGGTCACTATCGTTGTTGTTAGTATTACCTCTTCTCATATGGATTAGTGTAGCTTTAATATGGATTTCAAAGTATTTTTCTTTCTATTCCGAGATTATTGCTTCAGCAATAATATTCATTATCCCCATTACCAGCATCCCAAACTCATCATCATCATCATCATCAGTTTTGTCTCTGTCATGTTTGTACCTGAATGACTTGCCCTTCAGATTCCTCAGCAGGTCCAGCTGATTCAGAGGCGGAATAAGTCTGTGAAAAGACAAAGAGCATTTCTGTTGAGTCACTTTCACTGAGGTTAAAGCTCGCCGCCGGGCACTTGAAAGCTAATTCCATTTAGTTTGGCAGTCATCTATTCTGCTAGTCATCGCCTTTTCACCTCCAATCATGAAACCGAACATGAAGTCATTTCCAGATAGAGAAGACAAGCAGCGTTTTGGATGCAATAAAAGGCAGAAATTGGCGCCGTGAAAGTCGAGCACGGCAGCTTATTTGCTGATTCAAACAGTTGGACTGATGAATACGTGGTTGATTTTACTAAGTAGCCGCTGGGAATTTGTCTTTTGAGCAGCATTTCAAAGAGGCGCCGGTGGCCCTGCCAATACACCAGCCTCATCCACTGTAAAACGACCCTTGTGGAAGCAGAAAGTGAAAAGCAACACCAGCGTGTGATTCTTCACAACAGACGTATCTGATTCAACAGGGGAGGTTGCAATACAATAAGACGAGGATGCCCTGCAGGTTTTTCCACTCAGCTTCCCAGTTTTAAGAGAGATGGCAGAATGCGATATGGGAAAACAGTTGCATTTTTCGAATAGTTAAATAATGCACAGCAGTATTCAGACAGTTTCATCACGTATACCTGTACATTGGGACAGCTACAGTCTGCTCGTAGAAATCCCAAGTGTACAGCAGATCTGTGCGGGAAAGGTTGGTAGCATAAAACCTCCACGAAGCCTGGATGGAGGAATACAAAATAATAATACACGTTTTACTTTTTGTCTAGAGCACAAAACAGAGATGTGTTGGTAGTTTCATAAATCTGAAAAGAAAAAACATCTGTATACCTGGATGAGGCCTGCTGCAGGGCTACGCCTCTTCTGAAAATGTTTCTGCCTGTGTTGCTCTTGGACTTTGAGGGCAAAGCCAGAACCCAGGATGCCCTGTGCAGATTAAGTGTGACACATGAAGTGATTAGTTACCTGTGTTGACCTCTGCCGGCCAGGAGTTGGGATTGCAACTCTTGTAGAACCCTTTCAGAGCAGAGGTCAGTGAGCAAATCCAACGAAAAGATCTACGTAATATCACTGATTTTCACACGTCTGCAAAGTATGGAAGCCCATTCCCGCCAGCAAAAGAAAGAAAAAATAGTAACTTAAAAAAAAAAAAAAAAAATGTAATTCACAAAAAAAAAAAAAAAATCCACCCACAAAATAAATAATAATAATTCTAATATTTTTTTTATTTTTTTTTATTTAACTTTTTTTCCACCAGCAAAAAAAAATAAAAAAATGTTGGTGCATCCATCTGTAACCATAACACTGACCAGATTTTTCCAGTTTTTCCATCGAAATTATGAGATACTTTAACACAACAGTCATAGAAGCAGCTATGACATATGAATGGATTGTGAGTACATTGAAGACTTCTTTAAAACGCGGCTTTACAACACATGAAATACAGATGATGTTTCACATGGATTGTACTGAGCAAACGCACCCTTGAAGCTCTGGAGTATAAAGAATGAAACCAATGTGGCTGAGGTGGCGACCAAAAAACAGCAACTGGAAACATCTTCTTTTTTTTTCTTTTTTGCTGACAGAGAAAAAGTAAAAAAAAAATATATATATATATAATTTTTTTTTTTGGGAATTAATTATTATTTTTTTTTTTTTGTGAATTCATTTTTTTTTTTTTTTTGGTGATTTTATTTTATTTTTTTTTGCTGGCGTGAATGGGCTTCCATAGTTTATTGGTCGCCACCTCAGCCACATTGGTTTCATTCTTTATACTCCAGAGCTTCAAGGGTGCGTTTGCTCAGTACAATCCATGTGAAACATCATCTGTATTTCATGTGTTGTAAAGCCGCGTTTTAAAGAAGTCTTCAATGTACTCACAATCCATTCATATGTCATAGCTGCTTCTATGACTGTTGTGTTAAAGTATCTCATAATTTCGATGGAAAAACTGGAAAAATCTGGTCAGTGTTATGGTTACAGATGGATGCACCAAAAGTTTTTTTTTTTTTTTTGCTGGTGGAAAAAAAGTAAAATAAAAAAAAAAAAATTATTATAATTATTATAATTATTATTATTTATTTTGTGGGTGGATTTTTTTTTTTTTTTTGTGAATTACATTTTTTTTTTTTTTTTTAAGTTACAAATTTTTTTTTTGTGATCTTATTTTTTTTTTTGCTGGCGGGAATGGGCTTCCATAGCAAAGCCTCAGGGTAATAGAAATGTGAGAGCAAATGCTGGCGAAAGTGGCAAAAAACTCTTTCCTGCTAACAGAGTGCTGATACAGTAATCCACGTTATGTGTGTGTGATCAACTGAACAGGTCTTAGCTGCTCACTTATTAAAGCGTACTGCTGAGTCTGACATCTTCAAATATTTAAATGAAAAGGGGAAAATGAGTTTTTGTGGATTCTGGCTCACTTAGAGTGCTTTCTTTTTCTGAGTGACTAGAGTGGAATCATAAAAGACTGAAAAGTTATTAGGTGGCTTGGATGCACATTATCATTTAAAGTGCTGCACATCTTTTTCCAATATATCACAGCAAGAAGAGCAAAGGTGTAATTGATAACACAAACATTCTGTTTAGGTGCTCCAGATCCATGGCCCTGCTGGTTCACTGAGACAGTTATATGTAACCAAGCCATGATTGTTTGTGATAGTGGTTCAACCTGTGCTTTCACTGCAAGTACAACTCAACATGTCTGATGTGAGAAGGGTCTGCTACATCTTTCTTGAGCAGTTGGCTTTTATATTTATATATATTTATATATATATTAGGACACGACACAACAACTACACAACACACCTACTATACTACACGATACTACACTACACGACACACCTACTACACTACACAACTACATGACTCGCCTACTACACTACACTACACACCAACTATACTACACAACTCACTTACTATACTACACACCAACTATACTACACGACTCACTTACTATACTACACACCAACTATACTACCCAACACACCTACTATACTACACGACACACCTATTATGGATACACTCTTTCTGGTGGAGTGCCAGATGACCACATCAATGAGCGCTTTACACTATGATTAATAGAGACTAAATGAACACAAACAAGGCACAATGAGCATTATAAGCGTACTATCATGCCAAAGTACCCCTGACGATCCCTCGTACTTACAGCTGGAAGAGCAAAGAAGGCCACCCCGATCATGCTGAATGTTGCTGCCAGCAAGCGTCCGTTCCAGGTCTTGGGAACCTTATCACCATAACCAATGGTGGTGAGAGTGATCTGTTGAAAATAAAGTCACTACTTTATTCAAGTGGTGTGGTAAAGGTTGCAGATTTCTTTAAATAAAAGCGGAAGCAAACTGTAAATAAAATCAGTAACATCACATCACAGAATGCTTTCTCTTTAACTATAATGTGGATACTGTAGTCTTTCGTTTTAATTTCAGGTAAATCTTACCAGTCCCCACCAAAGAGCATCAGCATAGGTCTCAAACTCCTTATTTGACTCCTTTTCCACCGAGTACACCAGGAATGAAGCCAAGATGAGACACAGAAAGCCTATGTACCACGCCGTGATGAGCTCCTACGGGGAAAATCAATACAATGAGCATCAGGGAATCCAAAGTAATACAGTGTCACCTAGGATGCCTTGCAAAATGATGATATAACAACTTTAAATTGGTTTTAAAAAGAAATGGCATTTCTGTAATAATATCGGACATGACTATGTGAGGCACACGCCCTCTGTGGCAAACCAAGTACTTCATGAACGTCTTTATTTCCCTCAACACATGCTGCACACCCGACCTCTCTCCCTCTCACCACATCACACACACACACACACACACACACACACACACACACACACACATACAGTTGCATATTTTCCACAGTTTATTAGTGCATGCTAATAATTCTATTTCGAAGCTCATTAAAACAAAACTGCAAAGAAGTAGCTCAGTGGACAATGAAGCACTTCCATGTCTTCACATGGCAGGCCATCCTTCTTTTTTTTGCGACCCAAGGACATCATTTCCACTGGGGGGGGGGGGGGGGAGGGGGCAGGGACATTTACAAAAGTCCTGTGTTTGCCTCTCAGCATACAGGCTGCAATAGCTTATTAAGATTGCTGAGGTTGGACACAATCTGAGAGGAAGACTACAGACATTACTCAAGGTAGGAAGAGTACTTTCACCTCCTCTGGAAGTGGACATAAATCAAATAGAAGACAGTAAAGGACAGTACTCTTTATAGTAAAGATTGTAGTTACAACATTATTCATTATTTTAGGTCTTTCTGTTATGCTTCCATTATTATGTAAAGCATGATAACTCTTTTATTTATTTATTTATTTTTAAACCTGCGCATGCTAAACTTTAAGTGTAGTTCATTTAGCTGCAGTGCACATCAGCTGTGGTTTTAAACCCCGCAGATGGCTGGCTACTAAAACCAACTCTCTAATCAAAAGATGTTTCAGCGAATGATGTCACCTTGCTGTGGGCATACACTACAGATCCGAGCAACTTCCAGGTGCCTCCGCGGCGATCCATGCGCAGCATGCGCAGGATCTGCAGGAATCTCAGACTCCTGATGGCCGAGGTGGCAAAAACATTGCCCTTGGATCCAGCTGCCAACACGGACACTGAGGCGATCAGCACCATGATGTCTGCAGAGAGGAAGAGAGCAAAACACAATCACGAAGCTCCACACGTGCTGGGGAGCTGGCAAAGCCATACATGGATGATCAAATCAGACTGAATGAACTACACGTTACTGAGTACAAAAGCTGTTCTAAATTCAAACTTCAGTTGAGTTTCCCATGGCTACAAACTTCTTTTCACCTCATCTTTAGCATAACCTCAATGCAACGCTGAAAATCACAAGAAAGCATGATAAAGATGGTTGTCACATTCTTAAACCCTCCAGGATTTGATTATGGAAATAATGGAAAAACACAGTGTTATGTTCTTTAGAGAGAGCAAGGCGAGAGAAATGACTCAAGCTCCCACCCTGTTTTTCTCACCTATGACACAGAAAGGCTTTGCGGCGAATTTCAGCCTCCCTCTCGATCCTCTGTACCGACAGCAGCAGCCAGCGGCCCATATCCTCACAATGTACTCCACCCCAAACACCACGATAGTCACAATCTCCTGTGGGACAAAGCCGAAACAGTGGAGTTAACCCTGTGACGTGATCGTATATATGTGCAGTGTCGGTTTACAGCAAATGCAATTTTACCTACCAGGATGTACAAGGCACTCTCTGAGCTGTTTTTGAACTCTCTGATGGTGGCAAAGACTGAAAGTATGAGGCAGGAGAAGACCAGGAGGAAGCTGGAAGAGACAGGAGAACAAAAACAGTTTTGGTTAGTTATTTATTTTTATTCCAACGTATGTCACTGCTCCATTTGTCTGATCCTGTTTTAGATACGAGAAGCTCATCAGTGAAGCAGACTGGAGGAGCGTATGGATATAACAGCTATAAGCCACACAATCACGTGCATTCGGTGTGTGAAGCAGTTCAGCAAACGCAACCAAACTTAAGCTTTAATATCCTATGAATGGGACAATCCCTTCAAAACATTCTAGTAACTGAACAGCATTCTGTCTTTCAGAAACAATGCTCCAGTCCATGTGGATAAACGACAGACCTCCGTCAACAGCTACAGCTTTCATTGGGATTATTTCTTTAGTAGTAAAACTCTATCTGCATTGCTCGATGCCATCAGAGCTGAACCAACCCTTTACGGTGTTTCTACATTGGATTTAATATCCAGATGTGGTGATGGCATGCGGTAATACACCATGAAGACCGATTGCCATCTGCTAATCAATTTCTATCTTAAGAGGGTACGGTTGGGGACTGAATGAATAATTGGGAGCCTCAGAACATGGGCAGCGCCTCCATTAGTGAACGTCAGCCAAACTGCAGAAACAGCTGCAGCTCAGTTGGATGAGTAAAAAGAAAAACAATCCTGAAAGAAGAAATGAAGGCAGGGGAGCACGAGGCACATGTTCACCTTCACTCTGATGTTTCTTGAACAAATTTAACAAATCTAATTCGGTTATTATTGAGTGCAGGAAATCCAATCACCTGTGAGTCCTTACAGTCTGAACAAGTCGTTGATGTTCAGCCTTTTCAGCACAGGATGGGAGTAAGAGGTCATTAAACTGTTAAGACTTGAACTATAGACCAAACATCTCCAAAAAAAACAGGTAGAAATATGTTCAAAGATCAATAAAACAGTGATTTTTTTAAAAAGATGAAATAGAAAGGGGATGGTGGATGGTTTAAAGTAGACTGAAATCTAATCTGCAGCCAGGCCTGCAGAAGACGAGCTCTATTGGATGGAACATAACATGTGAACCTGAGGGACTTTCTTCAGAAAAGATGTACAGATGTGAAGATATCCAAAGGCAGCGCTAATAGAGAGCGCCTGGTGGAACCCAATACTGGGGCAATGCAGTTAGAAGATGCATTTAACATGAAACATAGTACAGATACTGTCAGCAAGTATCTTCCTGAGCACAAGATGAGGTGTTAAAGCACATTAAAGCACATCCTGCACTACAGTGATGTGAGAGTGGGCTGATGGTTGAGATCGTCAGGTTCATTTAAAGCCAGGGTTGGTAATCTTCTTCAGAAACATTTGATGTTTTGTTGTTCTCTTTACATCCCGACAACAATCAATAAATCAGATTAAATCATTCGTAAAGATGATTTGAGGGGGGGGGGAGTGGCTTTTATAGGGAGGCCTGAACGGACGGGCTGTCAGTGTTGCAGACTTGGCGACTCTCTCGCTAAATTTATCAAGTTTCAGAGCTAGTGCTGCTACTTTCAATGGAAGAGATCTGGCGACACTGGGCTGGGTTTTGGGGCGTTCATCTGGAGTTAGCTCTGTTTTGGTCTCCACCAACTCCTGAGAAAACAAATGTTTCAATATATCTGCTAAATGCTCCACTAACTTCACAGCCAGTCGCTAACTTTGACTGTCTGCTGTTTGGTGCTGGACAGGTAGCACACAGCTGCCTGCTGCAGTGTCCTGCCCCCCCCCCCCACCAATGAGATGAAAGAAGTGGAAGCACCGTGGAGCTGAGGGGAACTGCAGAGTTGGATGACAAGTCTCTGTGGGTTCGTCAATCCCAGTGACACCTTTCCATTACGCCTCGTCATTTCATCCATTATTAATATAAGACGTATTGATTGGTGCAGCTTCAACAGCGCCATGGCAGAATTCCACCTCGAGGGCCTGTGAAGAGCTAACACCAGCCCTCACACACGGCCCTGAATAATACAGTCCAAGAACAATTATTCTCTGAGCCGTCTTCCTTGTACTGAATCTGGTATTGTCAGCATGTTCAAAGCAAGGTTTACACTTTCATCAAATCATTACACATCTTAGCAAGATCCTAATGGTTGACACTTCTGACTGCATTTAGCTTAAATTAATTGGGCCTGATATGGTCAGCAGACATGTTTTGCTGTGAGAATGACACCAGATACATTTCTTTCCTCTGGACCTTCCCTCTGAGGAAGCTTTCAACACCAAGTCCTCACTTCTTGAGTGTAAATTCCGAAAAAAATAAAAAGATTTCACATGATCTACCCCGATACACAAGTTCATCGAAAGCTTTTACGTTCCTTCATGCTTCATCGGGCCCTCGCCCATCCTCCTCATTAAGGACCCTCATCGATCCTCTGGATTCCCTTGCTGAAAAACATATTTTTGTCTTTTTTTTTTTTACCAGAACTGGTGCAGTTCTGCTGCAGTTTCTGTCGTCAAACTCTTGGCAGCAGCCGCTGGCCAATCAGAGTGAAGCGACAGGGACCAATGGAATGTGTGGCAAGTCAACGGACGAGCTCATTCTTCATCATAGTCTCATCACTCTTCATCAGAAAGACAACAACAAGCCAAGTGAGCACATTCAGCCACAGCTGCTCCAGTTCTCTACATTTTATAGGTTCAATCCAGGTGTGTGTGTGTGTGTGTGTGTGTGTGTGTGTGTGTGTGTGTGTGTGTGTGTGTGTGTGCTCTCTTCAAAGCTTTTGAACATGACATTCTGCCCTAAGTCTGTTTAGTTTTGATTTAATCTACGTAAACTGTTGAAAGTCGTCTCTGGTATATTGGCATTTCAGTCAGTATAGATTTTGTCAGATTAAATTAACAATCATGTATTATTCAAAGCAAGGTTTGGTTTTCTTCTGTGAAGGTCACTCAGTGATGCAGTGGTTTTCTGACGGGTTGCTCTTGTACCGGTGGTTTGCATACATCCTCTATATTTACCAGGATTGGCGTGAAACACGAGTTATTTTCTGGTTCTCATTAGCACCCGTTTGACGATCAACTCCATTCAGCTCCTTCTGCAAGAGTGACGGTGGAAGTGACGTGTGCACAGTCGTCACATCTTCTCATTAACAGCCCTTTGACTCGCCAAGTCCAACATTTCACCATCTGGAGACCAACATTGTTTTATTTAGCTTGAAACACATCCATTAGGAGGACTTCTTAGTTGTAATTCACGAGTGATTGATATCACTTGTAGTCCGCCTGCTGCACATCATCGGTTCTTCTTTACGTTTTCTATTCTAATTGTTGATGAAGGACTCCTAAAGTAAAGCAGATCTCTTGTATCCCTTAGATACATGTCACCGCAAGAATGAGATGTTGTGGACAAAGAAGCTGGCTCGCTGCAAGTCTAATTGGACATCGGTTTATGCAACTCTCCCGACCCGACCACGCCAAGCTCATCAGTACCTCCTAATGAGGACACTTACTGATGAAGGAGAGGGGCAGAACCTGGAGCATACGATTAGCTTCTACAGCTGTGCAGAGTCTATGCCTCTCTCTGGATACACAAAGCAGCTCAGAGTTATGAGAAAGATGGGACAAATATGCATGAAGTCTTGTCAGGACAGTACAAAGAGGACAATTACACCATTTGAACACCAGTCAGCCTGAGCCTCAGCACTGAAAGAGGTAAGCGCAGCTTTTTTTGTGAGAACTCTGCACACATGGAGGCAGTGCAAGAAAGAGGAAGGAGGAAGGCAGGATCCAAAGCTTCCATAATCCCATCTGTGATTTATTGATGCTTTGAAAGACTAGTTCAAATGGTGCGTGTATGTATAGTTCTGTTGCAAAAACGCCATCTTGAAAAAGGGTTCTGAGGTTTCATCTTGACCTATAAATGAGATCTCCAAGGTGTCAAATTCCACAACAAGTTTGTTAGCAATCGCAAAGAAACTGTGACAGCGACTTCAAATGAACTAATACCGTTATAATTCCAGACTTCATATCTTCAACATTACTAGGACCAAAAGTTTTCATTCTATTTACCCAATAAGAGAAGAATACGTTTTTTCTGATTCGATACACACACACACACACACACACACACACACACACACACACACACACGCATCCACTTGTTGCCAGAGAGGTCGAGACGACATCACTGAGAACGTGATCAATCAAGATGAGGGGGCTGTTGTTGGAAGCAGAAAAGCCTGCATTTCTTCCTGAGCAGCAGATAAAGAAACATCGATTTGCCCCCCTCAGCACAGCATTGCGTACCCAGACACACTCATCACGCTAAATTTAGACTGCGACGAACTAGAGGAGAGCAAATAAGGAAGGAGGGCTCTTTCAACTGAGCAAATATAGTGCTATGTGCTAGCACTGCGGCGTCCACTCGGTGGGCTCCTCGAGGGATGTTTGAGGGTGGCGGTGACTTTCTGGGGCACTCGTCTTGATACATGCACACTGTATAGTGACCCTGCTATCGGCAGTCATCGTGCTCCGTTATGAGCCACAGCGGTACCTTGTGTTGTCATGTTTAGATTCAGAGAAGGGAAAAGTACGTTAAACATGGGGGAAAAGGAGAGCAAGAGGAGGGATTCCTTTTCCATGCTTAAAGCAAAGCTTTAAAGATACATTTACATTATATTGATCATTTTTAAACCTGCAATAAATGATCTTTTGGGCCACTTTGGACAGCAGAAATGGACTGTAAACACAAGACATCCGCCATAATACACCGTTTAAAGGCGAACTTAAACAGTGGCTTTTTTGCACATTCAGCAGATATGAAGCAACATTAGCACTGTGTTCATCCGATGACTGTAGGTCCAAGTCATACTCATTTTCTGGGTTTTCTCCTCCAGCCCGAGGGAAGCATGCGTCTCTGTAACTGCTACATGCTCCACTATGTTTACCAGCTATAGTCGCTAACTTTGTCTGGGAAGGTAAAGAACCTTTCCGTTGAAAACTAGCCGCCTGCTGAATAGCAGCTGCGGCCACAAGTGAGATCAACAGGACGATGATAACCAGTAGACCAGAGAGACTCAGTAATGTGGAACCGATGAAGGAATTGGCATCAACTCCTTTCCATTCGTGAAGGACGGTCCAATGTACCCTGTAGAGCAGACCATTTCACAGTTGTAAACATAAACATTCCAAATGTGTCGCAGCTTATTTCCTGTTGCGGTGTTTGTGAATGACATCAGCTGACAGGAAGTAAGCATGGACCTAAGCTGTTGCCTTGATATGCAATTCCTTTGAAACAGTCTATATGATTGTAAACATGGAGGATAATGACCAGTTCAGGAGTCCAGAGAGGTTTCAGAAGACGCTTCATTTATTTTTCAATTCCACCAACGTTCACACCAGTGTCTAGTAGTCTCCACTAATCTCCCTCCACTAACAAAATGAGCCCCTTTTATACACCTGGTCCATCTAATTGGACCAGCCATACCATCTACAGGTAAGTATAACACTAACACTCCCTCACCGCTACAATTGCCATTTTCTTTTGTACTAGTCAGATGACGGCTGAAAGATGTCCGTTCTACTCCTATTCTATTTCTATGCTTCCGGGTCATTTCATTCAGTTAGGGACTAAAACAAAAAGACTATTCGACAGCAGGCCATGTGAGGCTGGAGCAGCAAAAGCCCTTAGTGTGTCAACATCAAGAGGGACAACCTGATTACATATCAAAATATCCTAACAGCTTTATGGGGCTTTTCATTAAAAATAACAGTGGGAACACAATTTATTCCCAGCCATAATCCAATTACAGGACTCAGCATGCAAACTCTACATATTCTACTTCCACCTCCCATCAGACACCTCTTCTCTTGGAACGAGACCACTCGATCTTGGCAGCCAGCATCTGTCTGCTAACTGTCCTCGCCTTTTTGTTTTTCCTTCGCAGTTTGTCTTCAGCTGGCCAGCTCAGCAGAATAGTGAATAACTGGAGCGTGTCCTCATTCTGTCTCTCTGAATGACTTTAGGAAAGTTTAACAGAACATTCATATTGGTTTCACTGATCGATCGTTTTCTTAACTCTTTGTTTGCCCGAGTCTCTTTGCCGTCTTCTACAGTGGTAGTCCCTTGTTCCACTCTGGTGCAGAACGGACACATTTCGTCATCTCACAGCTGCAGAGGCCTTTTAATTTCCTCTGGTGCTTCCTGCAAGAGGACACGCAGTACCGAGGCTCCTATTGAAGCCAAATAAGAGACGATAATCAGAGCCCCGATCTCTGTATCGGTCTCTTGGATGGATCCCGACAGGAGGCCGAGATCTAGCTGGAGTCAGGAACCTGACAAATTAAAAGCCTTTTTTTTTTTTGCAAGCTGTCAAATTGTCCCTCACAGAATGTGTGTGAACAAAAACCAGAGACACGCTGCAACTGTTCCAACAGCAGGATGTTGGATGAAGCCTTTGCTGTAAAAGGTTTTTTCACAGCTTTTCCCTTTCACTTGTAATAATTCTAAATGTTCAAACCCAGCATGCTGCAAGTGTTAGATGCAGAGGAATATCGTTGACCGTGGACCACTGTGTCTCCCCCCTTTAACTGATGTAGCAGCGACGGAACACAAGGGGGAAGGGAGGCCTTGGTCTCAGACAGCTACTGTACACGGATGGAGAAAGAGGCAGCGTGACGGGGAGCGTTTTGGATGTAGGCGCTCATGTTCCACATATTGATCGTTCACGTGCACTACAAACGAGGCCAAAAACACCTGCCTAACATCTCAGGAGGACACATATCAAATAGAAATAGATGCCGTCAGAGTGCGAGTACGTTTCGCAATGCTCGCTGTCAGCTCAAGGCAGTGGTGTCATTTTGTTTGGTTTTTTTTGGAGCAGAGATAAGCCGGAGAATGAGGAGGGGAGAGATCTGACGGAAGTCAGCACATGATAGTTTTATAAATCAGCTGGCTGGAAGTAAAAAAAAAAGAGTCTGGAGATTAAATGAAGTGTGGTGGCTATGAATAATGTATAGAACAGACAAATGGAGGCGGATGCGGTTCTGCGAGCTGGATGGCACAGAGTGAACCCTGTATGGAGGGTAGAGTTGTACACTAACCCACAACATGCTTTCCACCGGATTCTGATTTAAGCAGCACACATGCTACTGACCCTGTTCTAGTTTTCTTGGTGTAGTTTGGCTCTAAATGTTGTATTAACCAAGAAAAAAACATCACTGCTGCCTGCACGAGATTCAGCCATGAAGTTAGCACTATCTCCTTAGAGCCACATTGATCAATGAACATCAACAGACTAATGGTAAAGAAGGTGATTTATCTGGCTGTTATAGTATTCAGTTAATATTTAAAAAGTAGCCTGTGTGTGCGTGTGGTTTCACATTAAAGCACAGGCTTACTTCTGGGCATCCAGCCGTCTCTGGGGAGTCGATATGCTGTGCACAGTGAATTCCTCTCACTAACAAGCATGCACTACTGAGTAGGAAGGATTCAGGCATGGCTGGAGGGCAAATACCAGCACTAGAGAGCGGACATTTGGAGGCTGACAAATCTTTCACCTTAAAAGGGGGGCACAAAACTGCAAGTACGGCGCGTTAGAAGAACGTGTACTCGTAGTTGGGAGCAGTGCTCAGCTCTGACAAACAGTTAAGGCTTCTCCTGAGCCACAGAAGACATTATCAACTCTGAGACAATTCAAAAATAATGGATGACAACATTTTTTTAACAGAAAATCTGCATCACAGAGATGGCATTTGAAAGATGCGGGCGATTAAGAGGCATTATGGGAAATGTCGGATCCAAGTGTGGATATCTCGGCCTGTGCTGCACCGATTCTGACCACTTTGTCTCCTGTCTCTTATGTCAGCCCCTTCCCAAACTTTATGGAAGTGCATCACTAAATTGCTACAGTACCCCTTTAAATTGGTAGAATCAAGGGATGTTTATTTTCCGCAAACGATTGTAGTTGTTGTTGGGGGGCTGACCTCTCACCAGAGGTCACCACCCTCCATTATTCATGACAGCATCGCTGGAGTCAAAGCGATCATGTTCCAACTCCAAGCAGCTCGCAGGCCGTTTTCTGGATGTGGCATCCAGCACGCTCCCCCCCACCGCCCAGAGCCCAGAGCCCAGAGCCCAGAGCCCAGAGCCCAGAGCCGGGCTGCGACGTTAATTAGTGGAAGTACAGTGACGCGGCGCGGAGCTGTCCACGGGCCGCGGTGCTGAAACCCGTGCTGCTGCCGCAACACACGAGAACTCTTCATCAACGAATCAAACGTGTAGCATGTCGAACACGGGCATCATCGCATGCAGTCTAACGGCTCAAACATGACACAAACAGAAGTTTCAAGACGTTAAGAGTTAAAGCAGGAGTTCTGCAGGTGAAGTGCCCCCCCCCCCCCCCTCCTCCTCCTTTAATCGGGCTGTAGCAACATGACAACGCTTAACCCTTTATAATGCGCCATCTGAGCATCATCAGCGCAAAACGAGGCACAAAACCCGCAAAACTCCACAGCAGCCCCCCCAAAACAAAGAAATGATTTAATTCCCAGACCGAAAGGCCACGGTGACAGAATCAACATGCGTGGTCGGAGCCCGGCCGTCACTTACACATAAGCGTGGTAGATGAACGCCCATCCCCGCGGTCTTTCCAGCGCGTTATAGAGGAAATTCTGCAGTTTCCGATAGCTGGCGTTTTTCTTCGACGGTCTGGGTCTCCCGGCGGAGATGCTGGACCTCGGTCTGCAGAGGATGCTGCTCCGCTTGGTGCTCTCCGCGCCCGCAATGAGCAGCGCCCCATCCCTGCCGGATTCGGGAGCGCCGGGGTCCAGTCCGACAAAGCCGACCCTGTGCTTCTTCTCCTCGGCTTGAGTTGGGTAGACCCCGCCGTTGAGAGACCTCTGCACCATCCTAAAGTCGAGACGACTCTAACGAGGAGTTGTCCGTGTCCTTGCCGCCGCGGGGATGCATCACCGGTGCTGAGAGGTGTGTGTGTGCTGGTGTGTGTGCTGGTGTGGCGAATGCAGTCAGTGTCTCGCCCCCCCCCACCCACCCACCCCACCCCTGGAAAACCAATTGCGATAACCACGCGAAAGTGCACGGCCTCTGCTTTTAGCGTAGCCCCTTCCGGTCATTTGACAGACACATCAAGGAGGGGCAATGCACAGGATTGTTCACTCCACAGTCTGATCACGTTGGTCATCAGCAATTCAGAAGCTATCTGCAATCATGTAACGGGAATGCAAAGTTAAACTGACACAAAGGTAACATCTGGCCAGGTGTGTCAGCAAAACACTCACAATTGATTACTTTATTTTGGGAAAATGAAAGTGTCTTGTTTCTAAAAAAGAAAAAAAAGCTGTAAAGAAGATGATGCATGTTCATGCAATATTCATATGTGGTTCTGACTTCGGTCAGTGTAATGGACACCTAAAACTATGACGATATGTTTTTTTAAAGGTTTGCATTCTGTGGTTGAGCAAAGGCAAAAGACAAATATGTACTTGTCAAAAATCTGATAGTATCGGTCAACATGCGGTGAGACGTAAAACAAATAAATGGAACATCTCAGCCAGGACACACTGTAAAGCAGGACAAACACTTTATGCTGCACATCATGTCCTCTGTGTTGCTGCTTCACTGAAAAAACATCCATCACACTGTGAACATTTTATTTACTAGCTTGTTAAGATTGCATTTACAACGATAATCTTAGAAAGATTCAACAAAGATCCTTTGTACAGTTATTTTCAAGCAACATAAAATTGCAAATAAGGTATATACAAAAAAAAACATTAGAATAATGCAAATAAATGTGTAATCAGTGACATATTTGTTTGTCCGGCTACACCAACATGCTGCAGTCATTAGATCATTTTTACTGGTGACGGGTGCTTAAACCCAGATTACGGTAACTAATGCTGCATTTCAGAGTTCGTACAATGCACACTGCTCAGATTAAGAGTGACTTTAATAAGGGAGATGACCATGCAAATATCCGCTGAGTCCTATGTGCCAGAAGGGGGGGATGTAGATTTACAGTGGCCATGCTAGTGCCGACGGATGTGGAGAGACTATTCCAACATGCACATTTGGAGGCAGACCGCTTTTAAATAAATTAAAAAGGACTAAGTAATCTGCCTAATGAGTGCAGCATGTCGAGACAGATTCATGAAATGCTTTTTAACAGTAAAAACAAACAAAACAAAAAGTCGTCAGTGAGGTTACGCTTCTCCTCCAATGCACAGGCATGAATACAAAAGGTTTTATATACTATACTATCTTCATAAAAATAATCCAATTTAAGTTATAGCATCACTCGGACATATCCTATCTCTTTTTTTCCTCCGACATCGAGACAGTTTGTATGTACAAGAAATTTAAATCTTCAGTAAGATAATGTTACCGTGTTTCAGTCCTGAAACGATCCCTTTGTTTGCGTCATTAAAGAAATGCTTACAGTACGTTTTGCTAACACTGCAACTTGAATGGACCAATTATTGTGCTCGTCTTAATACCCACAGTGAATACAACAGTTCCAAGACAACGTAAAAAACAATTAAAAAAAAACTCTAAATAATGTCTTAGTTAAACAGAAGGCAATCCTTCAACTAGTACATTTGAATTAATATATTAATAATTTAAAAACCTCTTGACTTGGCTGCTTACTGACAAGCAGCCCGGTATGGTTTGTTTTAGCTTCCTTTGTCCTGATTCTGATTAGCTAGCTTCTGTTCCTCTTCCTTCCCTTTGCTCTCCCTGAAGATCCAAGTAACACGTCCATACATATAAATAAAATACACAAGCAGTTACGTCTAAAAAAAAAAAGAAAAGCTTGGCATGCCATTGGTCCTTTAAATACTGTTCAATACGTAGGCTGGAATGCGTTTAGATTCTTTAATACCTGATATAGTAGAAGTAAGGGGTAAAAATGCTCCTTCTGGACACAATAAATAACTATCCTTCATATAGTGCAGTAATACAGTACTCACACTAAACCTACAGTAATTGCACAGTAACCACATGCAAAGGGCTGAAGAAAGACCCCCCCCCCCCTCTTTATCATCCCTCTTTTCATCTGTCCCTCGATCCCTACTTCCATCCCTCCGTCTAGTCTTTCTGCATCTATTCAGCCAGCTACAGACGTGAATACAAGGGCACTCCAGTATTCTACTTCACTCGGGGTCCAAACACTGAGCCCTGGGGAACACCGGCCCAAAACAGAGAGGCAGCTCTCTGGAGTTGCAGTCCAAGGCAAAACGGATAGCATCTGCATTTAGTACGACAGGTAGTTTGGTTAATCCAGTTAATCCAGCTCGGTTAGGAGCGTAATCACTGTTGGTGTCTTCTGTATGAGGCCTCAAGCTGGCCTCTCCCTTTCACTGGTGTTGTGAACATTTTGCACCAGTTGTCAGCCTTGTGTAGACAGACAGACAGACAGACAGACAGACAGACAGACAGACAGACAGACAGACAGACAGAGCAATGCTACTTCTATCTGGGTGGATTCCCAGTATAACAGTACATGACTAGTCTGGAGCTTCAGGCTGCATCAGTCTCAATCTAGGTGCTCCCTAGTAGCGGTCAGTCATCTGTACAGTCTTGTTTAAACTGTACTTTGCACTGAGGACTTTAGTGGTATCCATGGTGGAATGATCCCTGTGTAACTGGGGCAGTTGGGGTGGGGGGTGGGGGGTCTTTCCATTGGGAGCGTCTCTTGGAAAAGAAAGCGGCGAGACCTCGGTTATCGTCATCTCTCATCATATCTTCCTATTTCACATTCACCCTCTCTCTCTGATGTCTTCTCTGAAGTGACGGTTTTCTTAGAAATCTCCATCCGACGGCGGCAAACACAGCTTGAAGAGCCTGTTGTAAAAGAAAAACAGGAAATGAGGAGAATCCGCCTCATCTCAAGACCACATCACGTACTGGTGGCATTGGAAGTGGTGTTATACAGTACCTTGGGAATGATGGAGGCATCTGGTCCATTACTTTGAGATTTTTAGCAGAGAGTTCAACTCTTGCTCCCTGGAAAAAAAAAAGGAAACATTATGCTATATGCTCTACAATGACCACATTACACTGAATCACTTAGCATTCAAAAGCAGACAATGTCTAGAAATACTTGAACTCAGGGGATTAGATGTCAGTTCATGCAACTCACAGATTATTATTTGATATGATTTTAACAAGGCATCCATACGGTCACAACTGTTCCTCTAACTGTACATGGAATCAGGCTGGGAGATTAAATATGATTAATTAAGTTGTAATTCCAAGCAAATTGTACTGCGACGCATTAAAGTGCAACACTTGGGCTCATGGCATCAGATATCAAACTTCTGAATTGGATTAAGATTTTTGTACTATTAAATATACATCAATATCCGAAAAAACACACTTTCTCTTATTGTAAAATAGATGTATTATCAGTCGTAGTAAAATGATAAATGGGAGGCCATACGAGGCATCCACGGCCCCCCGAGCTTTACCTGTTTGCGCATGATATCCATGGTCTGCATGATGCAGCGCGGCATGAGGCCGTGGTTCCTGGCTAAGATCATCGCCTGCTCCAGGGTCACATTCAGGGTACATCTGCAAAGAACCAAACGAGTTAAGAGGGTCAGCTCTGCGTGCACCTCTGGAACAAAACACACTAATGGGGTTTGTGCACACAAGTATGTGCACCCGCTGAGGGACACCTCGAAGTAGAAACGTATTCAAAACAGCGAGGCGAGGGCGCTCTGTGTTAATCTCTATCGCAGCTGAACAGTCTAGTGGTAGCTACACAAGCGGTACAAAAATGTCGGCGTGGCGCCGGGCTGACCTCTGCATGCCCGTGCCGCACATGGTGATGTGACACGCTCCCAGGCGGTTACACAGCTCGGAGGACACGCACAGCACGCTGACACCCGACGGGTGGCCTTGGGCGCTCTGGCGCACGTTGACGTAGGACTGCATCAGTCGACAGAGATCGTCCAGTGTGTTGAGGGGTCGCAGCAGCTGTGGGGAGGAGACGGGTCAGCGGTTTAATGGACTGCAAACAAGACGGTACAGTGGCAACGGTGGCCATCTTACCAAGTCATTTACACTACTATTACGTATTTCAGGAAAACTATAAAACCAACTTGTTTATATTATACTATTAATACTGACGAATAACACAGGAATATCAATTAAAGGGACAGTTCACAGCTAAATCAAGAAATAGCCATGTTACCAGTAGTGCTATTTGTCAGTCTACATTGTTTTGCTGTGAGTTGCCTAGTTTTGGAGGTATCGTCTGTCGAGCCGTCTGCCTTCTCTCCAATACAACATGACAACATGACGCCCTCATTGACGCCCAAAAAACACAACGTCACCTTCCATAAATCACGACGTGGTACTTAATCCAAAGACCTTGTTGTGAGCAGTTTCATGGAGGGACTATTTTCTTTCAACCATAGTTGCAACATGAAACTTCTGAAAACAAGGCCTGCGGATTATGTTAATAAGTATTTGGGATTGTGTGGTTAACTGTCCCTTTAAAATGACAGCGAATTAAGATTTGTAATTAAAATAGTGATCTGTATTATTTGAATATTCAATACTAGACTAAGTAGAGTAAGTGACTTGTTAGGATGGTGCACCAGCAGAAAGAAGAGGAACACAAAGAGGTTCAATGACAACCTGAGAATGAGGCTCTAGATATTGAAACTATGTTCTAGTCGGTTGTATTCACTGGAATCTAGTTCAGCTACAGTCAGTTTGGGACTCTAGGATTTGCTTTCTAATCCGATCACCTCTGAGGTTCAAATGGATGCGGTTGTATAATGTTGAGGTTAGTTGGAGTTAATAGGGGGGAGTCTTGGACTAGTTGGAGGGGAGGGTGCGGGTTCCAGTGGAGGGAACAGGACTCCAGTACATCTTACTTTTGAAATGCTTGGTTGCAGGTCTCTAACTTCAAGGCCCAGTATCTGTGCTTGCATTTATATCCAGTCACAACGTTATATAACAAATGGACTCACGTTACAAGAACAGGATATGAGTTACGACACGTAGACTGTAAAGTAGACAGCAAAGGCAAGAACTGGGAAATGTAACGGAATAAGTGCATATTTACCTGGTCTATCTTCATCGCTGTGGTGTTTGAGTCCGTAGGGAGGTTGGACTTCTCCAAATAGAAAGCCCTGTTTGGGATAAAAAACATATCTAGTTCCATCTTGTTCGGAGATCGACACATTTTTCTCCTCTGACTCACTCGGTGTGAAAGCCGAGTCATCGTACTTCGCTTCAGAGAATATGTGTCTGTTACAGTTCATATTTCATCATTTATTGATGTTGCATGAGTCATTTCTTGGGGATTAACACACACACACATCACAGCCCTATTATTATTACTTTACAGGCCAATAAACAATAACGACTGTAAATCTGAACTTCATGAACTGAAATTGCCGAATATAATATTTTACAGTTATTTAAATACACATTTTTATTGTAAACATTTTGTAAACATTGTATCTTGGACACGCGATATGATGCAGACAGAGATTATCAAAACTGTACAACATTCACTGTTAAGTTCATATCAAAGGCGGTTTAATGTTGCATGAATATCACACAAGCCGATGTCACTACATGAGCCACTGGTCCAGCTAAAGGACTCAGATCACCGCGAACAATTCAGGACCTTGAAACTATTTCAAACGGCAGTCGAAGCAGCGTTTCTGCTTGCTTATGCAGCATCACAGGGTCGACTCTCCCTTTACGGTGAAATACATCCCTGAGCGCTAGTGAGGGCTGCGATGCAGTGTAGCATGGCGTACCTGAGCCTGCGGTAGTAGGCCTTGACCTTCTCCAGTGAGACAGCGTTGGTGCGCTGCTGGAACTCCTCCATGGCTGCGTAGTCCTGCTGGGACACTCCCTCTGGACGCTCCAGTGCTGGATGGAACGGGCAGGAGGCATTTAGGTCAACACACATGGGTTACGCGTTTACATGATCGCATGTTTTCATGCCCTCCGACCCTAAACCTCGTCACCTCATCATCCCCCCCCCCCCCCCCCTAGCTGCAGCATAGACTATTTTCCAGTAGGTGGCAATGTTCACCCACAGATCGGTGCTGCTGAAAGGCTCTAAAGCTTGGTTCCAGCACTTGGTTCCAGTTGAACTACATGAGAACGATGTGAGCTCTGTCATCGGGTTCCAACTGGCGCTCGTCTATGGAAGTATAATGGCCATTTGGCAGACAGGCCTGATGCATGACGCTATCCATTCACACTGGGTCAGAGAACAGCAGAGGAGGAGTGTCGTCAATGGCCGAATAAAAAGGCTTCAATCGAACTTAATAAAAGCTCGAGCTTTGAGGAAATGTGCGTGTGTGAGAGGCTGCATAATGCTCTGAATCACACAATTCAATGTGTAGCATGCAGAAGTGTTTTCCTCTGTGTTCAATACAACCCTTCCTGAATTTGGCCCCATTGACCCAAACAGTGTGATGAGCATCTTGGTGAGACGCTTGTTTTGTTTTTTATTTGCTAATGCTTAAATTAAACCTTTTAATGCAGAACTTTAGTTTACGTTCTTGCTTAAACTAAAATCCTGTAAAAAGCTATTGGTACACAGATGTTGTATTTTAAAAAGGAACAACACTCGCCACTGTTGTGTGGTCTCACACTTCTTTCTCGACACCCTTTGCTCCTCTGTCCCAGCCTTACCCCTGGTGAAGAGGACGGTCTGCAGCTTGAGGCTGCCTCCATTTTGCAGCCGGGTGGGCAGCTCGCTGAAGTGACAGCTGTCCAGGTACAGAGTGACCCTCAGGGCCTGTCGGCTGCCCTCCACCTGGTAACACACCGGTGTGTCTGCAATACATAGACACAGACAGGGGAGAACGTTAACAAGACCGCACTATCATACTACTATTATACTACTATCATACTACTGTTATACTACTATTATACTACTATTATACTACTATCATACTACTATCATACTACTATCATACTACTATTATACTATTATCACACTACTATCACACTACTATCATACTACTATCATACTACTATCATACTACTATCACACTACTATCACACTACTATTACACTACTATCATACTACTATCATACTACTATTATACTACTATCATACTACTATTATACTATTATACTACTATCATACTACTATCATACTACTATTATACTACTATTACACTACTATCATACTACTATCATACTACTATCATACTACTATCATACTACTATCATACTACTATCACACTACTATTACACTACTATTACACTACTATCACACTACTATTACACTACTATCATACTACTATCATACTACTATCATACTACTATCATACTACTATCATACTACTATTATACTACTATCATACTACTATCATACTACTATTATACTATTATACTATCATACTACTATCACACTACTATTACACTACTATTACACTACTATTACACTACTATTACACTACTATCATACTACTATCATACTACTATCACACTACTATCATACTACTATCACACTACTATCACACTACTATTACACTACTATCACACTACTATCACACTACTATCACACTACTATCACACTACTATCACACTACTATCATACTACTATCATACTACTATTATACTACTATCATACTACTATCATACTACTATTATACTATTATACTATCATACTACTATCACACTACTATCACACTACTATTACACTACTATTACACTACTATTACACTACTATTACACTACTATCATACTACTATCATACTACTATCATACTACTATCACACTACTATCATACTACTATCACACTACTATCACACTACTATTACACTACTATCACACTACTATCACACTACTATCACACTACTATCACACTACTATCACACTACTATCACACTACTATCACACTACTATCACACTACTATCACACTACTATCATACTACTATCACACTACTATCATACTACTATTATACTACTATCATACTACTATTACACTACTATCATACTACTATCATACTACTATCATACTACTATCATACTACTATTATACTACTATCACACTACTATTATACTATTATACTATTATACTACTATTATACTACTATCACACTACTATCACACTACTATTATACTACTATTATACTACTATCACACTACTATTATACTACTATTATACTACTATCATACTACTATCATACTACTATCATACTACTATCATACTACTATCATACTACTATTATACTACTATCACACTACTATTATACTATTATACTATTATACTACTATCATACTACTATCATACTACTATCATACTACTATTATACTACTATCATACTACTATTACACTACTATCATACTACTATCATACTACTATCATACTACTATCATACTACTATCATACTACTATTACACTACTATCATACTACTATCACACTACTATCATACTACTATCATACTACTATTACACTACTATCATACTACTATCACACTACTATCACACTACTATCACACTACTATCATACTACTATTATACTACTATCATACTACTATCATACTACTATCATACTACTATCATACTACTATTATACTACTATCATACTACTATTATACTACTATTATACTACTATTATACTACTATTATACTACTATTATACTACTATCATACTACTATTATACTACTATAGATCACTCTGGCTGTTCCCTCAACACGTGAGAATGTGTTGAGGGAACAAGCGGTGAGGGGCTATGAAGTCAGCGACCCTCAGATATTTAGTTGTAGACGATGTAATAGTCTTTAGCGTGAACAAAAACACTTCATTTCACATATACGCAATTCAGCATTAATAACAGAGCAGTGAAGTTTAACAGGCCCGTCACTCTCAACGTGTATTAACGTGTATATTTGTCAGAAGTCCAGGTTTCCGATGCCATTAAAGACAGCAGCACAGGCGTACTGCTGCATTATTGAGCGTCAGCAATCATTTCAAATTATTTGTATTTTTACTAAGCAGGACTTCATAAAACGATCAACTAAATGAAATGTGGAAAACTCCCCGTGTCTCCAGCACGGCCTTACTCTGGCTTTGACACGGTAATGGAAAACAAAGACGCAAGTCCATTTAAATAGAACGTCGGTAATTACCCCGTGTGTTACTCATTTTGGGAAAATCTGCACGACACGTGCTGTTATGTCTGTTTTTAATGTAACAGCTTCTGGCAAACACACCGCTGGGATGAGATGTTTTTAAATAGACAGAGGTTGATCCCCATCATGGAGGACAACGACACATGTACAGATGTTTGTCTGGCGTATTTCTGCTCCCTTTGTAGTTCAAACTCAGTCGTCATAACTGAATTACTTGGAAAAGATGACCTTTACCCAGCGACCTCTAGGGTCAGCGCTCTTTGCGAGAGAACCCATCAAGCCGTAATCCTGTGGAATTGGCCGTGATGCCTCAGACTCTGTGGTGCTCACACGATTGTGCCCCACCAATAGCTCCCGGCCTGCTGAAGATGCTATTAGCAAATCAATACTGTCCAATGGAGGCTGCCGCCGCAAACCATCTGCCTGCACTGCAGCATTCGGAGCATGAAACGCAGCTTCAGCGAAGCCGTTTTGGTTAAAAACTGTTTGTTGTTGTTGTTTGTTTTTTTACATCAAAGTGTCGGAGTTTGGGTCTGCACACTGTGTATATCTCTACACGCCTGTCTTATGTAAAGTGCAGTATGAATGACCAAGTCAGTATGTGCAGGCATTGGTTTGCACGTTCGTGCAAAATATATACGCATGCCATGTGCACACTAAATACTTTCTGCTGCAGAGCGTGATCCTAGAATAACAAATCCCCTGCTTCATCCACAGCCCTGCCTTCCCAAAATGGGAAGTGCATGTTGTGCTTTTCCTTTGAGCGGCAAATCTCTGCCGGCCACATTGAGGCGGCTGAAAGGAGAACCGATTCAGGATGCGGCCGTCCTTTTGTATCGGCTGGCTTTAAGGCTTCTGGTGGCCGGTGAGCACCTTCAGTTAATACAGATACTGGAGGTTATTAAAAAGGCACAAATGTGCCCCGTTCACGTCGGCACGCTCACAATGCCCACTATGAACAACCTGCGGTGCATTGTCAGTTGAAGCTACGGCAGTGCACTCTTCTATTCAAACGCTTACTCTGAAATAAATGCTCCGACCTCGAGCGGTTTGGCGGGACGGAAGCGATGCAAACCACTAAATGGGTTTTGCCCTTTTCATGCAGCGGAGTATTACACATGAGTTTACAGTACTGTTTGTGTATCTCTATCAGTGCCTCCATATGTGTCAGTATTTCATGCGTCTCAGAGCAGCACTCTAGTTTGAATGATTCCCTCTCAGAGCCTGTCAAGAAGGGGCCGTCTTATCTTTAATACAAGGGCAACGAGGACTCTAAGAGACTGCATGCTGTGCCCTTGTTCGAGATGATTTATGGAGCCATTATGGTGTTGTTTTAGCTCCCTATTCAGTCGCATTGCACTGAAAAGAAAACGAAATCTGCAATGATAAAATGTCAATTTCGCCCTCAATGGCTTCCACACATCCACACAATGGAACTTTATTCAGAGTTGGTGGAATCACACAGCTGCTCATTAGCAGCGGTGTGGTTTGAATGGGCAGAGTCAGTCTTTCTTGATGGAGTCTCTTACTTGCGACTAGACACTCATCCTCCAGTTGCCTGAAGAACACAGTGACTTTGTCCAGGTCCAACAGGGCCGCCTTGGTGTCCTCCAGCATGGTCCGCTCCTCTTTCTGCCGGGGGGGGGGGGGGGAGGAGAAAAAAAAAGAGAGCTCAGTCGCAGCGGGAAAAGAGTTGCGATAGTCAGAAGCCATGCAGTGGAGGACACCTGCATTGCTAGAAACCCCAAAAGACCCGGGACACAGGGATGCAACAGGAAAGCCACTACATCTTGATGTTTTGTTTTTTGTTTTTAAGTAATGCATCCAACTTATGAGAAGCTACATCACAAATCAGTTTGCCTAAAGAAAACAGAAAAGCTGTGCTCACCAGGTGTGGCGCCAGCGTGGACTGGAAGTGCAGCAGCACGCCGATGACGGATATTTGCTCCAGCCACTTGCGGCTGGTCTCCTTGCCGTCCTCCTGGTACTCGCCGGCGTTGTTGAACCGCGACCGCAGCGCCGCCAACAGCTGCTCCGCCAGCGTGCACAGGGCGCCCGTCGCCGCCTGGCAGAAGATCACATCCCGCCGCAGCTGCAGAGACGTGTCTGTTGTGAACAAAGGGGGAGATCAGTGGGCAGAAGAGGGGTTCAGGCATCCCAACCTCCCACGGTAACCCTTCCCCGTTACGCGGTACAAAGACTTTATTCCATTAGCCTGGATCCCCTGAGAGGATATCTCCCACTAACTAGCACCACATGCCACTGTGCACAGTTCAAAGTGACTGGAGCATCATGTGCTCTGACACCAAGCCCTCATCCTACAAAACACACAAAACAACCTGGAAAATGGAAATGTGGCTGATATGGAAAATAAAAACAGCGCTGAAAATTAAAATTAGACTGGAAACTAAATACATTTAAACATCCGCTATATCTTCTGCAATAAAGCAGATGTGATAAAATCAAAACAGACTTACATATGGCTACATTATTAGGCTGTTCATTATTAATACAGAAGTAGACATCGTTTCAGAACTAATGTGACAAACTGAGAGAAACAAAGACAATATAAACATTAAATCCCATGAAACTGTATTCTTGACATCATAAATAAATATTTCAGTTACAATTGAATAACCTTTGAAGATGACTTAAGGACCTGCAGATGCCCTGATGTAGAACTGGCTGTATAGTCATATGATGGTTGAGTTCATTTGCAAAGTGCTCTAAACTGTTGGAATCATTTAAAATACTCCAGTTATGAGACGTTTCCTGCTGCTTGAGCCTGAATTCTGCCGAGTGATTGCACAGCATGTCTTGACGGCTCTTCCGTTCATTTCATGGAAAATTGGAGCTGGGTCTTATCTAGTTCGATTAGTCAGCGGCGCTTTGATCCGACTGGTCTCTATCTAGAACGCTGACATGTTACTCTACCTGTGCACTTCAGCAGAGCCAGGAGAAGCTGGTTCTTTCCATCTGTGGGGAGAGAAGGAAAACAAGCTGACTTTGATTGTGACCGTAGACGAATCACATGCACGTGTGTGTGTGCGTGTGTGTGTGTGTGTGTGTGTGTGTGTGTGTGTGTGTGTGTGTGTGTGTGTGTGTGTGTTCTGCTAACCGTCCACAAAATGCTGCAGGCTCTCCACCAGGGTTTTGATGGAGTTGGGCAGGTTCCAAGGGTCCTCCTGGATGTTCTTGTGGATGATGGAGCGACAGCGAACCGTCCAATCTTCCGTTTGTCGGAACTCTGTTCACCAAAAAAATCAAGTATCAACATGACAACACACCCTCTCACCTTTCTGGCAGTACACACACACACACACACATTCATGAATACGTACCTGGTTGGCTGTGGTCAGAGTAAAAGTGCTTGGTCTCCTCACAGGCCTTGGTCATGACTGCTCCTTTGAGTAGGCTGTTGATGGAGTCGACCTGTGTGCAGAAATGAAAGCACACACAGAATATATTGTCAGGTGATCTTCGCCCCTCATGTTCTTTCTTCCTCCAGCTACCTTCTTTCTTTCTGTCTGTGTCATTCAAACAAACACACATGCTCGCTCGCTCTCTCTCTCTCTCACACACACACACACACACACACACACACACACACACAACTCTAGCTTCTGGCGGAGTCTTCCAGCATTAACAACAACAGGGCTTGTGATTGTAGGCCTCCCGGAGCTGCTGTTTACATGTGCAAAGAACAATAGCAGTGAGAGTAGCCCACAGGGCAGCCAAGGGACATCAAATGCCAGCAAGAGATGATTGTGTTTTTGTGAGAATGAAGGAAGGGAGAGAAAGAAAAGGAGGTCAAGTAAAAGATGAGAGAGAACACCAGGATCCTGACCAGAGGACAGAGAGCTCCTCGAGGTAACTCAGCACAGATGTCGACTGATTACTATCACAATCATCTGATTCACATCGTGTGCCGGTGGTGGTGGGGGTGCTTAAATCTTTTGGCTGAGTTTAAAGTTAAGTCATCTAGGGCTGCACCTAACGATTATTTTAATAATCGATTAATCTGTCGATAATTTTTTCGATTAATCGATGAATCGGATAAAAAAACAAAAAAGCATTAATTTCCCAAGTCATCAAAACTCATCAAACCCGACAATCAGGAATGAACAGCCTCACGTGACTGAATGAAATTATGATGAATGATGTAAAAAGTATTTTGTCTCTCAGTTCTCTCTCTCTATATATATATATATAGATATATATATATATATATATATATCTATATATATATATAGATAGATATATAGATATAGATATCTATATAGATTTATATAGATTATATAAAGGGTTTAGTCTCTCCAGCTCGCTCTGATTTTAATTGTTTCATAATAAAGTTATTGAGGGAAATATCAGATCATGAAAACACAAATCTTTCTAATAAATGAAGAAAGTTGTTTGTGGTCCTTTTGTTGTTCAGACTACAATGAACAATATTTAAACCAGATGTTGAATCAGAAAACTAATCAAATATAAACTAGAGTTTATTCTGTGATCTGTCTTCACTGTTTACATGTTGAAAACAATCTCATCAGTCCGATCGGCTGCAGCGTCCAATCACATCACAGATGAACAATGAGGGGGCGTGTCGGCCGTTAAAACACTTCCTGGAAGTCTGTTCTCGTGGGTCCTCGCTCCTCAGAGCTACATTAGAGCTTAGGGACGGCCGTCAATATGGCGGCGCAGAACACCGGCGCAGAACAGCGGCGCAGAACACCGGTTCGAGAAGCGAGGAATGACAATTAAGAGACTTGAGAAGTACTGGTACCAGTACTTCTCAAGTCTCTTAGTTGTCATTTGCTCGATTCCGGTTGAACCGGCTAACCGGAAGTTAAAGGTTCAAGCTTCCGGTTGAAACCAGAAATTGGAAATGACAAATACGAGACCCGTCTGAGAGGAGAACTTTGAGGAGAAACTTCAGGCCAAAGAGCTGATATCAGATCAGCCTGACTTAACAATCAGACAGCAGACTAGCGGGAAAGGGAAGCAGCACATGAAGCTTCTCTACTAGCTGTACACCAGACAGGTTTGGCTAGCTGGATGACGTCATGCTAATAACTTATTTAGCTTTTTAAAACAACGGGGACAGATCCAGCATGGACAGTTAGGGAGTGAGGGACATGAAGCACCTGTCTGAGAAATGGATATATAGTTATACATATATTATTATATGATCTACATTATTATATTATACTGAATATTATTATATGATATATATATATATATATTATACTGAATTCCCTGTGAGGGTGACATTAATAAGATGTCCTGACGTATTTATCAAAGTGTTATTTACTGCTTTTTCTCATAAAGGTTAAATATTTAACTGCAAAGTAGTAATACGTGTTTGATACCTTAATTTGTTTGCATTAAATCATTCTGGGATGTTTGCTGAAATTGATTGGATGTGGCACAGCCCTACCAAGAACATGTTCCACCAGCTCCACTGGTGTGAAATGCTCCCACACCTTGGATGACTGAGGTCGTACTGATTTCTCTGCCTCCGCCATGTGTTTCAGAACATCGTTACGGGTCTCCGGTGGTCTTTCCTCTACCTCCGCTCTGCGCTCAACTCAACTTTTCTTTTTTATACTCAAACATCTCCGCGACTTATTGAGTGGCGTAATAGTCGCGCGACACAACGAATCGATAATGAAATTCGTTGCCAACTCTTTTAATAATCGAATTGTATCGATTTTATCGATTCGTTGTTGCAGCCCTAAAGTCATCTCAGTTTGTCCTCACGTCTTCCAAAGTGTGAGTTTGGGAATAGATTGCCGTCACGTCCTGTTTGAACTAGATGGATGGAGTACTCCAGGCCGAACCCCGGAACTCACCTGGTTGAAAAGGTGCTCGAGGCAGCCGTGCAGCTTGTCCTGCTTGTCCGAGGGAATCCTCATGTCACACGGCAGCTCATCCCCTAGCAGCGGGAAAATAAAACACCAAACAAAACAGTTGAGGAGAGATCACACATCTTGGACGCCAGCGCTCATTTTTATTTGACCATCTGCACGTTTCTATCCATCTGTTTTAATTTAAATTCGGATGAAAAAGATTGGAGGGGATGAAGGCTACTAAATCATTTCAATTGAATGCGTCATTGTGGACAAAAAAACAGCGAGGTGATAAACAGCGTTGGACACATACTTGGCTCAGGCAGCAAAAATGTGGCTGCGGGGTTACGAAATGTTGTGTCTGGAATATCTGACCACGGTCACCGCCAACAAACATCTACAGTATTTCTCTGTTTTGGCGCTCTGGAAGCGTGACATACGATCAACATTATCACAAACTAAAGAGGAGTCGCACTATTTCTTTATGCAAACATCCTTTACTTCTTGTCTTTAATGGACACTGAAGCACGCTTTTGCTTCGGCCTCGCTCATGTTGTTTACGTTAAATTCACTTTCTTCTGTTTGGAGAGCGACACGTTTGTATTCTCGTGTCGGCTCTTTTGCTTGACGCTGGTTTGTGAAGTGATCATATTGTTTCACAGGAAAGCCAACGTGTTGAAAATACAAGTAGAAAATGTGTCAGATATTCTACATTTGCTTTACCTGATCCCATCTCGTCGCTCCCCAGGTACGAGCTGTTACTTCGCACACTGGTGTAGGACAGGACCGAGTCTCTGTTGCTGTTGCATTCGCTGTAATAAAGCACACACACACACACACACACACACACACACACACACACACACACACACACACACACACACACACACACACACACACACACACACACACACACACACACACACACACACACACACACACACACACACACACACACACACACACACACACACACACACACACACACACTTTTAGAATGCATAATAAAGCAAAGGGTTCATTCCGTTCTCAAACCACAGAGAGGATTTGGAGAGCTGCGTCTTGTAATTATGCTGCCAAGTAATCCTTCTGATTGTAAATGCCTCTTTCTGATTTACAGTATGAAAGACCGAAAGGTAATTAAATGTTTCACACAGCAACCAACCGCCGCTGGTCTACACTCAAGAGTCCCACACATTTCACAGATTAACAAATACATTAGACTTGAACGCTGAGACGGAGCTCGCCTATCTGCCCCGATACATTTACAAACACAAGCTCTCTGTAGCTCGGTGGGTTCCTTCGTGCTGGGACTTACAGTCTTGCCTGAGACAGTTTTGCAAAAAAAAAAAAAAAAACGGCATTGGTCTGGTATTTATAGTCATGCATCTACGTGATTCAACATGATTACCGGGAGCACGTGGAAGATTTATGTGGCTCAAATTATACGTCGCTCCAAGTCAGCACGCTGGCGATAGCCTTCGGAGGAGCTCTGAATGATTCACAGGCTGAGCTAGCATGACAAATGGCCTACGAGCTACGGAGCGACAATGGAGGACTTTGTCTTTCTTTTGCTGGTGGCCAGCTTAGAGGGATGACAATGTGGGGGGAGTAGGGGGTGGATATCACCTGCTGGGTTATTCCGTGGTCCCTAATGTGTGTGTATGTGAGGGTGAGTGTGTTTGTGGTGGTGGTGGGGGGGGGTGGGGGGGCTTGGCTACGTCAGAGCTGCTCCAATTATGGGGAGAGAGTTAATACGACCGCCTTTTAGTCCTTTGGCTTGAATTCTCCGCTGGCTTCTATTCATACACACTGTGTTACACTCTAATGCTAATATGTGTGTATGCACTAGTAAATCCAAGTTGTTTGTTGTTGTCTTTGTACTCTTTCCCTCCACTCCGTCTAATCATACTCCAGGCCTCCCATTGCTTTTCTGTTTATTTGTTGCCTAATATACACCCAATTCCCCCTCTCCCTATGTGTCCTGCATTACTCTCCTTCTGCACAAGTAGGTGTGTTTTCTGGCTGCTGAAATCAGAGGCAAACACACACACACACACACACAAAGAGGTGTTGTCTAAATTTAACCACACACCTCCTGCCAAAAGTGTGAGCACCACTGTGACAATTATCTCGCTTGTAGTAGCGGATCTGGCCTAAATCTAAACCACCCACACAAATGAACGTTCATATGCTGTCAGAAAGTGTCTTGAGCAAGCTGGTGTACCTAAGGAAGCTAAGAAAACAGTCTGTAGTGGATTCATTCTGGGGATGCTGCTGTTTAAGGAAACGGAGGAGACAAATAGGACTGTTTGAAATGTTAGGCGACAAAAGACGATCAATCCCTCGAGATGCATTCTGATGCCTGGAGGGGACTGTGATCCGTCTCAGCTGGATCCGGACACAGTCGTCTTAATTCGAGACAAAAGTTCCTCGCAGGGTCATACGCAGATACGGGAGCCAGAGATATATGACAACGTACCAGAGTTTAGAACAAGCACTACTTGATCACCATTTCTTTCTTCCCTCCTCATTTCTATTATTATGTCTTTGACCCCCCCCTGTGTCTCTCTCTTCTGTCCCCGTTTTCACATTATGTTCCTCACAAACTGTACTCAGGCGGTGACCTCTGACTGTTGAGCTCTGCCGCGGTCTGTCACCACCTCAGGCTTTCATGTCCGATTCTCTCAGCAAGACTCAACGGAAAAAAAAAGCTTTCACTGCCCGCCTTCTGAAACACAGAAGCATCTTCCATCACAAGTGGGCAGATTCATCCACGTTCACTGTACAGCCCTGCACTATTACCTTGAACTGAGCTTTTCTTTTCCACTGGGCGTCCAAACCCTGAATAAATACCTCACGGTGTGTGTGTGTGTGTGTGTGTGTGCACCACACAAACAACAGTCTACATTTCTCCTATGCATTTTATTGCGATGAGGTCACGTTTCACATGGCGTGGCCGGGGCCTTAATGACAGAGTGGGTGAGGAGGCCGCGCCCCAAACATTTGGCTCTATTATACACCAGCCCACCACACCAACAACCAATAACTACATCTTAGTGGGTGGTGGAGGGTGGGGCTCAGTGGAGCACTGCCCAGTGAACCGTGCACACACACACACACGCAGAAACATCTGAATGAACTCACAACGAGCAAATGACATAACCAGATCTGACCAAAACATTTTGAAGTCATTTTTAGCCCTCGATCGCAGTGAAAAAAGAGCAACATCTGGAATGACTTTCAGCCTCCGAACGAGGGGGGGGGGGGACATTATGGGTTTGTAGGGTAAAGAGGGAGTTTCAATGTTGTTCATGCTTTATAGAGTCCACAGTTAGAAATGCAGGTGTGACACGAGGGTGTCCGATGTTTCCTTTCTTGTGTTTTACTACCATGCTCCTATAAAAGCTAAATATAGATCGATTGTGTGCTTCTTACCAGGCAGCCAGGCTGACCAGAAGACGTTTGAGGATAAACAAATGTACTTCCTAAGCTTGACAGCCGGGTTACACTCCAATATTTAGAAAGATGTGTTTGATTTCTCTATGACGCGGTCTTTAACCGTTACCTGTACGAGTCCCTGTAGCTCATCGTGTCGTGGCCCGAGTCCTCCTGGTCCTCCTCGTTCACCTTGAAGCAGACCCTTTTAATGCCGCCTTGCTCCACTTTGTCCTGGTCGCAGCCGTCCTCGCAGGGGGCCAGAGAGGGTGGCTGGCTGGGCTCGTAGGCCGGAGGCTCCCCACCCTCCTGGAGTTGCGTGGGCTCGGTGATAGACGACAAGAGGCTAAAGCGGGGAAAAAAAGAGACCTTATTATTTTTTTTTGCATTTTTAAATAGTTTAAAATGTATTGATAGCTCTAGAAATATAAAGTATATTGAAATGACATCATTTGAATAATGTCCAGACACCATGATGTTTATATTTATGTTATAATACACTGAGCCACATTGTCACACCCCTTCCTCAGCACAGACACACAATACGAGTCTCTTTCTCTTGATGTTATCCTGGCCTCACTCCCTGTTCCTGTACTGGGCCCGGCCCCATAAATATTTTGGTCCTGAAGAATGTTCCTTTTGTAAATCCTCAGCTTTAAACAAGGCAAAAGGGCAGGCAGACAAAGAGAGGCTGACGAACAGCCTCGGGAGGCTGGCGTCGGGATAACAGCTCCTTGCTTTTAATGCAGCGATCTCAAAATGTCACCGTGAAGGCTACGAAAATAGTCCACTCACATCTAAACACCAGTGGGATGCCAATATTTGATAATAGCACCAGCAGAGCTGAACATATTGTCTGAATGGATACGAGTGAACACTTTTCTTTTAATTTGATAGACGACACTTGTTTTACAATATTAAAGTGAGGAACAAATAGTTCAGTTGCACAGAATTCATAGGAAACTGTAACACTTACACATCTATCTGAGCGACATACTGCCTCATCTCCCGTACAGCGACGTCCAGGCGGCTGTACAAGTGAATGTAGGCGTCCTGGGTCTCCGTGTCTTCCTGTTTGAGCAGGAAGCTCAACCCGCCTTCCCCGTGGACGCCGCTCCGCCGACTGTCCATCGACCCGTCGCCTCCGTCCGAGCTCACCTCCCCGCTGCCGTCCGCCTCGTCCCCGTCCAGGCCGGAGCAGCTCCAGGAGGGAGCGCCCATGCTGGTCACACAGTGCTGGGTGTGGGACATGGGGTTCAGTTGTGCTGCGGGACAGGGGGGGGGGGAGTAAAGAGCATGTTTGCAGTGAGTGAAAGAAACAGACTTCACTCTCTGACAATTACATCACATCACGTTACCCCAGATGTTCAAAAACCATATGAGGCAGCACTCCTGTCTTTGATGGAAAACAACTTGTTAAAGGGCACTCGTGCCACTGATACAGGACGCAAACTTGTTTACTTGGGTTGAATGCCAAACTGAGCTGCAATAACTTGAGACATCCCAGGACTGCAGACAGATCAAGTGCTTGCAGTGAACCCGGGGTGTGTACTATTAATACACACAACAAACATTACAATTAAACACAAAAGCTCTGATTCATTTCATGTACATTCCACACATTCCTTTAAAATCCAGGGTATGGGGCTGGAAGAAAATAAATTGCACCGCCTCAGGTAATAAGCCTGGTAAATTCATTATATTTGTGATTGCAACGCTGAAGACTAGCTCCTGCCTGTCACAAGAGAAAGCGTCGCCTCCTTTACTCTTGGCTGGGTGAAAAGCACCAGAGGGGAACACCTCGCCGGTACAGCTGCTAGTCAGACGTCGGACTTGCAGCTGGTGCTGAGAGGAAGGATGAAGACGAGGCATTCTGCCTTTTCATCTTTGCTGAGAGTAGAGTTCAGAAGCTAAAGACTCTTAATTAATATCATAAAGACAGAAGACAGGCTACTTCTTTCTTTATCTATGGATGGAGGATTTCTTAACATTTTGCCCTCTTCTTGAAATTATTCTTCGCCGACATTCCATTCCATTTCCACTTAAATCCCTCGCTCTCTTTTACTCTCCGCCTTTGACCCCTGCAGCAGCAGCAGCAGCAGCAGCAGCAGCATTGAGTGAATGGCATAAATTCCTACGCAGCCTTGAGGCACCATCTTTTCTGACATCACTCACTCACTTCTCATGTCAATAACATGGGTACGGCCTGGGGCTAATGGAGTCTTAACGGCCAACCACTCATCTAATTTACTGTGGGAATTCTTGTTGAGCCCTCATGGCTACTGTGGGAGGCCGGGGTCCACATTACTTTCTAAGTGATGCGGGCTTTAAGTGGTCATGGAGGGTAATTAGTCAAAACGATCACTGGTGTTAAGTGGGTTAAGCTGTGTTATCAGGGAGAGGATGGATCTGAGTGAAGCTTGGTTTAAGTGACAGAGATTGCACTAATATTCACAACATATTGGATAGAGGTGTGTGTGTGTGCCCCTCCCCCCTCTACCTTGGTCAGGATCCAGGCCAAACAGGGAGTTCTTGCGCCCAAAGCGCATGCTGAAAGTCCTGCCAGCCGAGGTAGTGCTCTTGGGGTAGGAGACCTGCATGAAGTTGACGTGGCAGTTGGTGGGAACAAAGTCCATGCAGCCCAGCGGGTGAGGGCGCACGCCGGCCTGCCTGAAGGAGGGCCACGCCTTGTTCCTCAGCTCCAGGGCGAACTGGGTGCAGAAGGGGGACACGGGCTTAGTTTAGAGAAAGCACAATGCACATGACTGGCAGCTCTAATATTTGTGTTTATGATGAAATGATTTTAGTTTTTACCACCAAGGTAAAACATGGTCACTGCAGCAGGAAATGTTACATGCCATTCATGTCATATTTTCAAATGACTACTCATTAGTTGAATTGAGTTCTTGGTGTTTTCAGTGTCTCACTATTATCCTTTTTGTCATGTTTTATATAGAAGAGCTGTGAATAAAGGATCTTTGTGTTTTTAAGTTAATACCAACGAGTAGGGTCTGTTTCTGTGTGTAACAGCTGGATCTGAACGACCTGACGTCTATGTGTTCGTACCTGCTTATAGCTGCTGATCCGCCGCCGGATACTCTCCAGCTTGGTGTCACAGATTTGCCTGAACTCGTACTGAGGCATGGTAACGACTCGGTCACTCTGGGAGATGAGCTGGCTGCAGTTACGAACAAAGAGGCTGTCATCGACAGAGAATGCCTCCAGGATCTGTGGAGACAAGAGACATTGGTAAGGATGGATCACTCCTACAGTAAAAGTTTATATCCACAGTCCAAAATAACATTCCTAGCATTCAGCTAACTAAACATTCAGCTTTCCATTACTAACAACCGAAACCACCAGTGAGGCCAAAAAGGCCTTTTTGTTGCTCATTGTCTTGCAAGTTGAACAAATATCAGTGACCCGCAAACTGGTGAACGGCCAAGTTGGGATCTTCTATGATACACGAGATGTGATACTTTGGTAGCCGAGAACACGCGAGTCGTTTTAACAACTGTTACAACAACTTAAAAGTGGCATCAATCAACATTTAGCTCCAAATGGATGACAGCTTTCTCTCCTCGGTATCGGATTTTCAACTCACTCATCAGCTCCAGATAATCAAACTTCACCACATAACTACCTTGGCAGTGAGGCTGAAGCAGCCCTTGGGCTCCACCATCTTCTCCAGGACGTGGCTCTTGATGCCGGCAGTGCTGACGTATTCATAGACGACGCCGTGCTCCAGGTGGACGTTGTCTACCGTCATGCTGACCAGCGGCAGCTCGTCGGAGAGGGAGAGTCTGTCCACACGGTGGTCTGTGGAGCAGCACATTTTCACTTGTCGTCAGTATGTAAACTCTGCATGCATTCAGAAGGGATTCAAGTTATTTAGGAAAAGCACTTATATACAAAATAAAGGACCAGCATTGTGAATAAAAAAAGAAGAGGCAGAGTCATGGCCTATAAGTGATGCAGAAAGAAACACGCTGGTGTAACAAAACCTCCAAAGCTTTGGAAAGACAAACATATTATGTTTTAAATGCATTTAGTAATGACACATGTAAAGGTCCACGATGTGGTGCACATCTGTCAACGCACTTACTCTGCCAGCACTGGAAGAAAAAGTGGTGACTTATTGTATATACACTGACACAGTGTGACCAGATGATGTCCTACAACTGTAACTACTGCCTGGAAGTAGCGTGTGCAACTACCGCTGGAGACACTTTTTACTGACAGTGATCGAATTCAGAGGTCATCTGAAAATAGCATTTTAGGTGGAACATAATGTTTTGATGGCATCGTGTTTCTTTTTATCTTTTAACATCAAAGCCTGCAATCAATCTACACAGACACACAAAGCAGCCAGTTTATATTAAAGCACATTCACAAGTAACACTGTTCCAATCCATGCTGCTCATAATTGTTCGCATCACTGCTATTGGGTAAAGAATAAATATACAATTAACAGGATTGTGATACTTGAATGATTCAGCATCGACTCCTTAATCGGACATTTCAAATGAAAACAGAACATTGTGTTTCACCTGTTCCGTTGGTGCCGTTCTCCTCCTCGTGGTCCGAGCCGTTCTCCGCTGGATAAGGACTGAAAGGACTCTCCTCCTTCTCGCCTGCACCCCTTTCTCTTTGCAGCTCCTCCACATCCTCAAATGCACGATACACCCACTGACACTGGGGGGGGGGGGGGGGGGCATGATATTACATGGTATTACTATAAAGTGCAAAAAGAAACTGTGACATATAGGTGAGATAAAGAGAGAGAGAGCATGAAAGAAAAAGAATGAGGTTTTATTTGGCAATGCTCAAGTACCAGTATGTGCATTCTTTTAATACAAAGCTGTGGATGTGGGTGTATTTTACACACAGAATTTGAAGTATTTTTACATGGCCTGTGGTGTGGACACTTTTCAGCTGACGAGGTAATCAGGGTTGATTGCACCGCCAAAAAATCAGCAGTGCAGTTAGCCACATCAACTACATCTAATGTATCCTGCTGTTCAATGAACCAACAAACAGCTACTGGAACGAGTCCCAAACAAGGCTGCTCAGCTGAGCCTGTGGGTTAGGCTAAAGAAAACAAAACGATGTGCTTTACACAGAGAGGAGGACATCCTACACTGACGGCAGAGCCTGTGAAATACCCGCCTGGAGCCACAGAGTGCTGCTGTAGGAATGTCCCAACACCCAGACACGGGGTTTGCTGTATGGTGCGTAAAACACTTGTGGCTCTAAAAACAATAAAAATAAATAACAGAACTCAGCCGAAAGAATCTCGTTAGCAGGAGTGGATGAAGGTTCAGTTTGTTTGTTGCTCTGGGCTACCGTTTCTCTCCGGGCATTGTATCTCGAGCTGAAAAATGTTCAACCCTCACTACAAGTGGCCTACAGCGACAAGGTGTCAGCCAGTGGTTTATGTTTGAGATCACTAGGCCACCCACTGCTGGAACGCTGATGAAATAAATGAACATATAGTGTAGCGTCACTTTGGTATCACACAGAGATGAAGATTAGAAATGAATCCTTGAAGTACAATACAGTTCTTTCTTTTACAAACACACACTGTAGCTCTAACTAAAGCTAATGCTGTTTTATGTACCGTCTCAGAGCAGGAATGTCTGTTAGCTCGTCAAACGTGGATTTAGTGCGCTTGTCTCGCGTTGTTGAATGACCTGGTTAATTAACTTTCAAACCCACAACTGACAAGATTGTATTTCTTTTCAAACACTCAATAAATGCCCGGCTAACGAAGCTACAAACCCTCCTCCGATGAAGAGAAGATTGTCTGTCACGCTCTGTTTTCATGCGTGTCCTCACCGCTTGGGGAGGCTCCTGGTGCGTGTGCTGCGCGGCGAAGTGCTCCAGGGCCTCTTGGTAGTCGCTGTGGTTGACGTTGTTGCCGTTGACCTTCAGGACGACCTGGCCGGGCTGAAGACCCGACCCCGCTGCCTCCCAGCCTGCAGTGTCAAAACAGGATCAGAGGTCGAAGGTCACAAGGTGGCGTAAGCACAGTGGAACTGTACACAACACATCGGGCTATTGTGAAAACATGTAACTTTAGTCAGTAAAAAAAAAGGAGGAGTTCAAAGTGCCGTACGTGTGTTTCCCGTATCTAGGAAAAAAATATTAACTTTCACTTTATATGGAATCTGGTTTTAGCCCCAATTCCTACATGAGCACATAAGCGTGCACGTTTTGTTCCTCTGGGAAAATAGAAAACTACTCAGTTCAATGCCGTAACACGCTGTCCCAAGCTGCTAATGGCTCAGCGGCCTGGAAGTCCAATCAACACCTCCATCGTCTTCCACTCCGACCTAAAAATACCCGCGCTGGCATCGCGCCCACCCAGCGCGCCAACAATTACCCAACTCTGGGGCTACTTGACCCCATGCATGGATATCACACAGGGGGACTGATTTAGGAACTGATTTAGCAGAGAGGCCACAAGTGATACAAGACACTGGAGAGGAGAGGAGAAACAGTGTGGGGAGGGGGGGGGGGGGGGGAGGGGAGAACTGAGGGCGAGAGGAAGCAGAGAAGTCTCTTTGCCATAATAAAGCAAAACCATGAGGTCGCATTCCATGGATGCGCCAAGCGGCTCCTCTCCTCGCTGTGTTTGTTTGTTTGTGTGTGTGTGTGTGTGTGTGTCTCCTCTCTTGCTCCTGTCTGGTTTACACATCTGGATTAATCCCTCATTCAACTTGTCATGAATCACTCATGGCTCTATTACGAGTAGGTGGTGAAAACATCTGGTTTTCACCACCTACCGACAAAGCGGGAGGAATGAGAAGGGAGAACAAACGTGTGGGGTAGCTCTTCAGTTACCCATTACTCTTTTAGCTCTAATCATAGAGCTGTGTGTGTGTGTGTGTGTGTGTGTGTGTCTTAAAAGTAGAGCGTATTAGGGGTTTGAATCCTGTCAGCAGCCCGTCTGGCTAACAGGTGGCCATAAAAACCTAATGGAGGCTCACTAAAAGCAGAAAGTAACAGGTGGTTGGAGGCTAGAGTTACCTCATCTTTCCCCTCAAATTCACCCAGAACTACTTGTCTTTCTGACACCAAAGGTCTGCAATAACAAGGTCAAGCTCCTACAAATCTGTTCACTGTATAGTGTTTATCGTGTCCTTTCTTGTGAGCTTTAGTTTGGGAGATAAGAAAGGAACATCTTCTTTATTGGTAGCTTCATTATTTCTATTGTTAAATGTTAAGTAGCATGTCCTTATCCTGCTTGTTATTCTCATTTGTCAAATGAAGTCACTCACCTTTCCTGACAGCGTGGACATGAGGAGGGGCAGAGCCACAGAGTCTGAAGGACAGGCTGTCTGGGTTGTCAGGGATCTTCACAATCCTGGGTGAGAAAAGACCAGTCAGACCAGTGAGCCCTGTGTGAGTGTGTGTGTGTGTGTGTCTTTTGAGCGAGTGTGCGCTTCCTCACTCCTTGGCCTTGGTGGCGACCAGCAGCCGCAGGGAGCGGCGTATGCAGAAGGCCTGGCTGATCATGGTCTCCACCTCGGAGATGGGCCTGAGGAACAGCAGGTCCTCGTTGATGGTGAAGATCTTCCTGCCCACCTGCAGGCCAGCCATCTGGATGGACAGACGCACAGAAAGTACACACAATGGTGGTTATTTTTAGGCTGCAGCTTGTTTACAGCTCCCTCTAAAGCCCCCCCCCCCCCCTTCAGGTGGGCAACAATTCTCTCCAGTGTCACAGTGACACCAAAACCGTGTGCAGCATTAAGCTCAGATAGAGTACCATCCAAGTTTTTACCTCACTGAACCCAGAAACAAGTCCAAGTTCGGTACATGTGCCTCCAAGGAGCACGGCAGGACACAAACCAAAACATAAGAGAGAAAATCAGCGTGCACCGCTCAATATTTCCACAGCCTGTTCAGTCTTGTCATGTATTTTCCTGCATATGAACAGGCTTTTGTATATGGAGGGAGTGCATTGACAGATTGGCTACTAGATATGATTAAGGTGCATGATATTTACACCTTGGTCTCCTGCCTGCTGCCAGTTGGATTTGCACGCAATTGCAGCTTCTGAAACCCCTATTTTTAAACGACAGACACCGCCTGCTGCACGTCATCACATGCAGTCATCTTGCACATCTTCAGTCACGTTGGGAGAAGAATGCTGCCTCTGTGTGTTCGTGCTGTGAGTCCAGTGTCCTGGGCACAGATCCGGTGGGGTGGCCTTGGCTGAGCCGGGCACCCACCCCCCTGACTATGGGCCCAGGATGGCTGTAGGAACAACTGGGAGGAGCCACAGAATGTGTGTGTGTGTGTGTGTGTGTGTGTATACGGCATGGGTGCCTGTCTGCACGTGATTTGCTAGAACAGCATCATATAGTGAAAGAGCTCTGTATGTGTCCGTCAGCCCTTTTCAGAGCCCCCATGGGAATCAGCTGAGCTTCATTCACGGCGCTGGCACACAGGGCCGTGTCACAACTAGCAATCCTGTTATTGTGGGGGAACGAGGGAGACTGGGGATGAATAACAGAGTAAGAGGGGGGAGAGAGAAAGAGAGAAGTGGAGAGGAGGGTGGAAGAGGTAGAGGAGAATGATTGTCCAGAGAATGACTTAAGGGGAGGAGCAATGTGGGAAAGAACTGCAATGAGTAAAATAACAGAAAGGGATGAGGAAACTTGAACCGCAAGACCAGGGACACATTAAAATAGTGCAGGGCAGTAAAGTAAAGGGTTTCCACATCCCTGGACCTGTGGGAAAGGAAGATTCCACAAACAGCCAGGGCATCGTCCTGCATTTTCAAGTAGGAAGATGCCGGAAAGATTGTGTAAACGGTACAAAGGTTTGGTTGCTGGTCGGATTTGCTGTCATGCAGCAAAGGTGAAATCACAGGAAAATAAATAAAAGTCTGTCGCTGCTGACAGAGTAGTCACAGATATGACGAATCCCATTTTTACAGGCTGCCCCTGAACATAATAATAATAATACTAAAACATCACTTGTTAAAAAGAAACTTGATAATCATGCTGGTTTTAAATGCTTCATCTGCATTTTAAAAATCGCTAAAGGATGGATAAAGTGGAGTGTGTGTGTGTGTGTGTGTGTGTGTGTGTGTGTGTGTGTGTTTTTGTGGAGGGGATGTGGGGGAGCATGTCTAATGGATCTACAGCCAATCAGAACGAACTCCTTCCAAAGCGAAACAGAGGAAGACTGACAGCAGCCGTCAAAACAGTAGACAGCCATTACCTACTAGAACTAATGCCCTGGGGCAGGAAGGAGATGCAGCGTGTGTGTGTGTGTGTGTGTGTGTGTGTGTGTGTGTGTGTGTGTGTGTGTGTGTGTGTGTGTGTGTGTGTGTGTGTGTGTGTGTGTGTGTGTGTGTTGGCCATTACCTCAGCATGTGAGCCTCTGGTGACAGATTTCACCACAATGGCCTTGTTTTTCTCCTCGATCTCAAAGCCGTAGTCTTCTTCCTCGGGGTGAATCTAGTGCAGAGCAAATCACCTAATTACTGCCACATTTACACGGGTGACTGGTTGTTGGACTTAAAACGTCTTCCACTGGTTCAGCATCATGAGTGAGCAAGTGGCAAAATAATTCTCATGACACACAGTATATATTCATATTCATTGCCTCTCTGTGATTTGCTGCCATTTGTCACATCCCGTCTCGTCGTTCGCACTCCTCGTACATCTGACATCTGACATCTGACATCTGTTGCTGAAATGACCCAATTTCTTCCGAGGACTCACTGAAGCTTCGTGCTAAATAATGAGGCGAGACCTCCGGTACACAAACTATCCGGACATTATCACAGTTTAGAATCTGTGATTTGCGTTGTGCGTCAGGTGGTCTTGTTCCTGACGGTGTTCTCTGCTTGCCTCTCACATTCTATTCCCCAGTGGGGCGAGGCTTAGTTGTACGCTGTCATCACCGAACACATTAGCCCGCTTCCATTAGGTAAAGCTGCCGGGGCCATCTTCCTGCTGCACGGCCCTGATAAGATGGGGATCTCTGCAGTTACATCAGAGGAGGAGGCTGTGATAAAGAAAGAGTTCCTGCACTTCACTGCAATAATAGCTGGGAGGGGAGAAGAGTTCCTGCACTTCACTGCAATAATAGCTGGGAGGGGAGGATTAGCTCTGCTAATCAACAGGGGGGGGGGGGGGGGGGGGGGACCTCTTCCACTTCTTGTGGAAGGCCAGATAGCGAGCCTACTTCCCAATGTGATATGAAAAGGGATGCTAGTGATGCTTCTAGGTTTCCCCAATGATAAGGGACTTAAACAAACACTTTCTGCCCGCTGTACACTGACCTTATTCTATGTGTCCAATAAATATACATCAGTTATATTCCGCTGTATGCCGTGTGTCCTATTGACAAATGATATTGACAAAAGGACATTCAGCTTTTGTGCTTTTACTGTAGAAAGAAAGGTTAATACCAATACAAATCCTTACCCAGCCCACGACTACGTGTGCTGCACCTTGAGTTTCAGGAGCTGTAATACAGTAGGATGTCCATGTAACCTTTCTGCACCTTTGTTCCATGCATCATGTTTGGCGGCATGTTTTAGGTCTCATCATGCATGGAACTTAACTTTCAGTTGTCTTTTTCATGCCAAAGTAAACGGTGCTGAAACATCTCACTTTGGATTTTTGTTCCTTTTCCTTTACCTGTTGTGTCATGTCATGAGTGAGGGTTGTTAAATGCTTTTGTATCTGTTGCATTTAAATGATAATTAGGCTCAGCTCTGTTAGATAAAGGAACTGAGCAGCCTGTTGGTATCACAGACTGGAATGACATGAAAGGTCACAAACCCCGACTAGCAAGCCGTTTTAAACATCTCATTTTAATCAGAATAATAAATAAAGAGGGGTTAAATCATGGGCTCACTAGCACTTCCTAGGCCCCGTTTCACGTCCGTGCACTAAAATGAAATCTTCGAAGGAAGACGAGTGTTCGGTGATTCTGACGGCAAGAATCAGCTGCTGCCGCCTCTCGTTAGTGGCCTCGGTAGTTTAATCTCTTGCCTCCGCAGCAACACAAAAGGGACCTCGTCCCAGGCAGCGCAGTTGATTTCCACAGGACAACACTCATTAGGATGCATGCGGATCAGAGCAAATTCAAAAGGTGTTTATTGTCATCAAAGCAGCCCCCGCTCCCGTGGGGGGGGTAATTACATCTAGCTGTGGAGATTGAACGCACACACGCGCACAGCTCCAAACAAACTGGAGTGAAGCCTAAAGCAGATGCTAGTATGTCAGTTCAATTAGCGATACAGTACAATGCGGTCCCGTTATATCTTCTGTGTACACACACATACAGTATCCTGCACGTGTGTCTGCATGAAAGAGTGACGCGTATCCAGATGAATGTGGATGGAATCTTTTGTTTTTGAATCCATCGGCATTGATCCATTGTTTCCCATTCCGAACAGTTATTTATTTCACACATGCGCGCGCGTGTGTGTGTGTGTGTGTGTGTGTGTTGCCTGTGTTCCAGCTCACCACCAGGGACTTGGCCAAGATGTTTTCGATGAGTTTGAAGTCATTGCGCTGGAGCTGCTTGCTCTTGCTGCTGGTTCCCTCCATCTCCTCGTCCGCATAGAAACGGAAGAACTGGGACTCGTCTTTGAACTCGCTCTTCTCCAAGACTGAGGAGGGAAAACACACACAGCGTGTGATCAGAAAGCCGCTGACTGAAATTCTGAATAGCAGTGGGTTACATCTCAGTTAAAAGTTGCAGGAAAAAGGAAGTAAAGCTGTACTAATGGAAGGCCAAAAAAAAGCTTTAGCCATCAATTGATCCAAAACTCTTAAGTGTGTTTGTGCTCAAACTGACTGAATTGATGGTCTTGTTGCTAAAATGGACTTGTAAATGTCAAGTGTGTTACATGATGGCACTAATGCTGTCTGCAGGTCATTTGAAAGTGTTTGCCCATAAAACCGCCACTTCATTGTGCGGTAATCTTCAGACAGACTTAATTAGCTCATTAGCTAATGATGATAGCAGGAACATCTGGAGCCAAGCCACATCTGGGTCGTAGCCAGCTCAGGCCGGGCCCAGGAAGGATCCCTCCGGAGGACACGAGGAACAGTGTGTCTGAGTGGGTTTAGAAGTCCCACTGTTGGGCCGAGCACCACTCCAACACATGGGGCTCATCTAGCGTGGACGCTTGAACCAAAACACACTGCATCAAACCTACTGTAGAGCTTTCTCGGTTAAGAAGCTACGCCACTGAAATGAGGCCCTCAGTTACACTATGTGACAATTTATTGTGCTCAAGAACAGTTTTCTTGAATAAAAGATGCCAATTTTGTTACTTTACCGAATAATTCAGTCAGTTTTCATTTGCAGGACACTGCCACTGCTGCAACAGGTGCAAGCGGGCCTATAATGACAGCGAGGGGTCACATTTGGACCAAAGCCATGATGTGGGCGGCAGGTTTTATTGTGTTGGACAGAACTGAGAAAATATGGATCTTGTTTGTGTCATACAAGCCCAAATCTCCTAACCTTAGGTGTATGAATCTGTAACATGGGGCTTGAGAGCTGAAGGTACCCAGCTGTTCAGAGATTTGGCGAGCATCTGGCACCCTCAGGTGAACAAAAGCAAACTGATTACACACGCACACACTCGCGCTGGCCTTACGCCAACTCAAACGAAGCCCGAACGTGATTTATTTCCTCTGAGTCACGGAGGCTGTGGTCACACAATACCTGAACACTACCTATTCAACTAGAGGGAGTGCTACTCCGGAAGCTGGCATACCTTAATAACACACACACACACACACAGTTACGCACAGACATGCTAAATCATTATGTACGTTCTGAGAACAGCTGACAGTGTGCGAGGGTCAAGAAAATAGTGTTAAGGCTCATTCTGTTGTGACTAATTAACATTAAATGAATACTTACACATGAATTAATTATGTTTAGTTTTGAATTGCATAACTGTGAATGCTGTAGATAAGAACATTGTGGTAGAAGGGAAATCTGCGGTTAAAAAAACCCCATTATTACTCACTGTTACTTTCATTACTGGTATTCTGTATTTAAAACTGTCAAACCCTTCAAGCCATTCAACCCTGACGTATAACAGGACTAGTGGAGGATACATGGATTGCTCCGTATGTTACGCTGCCTGAAGGGTAAAACGCAACATGTGTTAGCGACAGACGTGTAGATGAATGATGTAAGCAGGTAAGGACAGATGAAAGGCACATTAACTGTGTTCTCTATCGTCAGCGATCCTCCCAACAAATACGTCCAGACAGACATAGAAAGACAGAGTCAAGGAAGACACGGACGAGGTCACGAGGAACCAGGTGAAGAGAGAGCAGATGTGCTGACTAAGGACTACAGAGAGTGACCGGAGGAGAGGTGAGGAGTGCAGACAGGCTGAGAGGAGAAAGGTCGTAGAGAGGAGGGAGAACAGGTGACACCTTCAAACAGATGGTAGAGGGAGGAAGGTGCATGTGTGAGATCTAGAAGTGAGGATAAAGTCACGGTATAACTTCCTGGGAGCGGTTCCGTGTGTTTAAATGTACATCGTGTGTACATTTAAGCCTTGGTACTGTTTACATTCTGATCTGATCCATCACTCCACCGAGACAGACCAGACACGTCCATAAGCAGCCAGTGAAACGGTACCTGTGTGACCTGTAATAATAATATTCACTACCATGACGACTGCACAGTATTTTCCAAAGGATCTCCAGGATCCTTCAGGAAAATTCAAACCACTCCAGTTCAAATCAAAAGAAATAATCCACCTTCATCTTAGATTGCAGTCTCGCATGCGTCACTATATGCATCAGGAAGTGCTGTCGTCATGTTACTTCTTCAGTATTCCACCATAAGTGCTGCTTTTAAGTGGGTCTCGCTTTGCACTTAATACATTTATATGCCAATGAAGCTGGCTGATTCAATTCAAGGCCTCCACCAGCGCTCACGGTTCAGTGGACTGACCCAGACAGCCATGTAGCTAAGCCAAACAGCTCTGGTTAGGGTACACTGCTAATGCTGTTTACGTTCAACACGCAGGGACGGAGACAAAGCCGCTGCGCTGTGGTCAGTGAGGTTACCGAGACCTGGCTGGACCGGGTCTGCTTACTTTTCTTATTGTCATGACAAAGAAGAGGCTGGTATTACATTTTTGTGAGTAGAGAGAGAGAAGGACTGACAGGGGAAAGGGGGGGGGGGGGGCAATAAGGTCACAACAGAGTGAGTGAGTTGTTGCAAAAGCGGCGGCTGTAAATAATCAGAGACAGACAAAAGACGCACCGTGCACGTGTCATGTCAGAGTTTCATTGACCTCCTTTAATCTCATGCCGAGTAATCAGACTGAAATAAAGTAGTTTGTTTAAATAGTCAGTTTGTCTTAGTGCACGTGTGTGGTAAGAGAATGGAACTGACCGTGGTGCATGAAGCCATTGTTGCAGAGCCCTACGCCCAGCGTCACCGCGTCCTCTCGGGTGGAGCAGTCTCCCTGGGAAACAGAGTGAGTGACGCACACAGTCGGTCAGCTACAGGTCCTGTTTACAGCTGCTCATTTACGCACCCTTGCTGCCTTGTTTAGTGTTATGTGTGTTAAGATTAAAAAACGTTGATTTCACCTGCGAGAGTAGCCAGTCGACCAGTTTGCTGGCAGGCACCACAGATTTGAAGGTTTTCAGATGGTGGTCTCTGTCCCTAAAGGAGCAAAACAAACAAAACAACATTCACAAAATGTGTTTTCACAGTACAATTGTTGCTAGGTAAAATCAGCCTGTGGCCTCTTTGTGGTCAACAGCATCAACAGTGTCTTTCGTGTTTCTGTAATGTTGCACTTCTTGAGTGACAAAGAGAACGTCGCCTCTTATTTAAGAGGCAGAGAAAGTCACAAAAAAACATCCATATCACGAGGTGCATTTGCAGTTATAGCACTGCATATTGTACATCTGCTGCAGGCAGTCTGTTGTTCATCCTGCCAGAAGAACGAGGACTTACAGTCACTGCCCTTTCATTTTCTGAATGTCTGAGCCTCTGAGATTACACAAGCAGCCGCTGTGGACCAATCCGCTCGACGTGTAAACGCGTGAAACAGGAAGCGCTGCAGCGGACCTGTGGTTGGCAGCGTGACTCGACGGGTGTATCATGGGCCTGTCAAATGTACGGTATGTTTGATAACCCCATGTCTTAATCATCTGCTGTGAGTAAGACACACAGGGTGTGTCCGGAGTGGAACGCCCGTATTGTAAACTGCCGCATTGAGATGTGCGGATGTGGACGAGAAGTGCACTGATTGATGCGGTGGACGATGTCATAAAACGGCGTGAACAGTGAGCTGCTTCCAGACGGTCGCTGATCTATGATTTTCTGCATCAGGGAGGGCATCGTCAGCTACAGCACAAGACGTCGGTGACATTCCCAAGATTGATTTTATAAGGTTTATATCTATTTTATCATCATTATCGTTGTTCGCTGCGTTACGAAACCGGCGACGCTTTGTCTCTCCACAGAGTTTAATAAAAGCAGAGGCCCAGTTTGTAATCATTCATGCTTCATTAAAGGCAATGCATCCATCACGCCAACATTATAATTAATGGTTGCTACTTACAATGCCAATTTAGTGATGGATTTAAAAAAAGCATGGCTCTTTTACATCACATCTGGCTGGCAGGGCAGAGGGATTGCCTTTGTATGTTAATAGGATTTGTCCCTCCGCACCGAAAGCTCTTTGTTTACGGCAATGGCAACCCCGGGCACTTCAATCAGAGGGTGAGTGATGTGGGGAGAGATAGAGGGGTGAGGGGGGTAAGAGTAGGAAGGGAGGGACAGAGAGTGTGTGTGTGTGTGTGTGTGTGTGTGTGTGTGTGTGTGTGTGTGTGTGTGTGTGTGTGTGTGTTTGAGGGGGGCGTCAGAGGGAGACGGTGTGTCTTTATTCTGTTTCGGTATAAATTTGTACTTCTGTTCAGACTCTTTGAAACGTTTTTGTAAAGTACAGTTAACCCTAATGTTAGCCATAGTCTCAGGACTTGTGTTAAGTTATAGAATATTAGTAATAATATAAGTAATACGATTCAGTTTAAAAGAACAATTTAGGACTAATGGAGAACTGTATATTGATAGAAGACGTATAGCATTCAGAGGATGGAGCGTGTTTCTATACACTGTGCCGTTTATGGTTATGAGTATGTGTAGTGCACATGTAGGTAAGAAAGTGAGTGTGTGTGTGTGTGTGTGTGTGTGTGTGTGTGTGTGTGTGTGTGTGTGTGTGTGTGTGTGTGTGTGTGTGTGTGTGTGTGTGTGTGTGTGTGTAGGAGGGAGAGAGCATGAAGCAAAGAACTGTTCGGCCTCCCACTAAACTCATGTTTAAAAATTCACCAACATAAATTCAGCTCACCCATAACACTGAGGATTAAGAGACACATGTTCATAATATGCGGCTCTCCTTAATCCTTCAAGAGCTACCTCGTGTAAACCTCCAGTCATGAAGACCTGGCATCCTCCACCTGAACTGGATCATGGTACGCATGAGGGGGGGGGTTTGAAGGGCTCTCGTTCCTGGCTGTGCTACTGTTAGTTCAGAAAGGTTGACGTGGGCCGAATGTGAACCCTTCATGAATATGCATCCGTTGCACCTGGAGAGCAGGAACATTAGCATACGGGAGGGGGGGGGGGGGGGGGGGAGCGAGCGAGGAGGGAAGGGCAGGTACTTACTTGATGACGGGCGTGTGGAGGCTGTGGAGGCGGCAGTACAGCCTGACGCCCTAAGAGAGAAGAAAAACGGAGGCGCTGACTCACAGAACGCACACACCTTGGGTAAGCAAGTACAAGCATGGCCTCGGGACAAGAGATTTTAACTGTTGACTGTGAAAAGAGTTACCGCAGGGTTATTGTTTTAGGATAGACATGTTAACACCAGAGAGGGATCTGAGAGCAGAGGTAGGCCAACAAAGCAGTCTCTTTAATATTTAGATTCAGTTTTCTATGGGAAGGGATTAGTGACTCCAGAGTAGGAACATTTGCATAAACCAGTCAAAGGTTTACGCTTGTATGAATGTACAAAAAATGATGTTGAACAAATGTATTCGATAACGTATCTTTGGAAAGATACAATTGGCACATTTTAGTCAGGCGGCAACCTCCGGGTGTGAAAAGTGAAGCCACTTAGGAAGTGCCTTAAGGTTGCATTCTCTCTAGTGTCCACCAGGGGGCGACTCCTCTGGTTGTATAGAAGTCTATGAGAAAATGACTCTACTTCTCTCTTGATTTATTCCCTCAGTAAACATTGTAAACATGAGTTTATGGTCTCAATCTCTAGTTTCAAGTCTTCATTACAGCACGATGTTCATTTGGTAAATGATGGTCCATGTAGAGTAGAGAAAACGATAAAGCAGGGTATGCTTTAGGGCGGGGCTACCTTGTGATTGACAGGCCACTACCACGGCGTTGTCCAGTCTGGGAGTTGTCTGTGTTTTCGTCATATAACTTTAACCCTTTCACTGTGCGTTTTCACTTCATGACAGTTAATTGTAATCGTTTTGATGTCTAAAAATGTATTTTTTTGCTTTTAGTTCTACTTAACTCCACCCCCCCGTGTCACTTCTGGTTGCAAAAAAAAAAAGATGGCGACAGCAAAAATGACAAACTCACAGCTTTAAAACTGTTTCACATTTCTCTATCAAACACCGGAAGATCTCCAGACGCTTACTTATAGTTACCTTAGACATGATGTCCTCCATCTCACTGCGGGCCTTGTAGGTGCCATCGTCGTAGCGGAATCGGTACAACACCTGCTCGTTCTTGAACTGGTGCTTGTCGGACACTGAAATCACACCAGGAGGAGAGAACGTCACATCAGCTGGGAGTACAGCGAAGCATTAGCTTGTGAATGTATGGTGTTCCTAACTTTTCTCCACATTGAGGGGTGAGTACAGACAAGAGGCAAGAAGTTTGTGGGAAACTGTCTGTGTCGGGTAAGCCATGAGATTTGAATATTTAACGTAGCCAACAGCTGCCAATTCCCATAAAATCTCCATAATCACATTAATAAACAAATGACAAAACAACCTTTTATCTACAATCAATCAAACAGATAATGGAAAAAGACTAACACGTACACAAACAGATGCCTGTTGGAGAAGCGAACGGTGAAATCTGACAAACAGGCAGTTTGGTTCCACCAAAACAAGTTGGCATGGGCTCAAACAAGCTGCTGGGTTTCCTCAGTCTAGACTTCAAAATGTCCTCATAAAACCCAAAAGGCAGCACACATTGAAAAGTGTCCACCGTGGAATTTAAAGCACATGAGATGATGATAAGCGGAATTCTTTTTTTTGGGGAGCAACAGAGATGACAAAATTGCAAAAATTCAAGTATGAAGTGGCGGATCAAACGTGTACAGCCGGACTATGAAACGCACGCGGTTGACCGTCTCTCTGTGAGGGGAGGTGGACAGCTTCGACCTGCCACTCTGTCACATGAGCTCTCTCTGTCTTGGTTTCTTTTCCCTGACTAAATGGTGACACCTACACTTTGCCTGCCGGGCCTGAGCCTTCTACGGTTTGCCCACAAAGCCTCACTGCCGTCCCACAGAGCCCTGCGTGTCATCGTTGCACCTCTCTGTGGTCGGAGGCTACCGCGAGGGAGGATTTCAGGGGATTTTCCACAGGTATTAAGGAATGTGGAGGTTGTGTCTCAGCAAATTTCCCTAAGAGGGTGGTGTGTATAAACCGTGCTGCTTGCTTTTACGGTGTACAAGAGCCCCTTCAGGAATATGTTATGTATAGGCGTGTGTGTGTCTTTCATTCCTCAATGCATTATTCAGGTCGGTGGACCGGTGGATGTCACACTCGAGACAAAACCAGAGAAGAGGGGAGATAAAGTGAGACGCATTTCCAGAAGTATTACTGCCAGAGAATGCCCTTGGATCAACGGTGGTTTTCAACCCCATCATTGTCTGCTCCAATAGGAAGTGGGGGACAAATTCATAACACGTATGAGTCAAACAATTACAGAAGGAGAATGTGAATCAGAGAAAGAAGAGAAGAGAGGCAGGAAAACAAACCAAAAAAAACCAGAGGACGAGATGACTAAACAAAGTTAAAAACGTGACAAGAGAGCTGCAAAGAGCCTCAAGATGATGTTTGAGGTTTACCAAACAGACAGAGAGAGAAATAAAGGGCTTTGCTTCGTCTCACCGTGGTGAATGATGCCATTTTCCAGCAAGGCTTGTCCCAGGTTGACCCCTTCGTCAGGCTTACTGATCTCTCCGCTCTCCATCAGCCACGACACAAACTCACTGAGAACACAAAGACAAAGAAGCACATACGATGAGGCCCGCTGTCTCTAAGTGGTAATCTGCTCGCTGATGTTCTTTTGATATCGTCACCGTCTTTGCCACGGGGCTCCTTGCTGTGCTGGTTTTTGCATTGAATTTGTGCTGGTGCCACACAATGCCACTACATTTTGTATTGGATTCAAAGTGTTTCTTTCATGTTCATTCATAAAGCCTCTCATGCTCGAGGCTCATACTAAACAAGACCGATACCACGCTTGTATAAACTTGCAAGGCAAAGGGATAAGCTCTTGAACACAAAATGTAGACGTCAAATAAAAAAATAAAATGCAAAGGAACATTGACAAACGTTTTGCTCAACCTAATATTAATGTGTCAGTCATATTACAGCATACATAGACCTCATAACACCTACAGTGTGTGGAGATGTTTGGTTATGGGGGATTTCACTGTAGCTCAGTTGAAAACAGCATCTTGGTATTTTCTAGGGCTGCACCTAACGATTATTTTAATAATCGATTAATCTGTCGATAATTTTTTCGATTAATCGATGAATCGGATAAAAAAACAAAAAAGCATTAATTTCCCAAGTCATCAAAACTCATCAAACCCGACAATCAGGAATGAACAGCCTCACGTGACTGAATGAAATTATGATGAATGATGTAAAAAGTATTTTGTCTCTCAGTTCTCTCTCTCTATATATATATATATCTATATCTATATATATATATATATATATATATATATATATATATATAGATATCTATATATATAAAGGGTTTAGTCTCTCCAGCTCGCTCTGATTTTAATTGTTTCATAATAAAGTTATTGAGGGAAATATCAGATCATGAAAACACAAATCTTTCTAATAAATGAAGAAAGTTGTTTGTGGTCCTTTTGTTGTTCAGACTACAATGAACAATATTTAAACCAGATGTTGAATCAGAAAACTAATCAAATATAAACTAGAGTTTATTCTGTGATCTGTCTTCACTGTTTACATGTTGAAAACAATCTCATCAGTCCGATCGGCTGCAGCGTCCAATCACATCACAGATGAACAATGAGGGGGCGTGTCGGCCGTTAAAACACTTCCTGGAAGTCTGTTCTCGTGGGTCCTCGCTCCTCAGAGCTACATTAGAGCTTAGGGACGGCCGTCAATATGGCGGCGCAGAACACCGGCGCAGAACACCGGTTCGAGAAGCGAGGAATGACAATTAAGAGACTTGAGATCAAGTCTCTTATTTGTCATTTGCTCGATTCCGGTTGAACCGGCTAACCGGAAGTTAAAGGTTCAAGCTTCCGGTTGAAACCAGAAATTGGAAATGACAAATACGAGACCCGTCTGAGAGGAGAACTTTGAGGAGAAACTTCAGGCCAAAGAGCTGATATCAGATCAGCCTGACTTCACAATCAGACAGCAGACTAGCGGGAAAGGGAAGCAGCACATGAAGCTTCTCTACTAGCTGTACACCAGACAGGTTTGGCTAGCTGGATGACGTCATGCTAATAACTTATTTAGCTTTTTAAAACAACGGGGACAGATCCAGCATGGACAGTTAGGGAGTGAGGGACATGAAGCACCTGTCTGATAAATGGATATATAGTTATAAATATATTATTATATGATCTACATTATTATATTATACTGAATATTATTATATGATATATATATATATACATATATTATACTGAATCCCGTGAGGGTGACATTAATAAGATGTCCTGACGTATTTATCAAAGTGTTATTTACTGCTTTTTTTCATGTTGGAATAAAGGTTAAATATTTAACTGCAAAGTAGTAATGCGTGTTTGATGCCTTAAATCATTCTGGGATGTTTGCTGAAATTGATTGGATGTGGTTTCCCTCCAGAAACGCCAACAGAAAGAAAGTCGATGCACGAAGCTGAACTGCTCTTTATTAGGTTTTTGTTGGATTCTGTTGCCCAAGACAAAGCAGAAGAAGAATTCATTCACGTATTAACTGTGAGGAACCACTAAAGAACAAGGGTGCAGGTGATGATTGAGTAAATGAGTTATAAGCCAATGCTTAGTTTGTGTAGGACAACCACTGTCATAGCCACTGACTGTGGCTCCGATTGCTAAATGTAGGCCCACGTGACACAACCGCTGAAATATATCCATTCTGAGGCGGAGCTGGCCCTGGGTGATCACTACTGAGAGCCTTGTGCAACATCTTGACACTGTGCGAGGCCCTTTGTGCCGTTTAATCTGACCGAAGGACATTTAAAAAAAAAAAATGGAACTACTTCCACCACAAGCACAGCACAGCGTCTACGGTACAAGTGCATATTCAAGTGGAAAACTTGAGAGCGAGTTTCTCCTTTTTCTCTTCTTTGTGACAAAAATATCCCTGGAGCTTCGACACTGCACATGCATTAACCGTCCAAATATAAGCGCTTCAGCTCCGCTCCCTTCTCTTCACGCCCAGTTTGCGCTGAACAAATGTTTGAAGGAGAAAATTACATTCTCCCCTTCTTCGTCTTTCATGCTGCTGAGTGAAATCACTTCCCCAGATAATGATGAAAAGTGAATTGGCGAGAGCTAGCAGTGTGTGTGTGTGTGTGTGTGTGTGTGTTCATGAACATTCCAGCATGGGAACAATTTTGAAGCATGTGTTATGAGAAATTTGTGCTCATGTGTGGATTTGCTTTCCGGGCAGTGGGGCGACAGACGTACGAGTGTTAGTCAGATTGCTTGAAATGCAATAATGAAAAGCATACAAGGTGTGCGTGCATATAAAGTCCAATCACAAGCATATGATTGCTGTGTGTGTGTGTGTGTGTGTGTATGCGTATGATCATGCAGAACCGTGGAAACCTTGAACCACCTGCCACTGGTCATTCATGTCTGCCTGACGCACAAAAGGAATACTTTACCATAATTGGTAAACAAAGAATGTATTTTTCATGCCTGCATTATTAGTGTTTGTGTGTGTTTATTGTCTCTCTGTATGTTCATGTCAAAGCCGGTGGCTGTAAATTGGCATTGACAGGGGACTGAATGTGAGGGGATGTACGTAAGAGTCAGGTTCATTTTGGACACAGAGCTGTTATGGAAATTAATACGATGAGCAGGAGTATTGCGTGTGTGTGTGTGTGTGTGTGTGTGTGTGTGAGCGAGGAAGAAAGACAGAGAGCCTTCAGCCACACACGGAGGAGTAGAGGACAAGGATAATGGATTTGTGGGAATATCTGCTGATGATTGTGAATCTGCGTGTGAAGTAGGCCCCTGGGCTTGGAACGACAACGGCCGTGTCCCAATTCCACACTACGTTCCGACCGTGTTCGGCGCGTACGACACACTAGTCTCCGTGGTATGCTTTCCCAAACATCGTGCGATTGTTTTCTAAGATCTTTCTGGAGCCATCTCACCACCACGCGCCCTTTTATCTTAATTCGTTCCAGCGCCACTTCCTTTGTGCGTCGCACGGTGGGACAATAGTGTGCAAGTCTATGAAAGTATGCGTACTGACTATTTATAGTGCACTTAGTTTTGTCACGTTTAAAGTGTGAAAACACTACATGCTCAAAAACCTGACACAGCGAATGTATTTTCTCTCAGAGGGTGAGAAAATACATTGAGAACCAAAAAATAGAGGAACACAAGCTAACCCAGAAAGCGAGCAGGGAGATCTAATTCCATCTCTTCGCACAAAAAGGTAGGAACAAACAGTACAAGATCATAAGGATATGCTATATCACCACTTTAAATCCCTCCAAACGATGCGAGGCGAGCACTGGCATGACGGAAATAGCAACAATAAGAAAATGTAAAGCCTGTTAACACCATCATCCAATACAGATAAGCAGAATGATGCCATCAAGACAACGCGGCAGTCGGCATCTCTGTTTAATGCAATAAGCGGTCAAACTACGCCTGCTGATAATTTCATCAGAGAGACAAATGCAGAGCTAATGCTGGTTGCACTCATCGGGAGGAAATGACTGAGTGATAAAGTGGGAGATGATGGAAAGGGAGCACCGTGTGAGAGGAAGAGGCAGACTAACTATACTTGTACCACATGGACGAGCCAAAAGGAGGTAGCGAGTGACTGAAAACAAAGGATTGTCTGAGAAACGATCCATGTTGGTAAACAGCTTAACAGCCACTGAACAGTAGCTCTGTCCTACCAGTGGATGGGCGCAAGATACAACTTTACTTCTTGGAGGATACTAATAAAGCACTGCTCCTAACACAGTACACTCTGAAGGAGGAAACTTCACGTGAGGCCACCAAGAGGGAACATGCCTCCCAGAAACACCATTACATTTTTGAGCAGCCCATTACATTTGCTTCTCGTTAGTGGCTGATGTGATAGTAGTCACTGTGTTATTGCCCCCCCAAAAAAAACTATTTCAGATGTGGGATGCATTTAATGATTTGTAAAATACCGTTGGCGGTGTTGCTCCCCTGGTTTCCCTTTACAAGACCGGTCGGCGTCATCGCAGTCTTGGCCTGGTTCTATTTTTCCCCAAAATGGTGACCGTAAGAACTTTAATTGCTGCTCGCGATCTCACGATCGCTGGCGTGAGGGAAACTTAAGCAAGCCTCTCGTTGTCTATTCATTGTAGTGAAACATCAAGGGGACAGAAAGGGGGACGGCTTGTTGCAGGGCCTCAGTTAAAGCTCCTTTGCTGGTGAAAGTCTGGGTGTGTGAGTGATAGGAGTGTGTGGGGAGCAACTGGGCCCTTTCTATGAACCGTGAGAGGAGACTATGAGGCGCGCGGTGGGGGGGAACGGCTCATTACAGACAAGAGGATGTAGGGATAAAACAGTTTAGGCACCTTGCCAGGACTTGGGAAGACTGGATACCAGCTCTTTTGAAAGCCTGCTGATCTTACGTAACAGCGATTTGTAAGGGTCCCCTTGTGAACGGCGCCGCATTGCAGTCGCATTCTGGGAACCTGAAGAGACCAGGCACCCGAGGAGGCAAAGAAACTCACTTTCCCATGAAGCACTTGGGCACAATGCTGAGCTTCCTGCGTCGATCCTTGATCATGTGCCGACTCTTGGTCATCATCATGTGGTAGAGCTTCTCCCCCTTCTCTGCAATCATCACATAGGCATCCCGCTCCATCCCCAGTTTGAGACCTACAAACAAAACAGAAGAACACGTCAGATCCAAGATGATTCGTCCCCGCCCCCTCCCCCCGTCCTATCACTGGAATGAGAGGGAACATTTCAGTAGCTACATTCACTGGATCACATTTGCGAGAAAAACGCAGCAGACCCATTACTGGACACAAATGTCAACGTGCTTTCCACGTCGTTCTACGCGTGCCAAAGCCAAAAGGCAAAGGCCGTCATGGTGCTTAGAAGAGACAAGCGAGCCTTTAGCTCGACGGCCCGGTTGCGTTCTGGTATTGTGCAGATGGAATGAAGCCTGGAACAGAGCTCGGCGGCTCGGGTCTGCCACAACTTTCTGCAACAAACCCAGATGTTTATCTCTGCTTGACAAGTTGTTCTGGGAGTAAGTAGAGTTCAGCAGGGCAGCGTGATCTCGATCTTGTTTCTGTGTTGGTTAGTTAACCGTTATTCCACTAACGTGTGAGGGGCCCATTGTGAGGCCTGCTGCCCCTCTAAAACCCCTCCAGTGAGTTCACAGTTCTAGCTGCTTAACCTCATCTTGGGATTCGATGAACTTCTGAACCACGATGTGAGGCTTTCTGACTCCGCGTTACACTGCCCCTAAGCTGCTTAACTCTGCTGAGAGGCACTTCAAGCTACCGAACTCCACTATGAAGTATTGTGAGCGGGTCGCAATGCGCTTGAAAGACAAAATATCATATTTGTGAAACCAGGAAAACCGATCCAACTTGGGATCTTTGACCCGGTTTACACCTCGTATAAACATGCGTCTACGGCGATCGAATCACAAGGGAACCGTGCTGAAGTGTTAACGACCACCGAGGCGCATTGAGATCCGATCACAAGTGGTCCCTTTAGTTCTAACGCCAGGTGTGAACTGACGCACTTAGAGCCGTCTGATTGGCTGCCTAGCCTAGCGAATCAGTGAATTCACCCCGTTAGTGCCGCTTCCTCTCATCGCCGTGGCTTGAATATAGTAGGCGACTTTGCTCGTCTTGCGGAGATGTTTCTTGGACTACAAATACAAACTGCTGACTAGTTATTTCCTCTCATGCAGTCGCAGAACATTTGTGCATGCAGGCGATCAGCTGGCATTTGGCTGTATGCGAAATGTGCGGCAACGCGAGGCATGCGATCACCTGGCCTCGGTCGCTTTTCCTTCGAGGTCGGCTTGGAGTGCCACGGTCCTTAATATTTTCCCACTCTCTATTTCATCCAAAATATACACTTGGTGCTTCTTTATGCAACTTATATAAAAAGGTAGGAGTGTTGTGGTGGAAGTCTGACCAACTGAAAGGGAGAGAGTGGGGTGAGACGAACGGCTAACTCCTGACTCCAGTTTTCCCACAGAGTCTTTGGGGTTCTGCACTGGCAGCCCCCGTGATGGAGGTGGGGTTATATTACGTTTGACAGCAGCTGGAGCAGACTTAAACAATGAGTGTCATTGAACAACAGACGGGGCCTGTCCAGCAGCAGAGGGCCCCTCAGCTTCTGTTCCAGCTGTCAGAGTTTGTCTTGGGCTGCTCCTCGTCTTCCTGCGCTCACTGGCACGAGCCCGTACCCCGACGCGTTATCTGACCCGCGCATGTTCCCAGTGAGGAGGCAAACCACCTCCACCTAGCAGTCGATGAACAATGACTTCTAGGAGGGTTCAGGATGTCCAACACAGGGGAGGACCACAGCGATACATGGAAAAGGTCACGTTAAACAAGGCGTGTCAGGAAAAGTAATAACGCATGAAGGGGAAGAAGAGAAGAAGAAAAACACATCGACAGGATTTATCACAGTAAAGATAAAAAATAGTTAGTAAAGAGGTTGAGGGGAAGGTAAGCACACAGTGAGAGCAGAGTATAGTGTAGGGGGGGGGGGTAATAGAAAGGGAGATTGTGGGGAAACTGGGCACTGTGACTGATCTGGCATCTGTTAGCCTCAGGTCGATTTCCGCCGGGGTTGAAACCAAACACCACAAGCTGCAGCACACTCCTTCGTACTTATTCTTATTCTGCAACCCTTTCATCGCAGGATCAGACGCCGATGACAACGAACTCCGCTGCGGATGCTTATTTGATGCAAGATCACAAAAGAGTAACTCACAAGAGCGCAAATGTTTGCGTTGACGGTTGCGCTCGGCCAAACGTGCACGTGCAGCTACCCTTCTGTCATTTTCAGCCCAACACTTGGCTTTAGGGATCCAATTTAGATTTTTTTTAGCCATCAATGCTATCGGGTGACCTGATGTGTATCGGCCCAAAATCTGGTTAAAGCCTTTCACACTGTCTGACGCACACAACGTAACGAAGACAGATGGCCAGTGCTGAACAGGTGGGAGACCATTTTAAAAGGCAAAAGAGGGAAGTCCGAAGGAGCGACAAGAATATCAGTTTGCATTACTAATCTCACATCAGCGGATGTGGTGCTGTGTAGGGCTTATTGTTTTACCACCAGTGAATGAGGTGCATTTCTTTTGGGCCAGACTGAATACAATTAGATGTTCTGCACACTAATCCAACGCTAAATCCTCATGTCAACTCATTCTATGACTGCAAAACAAACACAAACTGAAATGGATACAACTGTGTCTTCCAGCCAATGCAAGACACAAACACTTTTATTACAGTAAAAATAGATCCAGATTAATTAAAGCTCCTGTGCGTGACGTCATTGAGCTTCGCTTTCTTTGACAATGCTTTTTCTATTTCAAGCGTTTGACCAGGATGCTGTTTTTAGCACATCTGTTGTTTGTGAAGGAGACACTTGTCTCATCAGTCCCTTCACACCGGCGGCTTTGATTAGTCAAATACCTCCGCTGCATTGATTTGTTTTGGTTTTTTGAATGTGAATGCTGTGGCAGCCTCTGCTCGGCGCACAGGTCAGACGGGCCAACTGTAGACGCCATGTCACCTGAGCCTCTGTTTGCGAAAACGAAGGCGGGCAGCTCTGTTCAAGGTGGGACGTAACCGGGGGACACAAACACTGCATCCAGGTCAGAAGCACATCCACTGGCATTACTGTGTGCCAGCTGAGGGGGGGGTCGTGATAGCTTGTGAATCCAAGGTGACACCGGCATGTAGGGCAGATAGAGAGCGCTGGAAAAGCAGAGGGTGGAGGGGGAGCGGGAGGCGCTGCACCTAGTTAAAACAGCCGCGCAGTACATCCTACCTGTGGAAAGTCTATGTGATACATTGAAAGACTAAGTATAAAATAAACCAATAATGGCTCCCTTGTAAAGCATGGTCGGTAGTGCCACGTCTTTCTAAACCAGATCATAGAAACAACTGAGTACTCTCAGGACCATAAACCAGAGGTGTCATAAATTGCCTTTTCCAAAAGGCCTTACTCACATTCTCTCTGCTCCCGTTCCCTCAAGATGGCGTCCAGCCACTTCTGCTTGTCCTCTGCATGTTTGGCCATGCAGACAAACCACTTGTTTTTAGCCGTGTTGTGGATCTTCCAGCCGTTCGTCACCGTGTAGTTGTTGCTGTGGTAGTCCGCTGCGAAGGCAAAAAGTAATCAAAACATTGAAATCATCCATTAAAGAGTAGGGTGAGCGCTTGTTTTTTGAATATCAATTTCTGGCCTATATTGGAATAAAATTATAAATTATCTAAAAAAAAATGTGGTTTGCTGTTTTTTGTCGAGCTTGTTTTTCTTTCTCCTCTTGTTGACTTTACGCGTTTTCATTTTGAGAAAATGAGACAAAAAAAAGACACAGAGTCAACATTGACCTCAGTGGTAAGTAAAGAAAGTAGTAATGAGTGTAATAAAATCACTCTTAATAGGATTTACTACCCGGGCAATGATTTACAAGCCAATTAAAGAGATAAACACGATGCACCACGAGAGCGGTAAAAGACCACCTTTCCACTGACTCGGCAAAATCCCTCCCTGTTCCCCTTTCTAATCTCATCATCCATTTAGCTGCAGGTGAGCCGCTCCTGAATAATGAATGGCCGCTGGTAATGGGGGTGCATTAGTCCCGCGCTCAAAGGTCATATATATAGATGTGATACTTCAGGCCCCACGGGGACCGGCTCCTGCTGATCTGGGAGATTCTACTGCGTACGCTCTTCTTTGTAGCCGCCGGGATGGAAAAGATGGATTCTCTTACAGTTTAATGTAAGTACATGGTGGCACTAATCAAGGCAGAGAGGTGCACGAGTCTGTGAAAGTGAGGATCTTTTGAATGTTGAACAGGTGGCCTTTTGAGTCAGATTGTTCACAGGTGTGACCTAAGGCATATAATGTAGAGTCTATGCAGTTATCTTTAATTATCTTTTAAAATACAAACTGGATGGTTCCATTCAAGCTTTCAGCAGATAACCCTGGACGGTCCCACATTTCATATCTTACACCCGTAGTAATCAGATAATCAGCGTTGTTGGAGTTCACACATACGTGTGTATTCTCGATGCGAGACCCCTCGGTTCTGAGAATACGGCATGTTGTTCTTTGCGGTTTCCTCTTTAGCAGCCTAAATGTGACAGCCAGCAGCCAACATGCAGAACAACAAAAAAAAAAAAAAAAAGTCATGTGAGCTTGCAAAATATTCTGCCAGCACATAAGAGACCCAAAAACAAAAAAAAAAAAGAGGAAACATGTGAGAGCGAGAGAGGAAGACAAAGTGTTTCTACCGAGCCCGGTGCGATGCCTCGCTACAAACCACAACGGCAAGAAAAGATGGCCGACGACCGGATCGCAGAGGAGTCGTCTTATCTCTGGCACAACATCTCGAACCCGATGCGAGAGCGCGTCGCGTTTATCACCTGGCTCGGGGGCGAGTGCTTTTTGCACTTCAGATCGGTATCCGCACCTCAACCCATTACTGAATAGCCGACATCAAAAGGTGGTACGCGAGGTTTTCGAGCTGCATCCTGTTTGAAACTAGGTGCAAGATCGACACTCCACCCAAACTGTCAACAAGTACCTGATTCCTATCCAACCCCCAGTTTCTAAACGGCAACGTTTCATGAACTTTAAGGTGAAGAAAAAAAAACGAGCCCTGTAGGCAAATTGAAGGTAGTAAATGCACAACATTATTTTCCTATATTACCTGGGAAGTCATAGTGAACCAATCAAAAAGAGCTTGGGCTGCATGAATGGACGTACAGACATTCTGCAAAGCCGCAGGGCAAACACAAACCTGTTCCATCCTCCACATTTTCCACCTCCATCACCTCGGTGTTGATTCGGCCTCTGAACACATAGAGGGGCCCGTTGATGGACTTGGTCCTCTTGGTGGACTTCTTACCAGAAACCCTGCATAACGAGACGACACTGCGGTTACACTCGGAAAACATCCGCTGTAAGAAAATAACACGCAGACACGGCTATGGGAGCAGCAGGCACGTGTAGATGTTTTTGCTTGCATACTAAAAACCAGTCCGCACAAACAGGAACGTGCACATTCGTCTGACTTGTTCCCGGTAGTCTGTCAACTTAAATATTTTCGAATGCTTTCTTGTTCCTCCTCCTCCCTTTGACACGCTGTTAGTGGAAGCTGGCGTGTAGCTGGAGGGAGGTTGGCCCCTGCTCACCTGGACTTCCTCTTACAGTAAACCAAAAGGTTGTCGAACAGGAAGAAGACGCGCTCCTGGATGTTGCCTGCAGAGATTTTCAGAAGATTCCCATGAAGCAGCAACTCCGTGCAGATATCGGTCAGGTTGGTTCCCTGAAGAGAAAAGAAAAAAAAAAGATTGAAAAGGAGATTAGCTTGTGGAATTGTTACTGTAACGAGAGTGACATAACTCAAGGTTCATGTGCTCAAGTTTGTTCTATTAGAGCAGAGCACGGGAACTCTGACAGCACTTGTAGTCTAAATAGGGGAGTTATAAGGAAAACATTGTCGCCTGTATTAAAAAACTTGACGAGTTCACAGCCTCGACGAAACAATATGAAATTGAACTTTAACATCGAGGACAATTTGTTTTCATTCCATCTCCACTGATAAGAGCAAACACACTGTTCACTGCCAGGACAGTTAGCTTCTCGCTAGTCGTAGCCTCAGAGTGTTGCTCACACAAAGGGGGTTGCAGGGTCGTCTCAAACTGGATCTTATTTTCGCAAATCCATAATGTGTACGTTCAATGGAAGCATTCAACTGTAACGTGGCAGCCCCGTCAAGACTGTCACCCTGGCCTACATAGAGCTTCCTGTGGGGGCTCTGAAACAAACAAGGCCTGTTTATTGTCTTCTCAGGATGCAAACACGTGTACGCGCAAGCTACAGATACATGCCTGCACCCGTGCACTTAAAATAATATAGCTGTAAGTGCATAGAGGAAGGAAATGCATGACTCGTGACGTTTGTGCAGACTGTAGGTGGAAGTGCTTCAGTGTTATCGTGATCCCTGCAGTGAAACCTGATGAAATGCCGTGTACCTCTGTGGGGCCAGTGTGATATGAAGGTGCATTATGCTACTCTGCAGCCCGCCGCCCTCACAGGATGTGATCAAGTCGTTCTTAAAAGCCGTTTCTCGTCGGCTATCAAATACGCCCCAACTTGAAGAACGAAAATAACCTTTTCTCTTCATGAAGCAGCAGGACGCATCACATAATGTCTCATTCTCTGGATTGAAATGTGTGATGAATGCCGTGTTGATTGACCACAGCATGTTGTCTCATTAACCTTCTCACAAAGTGGCTGAACTTCAGGACCAACTGCTGACGTTTACTTAGATGGGATTTATTTTAGAAAATTATTTTCACATTTCCATCGAACAGGAACAGAAACCGCTTTCACAGACGCACATGAGCAACCAAGCGCTCGCGTGTTCCTTCCCGTTTTGTGAACGACGGACGACGACGTTTCCTACTATCAAACAAGAATATTGAAGAATTTTATTTGGATGACTTCCTCGGGTCCGTGAGCCGGAGTGGCTGCCCGCCAAAACATGAAATGAAACGACAGACAACAAAGACGTCTCATTACTCATTGTTAAACGGATCACTCCCCTCCAAATCACCCGGAACTAAATACACCCATGTGCCGACTTTCGGACAGCATCCCCTCCCTTTATGGCTTGAAGAGCACCCACCACCCCTCACCGCACGCCCACGCGCATACATCAGATCTGGACTTCGATGTCGTCTTTGATGTTTCAGACATGGGTCCACCGGAGACCTATGGAAACCCCCCCGCCAGCCACACAGCGTCCATAATTGAGTCCCACGAGTATGTATTTATGATGGATGTTCACCGCTCCAGAGAGAGAGAGAAGAATGACTCTAGGAGCTTTTTTCAGACATGGGTCCACCGGTGCACGCTGTCAGGGTCTTGAGGAGGGGATTGTGTTTCAGACCATCGATTCAACCTCGTTTTAACTGCAAGGTGGGGGGGCTGGCATGACCGTGTGTATGAGAAGTCAGACGCTTTTTTGAGCGTTTGTAATCACAGGCACGTCTAAGTTTTCATGCATCCATAATTTATATGAAAACATACAAATACGCAGAGACGGGGTGTGTGTGTGTGTGTGTGTGTGTGTGCACGCGCAGTGTATCTGAGCAGCAGTAATGGGTCGGGGTCTGATTCGGCACTACTAGCGGCCTCTGCCATTAGAGCTGGAGGTGATTAGCCCGGAGAGCGGTTGGGGAGGAGGAAAGAAGAGTGAGACTAATGCTGTAAGGTTGGAGGCTCTGTGGGGGGAGGGGGGGAGGGGGGAGGGTCGGGGTGAAGTGCCTCTCTGAGCTTCTACGGAGTTGTTCAGAGGGAGAGCACAGAGGAAGTGACTGTCTTGGACCACAAAAGAATGACTGAATCGGACGTGTGTCCATTTTTAGAGGTAAAAGCTGGATTCTGGCGGTGACATATTGAATGTGATCTGTTTAATGGATCATTTGTGTTCAATAATCATTCACATTCAGGTTATTGAGGTAAATCTCAACATTGACTCCATCACTGATCTGGAAGTGACTCACATCGATACTACTTGCTGTTACGATTGTATCTAACTATCGTTTCCAATAAAACGATTCATTGTATCGAGTATAAAATGGCAAACAATTTGGAAAAAAATGCCAATCCCATGTCACCATAAGCCTGAAGTGATGTCTTCAAATCCATTGTTTGAATATCAGTCCAAAACTCAAATATATTTAAAATTTGAGAAGCTGGAAAAAAATGATCTTTGATAGTGTAGCTTTGTCTTTTTCATTTTAAGAAGTTAATTAATTAATTATAATCAAAGAAGCAGAGGTGGAAAATGTGGAATTGTAATCGATTATCAAAACCATTGAATAACGTCTTCAGGCCTGTGGTCTTGGGTCATACATGACATAAGACATCAAATAAAAGATGGAGGACGTCATGGTGGCTAAAGCAGCAAACATCCTGTACCGTCCTTTCTCGTCAATGCACCCGAGCTAAATAACCAGGCAAAGGCAGGAGAGGGGTCTGTTTTGGCAGGCAAAGTGCGATGTCCCAATGGGGCCCACTCTCTAGTTCCATCCTTCAATTTTCCTCCCCCCCCACCCCCCCTCCCTTCAAATAGTCCCCTCATATAACCCTCCCAGTTTATGTGGGACTCGAGTCCTGCTTCCTTGGTCTCTTCTGATTGGGCAGTGTGCCGGCTGGCATCCCCCTTGGCACCCTGTGTGGGTGGATTGTCCCTTTTGGTGCCTGCTAAGACAAGGCCTCTGTTGTGGTGGGTGAGGGAGGCGTGAAAAATGCACTGGACCCTTCGCTCGGCTCCCAAGCCCCGTCCGTGGCCCCCGTGCTCAGAGCAGTGATTCTGGCTGCAGCGGCACTTAACTCTTAAGGCGGATGGCGACCGTCCTTCTCAAAGACTCGGCTGTGTTTGCTGCGGTTACGTTACAGGACTTTCCTGTCTTTCTTTTACAGAGACCTTTTTTCAAATCATAATTGTGTTGCTCTAAGAAAGGTGTCTTTCTTTCCTCCAATTTGTACCCTAAGAATGTCACAGCGCCACCCCCTTTGCAATTTTGCCACCATCTTTCAGCTCTCAGGGTTCCCCTCTTCTCAAGCACGCAACAGCTATTTTCCTTTTCAACTGGCCTCCTGTCTTGCCTCCTCACGACTACTCCTCGCTCCGTCCGTCTCGCTCTCACCTCCCAGCCCTCGATGTGCGACTGCAGCTGCTCCAGAGCCTCCAGTTTCTCCATCTGCCTCTTGGTCTCGTTGATGTTGGAGCAGACGGCCTTCATGGCCTGCAGAGCCTCTTCCACTGCCGGGTAGTCGGCGTGCTTCTTCGGGGTCCGCTTCAGCAGCTCCTGGATTGGGGGGGGAAGACAAAAAATCCAGAAGTGGGCACATAAATAAAACCACTTAAGTCTGAGAGCATAAAGTATTCTGTGACCTTTAGTAACAACAACATCTTCTACGCGTGTCCCGCCACCCATGCAGAAGGAAAAGTGCGTGGGGAAGCCTTGAAATGCCAGCAGGTATTTAAACACATTAGCACTGTGCCCATGTAATGAGGTTTCTGATGTTTGTTTTAGATTGTCTGAGCAGGCTGGTGGTGTCATCACTTGTTGAGCAGTTGTACGGTACCTTCAGCAGCAGAGGGTACTTGCAGATCCTCTGAATGGGGGAGAGAAGGTAGCCCTCCAGGGGAACATCTGTGCTTTTCTTCCCTCCGAGTAGCATGCAGTGCTGGAGAAGAAGCGCAAACAAACACCGTTACGCGCCAGTGTTCCCACTTCTATTTACCAACAGAGAGAGTTAAAAACTGCTCGTGTACAAAAGATGAAAAAGTGCTGGTGAGCTCACTGCGTCACGTTACCAGCGAATGAATTAAAGATTAATCAGGATTCAAAAGGAGGAAAATACTTTCTTTTGAAGTTAAAACTTTTTGTCAAGTGTTTATCGCCTCACACAGCAGCACCCGTCTGTTTCAGTGCATTTGCAGCTGTTTGCATCGCTGCCTCGTTCCTTCAGCGATAAATAGACTAATTGACCATTGTTGTCCTTTCCATTCAGTCACAGTCTCTACAACAGGTCCAGGTGCAGAAGAATGACCCGTCCCTGTCTGTTTGGGAGCAGAGCCTTAGGTGTGGTTACATTTTTCCCCCCATTTATAAACGCGTTATTAAACCTGTATGCACATGCTAAAAAAAAAATAATAAAGGCATGCGCCATTACGGAGCAAATGCTTTGCTGCCACTGAAGTGTCATTTGTCTATGTGGTCTCTCAAAAAATAATAAATATGGCGACAATAATAGTCATGTAGGCCTTTGTCTTGTTTCAGAAATGCATGATTATTTCTTAGTCTGTTTTTTCTTTTTCTATCATATTGCAGTTTAGGGATTCATTCATTTATTCATTTAATTACAGTGCTACTTGACTTCTGTGACCGCTCTGCACATCCTATATTTCGGTGGGTCCAAACCACGATAGCTGTTTATGCTGGAAAAGCTTTACTGCCGATGACCACATCCCGTCACCAAAGCTGTATTTCGGCATGTCTACGGGGTTTCATTATTACTGATAGCACTTTATGGTCTGTTTCAGCCACACTTTGTTGCGTGTTGGGAGCACTTATTTCAAACCCAGTTCCTTCTCTTACAGGAAAGCAACAAAAAAAAAAGACTTCAGTGTCATTTTAAGATGGCATATATATATATATATATATACACACACAACTCTATAGTTGGAACTTCTCTACATTCCTTCTACTGTGCCGCCTCCAAAGCCAACCAAAGGATCACTGAGAAACCTCTACAATGGGTTCTCATTCCACGGGAGATTCGGTCTCCCGGGGAATGGTTTAAAGGAGAACCAGTTTAAAGGAAGGGTTTTCTTCAGAGGTGGGGGGGGGGGGGGGGGGGTTTACAGTTACAGTCATGGTTTTGTATTTTGTAGGAACGCAGCCTGTCAGTATGCTATGAGCTCATGGGAAGGGATGAAAGATCAAAAGCAGCCGCGCAGATAAACCACTCGAGTGTTCTCCTGTGGGGGAATCAGTTTAGAGCATTATGACTCTGCACGGGGGGGGGGGGGAGAGGGGGTATTCTCGATATGAAAAAATTAGCAGCAAAAACAGGAACAACGTATCGCGACCGCAGAACAAAAACGAATTTCTATCTAAAATCTCGCCTCCTCTCATCTTCTGCTTACTTGTAATCTGCCGGCCTAAAGCCAGAACTCCCTCCGCTCTTCACTCTGACCTCCTTCTGCTTTTGCTTCTCTCCTCTCTTCCAAACGCAATCAGCACTTCATTTATACATACAATTGCAGACGCTCCCGTCGTCGTGTGATACAATTAGCATAAAACTAGTTTAATCCAGAAGAGAGAAAAAAATGCAAAGCTGGAACGACGCCAGCGGCGACACACGTTACACTGATATTAATTGCGATGACAACGATTCGCGATGGTCACCGCTTTAAGAATTAAAAAAAAACGTTCACTCTGCATCCTCTACAGAAGAATCACACATTTTCTCCGTCAACTTTTCTGAAAAAGATTATTTTGGTTTGTTTCTAAATGAATCGATCTCGTTTCTGTTTTGCTCGCCGTTGCTACTCAAAGCACAAGAGCGAGTCCAACACTCGAGCTTACACTGAGCAGGTCAGACAACTGTTTTCATACATAGCCAGATGTTTGTGCCGTCATTCTATTTTGGAGGCGTCAATGCAGCTCAAGACCTAACCAATTAGCCACCGCATGACCGGGCCAGGAGGAGCGACGAGCCAAAGCACACAGCGAGCACTCTGATCCAGTCCTGTGGGTCAGAATAATGTCGTGGAAGCGAACAGTCGGGCAGCGACACACGCGCACCCTCAGATCTCTCTGCCAATCCCAAACCGGCTGCCAACGCTCCACAGCTGGCTGGACCAGAATGTGCAGATGATTTCATCGCCCCCCCCCCCCCAAGCTCAAAAGGCCCCGTCGGCATTTTAAGTTCATTGTTTAAGGGCCCAAGTGTTTGGGTGTCAAAACACAGAAAACAGCTGGCAGCGGAAACACTACAAGAGCGACACAAAGGTGACCTCGATGGCGGTTGCATCCTGTCCGCGCAGGAAGAACCCTCTGACCTCGCTGGGGGTTTTCTTCCCTTTATTCAAACGCTGACATGGAAATGGAGGTGATGTGATGGAAGGAAAAAATGAGGAAAGAGCGAGAGGAGACTCACAGGAGGGGAGAAATGTGGGGCAAAGGTAGACAGGAGTGTGAGCCACAAGGAAAGAAGATAAGGTGTTATATGGACCACCACTAGAGGAAAGGATACACAAGACTCCTGTGAAATGAAATAATGAAAACATTGAGATTTTTCGAAGTGGAAGAGTCGTAGTGCTGAAGAGGAAGGATGCAGGAAAAGGACTTACCAGCAGGAAGGTCCTGATGTTGGGGACTTTGTTTAGCTCCACGAGGAGTCGCAGAGCCTTCTCGTGGTTACTGCAGTACTCGCCGTACACCGAGAAACTCTTCCTCTGCAAGAACACGGGGGGGACAAAGCACATGTCAGGGTTGCAGCGAGCTGGCCGACAGGAGGAAGATTCACAGAGCGGAGCAGAAACTGGGGAGAAAGCTCCAGTTTCTTGAAGATCAGTGAGATTCAGTTTTATTATTGCAATGAAAGTATGGGATAGCTGCACTTCCACAGCTGCCACCGCTTATCATTATTAGTAGCAGCAACGCCAGCCGTTAGCGATTCCAGGCTATCAGGTGCAACAAGGACCGGACGAAACCACCGAAAGAATAAATTTCTATGTATTTCTATGACCGCAGTGTTCATTCACATTATCCATCACACTTCTCTTTTTCGAAGAAGTCCACATCACTGGGGGGGGGGGGGGGCCAACAAACCACACTTCCTTTTTTCCTATAGCTGACAGCATCACACGGTGCAACAAGGCGCTGATAGAGACGCTTTTGTCGGGGTGTCATTTAGTTTTCTTTACAAAACGTAACGCGACACCCGGGCCGAGTGAACACGCTGTAGCTCCGCATGCGTTATTCATGCAGCGTGCTACAACAATGTGTACACCCGAAGCTCATTGAGGCCTATTGTGTGTTCTTAGCTATGCTGCAGCAACTGGGATGTGAAACCACGTGCACGGTGGGGCCGAAGCTCCGGGTCTAGAAACTGAAACTGTCATCTGAAGCAGCTTAGTAAGTGAAATCCAAAACCGCAGGTGCTCGGACACCGCTCTGAACGTTAACTACCGCCGCCCCGAGGCTTTGCAGTTAAAGCTGGCGTGGCCGTAACGACTACAAAGGAATAATCGATATTCAGTCATTGAGACATATTGGAATGTTTGAACAAGTTCCATTAAAATGATCCTCTCTGATAACACCTGTACAAATAAAGGTGGTTACCAAGCCAGCATCCTGTACCCCACACACCCACCCACACACACACACACACACACACACACACACACACACACACACACACACACACACACACACACACACACACACACACACACACACACACACACACACACACACACACACACACACACACACACACACACACACACACACACACACACACACACACACACACACACACACACACACACACACACACACACACACACACACACACACACACACACACACACACACACTGTTTTTACATGGTAACCAGGCAGTGGTGACAGAAGCAGCCAAACAAAGCTAACAGCTCTTTTTATAGAGCCCGTTGTCTCTTGACCAGAAGGAGCTGAGATTTGTAACACTGGTGCGCAGCAGCACAATATAAACAGTTGGGTTTTTTTTAGCCACACAGGCAGGCAGGAACCCAAACACACCCGAGGCCACGTTTGGCAGGGGATTCCAGTCCAAAGCACCAGTGGGAGCAACAGCTGGGCCCGGCATACGGCGTGGAACCCCAGATACTGTCAACGTGAGTTAATAGGCAGCTAGAGCTAGAGGGGGGGGGGGGCAAGACATGTGTAAAATGTATATTTGTAATAGTCGCATTATGATTGAGTGATGATTACAGATGACAACATCTCGGATATTTAACAAAATTCATTATCCCCATTTCACAGACAGCCATTGTGTCATTGGTTTCCGTTCTCTTCGGTGCACATTTAAAATGAGTAAGGTGGTGTTTACAGGCTCAGGGGGGCTTTATCTCTCAAACTAGCACTTTTCCATGAATCATAATTGATGTCGCTGAGACCACTCTGTTAGCTCAGCGGTCACGAAGCTATCGAGCATAAAACAAATGCAAAGTTTAGTGCCAATAAAGTTGATTCTGAACAGCATCTAGCAACACACTGTGTGGGCCGTCCAAATGCACCAAATATCTGTTTAATATAATAGTGTAGTTGGAAAAACTTATTAGAAAATGGTATGCTTTGTAAAGCGGTAATGTAAATTGCACAGTTTGTGAAGTGAAAACATGGAAAAACCACACACTCCTTTCAAGTATTACTTTTTTAAGTAGCAACTAAGCAACTTAAAAAGTAAATAAAAACCCTAATAGCTTGCTATTGGTGAAACCAGTAACCAGAATATGTCTGCTGCCCGTCTGCTCTACTCAATTGTTAAACCATGACGGGCTAGAGACGACGACGCTGAACAGAGCAGTGCCGGACGTTTCCATGTGTGGAAAACCTTCTTGTACCTGAATTAAGCTGAACACAGTACTTGAGCAGGCTGCATATTTCGGGACATGTAAACGTAGCCACCGTATATCAGTTTACACCTACGTGCTCCTGGATATGGTGGCACTGCAGTAGCTCAACCTGAAAAAAACATGTCAGCTCTCAGTCAGCAGGCTGTTGAGCGACCCTTTTTTTGCTGCTATGTTTACAACCAAAGCCCCCTCCCAAGGTATTTCCTTTTCTCCGGTGACAACTACAACACAGTCACTTCAGGCCCAGCTAAATGTCTTACCAGGGGCCAAAAGGTGAACCGCAGAGTCAATTTTAAGCATCGAGACTACCCTGAAAGACATCGGTTGTATCCAGAATAGCTCAAAGACGAGGGCTGTCCCTTTGATAAACATACGTCTTTATATGAATCCCTCGTCATTGGAATGTTATTCCGGATGCTAGATGAGAGGGGTAGCATCACACACACACACACACACACACACACACACACACACACACACACACACACACACACACAGAGTCAAAGCATAATGGCCGTAGTTCAGAAAGTGCATAATGACGTGACTGTTGCCTCTTGCACAGCGCTCGTGTATACACTCCCAGAAATAGAGCAAATATTGATGTCTCTGATTTCTCCTCCAGCGTGAGTCACTTTTGCACCTTTCGCAGGGTTCCAATAATCTCATGCATGCCGTGGCCTTGAAGCGAGGGCTAAGAATCTGTGTGTGTGTGTGTGTGTGTGTGTGTGTGTGTGTGTGTGTGTGTGTTTGTGGTCAATCTTTTTTTTTTAAACGTCCTCTATTCATTAACAGTGACAAAGAAGCATCTGTACACTGCGTTCATGCTTTTGATGTTACATGTAATGCACTTTGAATTACCTTGCTACTGGAATGTGCTATACAAACAAACTTGCCTTCAAAATAAAAGACTGGTGCACTTTCTTTTTTTTTTTTACATCTGCAGCCTCCCAAGCCATCTTGGCGACATCTGACTTTGAATAGCAATGAATCTTCCCATTTGTCTTCCCTCACTGTGAGTGGCAGACAGTCTTGCGGAACAATGCGGGAGGTTAATCAAATCCCAGTCATGGTGGTGACCTCCGGTCGAGGTCAAGGGCTACGGCTGGAGGGCGCCAGACGGGGCAAACCGATTGGCTGAGACGTGTCGGTGTCGGAGGAGACAAAGGTCATGGGCTGGAGAGGGAAGTGTAATGGATATGCAGGGTAACACCCCCCCCTCCCCCCCCCCTTATTTAAAAGCAGCGCATACGCATTCAACAAACACACTATAATGCAGTTGTAAGCAAACATGAGGACATGTTCAAGTGTTCGTTACATGGTGTTTGTCAACAATTATAACTTCTCTTATGGAGGCATATCTCACATCACTATTCACTATGTGTTTATACAGCAGCCTCCACTTATTACACTCAGGAGTTGTTGTTGATAAATTCATTAACAAACTTAAAATCTGCTTACAACTGCAAGTGTGTTATAAACCATTTATTGCATGTCTATATACTGATTATAAAATATAAACTGCGTATACTTCCTGTTTGCAAATTAAACACATCAGTGCTAAATTAGTTGGAAGATTATTCGCCAACAATTGTGATTGAAATGAATTATGAATTTAACAGAATAGTTAAACATGTTGGGAGAAATGCTTATTCACTTTTTGCTGAGAGTTAAATTACGAAACACACGCTACCCCTTGTACAAACACAACACGGCATTTTTACACTTAAATGAAAACAACGTAGATACGCGATAGAATCTTTTATTTTTGCGTTGGTTTTGGTATTTTCATGGTAATTAGTCGACAATAAGATAAAAAGTAGATTATGCACAAACTTCTTGAAGTCATTCATCAACCTAGTCTTTCAGATGTAACGGTGTTCAGCTTTTATCTTCTTATAATAATGTTAATTGAATGTCTGAGTTTCGGCCTGTTGGTCGGACGAAACCAGCAAACTGGCAGAAAATACTTGACAAATTCTTTGATAATGAAAGTTATCCTTATTTGCAACATTGAGAAGTGCAGAAACATTCAATGTAATTGAATATATGTATGTACATTTTAAAAAACTATACTAAGTTCTGTACTGAAATACCATTTCAAATCATTATATTAAGCATATTGAGTTTTGCTTTCTTACGATGACTCATCATCGTACCTGGAATCGATATCCAGTGCTGGTTTGAGTCACACAGGTTTCTTTCCTGTCGTGGCACGGTAGACTTAAAGACACCGACATTATGAAGAGGCCGTGGGGAATGTAAGCACCAGCAGCTTTCCTATTACCCATCCAGCCTCACCTCTATATCTCCCAGTCTGAACTGGGTTCCTTTAATCAATTCTCCACCCCGACACTTGACCCGACAGCCGGAGTGACCATAACGTGTGAAGGTACATTTTGATGAGCCGATTAAACAGCTCTGATTAAATGACATGCATGCCACTAGCAGGTAGTGGGTGGATTATTATTGATGGTGGTGCGCTTCATGAAATGGCATGCAGGTTGGACTTTTGGCTATATGGACATTTCTCAAAAGGCAAAAACAAACTACCTTTTTTCTGTCTTTGAGAATCTAATGGTGTCCTGCAACACTGACCAATAGGCTGATGGAGCAGACTGACAGTGGAATACCTAGCGGAGGCGTTCTGTGCCTCAGTGAAAGTGAATTGAAGATGGTTTATCAGAGAGAGACAAACAGGGAGAGCAAGAGAGGGAGCTTGCGATTGAGTGCAACCGGCAGAAGCATTGTCCCCTCGCCGAGTGACACACCATCTCTTCCTCCCTGGACACAGACCCTTCTTTGTTTGTTCCCTGGGGCCAAACGAGTTCAAACAGAGGGGAGCGCGGGGGGGGGGGCAGTGCAGAGCGGAGAGGAATCTTTGGACGGAGGGATGGAGGGGCAAGAGAAGGAGATGGCAGGAGACAGAGACTGATGAAGAGAGACTCTTTTTGGCTGACAGGATGCAGCCTGTTTGGAAAGGCAAAGGGAGGGATGTAGTGTGTGTGTGTGTGTGTGTGTGTGTGTGTGTGTGTGTGTGTGTGTGTGAGAAAGAGAGAATTAAGGGGCATTTTCACAGCAGGCTTTGCACGCTTTCCCTGCATCTGTGGTTACGCGTAGCCCATGAAAAGAGTGAGTTTGTGTGTGTGTGTGTGTGTGTGTGTGTGTGTGTGTGTGTGTGTGTGTGTGTGTGTGTTTTTCACAAGGAGGAGGAATTACATGCATGCACGCACTCCCACATGCGTGATCCGTGTGACCGTCTGCTGTTTGATGCTCGTCTGTGTGTGTGTGTGTGTGTGTGTGTGTGTGTGTGTGTGTGTGTGTGTGTCATGTGCTACTTACAAACTTCAGGAACACGTGTCCCAGTGCATGCTGGGGAAGGGGATCGGGCTGCAGTCCGGCCTCCACTGCGGACAGCACCTCTTTGTGCAACTCCAGGATGTCCTCAATATTTGAAAACAGAATCTAAAAACAGGGGGGGGGGGGTGTAAGGGGAGGGGATGCAGAGGAAGGAAGAGATAAAGAGGCAGGGTGGAAGGAAGCGAGGGAAAGGGGCAAGGAAGTGACCAACAGATGGACGGAGACGTGGGGGAAAGAGAGCAAATACCATGTCTGAGATTCATAATATCAAAAAAAACAATCATTTTAGAAAGAAGCTTTTGGGCTTGGTTTTTTTTTGTAGTATTTAAAGGCCGGCCATACCTTGACATGTTCGGGTGAGAGGCACTGTTGGTCATCTGCAGTTTGTCGGATTCTGTGTAAAAATGCCTGAAGGGGAAACAGAAACAGAGCAGGTTTAAGGATACGTCTTTTTGTGTACACACACACACACACACACACACAAGCGTTGCCTGGGAGTGGAAGTCCAGCTTCCCTCTACTCATTTCTTTTATTTTTTTTTTTTACACGAGTGTGTATGAGCTCTTAGCTTTGAGGAAACAGAAACATACATGAGCATAAAACACACAAGGCCTTGAGCGACACACAGCCACATGCACACTCACATACTTAAGGGAAAAGCACCTTTTATGGCGCTCCACAAAGACGCGTCACAGTTATTTCACTATCCCTTAGGTATTGCGTGTTTGTCTTGTGACACTTAAAGCTCACTGTATGATCCGCTGTAGAGGAAGCTAATGCACCTGCATCCAGCTGGAAGAAAGAGAAAACATAACTGCTTAATTGTTGCAGCGTCTGCACACACCGCTTCACCGGAGACGACTGCAATAGGCTCACGTCAAGTTGGGCTTTGCGTGCGTGTGCGGTTTTGTCCGTGTGTGTGTGTGTGTGTGTGTGTGTGTGTGTGCACGCGCCTGCCAATCCCGACTTTGAAAGAAGGGTGCAGAGAGGGGGAAGTGAATGTGCAAACTGTTTCTTTTATTCTCTCTTCCCCAATTCTCTGTCTGTCAGACACAACCTGCCTCCGTCTGACTGGCAGCCTCATCTCCAGACACCGATACCGTCGGCAAAATGAAAGTGGAGAGAGATATGAATCCCCAAACCAAATAAAACTCTACTCCTGCAGCCTCCTTCATCTGGCAGGCTCCTTCCTGCTGTTGTGTCTGCCTGCATGTCAGAGCCTCAAGTGTGAAAAGTGATAGTGTGCCACACGGATGAAGGGGGGGGGGGAAGAAACGCTGGGTTCAATGATGAATGTACATCTGAAATGTAGGAGTCACTGGAGAATACTGCTGTTGTTTCTAAAACCTTGCAGCTGATTCACACCTGCCACTTTAAAGCCACAGTGACAGAAGCAGCGCGATGATCTACACAGCCAGGTGAAAGGGTCAGCGGTTCTACTGGCATCTTTCGAGATTCTTTTGTTCAGGTTTTTGAGATCATCTTTGTAGTTGATTTCCTGCCTCACTACAATGACAGTAAACACAATTTGTAGGTGCTCACAACATTGAAAACGACAACAATTCGACAGCAGTGTTTCCAGCAACAACAGCGTCTCAGTGGTGCTGGATATTGTTTTAAAAATCCACATCTTGATCATTTTAGGTGGGTACTAAAAAAAAGATTAAGATTCATTATCCAGGCCAAATATACTTAATAAATAGTCCGTATAAAAGCGGTTGGCTCTGTGGATTATCAAGAGCAACCCAGAATGTTGACGAGTAAGAAAATCTGTTTTTTTTGCCATTTGGTTAAACCGACAATATAAAGAAAAACCCTTGAATGCTCTGCAGTCACACAAAACATCAGCCAACTACATGTATTACTTACAGTAAGTCCATTGCCTGTAATGAAAGACTGACACTTGTAATCACACATTTGCTCTAAAGATAGAACGCAGCCAGCCGAGCAGCAGGCTGCAATCATATCATTTCCTCAGAGGCCGAACACCGTCTCCAGTATTTGGGGTTTTTTTAATTGGCTTTTGCGTCAGTTGCACCAAAATAGAAAGCAAAGGTCCTCGGCAGCGAGCTGCGACCTCGCTAATTAAGAACAGCATTAAAGGGAAGCAGCAGTTGTCGCGTTCTTGACTGGTTTTGGGAGGGCGCTGATTGTGCTCGAAGGCGTGCACTAATTAAATCTCCCATATGGCAACTTGTACCGTGTCCACACTGGAGGAGTCACTCGTTTGAGAGATTGCTCACTGGCAGAAAGGACGAGGAGAGGCAGGAAACAAGGCTCTTCCTCAGACGAGAGCAGAGAGGGAAAACAAAAAAAGGCAAAAGGGACAATGTTAGGACAGTGGGCGGGAACTAAAGCATCCAGACTTTGGAGTCCTTCTCTATTGACACCTACCATCCAGGACGGGATTCGCTGTTTGAAACAAAATGTGCCACACAGATGTGGCCATCAGCTGGGAGGATGGAGGGAAGGAGCAACAAAGGGATCCTTTCAGCTCAGGTCTCGCCCCGTGACATGGCCATTCTCACCCAGGGTTGTGTTGGCTGTCTTCATTGTTCCGTCACAAAGCACACAGGTTTATTTGAGGGAGAAAAAAAAAAAAACATGGAGCTCCCTCTGACCACCAGCATGACAACAGAGCAGAGCATAAACCGGGCATGCACTCCAAGCATGGCGCAAACTTCTTAGTCTGGACTGTAATATTTGGTGAGCGTGATCAGAATCAACAACGGGAATTTGCCCCCGAAAAACAAAAGCATTATGGGTATAATTGGAAGGATTTTGACATTTGATGGACGGCAGTTCGTTGTACTTTGAAAGCCAAGAATCATAATTGGGCAATCTGCAGTCTGTACTTTCGTATTCAGCTACGTCTGGAGTCCTTAACCGTAATGACCACCGGTGAGAGAACAGACAAGTCAGTCATACGTGGCAGAAGTTCTGGCGTCCACGGCCTGAATCTGTAACTCGGCCAAAATGACAGGCTACTGATACTGAGTAACGCGTGATTCCACGCGGCGTCTGTCGAGTCCAGATCGACTTCACGATTCGACACCAAAAAGGAAAAAATAAAACAGAGTTGATAATTCCAACTCGCACGGAAACACGCAGATGTGAGCGCGCCCTCAGATAAGCATACTGAGTCATGCGTCATTTGCATGGAGAGGACAACACCTCGGAGCCTTGCGCCCCCCCCCCAAACACACACAAACACACACACACACACTGACATTTTGATATGAGATGAATATTGAAAAGAGCCATCCTTTCCACAGTACGCAGCTAAGCCAGTTGTTATTGGAAAAGGAGAACAAAATAATCAATCATGAAAAACAAACAGTAGTCATGACGAGCACTGTAATACGCTACCCACTGGGCACGCTCGTTAGGCTCATTGCTTCTTAATGAACATGCTGAGAGGCTGAGAGGATGTTTGCTCTCTAATCTCCCGTCTCAGGTGACCCGGCTGCCTCTTTCTCCTGACATCGGCACACCGTGACCAGTGAGCCGAAGGGCGTGTAATCACGTTGAGTGGAGGATAAGACATTGAAAAATAATATGTACATGTATGACGGGGCGACAATCCCTCAATAACAACAACTCTCTCTCTCGTCTGTTACTGGTACTGAGAGCTGACTGAGCCACAGGTGACCCACACTTGGCTTGTTTTATCTTGTGCATGAGATGCCCAGTTGCCTTTTTTCCGACTCCTAAAAATAGCGATGACATCAATCAATGTGTTAATAATAGTCAGTCAGATGGGACACCAAATTCGCTTTTTGATACCCCCGTGCTCGTAACAATGAGTCAGAGTGGCTGCACAGAGGGGGGGGGGGGGGGGGGGGGGGGGCTCAGCTGCTGCACGCTGCGGTCTCTTGCCACAGGGGTGATGGGCTGTTGAGGGGGGGGGGGGGGGCTGCTCGTGATGCAATCCCACGGGAGGCTGGCAACGCAACCGTGATGGAGCTTCTTCATAGACCACAAAGTGGCTGCCAAGCACGACACTAATGCAGAATTACACCACTAATATTTCAGAGTGGGACAGAAGCCAGGGAGGTCACATTCACGTGTTCCACAATAACAGTAATGCTGTAATGGGTCATGTGGTGGCTTTTTTTCTGAAATATAAAACTTTAAAGTTATGTCATTATGGAAAGCATTGTAATCTTGAACATTTTGCAAAATATTTCACTTATCAGTCATAATCATTTTGGGCAGTTTCAGGAGACAGAATGCAGTTTTTGCACTTTTGCATCTCCCATATAGTAATTTATGTTTATCATGGAAACAATGTACAGATTAATCGTGCTCTAGTTGAAGAGGAACCAATAACATTCTTCATAATCAGACCTGCTTATTGTCCTCCCTGAACACTCTTCTTCTTCTTAGTTGTCAGGTCTTTAATATTCTGCGCTGCACTTGTGCAAGCATTACAGCACTGACATCATTGCCAGGACTGTCTTCAGGTTCTCTCTGTTGCTCAATAATTGTTCTACATTATTTCCTCCTCAATCACCCTCAAAAGTGTGTACAAGCACTTCAGATCCATTCGTAACAGAAGTACCTGCAGCAGCACACTATCAGATACTGACACCAAATATCACCTGTTCTTAAAACGTATTGGCTTGGTCCAGGCTGGTGGAACAGTGTGATCATGTAAATGGTCCAGAAGCATGTCCTTAAGTATGCAGTTGGATATTTATACCAGAAAAAAAAAAAAAGGTGAGACATTCAAAAGGCTGCCTGATCTCATTTAAACAGCAAAGTGCAATCCTACATCACTCCAACTTCGCAGAAACAAGCCTGTGTGCTTTGCATAGCGTATGAGCATCTTCACAGGCACACACACCTTCCTCTGCCCTCGTTTAGAAAGACAGTTGCACACGGGTGTTTTTCACACTCGTGAAGTCAGAGGCAGTTCGGAAAAGGCCGTCTCAGACTCAGGTCCACAACACAACGAGTGTCTGGTAGAAGTCTGCACTGCACTGCAAATGGACTTACTGGTCTTCTGACCACACAAAGGAGAAGCCGGGAATTGAACTGTCGATCTCCTCCTCTACCTCATCACACAGGGATCCTGCCTCATCATGAAGATGCTGCTTGGTGCACACACGCTGCATTATGACAGGACATGACTGACTATGCATAAAGTGCATTACTTTTGCACTTCTGCTATTGAGTGTGAAGAACAGGTCACATTTTGGTGTTCTGTGAAAGCTGTCAAACGTGCTACTTGCTGAATGGCCACGTGCCGCAAAGCTGAGTCACTGTCCATTTTATTGCAGCAACTTGTGCGTGAGAAAAAGTGAAGACAATTTAAAAAAAAGCCCAAACTGCAACAGAATAAGTGCCCATGCATGCCTGTGTCTGTGTTTGTGTGTGTGTAGGTGTGTGGCAAGCAAACAGGAAGTGAAAACAGAGCAATCACACTGAACAAAAGCCGACACTTTATTTTTGAAGACAACCAAATCATTGACAAGTTTGTTTTTCCTTTTCAGGCAGATAGACGGCGATTGGACTCAGCGGGGAGGGAAAACAAACGAAGCAGCGCCTCTCGACACAAAAGCGGCAGATGTTGCCTCGAAAAAAAAAGGAAGTGTGGCTTTTGTGTGAAGGAAGTATGTGACATGTTTGACTGGCCGCTAACTTGACTGTGTTTTCCTAAAGTTAGGTCTCACAGATTCGCGCTAGCATGCAACCAAACTGTGACAAACAAACAAATCACATTGTGCTCCATGGACTTGAAAAGGGATTTAAATGATAGACTTCACCCTGAACTTTGTGGCGCAACAGCCGCACTGTAATGAGAACGCTGTCTATGTGTTTAAGACTAAATGACTAGAGGGAGATCGGGCTATTTATTATGCTATGGATTGAAAGGAACGGACGGAAACACAAAGCCACTGTTTTGATTATTTACACATGATGTCATCGCCGCCCATCGTAGCACTTGGCAGGCTGAAAACCCCCCCAAAAAACATGTCTAACCCAACATCCAGCATCGCCCGCCACCCCAGACGGTGGGATCACTGTTTAGGACGGTTTTGCGTCATATGACCAACTGCCAAAGGGTCAGAGGCAAAGAGGGGCCAGACAGTAAGGTGTGAGGATGCAGATGGACCATATGCTGGTGCGGGTTCAGCGTTCGCTCCACTGGACAGGGAGCAGGAGGCCTGCTGCCTTGGCGTCTGCCTCGTCTGCCTCTGAGCAGAGCTTTCTACCTGCAGCCAAGCCACCACCGCAACACACTTCACATCTTTGAGTCAAGGACCTCATTTTGTTTTTTGTTTTTTTTAAATTGGGCTGGCTCACAAAAATACACACCACTAAACACGAAACTGCACTTGCTTAACAAGTGTCAGATCTTAGCAAACGAAAATAATTTCTCAAGGCAAGAAACTTCACGCGGTCACAATAACAGAATGGAAATAACGAGAGAGAGAAGTAATCGTCAAACCAGTTGCGACACGAGAGTAAGTCAGGGAACATGTAGGCTGCTGACACGCTGCTGAAAGGGGATGTGTGGCCTCAAGGGTCACTCACAGTCAGGACCCTTTTAATTTGGATGTTCACATTCAGAGAAGGTCCTCCACATGACATGGGGATTAATGGATGCCTGTGAGAAGGCGGTCGCGCAGTGGACATTGTGGAAGCGTCGCACTGAATTGCATTATACTGAGAGGTGTACTGAGTATTTTGTACAGGAAAACAGGGAGAGACGTGACAAAACATATCTGTTGCTGTTGTAGTGTCCTGAATCACAAGAACAACTTAAGAGAAGAGAAGAGATACGATAGAACCTTATTAATCCGGAGGGAAATTCTTGTGCCGGAGATTGAAGTATAAGAAAAAAAACAGAATATAAATCTAAACATGACCGATAGAGTAATAAGTATTAAGTGTATAAGAAGTAACACTGATAGCAGTGTGAAATAGAACAGGAGAACAGGAGTAAGGTAAATGTAGTAAAACTAAAATCCAGTGATTTTACCATAAGAGCACAAATATGAAGTGTTTAAGAAGTAACACTAACACCAGTGCCTAATAGAAACTGAGATAGAAAAGTTATATTGATGAAATAAATAAATAACACATTCATATCCACAGCCGAGCATATGAACATACAAACTATATGTCGACTAGATTTAGAAACAAATTGACGTATGTGCCAATGTGCCCTGTATCAGCATCGTTCACTGTAAAACCATGTTCATTCATGTGGTAATATATGTATGTATATACCATGTTTGAGCAGCTCATAACTGAATCAGTATACTGGGCGGACTTCTCTCGCTCGAGCAGCTTCTCCATACTGGGACTAAAGATGGCGTTAATGGGGACAGAACTGGGACGTTTCCCCGATTGCCCGTGGCTACATCAGCATTCAGCAACAATGCTGGGCCATCTCACTCAATTCAGATATCTCACAAGAGACCCCCGTATATCAAGCACAAGCACTAACACTTGTCAGGGTTTTTTTTGTTTTTTTCTCTCTCCAGAAGACCCTGAGAGCCCCCTTTCAATGCTCTGCGGTTCCCACACCTACTGAAACAACCCTCAAACACAATCCCAGATCCACAGATTCAGGACTTTTTCTATGCGTGTTCTCCGGTCACCAGTCCCAGAAAAACTCTCTATCCCTCCTTATCCGAGAGAAAAACAACAACAAGCTAACAAACAATGCGTCCATTAAGGGGCTCTCCTTTTAGGGGTGAGAGGATTGGACTGACCGGCCACAAAGGGGGACAGGAGGGCAGTTTTAGAGAGGGGACGGGGGCCGTTTAGGGGTCGACGTGGCATGAAATTGAATAAATAAATAAAGAAGTCCCTTCTTTGTGGGCCGTGCGCAAGCGGAGCCAGAGAGCGAGCCCGCGGCGCTGCCACAATGAGGGGACCCCGGGCAAACCTTAGCGGACTACTTTCTCCCTGAAGCCATAATTCACATCTCTCCCCAACCATCCAAAAAAACTCCCTCAGCTCCCCCCTCACCCGCCCAACCGGTCGCTCGCTGTCGTCCAAGAGAAACCCTTTTTGGCAGAGCCAATCACCGACACACAAAGTCTTCTTTGAGTCTTGTCCAGTTTTTTTCTCACTCACTCACTTCCGCTTTGAAGGACTTTAAACTTCAAGGCTCTTTGAGTCGCTCACATGGGCGGAAACCGAACACTACAGGGGGATGAGACAGTGTCTCCACCACAGAGGACGGGCAGTCAGAGACTTCCTGTTCAAGACGAGGCCCTCGTCAGCTCTGTTGCATTAATGGATGCGTGATGCACGTGATGAATATGCAAAATACAGACTTTCAATAACACTTGTGATGGAAAAAAATCACTGTGGACGCCTGGATTGTGTTTTCATGGAGTTTCACGGCCTCAGACATTTAAATCTTGTGAGCATGCCTAGTTTTTATTGGACAAGTTGGCACTGAGCATGGGAGGGGGGGGGCGTTTTCCCCATCTCATTTAGCTAGATGCTCCCGCTTTCCCAGTGGCTGCACGTAATTAATGTTATAAATATCCTCTACGATATCTCCACTTTTCCAGGTTGTTAGGCAGCTTCTTTCACTCAATTACAGACTCGCTCTCATTACACATCTATAAGAACAAAAGACACTCGTGTGATTATGCAAATGGTTTGTGATGCATTAATGTGCTGGAAGACATGTCGACATATTCGTTTCCCCAATTTGTACACTGAACGTTAGCAGCAAGCTATTCAGACATCCGCTTCAACCTGTACATCTGTTAGAATGACATGTTTATTATATACAACTACTGCTGAAGTTTCTCTTCACAGGGCTCGTTCAGCTTCCATCTCTCGGCCAATCAACAGACTGAATTTCATCTCTACCAGTGCTTGACACAGGTTTGTCTATGCGTCCTTTTTCTAAGTGGCTTTCCTGTCGAGGGGTGACATGTGGCGATAGGGAGATAACACAGCGGACCAGATTGCAGAAGCCATCTGGACGGGAGTTTTCCGGTGCTGAAGGACTGGATCAGAGTGTGGCGAGTGTGGCGTTGAGTGAGCCATCAGAGACATGGGAAGCTTCCGACAGACCCAACGGAAAAAAAGATGCGGCGCGGCTGATCATTCAAGCTCCGAATTGGTTATTTATCTATACAAGCTCTTTCCATAATACCTGGACACGCGTGTCTCAGAGCCGTTTTCTTTCACACTTACTCTTAGTTTGCAAAACCAAAACCAAGAATGCCACATGTGGCGTTCAGCAGGCCAGACATAAACAGTGTCATGATCACAGACGGAGAGAGAAAGGTGGGAAAGAACCAAATTAGTGTCTCATGCCACACAATAATGGTCATTTGGCCAAGGGGGAAGATCACAGAGGGCACCCACTAGATGTGACTATGTAGTTACCAACCAGATAGAGAACAGTATTTAATGGGCAGACAGGCGGCAGATAGTTAAAGCCCTCTCTGTCTGAAAAAAAGGTCTCATTTTACCTCTGAAAACACTGATGCAACTGACCTACATTACATCTCAACTTCTCCTTTTGTCAGCCACTACGGTGTTAGTTTCCACTTCAAAAGGTGATGCCTTTGGGGTCGTTTTGATTCACAACATTCCGACTCGGTGCAAGAAAACAGCACAGCCGAGAGATAACCGTGTGGAATGTAAATTGTGAGACTGAATCACGTGTGATCACATGACGACAAGAGAGTGCAGTCCTGGTGAAATCCCCACAAGGGCTCCATTCACTAACAGGATGACGTCACGTATCCATCCTGTAAAATGTAACGGGTCATGTAAATCAGGGCAGAAAACAAATCGGAGCTAAGTAAAAAAAATTGGCTGTAATAATTCATCATGTCAGAAACGTTGAGCCGTTTCCTGAAAGCTTTCCTGTCGGCGCGTGAGAACAAAATCATCGCAGTAACAGCTCCGGCACGTATGACTCAGGCCTTTAGTCATGCCACGTAAGTCGGCAAAAAAAAAAAATGTCATCGCATCCAACAGATGCCCAAAAAAAAAAAAAAAAGAGCCCTCCAACGAATCAGGCCCCAAGAATTTGTCAGCAGCTGTCGCGAACAGTTAGAACAACAGAGTCGGCAGCCTCTTTAACCCGTGGGGTTAAATAACGCAAATAGGCGAAGATCCCCACTAATTGGTGAAGTGAAACGGTTTATCTTCAAAGTGATGTTCAACAAAGTGACAAGACAATCGAAGCATAAGACTTCCTCGAACGAGCTAGAAAAGTGAATCCAGCAGCGTCCCGTCTTCCACGCATCTTCCCACCACCGTCACGTCGTTCCACCACTCACTCGGGCTGTCGCGCGCTCTAGTGGCTGAACTCGGCGCCATTAGACACACTTTTCATTCACATTTTTGTCCCAACGCGTACACCAGCAGCGTGTCAAGAGGAAGTGAGAATGCTACATTAAGAGCAGACCTGAGTCTGGAGAACAAAGTAACGGTCCAAAGAGACGAGAATGAACCGGAAAGGAACCTCGAGTGATAAGAAATGAAGCCAATGCTGAAGTGCCAAAAGCGTCAGTTCTACAAATGGCAACTTGAGGCGGGCTCCGAAACACAAGACTGTATGTAAGAAGTTCGGTATTTAATCTGTCGCCATCTTATTGTTCTTTGCAACCAGAAGTGATACCAGAGGGTGGAGCCGAGTACAAGCGAACGCTGACTGAGACATCTTTAGACGATCAAGCCGTTTACAATTAACTGTCATGAACTGAAAACACAGTGAAAGGGTTAAAGTTGTAAGACGAGAACGCAAACAACTTCCACACCGAACAGCACCATGGTAGCGACCTGTCAATCACAAGGTAGCCCCGCCCTAAAGCATATTCCGCCATAATTCCGACCATAATGTACTAAATGAACATCATGCTGTATTGAAGAAGACTTGCAACTAGAGATTGAGACCATAAACTCATGTTTACAAGGTTTACTGAGGTAATAAATCAAGAGAGAAGTAGAGTCATTTTCTCATAGACTTCTATACAATCAGACTTCTTTTGAGTCGCCCCCTGATGGCCAGTAGACAGAATGCAAGTTTAAGGCACTTAAAATATAACATGTTTGCAGCCTGGTTTTGGTCTCTATAGCTAATATTCATGAAAACTGTACAGGTGGTGAACTTTTTTATGCAACTCACCCGTTTGAAATATATTAAGGCCTAAAGTTGGGCATAATTGAGGGCGTGGCCACTTTGAGTGACAGGTGGGTACCTGTCCCGTCACTGCCAAGATGGCGACGGCCAGAGACACTTTGAGCATCGCTACGGCGCTTCAGAAACCGACGGGGTGACGTCACGGAGACTACGTCCGTATTTTAAACAGCCGATGGTTTTATTTGGAGGAAAACACTTCTAATGACATAGACTGGATCAATCCACAGTCCACATCAGAATCCATCGGTGAATCCGCTTCTGTGCCATGTGACGAGAGACAAAAGAAGACCTACTTCAGATTGTGTTGGGTAGTGTGTGATGTGTGTGTGTGTGTGTGTGTGACTCTCCTTCTTTGTCCCATTGTGCCGTGTGAGCAGCTTCCTGGCTGGACAGCATACAGGCATTTACCCCGACCCGCCCTGATCGGGCAACACTTCAGCAGCCCTGTGATCTAACCCAGACTTTATCAAACGTCTCCTTCTCGACATTTAAGAAGCTCTGCGTCTAGTCGCTCTGTGGCTGTTTTGTTGTTCGCCATTTTTCTCTGAGAGGCAAATGACCTCTAACCCTGAAAGGAACCACGCATCTGGTTGCATTTGAGAAAGCAAACAAACATTGTAAGCCCGCTGCCACGGCTCCTAAACCACATAGGAAGCTCCCAGAGGGGGGGGGGGGGGTCTATGCCAAGTCACTCTGTAGGTATCCCTCCATCCTATTCATTCTCCCTAGTGTTCTACAAAAAACATGCTGCACAGCTACTGGACCCAGTATCCACCCTGAGAAAGTGCGTGTCCCAACTTTTGTCCGAGTCATGATCTCCGAGGGGGACACCAGAGATCTCACGTTGCCGCGCTTTTACAAGTCAGGCCGGGTCACCCGCTGTATCGCATATCAGCCTGTTGACAAGCGCTTCACAGAGCTGTTCGCATACACAGTGGGGGCAGCTCGTAGTTGGCGTTTGCTCCGGTCATTAAAAAAAGAATGCTAACCTGATGTAACACTGGTGACTTCTGTTGTTTTGACATTTTCTCACCTCAGATTCCACTGCTGAATAGATTCACCCTTAGTTGCGTAACCATTGACAGAACTACTCAAAGGGAAACACTTAATCCATTAGATACCTACACATCCCAAAAGGATGGCCATGTCAACATTCACAACATGCGGAGTGACTTTTCTCTAATGCTAATCCGTATCTATAAGACTCTCTTGGAGAGAATGAGGGGGGCGCTTTTTTTTTTTTTTTTTTTGACATCACGCCTCCGGGTGTTAGTGGTTTAGACTTGTTAAGTTGAATTCTTAAAATTCCTGCTGCAGTCTTATGCCTCAAAGAAATGGCTTATCAGCACACATGACTAAAAAAAAAGGCACAGATTAAGTTGGAAACTGGCATTTACCCCCCGTTTATGTAACACGCTGCATTGTAACGAGTTAGTCTGGCACTGCAAGGTACCGATTATGCGGAGTGAGACGGAGGGATGCACAGTGGCAAGTTAAAGCAGTGGCGTATGCATCGACCTCAGTTTAAGGTAGTGCTAGTGTGCGAACGTCTTGGAAACAGACGGCCTGGAGAGCGAGTACGTTGTTTTGAACTCTACCGAACCAAAAATCCAAAACCAGTAGATAACATCTAACATGATTAATCAAACTGGAGGGCACCAAAATGTTTAGTTCTCTCTCTTTTGCATATCTGTCCCACTCTAATACCGCTTTGTGCATTAAAAAAGGTGTGATTAATCTGTGAGTTCAAGATACACGATGAGACTAGAGATTAAAGCCCAGTATTAATAGAACAAACCCTCACAGAGCCCCAGCAGTCTGCCACAGTAACTACCTGCTGTTAGGACTGCATACATGTGATGTGTGCCTGTGTTTGTATGACTTCAGTTGGGCTGAGGTTGCAGCGAACTGAAACCGCTGGCGTTGTGGCAAAGATGAGAGTTACAATCTGAAGCTATTTATACCCAGAGAAACTTCAGGCTGGTCTTTCCCACCGAATGGGGAGGGCTGGAGAGATGGAGCGGAGGAAAAACAAAAACAACAAAAAAAGGAAAAGAGGTAGACGCAGGCTCAAGTTTGGAGAGGAAGCTCACGGCTGGCTTCCTGCACGTCTGTATGTTTGGACACCGGTCGGACCATGTGTTTGCATCCGTCCTGTTTGCTCAGCAATCCTCGTCAACGGCGAGGTGGACGTACTGAAAAGTCAACGGCAGCGAAAGAGGAGAAAGAGGTGCGCAGCTTTAACAGTGTGCGTGCAGCCACACAGCAGAACACCCAACAGGCGGCAGTGTTAGACGATGCGTAAACTGGCTTGTGTGTGGCCCTGAAGCAAGGGTCAAACGGGGCAGGATTTCCAGATGTTTCCTATTATCTGACGAGACCTTCCTACTCTCAGTCTCACACTTCTCAGAACCAAGAGGGAAGGCCAAACGCTGACTGACTTATTGGCCACGCGATTCCGCTGTTGTCTTAACTGGACAGGATTCACTAAGACATGGGTCAGTGTGGTGAGAAGAAAAAAACGTCAGACAGCTGCTTTCAAAATGGCAAACCCCCAATTTTATGGTTTTGAAGGAAAATCCCTCTCGTCTACCGGGTATGACGCCACTGACCGTATTCCTGTCCTAGGTATCACCTACATTTTGGTGGATCGTGACCGGGGAAAATCCAGTTGCCTGGATTAAATCAACAAAGCGCAGCCCAGAAGAAAATCCCCACTAATCTTTGGCACTAAGAAATGATCGATTCAGACACAGACAAAAACATGAGACGAGCAGTTATCACAATAAAACCTGGAATTGAAAAGGAATCGGCTCGCTGCCTCAAAGAAGCGATAGATTTGGAGATTCGGTTCGATAGCGCCGAGCAAAATGAATCCTCTAATCCCTCTTTTCACCCCCACCCCAACCCCCTTCTCACCTCTTCCCTTCCCACCGCCCCTACATCCTTGCCTCCCAGCACGTTGGATGAGCTCGTTGGCTCTGGTAATTGCCGGCGGATGAGTGACATGCAGAAACGGCTGGGACGCCAGAGCCGGATAACATTCTCTTTTGTGTGTCGTTTGCAATCATTGCGATTGGGAAGTGATTCTGTACAGGGGGGGGAGAGAGGCCTAAGTACAAAGGTAGAAAAAAAAATCGCAACGGAGAGTGATGTGGGCGTTCGACAGCAAGCTGCCATTCAATCTATCACTGATCAATTTCTATGGAGAACATGTGGGGGAAACCCCAAAGAGACTGAGGGAAACCAAACTGTCAGGTGGAAACAGATAAGAAAAGAAGCTGAAGGGGGGGGGGGGGCGATATAAAAGCATCAATATACAGAAAAACATCGCTATGGTGATGTTTTTAGGACTTAAAGAGGCAAATATAAACACGTCCAGGTATCTCCGGTGTGACAGCAGAAAATGTCACATACAACAACAGATGTTGTACATGTGTAACTCACAGAAGAAGCGTCAGAATATCAATCATTCTCCGTGAGCTGTGAAACGGCATTGTGGGAAATGTAGGAAGCCATCTAACCGAATTCAAGGCAGGCAAAAAAAATGTGTGAAAAAACGTCACCCATGATCACAAAATAAGTGTTGGAAAACACAAATGGCCGCTCTCACTTTTCATTCACTGCTCTAGCCTCTTCACACTGAGGGACTATGCTTCCCCCCCCCCCCGAACCACTCACAGATCTCTATTGAAACCATATGTTCTGAGCTCCCACAGACAGACTTCCCTTATCAACACCAACAGTAGGCTGCATGGTGACAGAGCCTGGCCTCCCGTGGAGGGATGGGAGCAGGCTCAGCTGGACCCTGGACGGGGAGAACATGGGAGGGATTTGCAGCGGATCCGTGTACTCCTGAAGCAATCTAAGCTGCCGAGCCCCAATGGAGATTCAGTGGGTTTTGGAATGGTCTCAGTGCACGCACAACATACTGTATACTATCACATATAGGGTCCACTGATATGGAGCAGCGAGCTTTGGCGTCGAGGCTTGGTTGTGCACAGTATGTGCCCATATGTGAAGATGACTTGTAATGAGGGCAATCTTGTGCAGCCTTCAAAGACACTTGTTAACAAGACCATAGAAATAAAAAAATCTACCAATTTTTTCTAGCAAATCAAAGGATTTATTGTATTTAGTTACAGAAATAAGTGTTTATTGTCAAACTGCGAATGTGCATGAATCAAAATAAAACCTATGGCCTTATAACAAGGGGAAATGAGGACTAGCCTAAGTTCTGACACTTACATGTGACTGCAGTGGTTGGTGTGTGTGTGTGTGTGTGTGTGTGTGTGTGTGTGTGTGTGTGTGTGTGTGTGTGTGTGTGTGTGTGTGTGTGTGTGTGTGTGTGTGTGTGTGTGTGTGTCTAAAAGAGCATTCTATGCAAAGACCCAGGTGATAACAGACTTTCTCTCTAGCCCGACTCCCCTCTGGCTGCACACCGTATGGCTTAAATCAAGACATGCCAATTGATGTGACGATGGGGAGGAGCGGGTGGAGGGAGGGCACTGACAGCTTTCAGATGTTCAGAGTGGGGGGGGGGGGCTTCCAGACTTCTCTGATAAATCATTGGGGCTTTGTCTTTATCATTATGTCGGTACTGGCTTTGGGGGTGGGGGGGGGGGGTTAAAGCATGTCCCTCTGCTGCCTGGTCTGTCTTGTAACAGAAGATAAGCCTCGGCTGCTTCTTGCGGAACTGAGAAAGGAAGCAGTGCCACAGAGACTGGCCCTCAAACTGTTGTAGAAATCATCTCATTATGTGGGGGTATAATCTGGAGAAAGCAATGCATCACTGACTTGAACTCTGTATGATAATCTAATGTCTCCGCGACCCCCGGGCTACTGTGAACCGCCTGTGGAGACGAACAGAACTATTTCAAGAACTTTGAGGAAGTTCCTTAACGCGTGACAGCACAAGACAAAGAGGGAACCACGGCTATGTTTGACAAAATGCTTGCCAGATGTTGAAATTGGAGAATGAACAGAATCAGTGGCATGTTCATGAAGAAACGGCAAGTAAAACATGACGGCAATCCTCTGAGTCAGCCGGGGGTTGGCAAAGCGAGCGAGAGGAGCCAGAATCACGACCGGCTGGAGGGTTGTGTTTTGGAGCCGACCCTGACCTTTGACATTGTTGCGACAAAATAGGGGATTTCCTTACAGGCAGCAATAAAGCATAATAACAAAGTCAGCAAAACCACACTGACTTTGCAACAGCTGGATGCAGAAGTCACCTGCGCTGTGCAAGCACCACAGATGACAAGGCGAGGAGGAGAGAGACAACAACAAATGACAAGAAGTGACAAACGTGGCGAATGGCTTCCTGCAGGTGGGAGCCATCTACAGTGGTGGTAAAATTACCAGGGCGTTCATTCATCAAAGGCAGCTGATGTGCAATGAGTGAGTGAGATGGTTTCCCATCTCTGTCAGGACAAGGGAGGTGTGGTGGTGTTGAATGCTCATGAATATCTATTTATTTGCAAAGCCAGTGTGGATTGAGGGCTTCTTTGATTCTCTTGAACCTGAGGTTTAACTCACAATGGTGAGGTGTGAATATTGCCCCCCCCCCCACACACACACACACAAATCTTAACAAATCTTCCCAGGACTGTGTTCCTCACATAGCGTTCATATTTTCATTGAGAGCGTGAAGCTAAGATCGCAGCAAGTTCGACACGTCTACGCCTATAACATCTCCAGCAGGCTGCAACCTCAGAATAAAGCTGTCAATAAAAGTCAGCGTGGAGAAAAAAAAAACGCAATAAAAAGCTGTAAACCACAGATGCGAGGCGTGTCTAACTCTGTCGCATGCTTATATATATATATAACAATAACGTGGGGTTAAAAAGTTAGGATGCAAACAGGAGCTATGCGCGTGTACAGAACGTGACGCCAAACCCAGGACTTCTTTCTGCTGGTTTATCGTCATACCCAGCCTGTAAACTACAGCGAGGGGAAATATTCAAGTTTATTTTTATCTCACAACGTGTGCCACACCACGCACTGTATATATGCCGAATAGAAGAGTGCAGCCTGTCGTTTCATAAAATGTCACCAGTGGTCTTGACACAACGTGCATGTTTGTTCAAAATGAAAGACAAACGTGAATTGAATGATTCGCGGTTGGGGTTTGGCGCAGCGTTCTGTCCGCGTCTGAGAAAGCGGAACGTGAGCATGAGCAGCGTGAAGAGGTAATGTCAAAACTTACCGACTGAAGGAAAAGCAGCGTCCGCACATAATCCCTCTCGGTGTTCAGTATTTCGTTTAAAACACAAAGCCTGAGCCGCTGCTGTCGGTCCGAGTCCTTGGTGGCGTGGACGCCGTTCTCGTGATGCCCGTCGTCCTCGTCCATGGTGCTAATTCAACCCGCAGAGAGGCTGCTCTCAACACAAATACTCTCCTCGTTCTGAGTATCCACACTTTGCAGAGTTTGTTTGCTTCAGTCCATCTCGCGGCAGCAAGTTTCCCAAAAAACCCTCGCGAGGTGCCACGCGCAAACGCAACGCACCACACACACACACGGGAGATAAAGTTTCACAGCAGAAGTACCGAAGCGACGAGCGGAGAGCCTCTGGCTGTGTGGTCACAGCACCAGCTGAGAGCGAGCGAGGCGACAGTAGAACCGTTCAGATTGGAGAGACGGCAGAGAGGAGGAGGAGGAGGAGAGAGAGAGAGAGAGAGAGAGAGAGACACACACACACACACACACACACACACACGGGAGCAGCTCACTTCTGCAGTGAGCACACAAAAACAAACACAGAAACATCTGTAACGGTGGCCATTGAGGCTTAACGCTACATTAATTTCCCTACTGTGGTTTAGCCTTTTTACAGAATATTAAAAAAATCACAATAAATAATTAAGTAAAGCCATTAACTAACCAAACGGCAGCTGCACTGAATTAATTCAGCTTGTTTACTAGAGAATGTCTAATATGCCCTAGCAGGTTATAAATATTTAAAAACATGACGTAAAAAAACTAATACTGTAATTCACATCATAAAGACCGAGTCACAGAGTCACTGTATTGTTCTACTTTTTACTCTTTTTGAATTCCACAACGAACTGTAATGTGTGAGGTGACCACTGCTGTGAGGCTAAGTGTAAATAGCTAACATTACTCCTAATAGCCAAATGCAAATATATGCTAGCAAGTAAAGACAGAAATAAACGTCTTAATTAAAAGCTTTAACTAGGTTTTTTTTAAAAGCTCGTCTTTGAATTGAGGGTCACGACCTATAACGCTATTAAACATTTTAAAATCACGTTTATTGAGTAAGTTAGCTACATATTTAGGGTCCCTACCTGTCACAGCGGCACCTGTAGCGAACGTTAGCTCGTAATTTGAGAGGATAGCGCCCTCTGGTGGATACCGGCGCAACAAGCGCAGCTAATGTGATAAACAACTCTTTCTAACGGGTAACACGCTCCGGCACGAGGTCAGGTCTAAGAAAAACAAACCGCCTTCATTTGTAATTTGTTATAGCAGCACCGACTTGCCCATTTCGACTCTAATATGTCCATTTTGAACGCGGGCTCATTTGAGTCTCGTGTCTACATAATGTTTCAGGGCTTCTGGTCTCGCGCTACTGCTGAATGTCGAGTCGATTTTATGTCCCTCGGAAATCCGAATATTATGTTGTCGTCTGGATCATGGTTGTTTTTTTGGTACTAATGAATTCAAACGGTACTTTTTTTAATTCAAACCAGTTTTGTGAACAACTGTCGTTGGTATGTATACAGTATACAAACGGGGTTAATGCGAACAGCTATGACTGTTATACTTCGGCTATATTAAATACGTGTAGTTACGGTAAACAGAGCACGTTAATATGTCATCACAGCTTCAGGGCATGGAGGCACACGTTTACTGTCACGGGTCTGGCCCCGGACCTGCTGGCGGTTATCAAGTTAATATCCGGCTTTGTTTCACTGCGCTCGCGCACACCCGACCACCGTTTCCGCACGTGCTGCAAATATTCATAACAGAATAACTGAAGACGTTAACGTTTTATTCAGGTGTAATTGTGTCTAATAAAAGTAACCGACGTCCATCCTGTGAAGAAAAAGTCAAACATCAGGAGTGGGAGAAACAAATTAAAATGTCAATAATAGTTTTAATTGATGCATGTTACATTCAATACCCATTGTGATGCTCCCACACGGAATTGCATACATACACAACTTCTCTCGCCGTCTCACGGATGAGGAATGCAACAGACAACTTGTAAATGCCTTACACTATCATATATTTACATACCATCCTCCGCTTCTGTACATGGCAAATCTTTAAATATGATCAAACATCAGAGGAGTAACATAGGATACAATGTATGACTGATTGTATGTAGTTTTTGAAGCATATTCAATGTACTTTTTTCCTTCCAAAAAAAAAAGGCACGTGCACAAAGCACTGTCATAAAAAGTGAGTCGCACTATTAGACATGATAGGTTAAAAAAACAAAACTCCACAGCGCCTCTTCCTTCATTCATAGATCGCAAGATAAAACTCTTCCTTCAGCAGGGGGTTGCTTTCAAAAATGCACCAAAGTACAAAAAGACATGTACGGTAACCAAAGGGAATAGAAAATAAACATAAAACGTGCTCAGTGCATTAAGACTTCTCCAATAGAACAAAGAAACTAGAGGTGGTCGCCCTGCTTTCGTCTGTGATAAATAAGTTCACATTGTTACAGGCTCGAATCAAAACCAGAAGTACAGTGAGGAAACAAAAGTGAGACCAATTGTGAAGCAAAAAAAAAGAAAGAAATTGAAGTCAAAACTGCACATTTCTGTATTCCAAAACTGAATATTTCTGACAAGTTAAATATTCTCTTTCATACCTAAAATGTCTTTTGCGGTCATTTCATATCAGCCCTGCAAACGTCAAGTGCAAACTCCAGGAGCTCTGTGACTGCTCTCATCATCAGTAAATTAAAATGTTACCAAGCTAAGAGTAAACCAGTTTCAGGGTTATTAGTCGTTTTTAGGAGTCACTATGACTCCTTGTAGTGTAAATTATTTGACTGGCTGAACAAGCATAAATGTGGCCCCGCCCCACACACACACACACACACACACACACACACACACAAACAGTGCAGTGGTTGTTGTGAGTACTACTTTCAGACCGGCGCAGGTGTCAAAAATGACACCCGCGTACAGTAATACAACGCGGGAGTCCTATAAATCATCTGGAAAATAAAAAATATAGAAACGGCAAAAAATCGGCGTGCTCAGTCAGCTGCTGCGATGGCCGAATGTGTTTGTTTTCGCACGAGGAGGAAGACTTTAGCAGTGGATGACAATTTGTTTTCTGTCAAATCAGATCAGGGGTCAATGCTCTCCATCACTTCTTTGTTCTCTTCAAGCCACTTGCCTCACGGCAGCAGCAGCAGCAGCAGCTGTGTATACTACAAAACTGTTTTTCTTTTCTTTTAATAACGCTTGCGTGTTTATCTCCTTGGCAAAAATCAAACCCCGAAATCTGATTAAAACAAAAACAGATATGCAGATCTGGATTAAGGACACGACCTCTGTATTAGCAAACCGTCATGAACACACAGGGTTTAAAAAGGACAAGCTTTTTACAAGTTCAGAAAGGCCAACAGTGTAACTATTGTATTGCAGTTAATGACAAGCAGGAACTCTTTTGCCACGAAGCGTGAGCGCTAAATGAAGAGAAGACAGTCGCTGCTGAGCTTCAGCCGTCCGAGTCTTCAGCGAGTGGCTGCGACATAGAAATGAGGCGCGTCCCACCGTGGCATGGTTTATGACACTTTGCTCTCGGAGTCAAAGGCAGACAGTGTTGATATATGTATTCATATAAATAACAAAACAGTACAGTATAAATATAAAGATTCTGTATGTGTGTGTGTGTGTGTGTGTGTGTACGCACAGCTGTAAATGGTGTGTGAGTATAGGACAAGAGTGTGTGTGTGTGTGTGTGTTGTTGTGTGAGCCAGTGATAGGACAGGGCGGGGCGGGGGGGGGGGGGGGGGGGGGTTAAAGGTGAGGCTTCCCCTCCCCCACCTCGTGGAAGAGCGAGGTGTAGAACTCGGGCTCCAGTTGCTTGTTGCGGTAACGCTGGACGATCTCCGTTATTTTCTGCTTCCGCCGCACGTGAGGCGGGTTGTACAAGTCACTTTCCAGACGCTTCCGTCGGCACACGTTGATGACCGTTTGGCGCACGAGAAACCCTGGAGGGGGGGGGGGGGGGGGGGGGGGGGGGGGGGGGGGGGGGGGGCGGCAAACACAGGAGCTCGTCAGGCCAAAGCAATCAATGGGAAGGTTTTTGTGAAACTGTACAAAAGTGATGTGAATGAATCCTTTTACAACCGACGAGTCACAGCACCAAATAAGGGAGGGAAACATTCTAACTGCTTTGACTAAAGGGAAAATGTTACATTGATATACATTCATGTTCATTTTTGTATTTGATTTACTCTTGTGCATTTATGATTTAAAAAGTCAAAATCAAACACGGCTTGCAGCTATGCCACCTGCTGGCCAAGAGTGGCATTACGTGCATTGAGAGCAGAATGAGGTTAGACGTGTTTTTCAAGGTAAAGTTCTGTGTCAGCAAAGGAGAGATCAATACTTGCATGCATTTCTTTTGTGGTACAGCTAAAAAAAAGGACATTTCCACAGACTTTCTCTCTTTATTTTAACTGACTGTAGCTCGTGTGCACGTCGACACAAGTTCAACTTGTGAATACAACACTCTGTGCCGTCTTTGTGCTACAAACCATAACTTCTGCATTGAAAAACTAATGAAATGCAGCTCGTTTTCAATGTATTTAAACCATAAAATATCTATGTGTGCATATTATTCTCATTTCAGTAGCTCATCAATGATCCTAATAGAGTCTCATAGGAAAACCCTGTTGAGCATTGAGACGTGTTGCCTCCGTCTCTTTCTGATGAGGAACTAAAATGAAACGTATGCTAGGGAGGGATGAAGAAAGAGAGAGCCGTATGAGTCGTTACCTAGTGCTCTGCGGCTGACCACCATGCCGTCCACCAGGGGAATCACCATGCCAAATTTACCCATGGCCCCATGCAGCCGGATCCTGAAGAGCCCCGTCTTCAGGGGGTGGATGAAGATCAGAGGAACGTCCTTCTCTAGTAACCCTGACCTGCAGCGGGAACAGTTCACAAAAAACACAGAGGACGATGATGTAGGTGAGTTGCAACAAACTACAGCAATAAATTAACGTGTAATAGAAGCCTTTTTGACAAACGGAGGCGCGATACAATATGAAACACCACATTTATACCAAACGACCTCATTCTGTAACGTGTATCTTGATCGATCAGACTGATCTCAAGTGTAAACTTCTCCTCCGATGCCGTTTTCACCTCTTTAATTGCACAAAATAGCTTCTTAGTTTGCTTTGGAAACGTAATTCATCAATCTTCACAAATGCCAAGCGTCCATTATCTTTCGAGGATTCCCCGGCCGCTCAGAAAACGACTCGCTGATTAAATGAACTGTTGATGTTATCAGATCAGATCACACGCCTCCAGACAACAAGGCTTTGTTCATTTGGTTAAATACAGGCCATTTAAATCAGTTTGACAGGCCACAAGCCTCCACCCATCCACAGTCCTCACCACAGTTCCTTCTCTCTGCCTGCCTTCTGCACACGCTGCATGTTGTACTTCCTGTTTTGCATTGCGTGTGTGTGTGTTTGTTATCCTGCATGTGAGCGCACATGATGTTTTCTCTTCATTTTTGCACCTGACCAAAACCAATTCACGAGCTGTATGTTCTCCTTACTGGCAGCAAACGAGAGTGCTTTGAGTGTAAACATCTGAATACCTGCAGGAAGTGCTGTTGCTCATGCTGGCTTCCAAACCCGTGCTGGTTTCCGCCAAGAGATCAGACAAGGGGAAGTTCTCTAAAAACAAAAAAAGAGTGACATTCATGTAGCTCAATTTCACTGGTCACATACATTTTCACAGCTACCTTTCAAAGGCTACAGAGTAGCTTTTAATAAACTGTTTTGTGGAGTAACTTACTGACAGCACAAGAGAAAGAGAGATAGAATGAAGTGCATACCGATATCGTCAAAGCGCTCCACCCAGACCACAAACACCTTCGTCTCAGGACCCAGTGGTGGGAAAGATTTGCCAGTCGACGACCTCTTTGTCTTCACCAGCGGACTCAGCTGCAGAAACAGAACAACACGCGGTGAGTTTAAGCAAATCAAACCATTAGAAATCCTAATCCGTGCGGTCAGCCGACACTGACGTGAGCCAAACGTTACCTTCTTGGCAGACTCCAGGTTCTCAGAATGGTTGGGGAACAGCTCCAGGGTGAGATTGGGTTGTTTGAGTGAACCAGGCACGAGGTCAGCGTTGGTGTCCGCCTCCACTGTGGAGTCACTGTGCACTGAGGACTCCTCTGGGGAAGCAAAGAGGGACAAACAACCAACTCTGTCAACCCTGAATCCCTCATCAGCATCTATCGACTCATCTATCGTAGAGAACACTGACCAGAGTTTTCCGTTAGAGACGGAACCACGAAGGCGATCTCCGTCAGAGCATCGGCGTAGTACAAAACCTTCTTCTCCCCGTTGAACACCGAGCCTCCCGTGTCCTCAGGAGTAGCTGCGTCCTCTACAGCGGAAGAACAAGTTCAACCGTGACTTTTTAAAATTTATTCATCACATTTTCAAGAAATAATATTAGTAGACAAACACACACAAGACAAAAGAAACAAAATAAGAATACATAAAAAAATAGAATTAACAGAAATAAAACAATCAAATAAATAAATAATAATAATAATACGTTCAAGATAATAAATAAAAGGACCCCATACTTTCTTTAAAGAGCTCGTGTTTTTCTATTAATAGAATACCTGGTCTATTTACATTTGTCCATGAGAGTGCCTTCACATTTGCTCTTTCTTCTTCATGTTATTTTCCCACATATCCAACATGCAGCAGATGTATAACAGACGCCATGATGTGCATTCTTCTGAAGTCTTCCTCACAGCGGATGCAGTAGTCAGCTTACAACTTACCTGTCTGCTGTATTTCGTTGCTGTCGGAGCAGGAGTTGAGGGACCAGCTGGTGTCCAGGTGTCCCGTCCACCCTGGGTGGCGTCCCACGTCCACAGGCCAGCCCAAGGACAGCAGGAACTCCAAGAAGTGGGGCTGGACGCTGGACGATGACTCCACGTTCCTCAGGATCTGACCGCGGCGACACATTCGTTGTTATTTATACACATACTGAGGTCCAGCATCTGTACGTTTCCAAGCTAAATTCAAGCCATTTCATTCCAATTGTAATTAAATACAAAGGGGAATTTGGTTATACAGTATATTGATTTTCTACAGAATCTGTTGTGAGCTCGCTCACCTCGGGGCTGCTTTTCTGTCCAGCCCTCACGTAGAAAATGAAGACGGTGTCGAACGGTCGGCAGGGAAGCAGGTCCAGGTAGCTGATGTCATCAAAAAACCCCGGCAACGATGACTCCAGGCCAATCAGATGAGGAGGTAGACGACTGTTGTTGGGCTCCTATCAATAATGAATGAATGCAATGAAAATGTGTTTCTTGCAGCTTCAATCCAAGAGAATTTCTCAGCAGCCACGGTCGCACACATGATGTTGACCAACCTTGAGCGCCTCCAGAGACAGAAAGCCGAAGTGGGAGAGGAAGAGGCGCGCTGTCTGGAACTCCTGCGAGGGGGGAGGGGGCTTGCAGTCCGTCTGTGGGTCGGGGTAAGGCTTGGACTTCCAGATCTCCTCGCTGTGCCGCTCCAAGGCGCTCTCGTACTCTATCTGCTTAGTCATCAGAATACGAAGCCTGTCGTGCTGAACTTCCAGCTGAAAGGAAGAAGAAGATCATTTGAAGTGGCTGTGGCTGATGGACGGCACTCGATTGTATAAATTCAGCATGAACCCACAAAGACCAGGTCCCACAGTCAAAATGCCAAAGCTGATTGCTGGTGACCATTTGATTAGCTAAACCTGTTCAATCCAATCCAGTAACCCAGCTCCAGAAATTCAGCCTTTTTTGACGTTTCTAATCTTCTTTCTGAACACTGTGTCAGAGAGCTGCTGATTCAACTCTGCTCATTTTTCAAACCATAGTTTTTGGAGTAAAAAGCTCAAACCGATTGCAAGGGTATTGTACTGGATTGAGACACTGCACACCATCTGTGATCCTCATATGCTTTCCACCAAACCAGATGATTCGACCCTCTATTCCAGGAGACACCCAAGTGGAATTTCACCTCTCCAACAACTCACGTGTGGGAAATAACTCATCAGTGTACTTGTAGCTCTGGAATCATCCTGCCAGCCCATACAACCCACCTGAGTTTGTGTGATAACGAACAGTAGGAGTGATTAATGTACTGCAGGCTCTAGTTTCAGCTTGTGCCCGAAGTAGAATATGTCAATTATTAGTCATAACGTGGATACGAGATCAATGACAGGCTGCGACTCTCACCTCTTTACTGACGATGTCATCCAAGTCAGGAATGCTGACGTCAGCTTTGACAAGAGGTATCTTGTCCACCTCTTCGGGGAAGGGCCTCTGCTTGACGTTGTACTTGATGCCCACGCCATTGTTGGGTGTGGGGCGGCCCTCTGGAACAAACACCTGCTGTAGAAGGAGAGAAGAGCACAGACGGGGAGCAGAGAGGCGCCATCAGCCAAACGGATGTGGAGGTTTTGACAAAAGCAAAAAAACGTCAGGTTTAGCATTCGTGACGCAGAGAACCACGGTGTGATCTCACCCTCTGATTGGCCCGAGCTCCTCTGGGTTGGTGGAAGAGCTGCATGGTCCAGGCGTGTCTGCCCGCCGTCCCTCGGATCAGGACCGTTACTGATGGACTGGGGTCTTTATGGAGAAACAAGGAAGGCATGTTGGTAATTGATTTTTACTGACCCAGTGCCTACTCCTACATTCAGTGAACTGGTATTATGGGACGATAAGCTACTGACTCTGCTCGTTGCCGAGAGGTTGCTCCAGCATGGCGAGGATGACCGAGTTGTCCAGGACGAAGTAGCGGAAGTTGCTGGCTCCTGTGGCGCTGAGTCGGGCGTAGCGAATCAGGGTGTCTTCGTTCAGCAGGCTGCAGGTGGAGGCGGGTCCGCTCGGGGAAGGGAAGGCCCCCAACACCTGCATGATACTGGGGAACACCGAAGCAAACTGGGTCAATAGGGACAGCACGATATACGTGTGTGCTGCGTGGAGGTCCAGCAGGAAAAGCCGGGGAAACTAGGTCACTGTGTCAGCAGGAAGAAATAGAACAAATACATAATTTAGTACGACGACTACAAAATACAAAGTTACAACGTTATTTCTGGAGTCAAAAATAATGTAAAAGTGATGTTTAAATGTATTGATCATAACATTTTATTGTTGAAAAGAAGAAAAAAAAAACATTTTGGGCAGATATCCAGAAATGAAACTTGCAGCGATGATTTGATTGTACCACGTTTTCCTTTAGTTATTGTCTCGGGTGCGATGGCCTGACTAAAGGATTGTTTTAGATACAGTGTTTATTGTGTGCCTGGCTATCGGGGTCATGGCCAGCGCTTCTGAATTCTGACTGCTACAGCCGACTAGCCAACTGACCTAGTGTCAGTTTGCAGGGTATTTAGCATGCAAAGCAACATGAGCAGTACTGTTGCACTTCTTCCACAATGGACATTTGTTTGCTAGCTTGTCAACAGCCATTGTGCAGATCAACATAAGTGTCTCTGCTCGCAGATAAGGAGGAGCCGTCACGGCTAGAAAGCTAGCGTTCGGATAGCTCGTTTGTGCCGTAGTCTGGATGCAACCACGGCACCGATGATGGAACGGTGATGGGTACCGTTTTATGAAAACATAAAATAAGATAAATAAAAGACCACATTGAAATGAAAGCACTTTACCTGTATGTGCAGATTATCATGTTTAAAGTGTTCCTTAACTAGATGAACAAACTGTAGAAACTTTGAGGAATCTCACCAGGACAGAGTCGCCTCGGCAGCGTCCTTCACCCTCATTGAAGCCGGGTTGTGCTCCTTCTCCCCTTTATGTCGCACCTCCAGCTCCTGCCGGGACTTGCTGCCAGAGATTCCCAGCTCCACGATCTCCAACACCTCTACCAAACAATCCTGAGGAGGAGAAAGGGACCGACTCTCAGAGCAGGAGTGCACATTTGTCTTCCCACATACACGAGGCGTCGACTTAGAAGTGGCAAGGTATCCAGTTTTAAGTGTGCTTCTGGTAGAGGTTTGGGAAGGGGGAATTTGAATTTGTCTCTTGAACGTACCTTCTCATCCAGCATGTCAGGGTGCTCGGTGAGCCACACGCACAGGAACTGGAAGGCAGCTACGATCATGGAGTGGAGGTCTCGGGACTGAAGGGGAGCTGGACGGCTACACTGGTACACGATGTACCCACATATAGAGCTGACGGCACGTTTACGGTCCGCAGAGTCCACTCCCACCTTTACCTGGTTCAGACGTATACAACAAAAGAAGTATAAGACTCAAAGTTCTTCATTTCATGCACTCGTGAACAGTTTGTGTGCTGTGGTGCGTGTTTAATTGGTTTACTCAAATACGGCACGTTTGATTATGAGTGATGTTAAATAGAAGTCACAGTATTTATGTCAATGTAAACAACATCAATGTTCCCCTGGCCTCTCCGCTCAGCACTCTTCATTTATGTCACATCAAGTGCCAGATATTTACATTTTATAGCAAAATACTGTCTGTTTTACTGAACTGGGACCAGACTAGCGATGATTGCAGACCATCGCACTGAGTAACCCTCTGTGGTGTTCGTTCGGACGTTGTACCTTTACCTTGGCAAGCCCAGCCAGCAGCTCCAGGGCGGCCAGTGAAATGCTCATGTCTTGCCTCCACTGGGAGTTGAGTCTCTGGGTGACCAGGTGGATGCTGCGCACCAGCAGGCCTGCCGCCGTATCTGGAAGAGCTAGACCATATAACACCCCGAAATACCAAACACCGCAGAGAGTAGAGCAAAGCAGGATTCAGGCAGTGCAGCTCAAACGTCGAGGGAAATGCCCCCGTTATATTGAAAACATGCATTGAAGTAGCAGTTTGAAATCAGCACAGCACACAATGTAGACTGAAATATAGATCGCGGACATACTGCTGAGGAAAAGGGCCGAGCGATCATAAAACTTTATGTTTGATATAGTCAGCAAACTGACTGAATATATTAATAACTAGGCCAATCTGATAGAAGTTTAAAAAAATACTTTACGGGTAACTTTGATATGTGTTTTGTGTTGAAGTGACGTCAATCTTTGCTGCAGCCGCTAAACGGGCTGCAATGTAATCACATCGGGCAACTCCTCACCGCCAATGTACGTCTGAATAAAGTGCTTGTTATTGACACGGACAGGCTCAGATTGTTATTATATTTGCCTGATAACATTATGGAATGGAGCGTACATACTTTTAGTGGATGTACATTGGCGGTGAGGAGTTGCTCGATGTGATTACATTGCAGCCCCGATGTTAGCTGCTGCCAGCTGCAGCGTTCTCATTCAATAGTGGACGCAGCACCGTGCACTTCCTCAGATTACCTACAAATTGCCCCACTCTCATGTCTGCTTTTTGCTTTCCAGTACTGAGCCTCACAACACAATGTAATCAGGAACACTGCTGGACAAAGTCACCCATTAGCAGCGCAGTGTTAAGTGGAAGTAGCTAGAAACGTGTGGCCATTATCAGTTATTAACATCGCTCAGCCCTACTGAGGAAAAGACACTCTTTTAAAATGCTTTTGATTAGGCAATAAAAAAGGCAATTAGCAGGCACTCCAAACTTTACAACAGCACAGCATCACAGCAAATAACGTTGGCATCACCTACAAAGGCATTTTACCCAACGCTTCTTAACTCTGCGTACCACTTTAACCACGTAAGCTACGAAGAACAAATGTGTTAATTCAGCAAGTTACACGTTTTGTGCGTCGACCAGCAAGTAAGCAACGATCACACGAAGGAACGTTCTAGCGAGCCAAGTATGCAGGTTTGTGTTCATTCAGCCAGCAGGAGGACAGCGGTTCACGTGGAGCAGCCGTGCGTCTTACCGTAGTCTCGGAGCAGGGCCTGGACGGGGCGCTCGGAGTCCGGGCTGGTGGCCTCCGTGCTGCCCCCGCTGGTGAAACTAATGCCGCTGTTGGTGCGGCTGTGACTCTGACTCCTCACGGTGCTCCCGTCTATGCTCCCCTACCACCACACACAAAACACACACACACAGCGGTCTTGATGTCCAGTCCGTCACACTGCTTCTAGCCTGGTAACGTGTTAACCGTTCATAAGTAGACAGCAGCAGTGATCGGAGCCTTACCGTTTCAGTCTGTGCACCTATGGACTCCAACAGCGCGGAGTCCTGAACGATATTTAGCATTGCACCTGAGAGGGGAGGGGCGGCCAATAATTACACAACGCATAGAACAATAGAGATTCAAAACAGTCCAAAAATACTGCGTAAACAATATGGAGAGGCAAAGTAAAGCAGTCAGTAGATACCCAGAATGAGCTGTGTGTTGGTGGGGTCGGTCTCCGTCTGAAGCGCTCCGATGAGGACGTTGACGAGACGTAGCCTCAGGGAATGGAAAGACACGGGCTGGTCATGAGGCCACCCATCCTCCTCATTGAACTTCCCCTCCAACAGAACCTAAAGCGCAACATCAACATGCTAAACAACCAAACGTTTTCAACTTCAACTGGCTTTTACATAAGCTAAGGAAAAAACGCTGCAGTGACAAAAAAGGGGATTCAAATTACACTGCAAACCCAGAAACATACTAAATGCTGCACTTATGTGGAAGATGTTAAATAAATAAAAATGAAACCTCTGATTTGATGTTGCCAAAATGGTGCGGCAACGGCAGCATGGAGAGCAGGATGTTGATGGAGGCTCGCCTCAGGTCGGTGGGATTTACATACATCTTGAATTTGGACAGCTCCCTGTTGAGAGACAAACAAATCCTCTCAAAACCTCTGAAGAGTAATCTCACTAAAAATCATACCGATCCAATCAACCAATCCAAAAAGCAGTCTCACCTGTCTGGTACAATAGTCTCCAGCGCAGCTATGAAGTAGGGCACCACCACATTGACGCCCTTCAGGTCGGTGCAGAAGAGAGAGGAAGAGTTGAGAATGATCGAAGCCAGAACTGGTCTACAGATGAAGTCAGAGATCTGGAGACCCTGAATCAGGACCATGTAGAACCTGCAGAAAGAGAGAGAGAGGAATACTCAAACTGCTGCAGGTTAACGACACTAAATCCTCTTACCGGGGACCGAGGCTTACCTGGACAGGTAAACGGGCAGAATATCCTCTCCGGTTTTCTTGCTACAGAAGATGCGGCACAGAGTCCCGCAGGCCTCGGCTCGTCCCGCCTCGTAGCTCTCCGGGAACTCGTTGGCGTCGAACATGGGGTTGGACACCATGGAGTCGGTGGACATTTGGGAACCCTTCCGTCTCAGCTCCAGACCCACTTGAGTGGCGATCGCTGTAGAGAGAGCGCGAAGAGACAGAGAATGAAAGAGACCCTGAATTGTAAATATGGTCACCAGTAAACATGCATGTATGAGAAACAGGCAAAACGAAGACATGTAGCTACTAGAAGCACACCACAATATAAAAAAAGGAAACGTAGTTTAAATTAGACGGGAAAAAAGCAGCATAAAGCAGACACTTAATCGCTATCACAAGAGAAAAAAAGACTTAAATGACAGTAAACACACACTCGCATCATTCAAAAGGGAACTCTGACACAAAGAGTTTCCTCTTGCTGGCACAACATCAGACCGACTTTAGTGCGCTGGTAATAACATGTTTTCAGCCGCAAGACCACAAAGCAAAATCCGTGTGTCAGCTCCCTCTCTGTTGCACTTATATGACAGTCACCCAACGTACAGAACATCCAGTTCATGCATTGAGGCACCAAACCAATCAAACCAAAACTCAAGTGAACCGACAATACAAAAAGGAAATCATAAGAAACCAAACATTAATGCTGAAATAGAAATAATAAGGATTAGTGTGACCCAAAGGAAAAAGAAAATGAGAACTGAAAAACGGGGTGGCGTTGGTCACAAACTGGCAACGTTATGGTCGAGACAAGTGGTCAGTTTGGTGAAACCCATTCCATCACCTTTGGCGGAACGCTGAGAGAACGCTGGTGGACTTTGATGTATGACAGGCAGTGGGAACAGAAAACAATGGCGATAATGGCGATGATCATGAGGAAACTCAACTAAAAAGCGGGTAAGATTTGTCAAGAAACGCAAATCAAGAGAGGCAAAACAAGCTGCCGTTCCTACTTACAAGATTTATAAGAAAGGAGAATTTGGATAAAAGAGGCTGCAAGATAACAGAAATAGTGGAGAGACACAAAATCAAAGCAGAGCCAATATTTTAGGGATCAATTCATATTAAGCATGAATTGTGTTCTTAGCGTTTCTCGTTCTCAATACATTTTGACTTATTGACCCATTACAACTCTAACATTAATAAGACATGGCAGACACATGCAGGACACTACACCAAAGAGAGAACAATTAACTGAGAGCCAATGAGGAGCCAGATTTATTTCCAAACACGAAGTACTGTGTGTGCTGTGAATAACATGGCTGTATGAAGTCCTTAGCGTGCGATCACAGTCTATATGTAGTTCTAGCTACAGTTGGTAGATGTAAATGAATTAGAATCAGATGGAAATCTCATACCAGGCCACTTCTAACCAAGCCCTCCACCCACACAAAAAGGCACAAAGAAGTTTTTAGAGAAAATGGTGGAGAAAAAAAAAAAGGAAAGGATATCCCAACGACATACAGTAATAAAATAACAGACACCAAAAACACAGGGAACTCCACAAAAACCACATACTGATCAACGGCAACGAAACACCCACCTGCCCATGCACAAAATGAAGAAACGCTGTAAACCACCGCCTCGCGTCTTACCGGTCATGCTGGGGTCTCGGCTGAGGCCGCTGTGGAGCTTACAGTGGACCAGCGCGGCGTCGAACAGCCACTGGCCGAACAGGTTGAGGATGCTGTTGACCTTCGGCCGCGCCGGGGCCGGCAAGGGCCGAGTCTCCCAACTGCTCTGATTGGGACTGGACAGCAGGGTCGGGGAGGACGAAGTCTGCTGCTGCTGCTGCTGCTGCTGCTGCTGGGATGCTTTGGTTGGCTGACTACCACCGCCCTGCAGGGTGGGGGGGATATCTGGTTAGGCTGCTGACAACATGACGAATGGCACTAACAGGTGACACGCAGAAAAGATTAGATGAAAAGAAGATTTCTTTTAATTAAAAAAAGAATCTGCTCAAGCCATTCCTCAGATATCACCAGAATAGAGTCAGTATTCTGGAGTGCAGGTGGATATTTGAGCCAAATGTGAAGAACTTCTGAACTGGCGTTCCTGAGAAGTCTCTTTCCCAGAATGGACCACATAGACTTACAACCTTACAAAAACATAAGGCCTCCTGCCATAAGGTAATACAAGTATAGATCTAGACCTTTTCTAACTCTGCACTTACTATTCGTTACGGCTTCGATGCAACGCTTGAACTTACAATGGAGCTCTTGCTGGTGGTTTTGTTGACCACCGCGTGCCGCTGCTTGCGGCTGTGAGGGGGCGTGGTGTTGGTGATGGAGGGGGGCGGAGACATGCTCATCCTGTTGACCGGGGTGGGCGGAGCACTGTCCGCTCTGGGACGGGATATACCTGTCGACAGGAAGGTAGGATGAGCTGCGGGGCTGAAGTTAAGTTAGCGTCAAGAGATTTCTGATTAGCAAACAAGACAAAAACAAATCTCCATCGCCCAACTTCTCCAGAGGACAGAACTTGTTATGGTTAAATTGAATCATTTGAAGCAATTTTCCCCGTATTTCATGTTCATGTTAGAAAAGAAGATGAAGTAGCTTCAGAGTCTGTGATCATAAACGGTAGTCATTCGTAGACATGCAAGACAATGGTTAGATAGGAATCAGCAGTAATTGACATCCATCCATCTTGATTGACTTTTGGCGCACCCCTCCTCGATGATCTTGTTGGTTAATCTGAATGTCTGGTATCATTTTGCTACAGAAAGACTGAGCCCAGTTGATAATATCATCACCACCAAATGGACACAGCACTCCATAACAGGCCCCATTGCATTACACGATGCATCAGCTGATGTGTGTACCATGAGAGAGCAGCACTGGACAAAAAGTGAACGCCCTCTCCCGTACATCTCTCTTTTCAACAGAGACACCTACAGTGTAAAGAGAGAAAAATCACACCGACATGTTTCTATTCAAATGTTTCAACAAGTGTTATTGACTTGACATCTTCCATCCTGATGTCCTACAATCATAACGACAGCAGAAGCATGTTGAATGTGATGGCTAACTGAAGCAGGTAGCTGCCTAGCGGGAAGGAACAACACATTTAAAGACTCTGTAACACAACATCATGGACCGCTCACGTTTTGTAGTACTTTGGCTAAAATGTGCATTTTCACGGGTCATTTGACACTCGTGACTGAGCGCTTGTTTTTCATTCTTACCTAAGAAGGCGTCCACTAAGCAGCTGATGCCCCTCATGGCCCTGAAGAATATCTGGGGCAGCTGTTTCAAACAGGGATGCAGCACCACTTCATGAGGCAAGCCGCTGGAGTTGAGAAACTGTTCCTGGAATTTGGGAGTGGTGCTCACTATCGTAGGGTTGCTCAGGTCCACCGGGTTGCTAGAGACAAGCGGAGAAATAAACAAATTCACAGATTAAGGAAAAAAGAAGAAGCTTACGGTGAGAGGGAGGTATGAGGGACGTCTGTGCTACAGCTTCTCTGACCAAACACGTAAATCATCTGTGTCCATTCAAGTTAGTTTGATGGGGAGAGAACATCTCTTTTTCAGGTTAGAACCCAGAAAAATGAGGGTCTGTGCACCTGAGCATGTGGAGAAAGCGGTACCACGTCTGTGCCACACAGTCGTAATCCATCTCTAAAGGGATCAGGCTGGCGTCTTCATCGGGGACTTTAAAGGGCGGGAAGGACGGTCCGTGGGTAAAGCGCAGGAGCCTGTTGAAGGAGCGAGACAGGAATGTACAGATCACACTCAGTAGAGAACACGGACATTTGTCCTCTTGTCATTATTACAACCACTAATACATCTCCCAGTTCAGAGTCTACTACTCTTAAGTTTCGCTTCTCCACAAGAGTGAAACAGGTTGGACAAACAAACTATCCTCACTCCAATCAAACCACTCAACACACTTTCCCGGCGCTACATCCGAGGTGAAGCTGAGCGGCTGCCTTTCTCACCTGGAGGTCAGGGCACAGGCCACTCTGCTCCACTGCTCCACGACAGGAGGGTGGTGTCTCCAGTTGGCCAGCATCTCCCTTGACGTCTTCCAATAAGGCGGCGTGGGAAAGCAGCGGGCGCATGCCAGCAGCCACACCTCGAACAGCACGGCCATCAATTTCTCCGCCAGTTTCTCAGCCACCCCGACTGAAAGATATTACGGCATTATTGACTTTTAGTAATCAGCGTTGATAGCTAAGTAAGTACCGCAAGAGGGGGCTGTGTAAGTGCAGGGGCGGGTCTTACCTCCGACCGTGGGCGGGGCCAGTAATGTGTCGTTGATGCGAAGCAGGAAGAGCAACAGCACCTCCCAGGTTTCCCTCACCATGGAAACGGACTCTCGGGCCAGTTTCTGGACCGCCGTCAGAACCTGCTGGCAAAGCCTGATGTGGTTTAGACTGTGTTGTTCAGGCCTGGAGGGGGAGACAGAGAGTTGGAAATGAGAGGGTTACAGAGGAAACCAGGGAGAGAGAAAGAGTCAAGAAAACAGCAGGCAACACAAGTGACATTGGTGTCTCTCTCTGACGTACCTCGGCACAAAGACGTTGTAGAGATGCTTGAGGATGGTCTGGACGTACATATTGGGCTCCTTGACCACGGGCTGAGGCATGGAGTCCCTGGGCGACACCAGGGCCATCATCCAGTCTGTGTACACGTCCACACACAGCTTGACGGTGTCCCCCTCCAGGGGCAGGGTGAGGCCATAGCACAGCACCTCCATGGTCCATTTCACCTAGGAACCCAAACCGTTCTCGTCAATTTGTGTGAATTTCAATAAGTTCTAAGTTATTGGTTTATGACACGCGAGGGAGACAACGACAGCTCCCGAAACGTATTTCAACAGTGTCATATTCTGCTTTATGTCCGTCTGCTCTATGTCAAGCGAGTAAAGCACGGGGAGTTGAGCACATCTTGATTTACTGTCTCATAACAAGGAAGGCCAAAGGTTTACAGCAAGATGACGACGGCAATAACAACACTCTCCAAATCATGGGATGCAGTTTCTTGCTAAATCAAAAACAGAGCGGCTATTCAAAAGACAAGCGCTGCACGACAAACCAGATCATCGTCATCCTCCAGTCAATGTTACATTTGAACACCGGTGTAAATGCATCAAAGACGACAGCAAAGAGGGGATGTCTGGCTTGCTGCGAGCTGTGCGGTTCCCCTGCTCACAGCGTTGTGTGTTAGCAGACGATGCAGTGTTTTGTCAGAGCACGAGGGAGACAGCTGCTTCATAGCTTCTTTTTATTATCAAAACCAGTCTACGGAGGGGCTCAGGACATCTTTATTAAAACACACCAACATAGTTTTATCACCGAGTCCCTCAGAGGCTCTAAGATATGACACTAGCCATTTTCAAGGTATTCTTTTGCATAATCCACGCACAACATGTAAAGAAAATAAACACACAACCAAGCTGTGCTCACCTCCATTAACATAGAATGTGAAGTGAAGGGGAAGTGTCTGTTGTGTTTCAGGCCAACACCTCCCGCAGAGAAAACAGAAGCTATCTCTGCAGCGCTCCAACAGTCTCTCCTTTACATGCTGGAGTAGCTCCACCACAGACATATGACAGCCCGACTGGGGTTTGCTTAATGGAATTTAAATAGACTTTAACAGCATGAAGGGGGGGGGGGGGGGGGGGACTCTGATCTTATGAGATAGAAAAATCAACTCTTTCGTTTGATTGTCAAGCATCTGGGCAAAATTGGGGTCTACACACGTACTATCATCCCCCCATAGTGAACCACGGCGCTGGTAGCATCATTCCACGATGTTAGCGGCGGTAACTGGGAAACTGCTGAGGATTAAGGGACCGATGAACGAACCCAAATACAGAGAGGTCCTTGAATAAATCCTGCTGTGCGTGCAACATCATGACACAATGACACGAAGCACAAATCCAACACAGCATTGGTCTTTGCCCCAAAGTTGTCGGGCAGCCTGGCGAGAAACAAGTTAAGGGCCGATATAGAAGGGGACAACTGCCTGAATCTAGGTGTGCAAACCTCATAATGACATAACAAAGAGGAATGACTACATCGAGGTATTTGGTCAAAAAAATATGGTGTTATTAGATTTTCTCCATATAACTGAACAACATGCAAAAATAACATGCAAAAATATCTTGAAATTTATATTTTTACTTAAATTAGTACAGTGGTAGCACCATCGAAAAGCTGTTGTCTAAAATACATCTTATGGGAATAAGATGTTGAAGCTGACAGGCTCTCCTGAGCATCAACATGACATATAAACGTTGTGTGGTGTCCACGGAGCTGCTGGTACAACAGTGTTTTCTCACCTCCTTGTCCGTCTTGAGGATGTTCTCCGTGGCGACGGGGCTCACCGCCGTGCCCAGAGGCTTGACCACAGCATTGGCCACCTCCGTGCCCACGCTCGTGGGGTAGGAGTGCAGAACGCTGAGGTGGCCCTGGTCACTCTGCACCACCAGCTGCAGCGAGCGCCACTCAGAATACATGCTGCCGATGTCTGCTGCGCTCTACTCACACCTCCTGCCTCCACCTGCACACACACAAGTCATTTCAGTCAACGTAGGAGGGGGGGGGGGGGGAGTTGAGGAAACCGGAAACTAGGTACAAGCTAACGTTACTTAGCTAATATCTGACTAGCACCAACACAGCTGTAGCCTCTGTTGTGAGAACACTTCTCCAAAGCTGTCAATGTGTAACCCCGCCTGACAGTGCTATATTGTTTGATCTTGACGACTATCAAAGGTCCGTCAATCAGTAGAACTTTAACTTGGTTAACGCTAACGGATTCACTCTCATCTTACTTAGCTAGCTAGTGTATTTTGGTGCAGGATTAAAACGTACTGCGTTTGCAACAATGCGTAACTTAATACGACAAAAATAGTAAATTATCATTTGGCGCATTACAAGCACAGCTAAATGAATAGCGTCTGATAAAACCGTGTAAAGAGTCGGAAGACGTGCACTTCGTGTAACATTAACGTCGGCTATAACGTTAGTTTGACAGGAAACAGGACCCATCCAACAGTCCAGCTTGTTTTTAATGCTATGGCTTCCGTTAACGTTACGTTCTGTCCTTTTAGATATATCAATAAGGTGTTATGGCTGACATTACATAGCATCGTTTAAATACCTGCTGCATTTAGCGTACTGTAAGCTGAAACGAAGTCGAGGTCCACTTGTGTCCTAAACCTCGGGTTGGTCACAAGCCGAGGAATCACAACCAGGAAACGGTTCTCAAAATGATTAGCTTGCTACCGTTAGCTAGCATTGACATCAAAACATCGTCCTCTCCTTGCGGATGACATTAGCTGCCGTTAATTGTTGGCTGGCTTCTGTGTAACACGTCTGTCTCTCTCTGGGTTAGACTAGAGGCTGCACTAACGTATCGGTTAGATATCTCACAGTACGCTGTAGCTAGTTGGACCGACGTTGCTAGCTAGTTTAGCTCATATTCGCTAGCCCGTTCGTTGACATTAAGTAGCTGAGCTGGCTGTCATTTTGCTAGCTACCTAACTTTGCAAAGACGCAAACGTTTGCTCGCTAGCTAAGTAACCAGGTTTCTTTTTTTATTTACCTGTACGAACTGGAAATGTTGTCATAACAGACCTCTGAAACTCGCCGTTTTTGCTTTCTATGTATCCTGGTCTACACCATAACAGCGTCCATCTTCGCAATGTCAAGGCTTGGCTATTGCAGCTTGATGAGCTAACGGGAAACAGGATGCGTAGATTGTCGCCCCCTACTGGACTGCTACGGCAACAGCATCAGACCCGATGCTGCCTTCAGGTGCTCCTGGTCTCCCGAAATCTACCATCCGCCCGAAATCATCCTTTGCGCTCATTCGGGTACTTTCGGAAAAATAATGACAAATCAATATTTGTCTGCTATGGAAGCCCATTCCCGCCAGCAAAAAAAAAAAAAAAGATCACTTAAAAAAAAAAAAGAAAAATAATAAGATCACTAAAAAAAAAAAGAAAAAAATAGTAACTTAAAAAAAAAAAAATATATATGTAATTCACAAAAAAAAAAAAAAAAAAAAAACACCCACAAAAGAAATAATAATAATTCTAATCATTTTTTATTTTTTTTTATTTTACTTTTTTTCCACCAGCAAAAAAAAAAAAAAACTTTTGGTGCATCCATCTGTAACCATAACACTGACCAGATTTTTCCAGTTGCTATAGAAAGTCGAAATTATGAGATACTTTAACACAACAGTCATAGAAGCAGCTATGACATATGAATGGATTGTGAGTACATTGAAGACTTCTTTAAAACGCGGCTTTACAACACATGAAATACAGATGATGTTTCACATGGATTGTACTGAGCAAACGCACCCTTGAATAGAATGTTAAGCAAGAAGCAGCTCTGGAGTATAAAGAATGAAACCAATGTGGCTGAGGTGGCGACCAATAAACAGCAACTGGAAACATCTTTTTTTTTTGCTGACAGAGAAAAAGTAAAAAAAAGAATTATATATATATATATTTTTTTTTTTGTGAATTCATTTTTTATTTTATTTTTTTTGTGAATTAATTATTATTTTTTTTGGTGATCTTATTTTTATTTTTTTGCTGGCGTGAATGGGCTTTCCATAGTCTTCATATTAGCCACTGTTTAGTTTTACAAAAACTTTTCAAAAAAGATGTATGCTCTGATAAATTATAGTATAGCTTAGACTAATATCTGGGTACCTTGATCGAGTTTGGAATTGTTGTATTTCCCAAAATGTGGAAGAAATTATTAAGACCAACACTATAGTTCCATAGTGTTATTATGAATGTTACTTTTCTTGATAAATGTAGTCCCTATGAGGTACAGTTTCTTTATTAAGTGATTTAAAGGGGGGGCTTTATTGATTAAGTATTGCATTTGCAAATAGTTTGGGGACTTGCAGGAGACGGATGAAAAAATAAACTCAGTGGAGTTAGTCCTTATCTCTGTCCACAATGCTACATTGTACTATAATAATACATTTCTTAAACACACATAGAACAAACAACATTATTAAAGGACTTTATTGCATTTTTTCTATTACATATGTTAAATTTCAATAGTGGTCAACCAACATCAAACAATACATTTGCTCTGAGAGAATACCAGTAAAAGATCAGCTGTAAGCCTGTTAGGGTGCTCTCAGTAGGGGGCAGCAGAGACTCGCTTAAAAACAAGGTAACAGTCTTAATATGTAAACAGCATGTCTGTAAATACTGTGCGCTATTAATTATCATACCTACATGATTCTTGATTAATAAATATGAATAATGGATCCGTGTCCGCAGACAGATGCTACTCTCAGTTAAGCACATTTTAGTCAAACCCAGCATCTGTGTGGACGCTCAGTTCAAAGCAATCCTGAAGACCCTGTTATTAAGGACCTCGCATTGACGTTCCCTTGGTGTCAAGCATGTGCTGAAAGAGAAGTCATTTAAGTACAACTCGTAAGCATTCATTATAAATGTAAATCAGATGTTCTCCGTGTGTTAGCAGGATTTGGGCAAGAGGCCCACACATGGTGCAAAGCCCTTCTCCGGAAACAAGCCACGTAAAAATATCCAACATTCCCAGCATGCCCTGCTCTATTTCTGCAAAAAAACAACAACTTCATCTTATACTTGCAACTCTAATCTGTAACATTATACATTTACTACAGGTGTAAACCAGATGAGACGAGAAAAAGAAGATGGAAAAGCAAATAGTCCTCTGTGTTGCACATTGTAGCAGTCGACATTGTCCCGGACCACTTCTCAAGTGTCTATGGCTTCCACACGAGTGCTCGGTGAGCCAAACCACACGGCTCTCCTGGATGACATCCACAGAGGGGAGAGGCAACGGAAAAGAATTCTGGAGGAAAAGTCAGCATTCTTCTTGCCTTCATCGTGCCTCCATGTTTGGTAGGGAGCACTTGCAGCTGAAGGGGGTGCTATGATTGGTAGCCGTATGGTAATGCGTCTAAAGAACAGAGGGGGGGGGGGGACAAGTTGAGACGTTGACATTCGTACATTGAAACATTTGGGCAAAAGTCAAAGTGTTATGAATCGTCTTCACTCAGCCAAATGGAACTAATCTGGAGCTATTTATTCAGTCCGACATGAACATGTTTGTGTTGAGAGGGGCTGTTCACTCCAATCACAGAAAAACATATTCATGACACGTGTCTATGAGTTCTACGTCCACACCGATGAAATGAGAGCTGAATGTCATCTGTGCTGCTCACAGTAATATAAAAAATGTAATTTTAGGGATTATTACTCCGGTAGAAAGAAGATACAATAACAAAAAACTGTTTCCTGTGATTTCTCCACTTTAACCAGGACACTGATTCTGCAAATGAATGTTGTAGTTGAATGTTGTAGTTGAGCACCACAAACACCATTTACCTCCATTTGTTTTGGGGTACAGGCAGAAATCTCAAAGACAGATATACAACGAATGAACAATTAAACCATTACTCTCATGTCCAGTGAGAAGTACACTGGGAAGTACACTTCTTTGCTTTCTTGTCAGGAGTTGGATGAGGAGGCTGATACTATCGTCTCATGTCTGTATGGTTAATATAAAGCTACCGCCAGCAGCCGGCTAACTTAGCTTAGCACAAAAGATGGAAACGGGGGGGAAACAGCGTGCCTGGCTCTGTCCATACGTGACTAAATCCTCCTACAAGCACCTCAAAAGGCTCGCTGAGTAACACGCTGTTACTCGTTCGACTAACCCGTACAAAAGTCTTTGTGTAAAAGCGACAAATCACTAGTTCGATGGAGGGATACGTGTCCAGAAAAACGATTACAGTAACTTCCCGGAGCCTCTGCTGGGTTGCTTGGCAACTAGTGTGAGAGGGGTATCAATCTTCTCGTCAGTAACTGATGCATATGTTCCAAAATGTCAATTTTGTTTTTGCTTAAATAGTGGAAACAGCGAGACTTTTGCCTCCAAAGTAAAAATTTTTGAATCAGTGCCGATACATAAATGTAAAAACAAAAAATATGTGGTTTAAGATGGAGTTACGTGGTCATTGGCTAACTGCACCCTGGCTCTAGCTGCGTAGTCAACGCTAAACTCTCTCAAAGAAAGCAAACATGTCCATTTCCCACATTATTCCTACAAAATATGGACCTGACTTCACTTCACGGCGTGAAAACGTCTCCCCGTCACCACTCACTTGAATTGAACTGTGCGGTGCAACACAGCCCCTCCCCTCGCGCCGTCCGGTAAATGGGCGACACGCACACTCTGGTAGCTGGGGGGAGGTGTGTGAGGCGCGTCGACAAGGAGTCGGGGGGCAAATAGAAGGAGGAGCGCTGGCCGGGGGCCGAGCTCTGCCGTCCCTCCCAGGTGAGCCAGTAGCCCCTCAGAGAGCCCGGGCTGCTCCTCCAGTCGACCTGCACCGCGTCGCTGCCCACCGTGGTCAGCTGCAGGTCTGCCAGGGCCGGAGTCACTGCAAATGAAGACCACACCGGACGTTAGCCAGAGTACATTTCTAAAAGGAAGGGAGTTTTAGAGCAGAGGATATGAATGAAGAATCGGCTCCAGCTCCTCTAGCTGCTCACAACTGCTCTTGGCGTCGTCAAACCTGAATGGAACCTGCTAGTAATAATCTGACATTTAAGACATATGCTCGGCTGCGTGGGATTAGGATCATTTGCGGTATATGGACCCTTGATCATCGAGTCCGACCGCATTGTCTTGGCGCGACTCACCTTCCTGGGTGCACACTTTGACGGACATGGCCCTCTCCGTGCCCGAGGCGTGCCGGGCACTGACCGTGACCAGGTACGTGGTGTCTGGTTGGAGGTCCCTGAGGAGCGTGGAGTTCTGCGTCCGGCCCACGGTGACAGCGTGGAGCTTGCCCCTGGGCAGGGCGGAGTACTCCACGTAGTAACTCGTGACCGTCTCCGGCTGAGAGGGACCCCAGCTCACCCGGACGCTGGTTTGCCCCGACTCAGAGACCGTCACCACGGCGGGGCTCAGCACCTCTGGGGGGGGGAGAAAACAGTGAGTCAGTATGAGATCATATGAGGAGAATTACCTCCCCATGATCATTTAATTCAGCTTGATTGATAATTGGATTGATGATTTCATACTAACTAGAATAGAATAATAGAATAAAAACAAGAAGATAGAGATGGCACACTTCAAATTAATTCATTCCAGTTAATAAGTAGCATTTCAAGTCTTGCAAAAATGTGGCTTTTCAACCTGGCTTTGTTTTGAAGGTGATGGAGAGTGTGTTGAACGCCTGGTCGTTGGACTCCGGGGTCAGCGTGGCGGTGTACGTGGTGTCGGGCTTCAGGCCCGTTAGCCTGGCAGTGCTGGACTCTGCGGTCTGGGTCAGCCTCTGGTACTGACTACCGCTGGTGCTCGGACTGGTCCCGCCTCCTCCTCCGTCGCCTCCCGCTTCTCCCGGCGGCAGCGAGCTGAAGCGGATCTCGTAGTAGCCCGTCAAACCGGACAGGACGGGCCGCCACTGGAGCGTGGCCGAGTCGGTGGCGACGTCGCGGACGGTGATGCGCTCGGCTCGGATGATCTCTGCAGGGGGAGGAGGAAGAGATGAATGAAGTTTGATCGTAATTCTGCACAGAGAAAAAGAAAAGGACGGCATGATGAAGAGAACAAGACGGTGCTAAAAATGGGTTTCAGACGGCCGCCCACGCGGAGAGCCAGACTTAGGTTTCTGGATGCATTCGTAGCGCTTTAATTAAGACAACTTGAAATAGCCAACCCAGTGAGGCCCTGCAACAAAATAACTAATGCCACAGAGGCATTGATATCTGTGATCTGACCCTAAGGCACCAAGCAAGGACCGGTGCATTTCTGCTTGTTGAGCACAAGCCCTTCTTCACACTTGTCTTACATCTGCAGTATATACTGTGTCATTACTGAGGTGTCCCTTGTGAGCTTTCTTCTCTCTCTCTATATATATATACATATATATATATATATATGTATGTGTCATGTCTGGCATAGTGTTGGTGGATGGAGCGAGGGAATTTGAATCATTAATCCAATAATAGATCGTCCTATCTCATTACAGTAACTCTCACACAGGCACACGGACGCTCTCAATGTCCCGGCTTCCTATTTAGACTCACTGTCTTCAGGAGCATGTGTGGAATCAGGGAGGAGCACCGAGATATTTATGATCGGTGATTGAGTGGTGGATTACGAAATGCACAGAGCACAGAGCGGCGTGTTTTTGTAGGCCAACATCGGAAAAAGTTAGCGTCGCACCGGTTCACTCGACAAAAAGACAATCGGATTCTTTCTCCATTAGAATGAAAGCTTCCTGGTCGTACGCCTCGTCACAGTTTACATCCGTGTCTGTCCAAAATGTAATCAGCTCATCCTGTCATAACTAGCATATGAATTCTTGAGTTGTGGCTGAAAGTTCACCCTTGAGTCCAAGTGTGTGGCAAATTTGAAGACATTTTCTCCAGGTGCTCCCGAGATATCGCGCTCACGAGAATGGGGGGGGGCTTTGAACCCACTGACCTCGTGACGAGGGAACTCATTTACAGGTCGTAGGACTCGTTCCTTCAGCACTATTGCATGTGATAAATAGTCAGTTGGTCCATTACTATTATTATGGAAAGACTATTGCCCAGCGCAGCTTTAATGAATCGGTAGATTGAATGAAACAATTCTGAATTGAGAACATTTTCACAAATCATCACATTTTCCAACAATAATTACATTTTAAGTCCAACGCGGTGACATCTAAAGAATCTGTTTTGTGACTCCATTTCAAAGATTGTAAAATATGAATTCATTAAAATGATTATTAGTAAACACTGAAAATAATTTTTGGTGGCACACTTCAGCCTCAAACATCCCCTGCTATCCCATTCTGACTCACCGATGATGGCGTCTCGCAGGTCGTCTGTGATGATGCTCATGTCATCGATGTCCACAAAGTACAGGTGGTTCTCCACCGGCGGACTCACCACCTGCCTCAACACCTGGTAGTTTCCGTGCCCGGTGGAGACCACCAGCACCGCCACGCCCTCCTCCCGCAGCTCGGCCATCGGCCCGATCACATCGCCCGGCTTCACCCCGTCCGTCAGCCACACCAGCACTCTCGGGAGCCCCTCCCGGGCCCCGCCCGGCGCTCCGGGCCTCAGCGCCCTCTCCTTGGCCATCCTCAGCGCCTCCACCGTGTTGGTGTCCCCCCTCAGAGGCTTGACGTTCTTCAGAGCCCCCTGGAGGCCGCTCTGGGCGCCGTGGGCGCCGAAGCCGAACTCGAGGCGCGGCCGGGTGCCCACCTGCAGAAGTCCCACCCTCACCTGGTCCTCCCCCAGCGAGAAGGGGAGGAGGAGCTCCGACAGGAAGGCGAGCATGCGGGAGTGCTCGTAGGACGACACGCTCCCCGAGGAGTCCAGCAAGAAGAGGACGTCTCCCTCGCAGCAGTTCAGCACTGTGGAGAAAAGAAAATTAAAATCAATGCAAATCAGGCAATTAAGATGAATACGAGGGCCGACCGCCTTCTGGTGCTGGAGGAGGAACTCCCTCTAGGATTCCTTTTTACGACCACAACTTTTTCCACAGGTCCCCTCTTGGTTCACTGACACACACACACACACACACACACACACACATTTGGAATCTCCCTTTCTGCGTCCAGCTTCCTGGAACAACAACTTGTGGACTATAGGGGATATTGCCGAGATGAAAGCAGCAAAGAGTCAGCAAGCGAGTAATGACAGCGAGGATAAGAAGCAACCCAAACAAACAGGAAGTGGCGGCGTGATAACTTCAGAAGGAGTGGCAGATTGATTAAAAGGCATTCGAGCACAGAGCCAGGGAGTGGATTCTTGGTTTTTTTCTCTCTCCCCCCAATTTTCCATATTTCGTAACAGAAGCAAAGTGAAAAGTGGATGCCAAGAGTGGAAGACAGAAGAGGGGGGGGGGGGGGGGACGGACAGTAGCTGTTGGGCTTTAACTGTGGGAGTGGAGAGGAGAGAGGTGGGACACGGGGAAATAAAAGGCATTAAAAGGAGTGAGGCTGAGATGGGGGGGTGCACGCCGGCAGTTCCATGTGAGAGACGAGGAGGAATGTTGGATGGCCATATACAGAGCCGAGAGAGAGAGAGAGAGAGAGAGAGAGAGAGAGAGAGAGAGAGAGAGAGAGAGAGAGAGAGAGAGAGACAGAGAGAGAGACAGAGAGAGAGAGAGAGAGAGAGAGAGAGAGAGAGAGAGAGAGAGAGAGAAGCAGACAGATGAAGGCCAAATCTAAAGAGCAATATTAAGTTGCAGATTGTGCAGTCAATCGCGAAGAAACGCCCGCTGTTAAAAGTGGTTTAAGGGAGAAGCACAACTAAATGCGTGAGAGACTCAAGACCTTCCATTGCCCCGAGGTTACTGTGATTTAATAAGACTGCAATTACTGCATCGACTCAGACACCTTGAGGAAACTTTGGATGCCTCTTCTTTCTTTCTTTTTTTCCTCCAATATTTGAATGTAACACATGAGGTGAGGGCGCTGAGAATACAGCGAGGCCTGTACACACACACACACACACACACACACACACACACACACACACACACACACACACAGATGTGCGCGCTCGCTGCCTTTCTCTCCATCAGCCAGAAGAATTCCTGAGATCTCTTGGACTTTGGAGCCCACCACCCCGTACCCGCCCCCCCACCTCTACCTATGTGTTCAGGTATGTCTTTATCTATAGAACCACATGTTGGCGTCTGTAGATAGCCACTTCACTGTTTATCTAGAGAGAAGACTTGAAACACAACAGGACCCACTACACAGTATCACAGTACATGAGTCTGACACTGACACGTGCCTCTGAACAATATAGATTTTGAGGGCTGGCTGTGCGGGGATGTATAGCATGACTATGAGGACAACAAGGGACAGACAGTCCTGATCCTTAATTCCCTTTAAATGTCTCATAATCACATTGGTACATTGGGCAACACCCTTCTTTTTCTGTGGCCTGCGGGTCGTGGGGATGGTAGGTCTTATAAAAGCTAAGCTGACACTTATAAAAAGCCCAATTACCGTGAGCTATGTGGGTTGAGTGTCATCAGGTCCCTATTAATGGAAATAGCCAAAACGACCACTCACTCACGGGGCTACTATGCTAACGCGGTCACAGAGATCTGCTCTCAGCAGCAGACTCGGGGTGTCGCCGCCGCCAAGTTTAGCCTCTCAAGACATGTCGCGGTCCTGAGTTCTTACCGCATGGGTGTTACCGGCTGATGACGTTTTGTTTTGAATCTTCTGCCAGTGTGTGTCGTCACTGATCGGGAAACTGGTGTCAATTAGAGGCGCGTGTTGGCATCAAAACCAGCCTGTAAACTCACCGAGGACTGTCTCTCAGCTAAGAGAGGCAGAAAATTGAGATTTTATTACATCTCAGTGGCCTACGTCAAAGACGCGGGAATCTAAAACTGAAGATCAGTCGTGCTCAGTTTTCTTTTCTCCGTAGATTATTACTTTAATGGATGACATAATGATTAAGATGTTACTATTTCTCACTTGATCTGGGGATGTCATCAACTGACAATAAGAGATGTCATCAACTGACAATAATCTCGGAATTCAACCCCTTTTCTTGTGCGCGTGTGTGTGTGTGTGTTATATATAGGGAGCACCTGAAGCCTTCCCCAGGCCGCCCTGATTGCCCCCCCCCCCCCCCCGTTTTGAGGAAGCACTGCCTCAGGCTGTGGGATTTCGTCAACTGACAATTCCAGACCTGGAGTGGTGCCACTTCGCTGAGAACATTGGTGTAATATCAACCCCACCCTGATCCACCCGGAGCTCCAGTCACTCCACGTCCTGCAGCAGCATCAGTTTCTCATGGAAATATAATGTCATCTCTGGTTATGCGCCACCAATCACTTCTTATTATAAAAATATATCTATAAATATATATATATATATATAAATAAATATATATTTATATTAATTAATTAATGAAATAAACTAATATATGTATAAATAAATATATATATAATAAATATAAATATATGAATACATAAATAAAAGAAAATAAATACATACATATAAACATACTGGATCAATGGGTGCATGTCTGAGGGGGGCTTACCTCCTTCAGGTGCAGTGTTCTGCGTAGCCGCCGGCCGCAGGAGCACACACAGCAGCGCCCATGTCGCCAGCATGCGGCTCTCCATCACAACAGTTATGACTTAGTTCCCCGCGAAGCAAATTACGACACAAATGGGTTCCTGAGTCAACCGTATATCCACCACAGCCCGGAGGAGCGCATTCCCAGTCAGTGAATTACTTTACTTAGTCAGGAGCATAATTGAGTCACGTCCAGTCCGGCTGTTTTTTTTTATTTTTGTTTTTTATTTCGCTTCTTCTCTCTCTCCCTCGGTGAGCATGGTCGCTCGGTGACTGGAGACGCTGGAAGTTAAACGTTAACTAAACTGTGAACTTCCAGTCCCGTGCGCGCTGCGTCTGGACGCTCCCTGTCAAGGCGAATGCGCCTCGCTCGCGCTCGGGACAACGAATATCAAGCACGCGAGAAGTAAATGCAAGTTTTCCGGGCAAAACTTTCAAAATAAAACTTTCGTTCGCTTTTAGGCTATCTTATTTTCTTAAAAAGAAACGCAATGCCAATCGGCCTGTTGGCCAAAATACAGTTATGGATTTAGTGTCAGAGGGATTTAATTATAAACCTGAAATTTTGGTCAACCCAAAAAAAAAAAAAATTTCAAATGTTAAAGGCCCTTAGTGGCGTTTTCTTGTAAGAAGAGTTTATGTCTCTACAGTGTTGGTCACCAAAAGGCATTGTGTGTGTTGTGTGTGTAAAACAAAAACGTTGAATGCATTTCCTTCTTTGTTTAACATTTGCAAAGCTGATAAAAAAAAAATCCTTTTCAAACTTGCATTATTTACATCCATGTTTATTTGCTAACAACCTTTTTCTTCCTGGCCTTTCCTGGCACGGTGCTACATTTCTTGACTGTACCTCCACCTGTAGATCAGTGGGATAGTTTGAAACCAGTGGCAGCATTGTGTGTCGATTTAGCTATTTAAGTGTGCGTGTGCATCCTCACCCAAAAAAAATAAATCTGCAAACTAACTCTAGCCATCAGATACATATAGAGAAGTAAATAAATACAATATTTAAATGAGAAATGTAATAAAGTATCATAAAATAGAAATACCCTCAGATTGTATTTAGTAAACCTAAGTAAACCCCCACTGTGTTCAGTAGATTCAAACAGACTTGAATTCTAGTTTTACATGTTTGTATTCAGTGACTTTAACACAAATAAGTGTATAGAAACAGTTGACACAGCTGTACCACACAGACAAACCACTACTGACAAAAAGATGCTTTTATTTTGAGGTTCAAGCTGCTTTGACTTCCTTCTGGCTACCACTGTCTGGCTTGACACATCTCACTTTCTCGTGTAATCCACCTCACTCCACCCTTCTGTCTCCAGTCTCCCCAGTTACTCAGAATAGTAAATAGGGCTGTGTTCACCATACAGGCGTCAACACCTTGGATCTGAACCACTATCACATTTAAGTCTTCCCCTTACCTTATTAGCAGGGATATAAATGGGGAAGCCACTAAAAGCTCACTTTACATGTTTTGCTGATACATTTGAGAGTGTGTCATATACACACCACAGAAGGTGTTAGCTATTGGGATTTACAGAGTAATAACAGCATGCATTAATACATCTGTAAAATGTATATCTTTGCTGAAATGCCCACTTGCCCTCTTGCTATCGTTTGCGCACACTGAGTTAGTCTGCAGACAGTGCCGGTACTGTTTACGTTTAGACTTAACTTATTTTCTCAATATTTGTCTGGTGAAGACAACCAAGAATGTCAGCTATCCGAGCGATTGTAAGGAACCTCTGGTTCACTGAGAGCGGCCACAAATAATTGCAGTATTCAAACCAATGGGAGAGCATCTTTGAAATTATACAGCACAGCGTCCTGGAGTGGAAAAAGGGTCAGCAGCTTTGCATGCAGGCTGTTCACTGAGGTCTACCACTCTGCCTTTTAAAATAAAGTTACATTTCCATGTAGACAGTTAGTGAGTGGGCAGCACAGCTAACTAGATAACTAGAACCACAAGGGGTTCTGCGGCATTTCCTCATAGAACCATTTTTGGTTCCTGATAGTACCTTTTATAAGGGATCCACATGTAGCCCTTTCAGAGGTTTCTACCTAGAACCCAACATAAACTCCTTGAGCCATGCGTGAAAGGTTCCACCCAGAAGCCCTTTGGAGAGGTACTAAGGAAAACCCTTCTGGTTCCACCGAGTACCCCGTCTGGAGGTCCTATCCAGAACCTTTCCACCTTCCAAGGGTGCTAACAAGAACCCACCGGGGGGTTCTTCCGAAAGTCATTTTATATTCCAAGAGTTTCATCCGGAACCCTGCTGTATTCAGGATAAGGATCGCATCTAGAACCAGGGGGATCTATTGATAACTATCTCATATTTGAAGGGTTTCATCTAGAACACTACCACGGGGGTTCATCGAGAACCCTTTCATATTCCAAGGGTTGCATCTAGAACCCACCAAGAGGGTTCTATTGAGAACCCTTCTAAATTCGCTCCTGCAGCACAACCCACAACAGACATGGTTCACAATCACAGTTTTTGGGAGTGTGAGCTAGGAGGATCCTTTAACATCCATGCGTTCAATAATCCATGACAAACTCTTTGTCCCAAAAAGAGTTCTTTGGATGAAAATGGTTCTCAATGGAACCCTTAGTCTTACGAAGAACCCTTGAGAAAACCCTGTGTCTGTGTGTGTGTGTGTGTGTGTGTGTGTGTGTGTGTTTGTGTTTGTGAGACAGAAAAAGAAAGGAACAATGGGGGTAGGAGGGAATAAATGGCTGCAGAGGATGCAAGAATTCAAAGGTCTGGATTCCTCTGTGATGTCGTGTCCAAACACTTTTATTGTTCCAGTGAGACATTGACATTGAACACACCCTTCCCAATACACACACCTAGTAACTAAACACTACAGCTACAGTGCACTCAGTGATTGGGACACATTATGATAGCTTTGTCTGACCTATTTCACTGCAATAGTCTATATGGAACGCATTTGTAAAAATAAATACAATACAAGCACTTTGTTATGCTTTGTGCAATTCTATAATATACAGTTATGTTCGTGACTGAGGAGTAATTCATTTTGTTTGCATTGACTGTGACGGCTTTGGCAGCCATTACAATTTAAATCCGTGTCCGGTGTCTGAAAATTCTTGTTTTATGCTCCGTTGCTAAAATTGAACTCCAAATGTCTGGGAAGTCAAGTTCCCTGCTGCATCGCGATCTGTTTACACCCTGCTGCTATACTGCACAACGGACATGCAACATTCATTTCTCTGCGGTTTTTCTAGTACCTCCCCTCCAGGCCCGAACAAGTTGTCACACGCACATCTGCGGCCTCCCCCGAAGCCCGTGGTCAACGACACTGTGTTGTTTGGATATCAATCACTACAGATGGGAGTCCTCTTCCAATGCCTTTTTTTTTTTTTTTTTTTACAGCAAGCTGTAAATCAGTCAGATACACAGTACACCCCCACCTGGAACTACTTGGCACCGATGCATGTGAGAAGCAGTAAATAGCTGAACATGCATATCTTGCACAGAGCATGCTCTGTTCTCTACGTGAGCATGTGCGCACATTTCTCCATGTATTTCACCGTGTAAAGCTATGGATGAGTTGTGCAATGAAGGATTACATGCAACAGGTGTCAAGCACGCAAAACTGCAGCTCGAGTCGGTGTTTGACTCCACGCCGACGATCCACCGACATCGGCGGCTCTGTCAACGCTTCGCTCACAAACCGTCACAGTCCTGCAAGAGGGTTAAAGGTGAAAACAGCAACAGCAAACTTGACCTTTAAGCTGTGGCCTGCGGCAGAAGGAAGGGAGGAGAGGCGAAAACAGCGAGATGTCATCACTGGAAGAGTTTACGACATCCAGGGTGCGATAACATGGAAATAAAGAAGAGCAGCCCATCCTCTGGGTGGTTGAAGCCAGAGTTACTGCCTCTTGTAACTTTGGCCCATAATAGCAGCCTAACATTGTAATTACCCATTAAAACGTTGGCTGCCGAGGTTTTCGGAATGCCACTGTCGGTAGTTAAGTGAATTCCATAGATCTATATTTGCCAGCTTTTTTTCCTACTTTCTGCCAGCCTATGGTATTCGAGGTTTGGTTTATAGCAAACCGTGTTTTTTTTGTGGGGATTTGAGGAAGAAAAGCAGCTTTGTCTCTCTGCAAAGAAAAACTGCATCACAAAGGCAAGGAAAGAGAGGCTGGATGAAACACCGATCAAGGAGAAGGAGAGAGATTAGAGAGAGGAACAAGGGGCGATGTGGGTATGAGAGCGATAGGAAGATACATCCAACGTAGAACGATCTCTGCCTCCTGCCGTAGTGGACTCTAACGTGACACATGAATAAAAGCCATTCAACTAAAAGAACAAAACACAGACAGACAAGTCGGAGGGACTTCCCATCACTGGGATGTGATGACCAGAAATGCGCCAAGTGCCCACTGCCTTCCTGAACAACATCGACACCTCCGCTCCTGCGTCTGTGGTACTTTCCTGCCCCCGCTGATCAGCATCCTGTTTGTCCACAGCGGGCCTTTTGTCTTTTCTAAGCGGTGTCTATAAAGACAGTTCCCTCAGCGTTTAGCTTCTGGAACATTTAGTTTTTTCGCTCCAGACGTTCCAGAAGTTCGCTACAAGATGCTGCGTCTGGACGAACTTGTTGATATCCCCCCCCGTGTTCCAAGAACTCAAGACCTTTCCAGGGAAACACTCAATCTTTGCTTTTCCCTAAACAAATATGACAAGTAACGTTAAACAGGAGCAACGGTTGGGTTCGAGGCAGGACCAGGTTTTCACGGAATAAATCAGAGGGTATTATCTAAGCTTGGACAGAAGCACCCGCCTCTGCTCACTGTCTCGGCGGTTAAAACTGTGCGCACAGCTAGACCCATCTCGTTAGAATATCTGTCTTGCAACAGTCGCCAGTCAGCGAGCCTCCGCACTGGCGAAGGCCAACACCCACTGCAAGTTTCCACAGAAAAATGTCACAGGCTGCCTCTGGTTGTGCCAATTTGGGTCGATGGAGGTTCTCTCTGCTCAGACAATGGCCTTATTGTGTTGAGGAGGGCTACCTTTACAGGGAGAGGATCAATGGACTTGTCTTTTTTGGCGCGGTATGAATACAAACTAATAGGGGGGTAAGTTGGAGGAAAAGAAGTTGAAAAGATGGCAGGTTCAAGGATGCAATGACATCGTTACCACCTCGGGTGAAAAGAGTCTTTATGAGGAAGGACATTTTATTGGGGATTTCAACAGTCTGACTCCAGTGGCGTGTGAGAAGCTTTACCCCTGATGAGCCTGAAGTCCTCTGTTTCCAAAACCTCCCAATAGACTAAGAATTTGTCTTTTGTTGACTGTAGTTCAGCAATATAACGAGGACATTCCGTTCACAGCCTCAAATGTGCCCCCGAGTGCTCTCTTGTACTGTGTGAAATGAAGGTCTCCCATCCAAAACGCAAACGGCTCAAAGAACCTTTAAGGCTCGCCACAATCCGAGAAATACTGAAGTCCCACTTATTCAGAAAACCACATGAGAAAGGTCAGTGGCGGTGACTCATCGATGTCAGAGTTCTGCGATCGCTGGCTGTAACTGGAGTTTCTCACACAAACACACACACACAGACAACCACAATCCATTACTGTGCTGAAGTGTGTTTGTGTCTGTATTCACATCACAAGGACTCTAATAAACCCTTTCTTCTCTTGTAATGCCTCGTGCTCTCTGATCACATGTCTACTCTATTTTCTTTCCATGCCTCCTCTCATCGTTCCCCATCCGGAACTGTTTTTAACACATCAGTGTCCTTTGTCTTTTTCGCCATCTTCCTCTCTTCCTCCGGACCGTTTTGGCCGCACCGGACGGCAGCTGGATTCTCCATTCTCTCCTCCCTTTGTGATTCCTCGACCCTCGCATTGCTCCTCGGCCTGCATACTCCCTCCTCAGCAGTCCCAGCTGCCTTCCACCCTTAGTAACACTCCTTTACACTAAACAAACACACACACACACACACACACAAGCCCTCACATGTACATCAACGGCGGTGTGCTGCACACACACACACACACACACACACAAAAGGCAGCTGAAGTCACTTTCATGGTATGTATGAAAGTTTAAAGAGTCGAGGATGTGTTGTAATTACAAGTGCATCCGCAGCGGAATCTGTTAGGGCAGGTTGAGTTGGGGGGGGGGACCTGGCAACCTATCAAAGCTATCGGTGAGGCGAACAGCTGCCTCGCTTGTATCTCCTCGTTGTAAAAGGAGAGCACAATTTTTTGATTTTTTAAATAATAAAACATGTATGGTTCAAAAGTTGCCTTTAGAGTCTGGCCACTTCCGCTGCAGACGTATCAGAGCGGTTGGAAGTCCTTCCTCCAGGTGAGGCGAACACCCCACCGCCCTCTAAAGACAGAAAGATGACAACCCCCGCTGTCCGGGCCCATCCTGCTTGTTATCACAATCACCTGTCATCCACATCCGCTGCCTCCCCACTTACGTTTGCACCTTTCACTTCCAGGCACACAAGCTCAAAGTTTCGGCCTATGTTTCCCACTTCCTGCTGTTTCTTGATACCGTATTTACGCGCGCACGCAGCACGTCCCCTCCAGAGTGCCCAACGGGGTCACGCGGTCCATTCCGTCTTGGTTTCACTCAGCTCACCTCCTGTCGGGTTTCAAGGTGACGGATAGGAGAAGAAACATGACATTGTCTGGTAGTGATAGGGTTTAGCTAGGGGGGAGGACTGTGGGGGTTTGCCGTGTTTGAACTTGTCTGGCTTGAGCCCTGCCTGTCTGCCTTGTCTGATATTCAATGAGTAATCCATTGTAAGAGTGAGCACACACACACACACACACACACACACACACACACACACACACACACACATAGCTTAAGTACAAGCGTTAAGAGGAGTTTTAGCCCGAGGGAGATCGATGGGTGACGTGAGAGATGTGGAGGCTGCTGGTTAGTTTGTTTTCTTCGTGTGGAAAATGTGCTTCAGTGGCTGGAAAACAGTGTCAGAGGCATGCCTAGCCTGTTCCCAAAGTCATCTCTTGTTTAACAATCTCTGACCCCAGTTTCTTGCTGTTAGCCACGCTAGCAGCGTAGCTCCATGACGGTGTCCGTCTGTCCAGACTGAAACATCTTAACAGCAATCGGATGGATTGCCGCGACATTTGGTTCAGACATTCCTGCCCCCTGACTTTTCGTCCACTATTTAAGTTGTCCAATAACTTTGCCAAGTGTTATCGTTGTTATCAATTTGCAAATGTTAGCGCGCTGACACACCAGACTAAGATGGTAAACATTAACATAACATAACCCTGCTAGGTGTCCGCTTGTTAGCATTGTGAATTGTGAGCATGTTAGCACGCTGACGTTAGCATTTAGCTCAAGGCACCACTGTGTCAAAATACGGCCTCACAGAGCCCTTAGCATGAACGTAGATCCTTCTTATTAAATCTGTTCTTAACTGCTGAAAACGGACAGTTGAAAGATCAGCAATGTGTATTTTCTCAGTAAACTAATGGAGTGAGATATTGTCATGGTGGTACATTTGAAAGCCATGACTGATACAAATGTCCCAGTAACAAGAAAACAATCAGGTTTCCAGATTCAGGTTCCAGATGATGAGAAGCAAATTCAATATCTGAGAGGACGAAAGTAGTTGGTGAGTGCTCAAAGTGTGAATTGATGAGTAAAAGCCACTATGTGTGGAGTATTATGTGATTAGATCAGCTTTTAGATGATTCTGTTTGCAATACGTTTTTGTCGAAACACATCTGTTTTGTTTTATATTTCCACCGGGGGCTTTAAATTGAAAACAGTATCGGCATGGCAAGAAATGTATGTGTTTGTCAATATCAAAACGTTTACGACAAACACAAGTAGGGCTGCAACTAATGATAGTTTTCATTATTGGTTCATCATTGCGTCAACAAAATGTTTTTAAAAAAACGGTGAAAAACAAAGTGTGAAAACCTTAACCCTAACCCTACACTGCAAAGTCTACAGTCTACCAACAGTCTAAATCCCCAAAAGATATTCAGTGTACTATCCTATAAGACAAAGAAAAGCATCACTTCCACACATTTTTGCTTGAGAAATGACTGAAATGATTAACTGATTATTTAAAAAGTTAACAATTGTTTAGCGATGCTGGTGGAGTTTAATCATGCATTTCAAGACATTTTGGATTGTAAAAACTGTTAAGTTCAATGTCACCACATGAAGTAAAGCCAATGCACCGCCAACGGCAGAAGTGTAAGCACAGTTTACAGGGACGTTGAGCACGGCTCTACAAATAGCCTGAACTGTACGCGAGGCCCGGGCAGGAGTTCCCCAGCAGAGTTCACTTCATATTATCTTTTCTATCGCTGCTTTTCAACGCTCAAGGTTTTCAAAGTCACACTCGAGGCTTATATTTTCCCCTGATTACAAGTCTAGGCACGTCTGTGAAATGAGAACTCATATGGGTCCTATTCAACAATTCTTCCCTCACAATGCGTCTTACCTGTATGCCATATAGCGGTTGGTTGTGTTTGTTGCACTTGCTGTGTTTAATCTAGAAATCATTTTTATACGGACGCAAGACAGACATTCCAAATAAAGACAAGCTATTGTGTATCACTTGCAATCAAGCCGTGGCTTTGCTACATATAAAGTCTTGTTTATGAGACACTAGAGAGTTCGGTGGGCTGTATAAACAGGATACCTCTCTGAGACAGAAGAACACAGCACACGTAGGTCTGAGATTCCTCTGTGACAAGGCCAGGATATTATTTTGACAAAGTGCCCCACGTTGTACTAACAGCTCCTCCACACGAAGACCTGGTGGAGGTTTCATCCGCCCTCGCGCGCTTTTCCGGTGTTTCACCTTGATCTCTTGTCATTGCACATTGAGTTCAGACTGGGGAAAAAAAAGAAGGGCACGAGAGCGTTGCCAAGTGCATACAGTAAATTGGAGCTGATGAAGCAAATGGGAAGGGAGTGGGAGGGGAGCAGCCGCACAAAATACCCGAGAGAAAGACAGCTGAAGTCGACAGACCTGAGATGAGAGAGCGGATACGAAAAGGTGAATCCCACTATGTTAAAATAAATACACTTAACCCTCACTCTTGCATAATAACATCGTCATATTTTAGTTTGAACATATTTCAATTTTCTGTACTATTTTACTATACCATACATATTGTACTACACTTTACTATACTAAACTCCACATATTGTACTGTGCTGTATGTACTATATACTATCATACTATATTATCCAACACACGCATCACTGATACAATACTACATGATGCGAGAGGCCTACTATATCATACTACACACATACTGTACCATACTTTTACAACACTATATTATACTATTTTATCGAATTGCACATACTATATTATATGATGCAATGCTATACTTAGCTTATATCATATATACTGCACTATGTTATACTATAGGTCAACTATACTATACTACACATACTGCAGCATGGTACAGTAGGGCATATCCCTTCTACATAAACGTTCATTCCAAATGCATTGGCCTCGGCCTATTGCAATATGCTCTTCTCTCTTCTCTCTTGTGACCCTGCCGCTATTGAAATCCGCACATCAACAACACACACCATTGAACAATGTCATTTTTCTGTTGCACTGTCAGCCATTGGCAACATCTTATCAAATTATTCCAGTGTGCTTCCGTGACCATGGCATGTCCTTGAGTGAAGCTGGTTTTCGGGCAACCGTCCCAATTCTGATGTACTGCCAGGAGCATAAGAAAAAGCATTTTTATGGCAGTCAGAAAGACAGACAGACAGTCATTCATGGCCTTGGAAAAACTCTGAATAAATTGAAATATGCATGAATAAAGGGCGAACAAATGGAAAAAAAAGGCAAAGGCTATTTGGCCCATTGCTTTGGTATTCGTGGAAAATACATTGGGAATTCTGCCACATTTCAGGGCCATTTACATTATGAAAGGAGCAAGCTAACCGAAGTGTGATCATCAATAATGATTGGTATAATAAGAGTGTGTGGTGGAGACTGAACTGCAGAAAAGGGAAAATAAATGCTACACTCACACCTACTGGCCATCAGTTGTAGTTCAGACTTTGGATGTTGTGTCACCAAGAGGGTTTCACTGGTTTCCCGCCTCTCTCTCCCTCTCTCTGTAAACGGTTTAAACCAGCCGCTCGTGGGACACAACTTCATATTCCTGACCTAAAGATGTGCAATTCAGTGACTTAATATCAAATGTCTCTGACAAAAACATTCCACAACGTGTCAGTCGTGAACAGACCCCTGCCCCGTTCTACGAGTACGTGGACGTTACGTCACTCAAAGGTTGCAAACAAATGATGGCTTCAAGTACACTCGAAAATATTAACATTCATATGAGAACAACCATGTGAATGACCCAGTAAAGTTGTTGTGAAACATAAATATGTATTTTTGAAGCCGTGCTGTAAATGGGTGGTAACGATATGCAAAACCAAAGTAATAAAGTAATAATGATATAATAAAATGTGTTTCCAATATGCATTTCTCCCCTTCACTTCATCTATTTAACAGCACAAATTAGTTCCGTGAGGGATGATATCGAAGAGTAAAATATGCTCAAGAAATGCTTTTGTTGCATTTGGTGGATTGGTGACTATTTAACACCGAAATGGTTTGAGCGAGTCAATGCCGTATAAACGTGTAATATTCAGATGTCAGAGGATCACGTGAAGGCAACACAAGTTTAGTGTACAGAGTTGAGATATCTGGGGCCATGGAGGAAGATCAGAGAAGTACGGACGCCAATTTTGCTCCAGGTACCACACATAATTCGCTTATTATTTCCCGGTGCGGCATTAGAGTAAGTTTTTAAATTGACGACGTTATTAAAAGTTATTAAAAGTTACCAGGGAACCGTTAGCTGGTAAACTGGCTGAGGCAGCACGCGCACTGTCAGCCAGCTGTTTTCTACAAGCCAACGGAAGTGTTGTTGAGATTCACTAGTTTAAGTTACTCCGGCTTTATATTAGGTCATGGCTATAAGGAATGAAGACACGTGTAGGTCTCACTCTAGCAGCCTCTGCATTTAGTTTCCGGTCAGTTCATCAGAGACATGATGACAAACACAAAGTCAGACTCCATGTAGTTCCGTGTAGCTGTTCGCCAGACAAAAACGAAACGTAAATCTAAACTACGCTCAGAAGTCGAGGAAGCTACATTTTTCACATGTGACATTAACATACACTGTATGTCATAAGGCTTCATATCAATCATTGGGGTCTTCTGGTGAATTCGGCATGCAGGTGATCCACCAAACAATCAAAGTGTTCCCTTAGAGTTAATAATTAAGCTTTGTCCGTGTTTCACATAGACCCAGGTGGGGCAGGGACGACGACGCAAGATGCCCCACGTGACCCCGGCCCAGAGGCATTGATCAGCAGACAGCTGAGTGAGCAGGGCCGGTTTGCTTTCGCTGCCCTGTGTGGAGTCTCTCTGGGCCACTTGTTTACCGGCCCTGAAAGCAGGTAACGGAGCCGTGAAGCTGTGTGTGTGTCAATGTTACCACATTGTGTGTGCAGAGTGAGTGCTTCAGGGTTGTTGTTTTGTTTCTGGTAAGATAAACACTTAGCACCCACCTTCCTCTATTTGTACCTGACATAAGGGATAAGACACTGGTATTTATGAGTGCCTGGTAAGTGTCACATCTATCAGTATTTAAACACACACACACGCACACACACACACACACACATTATAAAGAGGATTCCAGTCTTTCTTCAATACATCTTTTGATTTGATTATATATAAAATATTTTATTTATTGTAATATATATATAATATATTTTGTATTCTATATATATATTATTATTTTTTTTTACTGTAATATACTGTATATATAACATATTTTTGTATTCTATATATATAATATATTTTATTTATTATATATATATATAATCAAATCAAAAGATGTATTGAAGAAAGACTTGAATCCCATTTATAGTGTATATAAATATATGTATATATATATATATATATATATAGATCAATCCATTTGCAACCTCCAAGAAATCCTGAGCACTGATATTTTATTGATGTATTTATTTTTCTCACGAATGAAACATGTCTGTCGCTTGTGGATATCCACGTGCGTTCATAACTTAAAAAAAATCTGAACTGTGAACAATAACGCTTTAACCGTGAACCGTGTTTCTCAGCGTGTTCAGGGAGAAGTATCTGCAGGGCTTGGTCTGCTGGCTGAACCTGGATGAGTCGGTGATGCCGGTGATGGCCGCTTTCCTGTCCGGCCTGGGCTTCGAAGGCTCCGACACCTTCCTCTCCATCTTACAGGCCGAGCCACTGCTGTCTGCGGGGGCCACCCCCATCATACAGGTGTTGGTCACTCTAATCACTCATCTATGGTTATAGACGGAACAACTGATCATGCTGACAGAGAAATTAGGCTTTTCACTTTATTTGTAATAACATGAATTGAATGTTATTTTACTCCTTTTGCGTCAAAATTATAACCAGCTGTCGCTTTGTATTACAGGATCTGGTGTCGTTTTCTGTCAAGGACGGTAAGAATCCTTCGATATATTAATTACTGATCTACTTTATGTTGGTGCAAATTCACATCAGCCTGTTACTTTATAACTTTGGTGGTCCGTCATGTACTCAGGCCAATATGACGCCAGGTCGAGGGTTCTCATCCGTCACGTCAGCTGTCTGCTACGAGTCTTTCCACAGCAGCTGGAGGAGTTCGAGGAAACGCTGGGAGAGAGGCTGAGGGAGGGAGGGGAGGAGAGCGAGTAAGTTATGTTTGGACCGGAAGCATGGATGATGGACATGGTGCCGTTCGTTTGAAATACTTGATGATAAGCTGTGTGGCGTAAACAAGCAGAATATTTCAACTCACACTGACGATCTGTCTGACTCTGCCTCCATTAGAGAGGAGGAGTCTCGGCGGCTGAGGAGAGAAAGAGGGCGAAAGCTGCGGCGCTACCTCCTCATTGGACTGGCCACCGTTGGTGGGGGAGCCATGATTGGTGAATATGCCTGCTTCAAGTGTTTTTGAAAACATTAAATGCACATTAGAAACAATGTGGAGACTAGATAAGCTAATCCACGGATAATCAAACCACCGTAGAGTGTTAAGACTTTCAGAATAATGCGTGAAGACACCGTGCAGTTCCGTATTTCTTCCCTCTCGATATTGCATGTCCATATTGTCTTCTGTGCTGACTGTGCATCTTTGTGCCGTTGCCAGGCGTGACAGGCGGGCTGGCCGCCCCCTTGGTGGCAGCGGGGGCCGGTGCTGTGCTGGGGGCCACAGGGGCCGCTGCTCTGGGCTCAGCCACCGGCATCGCAATCATGGCCTCCCTGTTTGGAGCAGCGGGAGCTGGACTGACCGGTGAGAGGACGACGAGAAGTCATCGTTAGAATGTTCACGGAACTTTATGAAGCAAACGCTGTTGTGGTGTTCCCGTGTTTCCTCATCTTCTCCACCTGTGTTTGGTCTCCGCGCGTCGTTTCTCCAGGCTACAAGATGAACAAGTGCGTCGGGGCGATTGAGGAGTTTGAGTTCCTGCCGCTGAGCTCCGGGAAGCATCTTCACCTGACCATCGCGGTGACGGGCTGGCTCTGCAGCGGTAAATACAGTAAGTCTCACTACTGCACAGCTGCAAGTACACTGGACATGTCCAATGTGTTCCTTCTATCCCCCCATAGCGGTCTTTACTGTGAAAGTTAAGCCTTTGAAAGGGCTACTTCTGTATCAAACCACATTTTCACATGTTTTTGTGTCTAAGTGAACGATGGGGACTACAATTATTTTGAATGCGTCCAGTTTTGAGGGATAGCGCTGTAACCGGAAGCCGTGAAATGACCTGCAAGGGTAACAGCTTCACTAGAAGAGCTTGTTTTTGCTCAGATTGTAATTGTGTCTGACAGAGGAACACCGCCGGTCTATCAGAGCTTCGCGACCGAATTCAGAAATAGTTTTCCATATCAGTATGTTAGACACACACACAAATATTATGTGTGGAAGATACACACACACTCCCAGTTGAACGGTGTTAAAGTGGTGAGGTGGCAGCAAAAAGAAACGAGGGATGAATATTAACGAGACAGAGAGTAGAACGTAGACGGGATTGCTGGGCAACAGTTGTGCACTTAATGTTCTAACCCTATACCAGAGTGTCCACGGGAGATTATGCAAACAAACCACTTACGTGTTTTGCTTTTGCATAAAACCCTGCAGCTCTCTTCCCCCTCTACAAAAAACTCACTTAAAACCTCAGCACCCCCTTCACCATACAATGGCTTTAAACACTTCACCCGCAAGTGGCGCTTAGTCGTTTCCTTACGTAAAAAAACACAACCGCTGTCTTCCAGGTTCGTTCCAGGCCCCGTGGTGCAGCCTGGGAGAGTGGGGCGAGCAGTACTGCCTGGTGTGGGAGTCTCGTTTCCTCAGGGATCTGGGCTCAGCCATGGCCTCCCTGTTGGACGGGCTGGTCAGCATGGTGGCCCAGGAGGCGCTCAAGTACACCGTGCTCGCAGGTTCTGTTCTGAACTACAATCCCTGACTATGTTATCCAGCCTGTTCTTCTTTGTGGTATTGATTGACCCTCGCTTGGCTCACGTTGATGTCCTTTTTGCACCACCACACTGTCACAGGCATCGTGGCGGCCCTGACGTGGCCCGCGTCGTTGCTGGCGGCGGCCAGCGTCATCGACAACCCCTGGAGCGTTTGTCTGAACCGCTCGGCGGAAGTGGGGAAGCAGCTGGCGCAGGTTTTGAGAAGCAGACAGCAGGTATCGTGTGACCTCTTAACCTCTGTTAAAGCAAAGAACAATCGTTCGCCGGGCTATTTATCTTCCATAACATGTCTTCCTCCAGAATAGTGGAGAGGAAACGTCCAAAATACACATTTAGATGTTTATTTTACTACTTCGTCTGTTTGAGTCTGCAGATTTCTACTAAATTCACCAAAAATGACCGTTAGATAACGCCTCATTTGCATATTTAAACCTGAAATTTCAGAAAACCTGAAACTATTCACATGTAGTGTCTTCAAAATGTCTGTCATTTTACAATACATATCTTCAAAGGCTGTTGTTTCTAAATTAGTTTTTGTTTTCATACTTCCACTTCAGTAGCACTTACATACACAAAACGTTCCGGTTACATTCCTATCTGTATTTTTATGGCTCACTGATAAAAAGAGAAATCCAAAATTCCCTCAGTAAAAACCCTTAAGTTAAATATTAAATTATTAAAATATATATATATATATATATATATATTATTTTTTTTAATTAGCACAGATAATGCAATATTTAGCATATTTAAACATATAATTTCAGTACACGTATTATACAAAACATAATTGTCTTAATGTAAGAAATCAACAGGGGAAGGTCTATTTTGACATTGTTAGTAAAACATAGTTCACACATAGTTTACTGTCGTGTCAGGGTTTGTTCTATACATTCTGTAAAAACTCGACTTGAACCGTGATGTTTCTGTTCGATTTAGAACCAAACTTTGAATGAAATGCTGCATGTATTAAGCTGAAATATGAGCTCTCGCTCAGACGGAATCGTTAGCCTACGCTCGGCTCCAGAATGGTGCATCTCTTCTCTTTCTCCGTGTGTTTGAAGGGGAAGCGTCCCGTCAGCCTCATAGGGTTCAGTCTCGGGGCCAGAGTGATCTACTACTGTCTACAGGAGCTCGCCAACGACCAAGGTACGAAGACCTTTTATACCTCTATGACCGACTGTCCGTGGTCCGTGGTCTTTGTGTAATAGAACCGCAATGAATCTTTTTACATAGTTCAGACAAACCAATTGAGTCCTGTGTTGTTGTGATTCCCCAGGAAGTGAAGGAGTAGTAGAGGATGTAGTCCTCTTGGGGGCCCCTGTGGACGGCTCTGAGAAGGCCTGGGAGAGAATTATCAGGGTAGTGGCTGGAAAAATAGTCAACGGCTACTGCAGGTAATCTGAAACGGCCACTTTTTATTCATTTTTTTTACAGTAAAAGCTTGCAGTGACTTTCATAGTTTCGGTGTACTCACGAGTGAATGACTCTCTCAAACTGCCCACTGATCAGAGGGGACTGGCTCCTGGGGTTCTTGTACCGAAGTTCAGCTGCACAACTGTCTGTCGCCGGGCTACAGCCTATCAACATCCAGGATCGGCGTCTAATCAATGTGGATCTCTCCTCCGTGGTGAGTCAGAGCTCACATTTACATCAGGCCCCCGCTAAAGGCCCCTTAATGAATAGTTTTCCAAGTGCATGTGAGCTGAAGCTCATTCAACACCTCAAGGTTTCCGCCTCTCGAGAAGAAAAAGCACCTGCAGCAGTCGCCTCAGATACACAAGCACGATACAAGGTGGTCCTTGACTAATTGATGCATAATTATGAAATACATCATTTTATTTAGAAGAGACAGTGGTATTGCTGAAATAAAATCTGAATATAAGAAGAAGAAAAATAAGGCCCCTGCTGGTCTGTTTCTGCCACCCTGTAAATCAAAACGATGAGTTCCACATCTAACATCTGGCTCATCAAAACTATTTGGTGCTTTACCAAACTAGGTGAAGTATTTAGGAGGTTTAAGGAGAACATTTTAAAAAAGAGAGGTAAAAAGATACGAGACAATGTCAGAAGCACCGTACGCTATATGACAGGCTCATGTGATGTGAGGGAATAAGAAAACTGAAATCATACGCCGTCACTTACAAAGCAACGTGTGTCCTCTTCTGCCTCCCAGGTGAAAGGTCACTTGGACTACATGCGCCACATGGACACCATCTTGGTGGCAGTAGGAGTTCCCACCAAGCAAGTCCCAGGAGCCTCCTTTGTGCTTCCAGGAGCCTCCTTTGTGCTTCCAGGGGCCTCCTTTGTGCTTCCAGGGACGCTGGATGTGGCTGACCAGACGCCCAGCGAGCAACAAGCGACTGAGACACGTCGGCGAGCGGAGGAGGCCGAGGCGGGGGAAAGTGGAGACGTGAGAGAGTCGGCGGAGACAGAGGAGGCGGGTGACGGCTGGGACATCCCTGATATTTCGCACCTGCTGGACTCGTTAAATGATGCGGAGTCGGACAGGAACACTTCGCCACGGACTTCTGAGGAGAAGGCAAGCGATGGCGACACAGCGTCTGCTCCCGACGCCCCGCTCGGCGGCGGCGCGGAGGACGGCGAGCCTGATCGTGAACACGCATCGTGGAGCTGGGACGATACACACTGGACTACAGAACACACACAAAAACAAAGGCAGCCAGACTTGTAAAGAGCATGGAGCTGGGACCGGCTGCTTCCCTGTAAAAAAAAAAAAGCTTTATCTTCTCAAGTTTTTTTTTGTTTTCCAGCATCAAAGCTTTCGTTGAAGAACATTTCTGTTTCGTTCTCAACACACTGACACGGCAGAGACGGAGGAAGAGCCGGTGCACACATATGGCAGCCGAGAGTGAAAATCCCCCGAATGAACTGCTTTGACCAACCACAAAATGTTTTTAGACCAATGTATTAATTTAATAGAAATCTTTTAAATGAAGTACTTTTTTTTTTTTTTTTTACAAACTGTGAATCGTGTCATTTTTGTTAAAGTCACTTTGAGATCAAATACCTGTACATAGTACTTGTGTTTTGCAGGTGATATCTCTGTTCCTCTCATCTTCATCCGTTGGCCTGGTTGCTATGGATATTATTACTAAAATGGAGGGGGGGGGGTCTTTCTCTCTGTTCCACCCGTGCCAATGTAAAGCGCTGCTCACCACATAGTTTCAAGGTTGTCATTACATTGTGTACTGGCACTGATGATACCTTGAGGAGTCCCTGGCTTTTGTTTTTGTTTTGGTAATTTACCTTTATCAATAACTTCATGATTGGAGAGAAACACACAATTCAAGGTAGAACAAGGGTGCAGCTTCCTGAATTTGTGTCCATAGACATTTTTTTTTTTCCTGTGACAATCTATAGTCTTCAATCACTTCCACACCTGAAAACCCGGAACAAAAACACATTTTCATCATTGCTACTCAATCCAGGGTGTCGACCTGATTGGGCAGAAGCAGAGGCAGCTCGACGCCCGCGTGCTCGGCGTCCAGCAGGTTGACCGCGTCGGTGGCGGTGGCGGGGGGGTGCGTGGGGTCCGAGGCCAGCGGGGAGACGGGGCTGCTGGCGGCGTTCGGATCCCCGGAGTTGCGGAGGGAGAGCGAGAGCGCCGGCGAGGGTCTCCTGGGCGACTGCGAGGAGCAGCAGGGCAGGAGCCTCCCCAGCGCCCGCTTGAAGTCCCGCATGAACAGCGGGTAGATGATCGGGTTCATGGTGCTGTTGCAGTAGCCCAGCCAGGTGATGGCGTCGAAGAGCGCCACGGGGACGCACTCACACACCGCCTGGATGAGGACGGCGGAGAGCAATGCAGGCGTTAGACGCGTCAGAAGAATGTATGGTTATGTGAACATTATTCAAATGAAGTGAAACGTAAGACCTCAATGACACACACACACACCTTTTAATTATAGAATCTATAGCGAGAATTAAATAGAGAAATAAATACAGTACATGTATTCATTTATTGTCCATTATTTAGCCATTTAAATGTATATTTATTTATTCAACATTTACAGTGCACATTTATTTACTTTCATCAAAACATTTATTTTTAGCTAATTGTGCATATTAATTTAGACTACAGTATTTCTAATTCTTTGCACAATTGAATTATTCAAAATGTATTAAAAATTTCTAGTGCACATTTATTTATAATAAAAAAAACTATTTTTATTTAGCTAATCATGATTTACCTTCAGTGCCCCTGGGGAATTGTGAAGAAATTAATTCCAAAATAAAGAGTCTCAAATACAATTTATATATGTATATTCAACATCTAATGTAATCTTTATTTATTACCCCATTACTTCATGTATTTATTTATTTTCTTTCCTTGTGCATATTGGGCCCCTATGAATGTGGAATAGCTGAGTCTGAAATCATGAAAAAAGAAGAAGCCAGACCTTCTCTCTGACTACTCACGTGAGCTGTCCATCGCTCTTCTTCCTATATCCAACATCTCATTTTCCCTGAGTAGAACTTGAAAGTACATTTGCGTTTGGCTGTTTTAAAACCCCGATCTTGAGCACAACCAAGAAGGACAGTGAAGGAGGAGACAGCTGTTAGAGGAGAGCTTCCAATACTATCAAGATGAGACGGGGAGGCGGTGGGAATAAGACAGAAATGGGGGGGGTTGCGTTTCACACACCACATTGAGTGTGAAAAGGAAGGAGAGCGCAGACACAGTGGAGTCTCTGTGCTCTATGTTATGCAGGGGAGAAGCGAGAGGGCACAGATGGGAAATCAAAATGACTGGATCATTGAAAGCTTGAAAAACAGGACAAGTGTCATTACCAATTTAGATTAAGCTGTTTTTCCACATTCATTTAGGCTCGCCGAGGTTTCTCATGGCCACCAATGTTTGCCCGCTGACTAATGGGTACTCAGTCCAATCAAATCCAAAAATCAACAACTTGGGGGGGGAAAAAAAGAAAAGAATGTCGATTATAAATGGTGCTGTGGTGCGTTGTGTTCTGGGTTTTGGAGTGAGTCAGCCGCACGAAGCTGAAATGACAATCTATTTACTCGTTGGATAACTTGGCAGGGCTGTGACGCCAAGGCTGGCCGATGCAAAAATAGACCGGTATCCAAGTGTGTTTATTTTCTTTCCTTTTCTTCTTTCTTTTGCATTTATTTCACACTGTTTTGGGGCCCACCGCAAGTATACATTTGTGAGAAAACTGACCAAAAAAACCCACAGGGTGACTCAGATGTATGGAATAGGACTGAGAGCGATGGCAGAAGAAGAAGAAGAAACAAGCAACCTCAGACTAAAAATGTTGAGGGAAGTTGTTGGGAATCTTTATCGTGGAGAAACACTTGAAGATTGAAGCATTCAAGATTTGTTTGACGCATCAAATGGACGCTAATATGTTGCGTTACCGGTGTGTTTATCATTTAAGTTGACTACATTTCTGCGGTAGAGTCAGTGTCTGGTCCCTCTACACTGACCTGGGCCATGTTGGTGATGAAAAAGGGCAGCCAAGCGCTGAAGAAGAGTCCCAAGAGGACTCCCAAAGTCAGACTGGCCTTCAGTGCCCTCCGACCCTGCCTGTGAGCCAGACGACGCTCACTGTTCACTGACGGCTGTGGATAGTAGAGAACAAAAGAAAGGGTTAATCCCAGAATTACATATAAATATACAGTGTAAATCTCCCTTCCCTACATTAGTATTTTGGAGAAGCTTCCCTGTACCCCTTTATGGTCTCTTTGACAAGCTAATGACATTAATTTAATTGTTAAAGTTTGCTTGAAGCTGTCTAATTTTTCTCAAGTTAATAAATTAAATTAGGGGAATTGTCAGTAATTGTGGGAAATACGCTTATTTAGCTTTCTTGCTGCAAGTTAGATGTAAAGATTGATAACACTCTCATGTCGGTACGCTAAATATAAAGCTAGAGCAAGCGGCCAGTTAGCTTAGCTTAGCAAAAAGACTGGAAGAACAGCTGGCACTAGAAGACCAGCTAAACCTCTAAAGCTGAAACTGAACATTTGTATAATCTTCAAAACAACTAAAGTGTAAAAACCACTAGAACAATTCCTTTAATGCCAGTGCCAAGCTAGCTATTTCAACCTCCCTGCAGTCTTTATGCTCCATAGCCCCGTAGCTCATTTTAAACGTCAGTGGGCCGGTCCAAACCAACTTACAGCCAAACATTGTTCAAACCCACATCATTTAATAAAAACGTTAAGTGGAGATTGTAAAATTCGCAAAGATGGAGAATGGAACAAGCTTTGATGAACAAAAGAATGAGATGATTTTAAAGCTACATAATAGAGAAACACATCTGGAAACTAAATATTAAAGGCGTTTCAAATTCACCAGAACTTTTTAAAATTAATTTTGAACTGGCTGGTCTGGTGTGTGTGTGTGTGTGTGTGTGTGTGTGTGTGTGTGTGTGTGTGTGTGTGTGTGTGTGTGTGTGTGTGTGTGTGTGTGTGTGTGTGTGTGTGTGTGTGTGTGTGTGTGTGTGTGTGTTTGTGTGTGTGTGTGTGTGTGTGTGTAAGCGTGGTTTTACTGCAGACAAATGTGACAGACTATGAGGCTGTGATCCTAACAAATGGGGGCAGCACATCTGACACACTGACTGTACTTCCATCTCCAAGATTTCGGGGCAGGTTTTACTCCTCCTCACTTCCACCGGATCTCTCCTTCTCGTTCATAAATGAAGAGCCAAACATTTGTCCAGCTCTCCGTCATGCACTAGCTGCAGTGTTGTTATGGATTGTATCTCTTCTGATTCTTTCTGCAGCCTGATAATGATGATTAAAGTCATAACTAAATAGCCTCATTGGATAGGCTGTAAACCTTCACTATGTTGAACACCAAGGTACGTTTATAATTGAGCGCATCAGGACACTCAATGTAGGTCTAGGAGAGGTAAAAGAAAAAATGCTAATTTTGAAGAATGCATAATCATAAAATAACCATCTCAAGGTTTCTAATAGCTGCACTTAGATGATATTAAAATGTAAGGAGTGGATTTCAACAGCATAATTGTCATTTTAAGGGGCGGCGTGAGACGTAGGTATGAACAGCATTAGGTAAAGATCTTCAAAATGTCAAGGAAAAGACACGCTTGAGAACTCTCGTAATAGATGGACATCTGCAATTTGGTTATTATCTTTGTGCCACCTGCTCCACTCACAGAATCAACCTTTTTAACTCCTACTCTCATTACGGTCCGCTCCACTTAAAGGCCAGTCGACTATTTTAGCACCACTGCTGACTTTTTTATGTTTGGCTTTCGCTTAGAAATTGCTGTTACCTCATCCGTCTTGGTCAGCACTCAACCTTTAAGTATATATCTACCCTGCCTGGTTTGCTTTACTGCTTGGTCTCTTTTGCTTACCGGTACATTCAGGGACACGGGAGGTTCCTGGTGACTGCAGTCATCTCCGTCCTGGTGAACTTGCCCCGCTGCGACCCCAGGTGAAGGAGGCCTGGAAGGCTCGCCTAAAGAGGGGTGCGGGTGTGGCGGGTTGCTCATTGCCGCGACCCTCTTAGCCTGCCTCCGCGCCGCCAGGAGGATCCGACAGTAAGTGAAGCAAATGGCAGTGGAGGGCAGAAAGAACGTGACCACGGACGCCACCAGGGCAAAGGGCAGGGTGACCTGCAGGCGGCACTGGAAGGAAAGCCCCCCTGATGGTGACAGCTGAAAGTAGGATGCTGGGTACAGCGTGTCAGAGTAAGAGCTGATGTTGCCACCGCTGACCCCCGGGGCCGACGCGTGTCCACTCCCGTGTCCCAAGCTGTGCCACTTCATCTCGATGGGCAGGAAGGAGGCCAACGCCGCCAAGCCCCAAGCAGCTCCCACCAGGAGCAATGCCCGGGGCGGGGTCATCCTCTGCTTGTAGCGCAGCGGCGAGATAATGAAGAGGTAGCGGTCCAGGCTGATCACGCACAGGTTGAGGATGGACGCGCTGCAGCACATGACGTCGAAGCAGAGCCAAATGGGGCAAAAGGCCGGCCACAGCACCCAGGCCCCGCACAGGACGTTGAGCATGGCCGGCGGCATGACCACCACTGCCACCATCAGGTCCGATAGGAACAGGGACACCAGGAAGCAGTTTGAGGTGCAACGCAAAGAGCGATGGGCGAACACCACAGCGATGAGCAACATGTTGCCACAGACCGTCATGAGGATGATAGCGGTCAGCATGAAGGCAAGCAACCACGGGCCACTGCCAGTGATGTTCCAAGCACTGGCGGCGGGAGAGCTGATGTTGTAGCTTCCCATGGAGCCAGACAAGTGAGAGTCGGCCATGGTGCTGGTTGGCGACGATCAACGAAACCAGCTCCCGAGGGTTCCTCTTCAGGCGCCACTAGATGTTACACATCTTAGCCAGTTCTCCTTTGCAGCCAAAGCTCTCACTTTCGGGACTTTGTTGAATTAAAAAGAAGCCACTGAGGTGTTGAGAAGCCATCCAACCATGTTCCTGTCAAGGTTAACCAGACTCTTCTCCATGGGTAAATATCTCCATCTCCCTTCTGGCAGGAATGCATCCAGGTGCCCTGGGCTTACTTCCACTGCCGCCGGCACAGTGATCAAAATCACCAACACAGTTTCACTCATCTCTCCATGCTGGCCAGCATGTCCCCGCCTCATCCACAGCTAAGAGCCAGAATGAGCCATTCGACGGCTGACAGAGGCTTTCGAAAGCAGCATGTCACAGTGATGACAGTCGGTGGAGGAGGGCACACAGAGAGATAAGCCCGACCAGGCATTCGGAACTACTGAAGACGAAGAGAGAGCAAGGACTAGTTTTCAGAATCGTACCTCACCTCTCAGAAGTGGGATTGCCCAGCTTCCTTTGGGGAGCCGGGGCTCTGCTGCCTTTCTTTCACAAGTCCTTTTCATTCCGGGGAAACAGCAAAAGGGGAGCAGAAACCGACACAAAAGTGCGAAGCAGTGGTTTGTAAGCGGGGCACCGCTCACAAGTGCTCTACAGGTATCATGATCCTTGCAACGCTGCCTTTACATCCCCCCCCGCTCCTGTTAATCCCTGTGTCGGCCACTCCAGCGCGCGCCTCCCAGCCAGAGCGCACAGCTTCTGAGAAGGAGCGTGTCAAAGCATTGAGACGCTAATGCATAACCATGCCACAAATCACGGCCAAGATATGCTAATTCTTCAGCATGGGGATTGGTGTGGGTGGTCTTTTTCCATGTTTGGTCATGGTGCTTTCACTGAGGTACTATTATGGCATTGTTTTCTAGGCATTAGAAAGATTAGATGTGACTGCATTTTCTCCAATGTGTTCTTTATGTGTACAATGTAGAGACACAGTGAGTGTCAGATCTATTAAAGGAGTGATCGATCGTGTTTTTTTTTCTTTTTTAGAGTAGTAGTAGGAAGGTCCTTTATCTATAAAAAGAAGTCCCCCTCTCTGACTTCTTCATGTTTTAGTGATTTACAAGACACACTGGATACGATTAAAGGTGCAATGTGTACGATCTGGCCACATGCTCTGAACAAATATCGGGCCGCATGTCACCTCTTCTACTGACTCCATACATCCGTCATCGTTTATAAAAAAGAGAGAGAGTTGCACCTTCAGTTAGCGTTTAGCGGTGCCAACTGGCATTCAGCCAGCGTAAATGCCAGCGCGACAGATGCGAGTTGCTAACGCTACAGCTAACTGCTAACTGAAGCGGCAGCATGCTCTCCTCCCAGCGAAGTCGTCATGGTGTCAGGGACAATGAAAATACAAGTCATTTTTCTGCCATTTTGCTAATTTCCAGGTTCATACTTGTATTTTGTGTTTCTACTATCACAAGTTTACATGCTTATTATTATTATTTATTCGTCTCATGCTGTCTACACACACACCTGTGTTCACCCTCTGTCTGAAACGCTTTGTTTTAGCGCCATGCAACAGGATTGCGTTACTAGGCAACAGCTTGGGTCCATGTTTACTTCCTGCTCTTCCTGACGTCGTTCCCATACGCTGCAACCAGGACACCTATAAAAGAAGGAAGGGTCATTGCGACAGCGTTCTAATTTTGCATTGGTGCCACTTTATTGAAGGCAATGGGGCGGGCAAGTCCCACTGTAACCCGTCATATCTGTGTTGTTTCACCTTTAACTGAAAAGTGCTTCCACAGAATAAAAAAAACAAAGGCATTGTGAGATGTTGATGATATTTTCTTTTTTTAATCTAAATGTGCGCGTTTGTTTCCCTTGTGATTGGTCTCCAAACAGGTCATGGCTCTGTCTGCAGCTGCATATAGCTCAACTAGAGATTGCTACATCATGAAACATAACCAAAGTATTATGGCTGACCAGACTGCAATCACAACAACATCCATTTATTAATGGCTCTGGTTATAACTGGTTGACCGTACAATGCCTGCAGTTAGCCTCAGTGATTTACATTCATACTTTTCATTTAGCCTGTATTATTAGCGAGCACACACATAAGTCATGACAGCCGTTAAGCTACAGAGACTGTAACATTCGCTATCACTCACCCACGATGCAGCTTCCTGTCTGTGTCTTTTACACCTTCACGAGGATCATTTCTCACTAATGCTAAAGGTTTTATCTCCAATTGAATTTAGGATGTCTAAACAGATTAAGCCGGCTAACGTTAGCTAAACTAATTTGCACTAAAATAACATTTCATTTTACAATCAGCACTTGAAATGATGAAGTCACTTGCAAATGACAAGGTAGTACAAAGACCATAAAAAAGACCCCAAATACACAATTAAAGTGCTTTTTAACTGAAACAAATCCCAAACCCTCTCTGTGTCGGCACACAACATTTGCATTAGAAATTAAAATGTTTTTTTAAAGAGAAACTCTTTGCTCACAAATTGTCACATTGAAGAACAAAGTAACAAGTACCGGTATAAAAGTCCTCCTGACCGCTGATAACGCTCCTGAATTTATAATATATCACCAATTATTTATCATTAACAATTTGATGGTTGGTTAGTTATTGATAACACTGTAACCTCATCATGTTCTGCTCTTTGTACGTTTTAAACTAAAAATCTGACCAAATCCTACATACACACTGCACCTTTAAGCATTTCTACTCTACATACACTACATGTCATGGAAATGTTCTTGTATCGTTCTTGATTTGTTTAATCCTTTTTTGACTGAATGTCGTTGTTGACCAATGCTGGCCCCCTTTCAGATCCAGCTATATTTCACTTCAAATCCTTCGTGGAACTTCTTGAACGATCTCCATGCAAACTTGCGCGACAACTGGCTGCACCAGTCATGATGATTTTGCCGCCTCATCTGCATACGCAACCAATTATTTTGCATTTTATAATTGCACTTAATTTAGACAAATTGATAAAGCTTTGCCTTCATTTTTCTTTTCTTTTTTTGTCAGTGTCAAAAAGTCGAATTGCTTTCGCTGTGACTCATTGTTCAGTGAAACGTTGAAACATGCGAAATGTTAATTAAAACCCACAGATACACGTGGAGCACAAGTCCATCAATAGTAGATGTAGATGAAAGGTCATGAAGTATTTTTTTCTGTGACTCATACATTGGTGAACAAATTCACATTCTCTGCTCGAACAACCCAGAAAACAATAGTCACTTCACCTTGTTCTTACATTATTATTTTAAATCCAGATAATTATTCACTTCCCAACCGGAGCTCTTGAACACTGAAATACCACAAAACAAAGGCATTCATGGAGTAAAATCACTCCAGCGTTTCAATAGCCTTGTCAAATAATACCAAACATGATGCGCAAAGCTCGTGGTTTTCATGCCCCCTCAGGACTGAGTGATCTCCTCCATCACTATGCCCCCTCAGGACTGACTGATCTGCTCCATCACTATGCCCCCTCAGGACTGACTGATCTCCTCCATCACTATGCCCCCTCAGGACTGACTGATCTGCTCCATCACTATGCCCGTCTTCAGATCAGCTGCTGCCAACCCTCTGACCCCCGGCTCACCCACACCGAGCCCATCACCTTCTGGGACAGAAAACCCACCTTTTCAAAGCTGCATTAACACGAGATTAAAACCTAGCTGTTATAATGCATTGTGTGACTATTTAGCTCAATATGATTTGAAATGGTTTCCATCCGTCATGAAGCAAAAATGAAACGCAGCGGCGTCATTATTTTGTGGTTGTGATTATTTTATTATATATACACACAGACTGTCCTGATCAGGCACATACAATCATACAGAGTCATACTAGGATGGATCGTTCAACAGGGATCTAGCTGTAGAACAGTGCAAATGGCGACTCTCCCACAGGCAAAACAAAAAGTCAAAAGAACAAAAAACGACAGTCCCTCGATGACTTGCAGCTACTGCTCCTGTGGAAGAAAAAACAGAATTCAGTTGCATAAACCTGGATTTGAATAAACAAACACAGAGGGGTAGAGATTCCTGTAAGTTCAAATGTGTTTTGTTGCACGAACAAACCTTTTCGCTCCTGTGCAGCAGATACGAGGACCTCAGGTCATTCTGACAGTTGGCATACGCCATGCCGAGTCCCGCTGCCGAGCCCAAAGATATCGGCCAAGTGTGCCCTACAAAACGAAGCAGGTACTTTATATCTCCTCAAGCACGTCACAGCTTTATTAAAACACAGCAGAGATGGAGTGTGAAATTATTTTCACACTCCTGTTGTGACACTCGTCCCCCCCCCCCCCCAATTAACTTTAACATTCACATGCTCTTTTATTTTTATGCTTTTGAGGATGGATGTTGTTGATGCTCGTCGATCAATAAAAGCACTACACTCTCTAAATTATGAACCCACGTTGAATAATGTGTTCGGTTAGAGCATCGCTCCTACAGCTCTGCTCCTCGTGCAAAGCTGCAAGATGCAGCACACCAACAATCCATTGAAGCTACTTACGTTTGAAGAACAGAACAGACAACACGACTCCGAGCCCCAGCCCAGTGCCTGTGAACAGAAAAAACAGCTACATCATGACATGGATGACAACTTTAATTAACTGATAAATGTACACTGCTGAAATGAACCCATTATGTGAATATTCTGTCTCCCACTGTCTGCATTAACAGTATGTGTATTTGTCTTGAAGCCATAGCTCTGTTGCTTTGTACAGCACTACTTTCTGGTACACGTGGATATAAACATGAACGTGTACTCTCATACAGTAGGGAGGAGTATTGTTCCCATATTTCCCTCTGAAACCGGTCAATAACGTGGTGTCATTTCTCTCTGTAGTCTTCATACGCAGCCTCCTTATAAACGTAGCGGTACCTCACTCCTGCAGCCGAGGCTGTGTCACTGACCACGCGCCAAACTCCATTCAAACATCTGTATGCTGCTTCGCTTATCAGCAGTGGGTACATAACTGAAGACGTATTTAGCAATATTACACGATCCACTGGTCTATATTATCAGTGATTCTTCAAGTTGTAATAAATGAGCTCAACTATATGCGCTGCTTCCTGTCGCAGCTTCTATATAACGTTAGCTATGCTCGTTGTGGAAGACGGTGGAGATACAAGTTGACATGGTATTAAAATAAACGATGTGTGTGTACGCCGAATTCAAGAGTGCGCACTATTGTCTCGTTAAACGTCTTAGCATAATGTGTACAAGACGGCATCAATTATTATTTTTGAAGGGCATTCATACTTCGGGTTATTTTAATTTTTTTCGAAAAGCGATATCAAAGAGAAATGCAAATATTTACGAGTAGCGTTCGTGGGAACTTTAATGAAACTACAGAATTAACCGTAGTTTTGTTAATCAACATAAATAAGTCATAATTATCTGACTGGTCATTCAGTTGTCCTTTAGGAGCCCTTTACAGAAAGCTAGCTAGCTAGCCTCTCGTCCAGTAACCTTACATGACAGCTGTGGACTACAGTCAAAAAGCTGCTGTTTATTTTGTTCTTATTCCAGGACATTACAATGTCGTTACACGCGGCATACACCGAGATATTTACCGATTTTAATGGCACCGTCTGCCAAGCATCGGTCCCACTTTCTCCCCAGCTCCTTCTCAGACATGCTGAACGTTAGCTTCTCTCTCGAGCTGGACGCGTCAAACGCTGCTCAGCTCCGGTGGGTGCTGCGTTCAGGTGCTGTCGGAAATATAGTATTGTTACGATTTGAATGCAGAGGAACATGAAAAAGAGCAGTGGGTTTAGGCCACCAGCGGCAAAGAAAGTCCGACTTTATTGGCTAAATGCTGTTAATCAAATATATGTTGGAAAAAAAATCCTAAAAAGGTAAAGGCTCCTTTATACCGGTTTACATGAACGCAGCATTACGCCTTTCTTGCAAGCCTCGCGATGCGTTAAAATCCAAGCGGCTTAACGTCGCCATCATGCGGGGGAATAAAATACAGTAATTCAGATCCAGTATTTACTGACTATATATGTATAGGTTATGGCATGAAAAAAATTTCACATAGACCCATTTTTATTGCAAATGTATTTTAAAGTTTCTGAATGAAATTTCGTTTGACACAAATCAGTACAGAGTCATGAGGTCATTACAGCATGTTCACCTTATTAACACTGATTTCCTGAGATGACAATATACAATTTCTGACACATACAGCGCACAAACATTTGATAATCTTTCCACAAAAACTTGGCATGTTTTGAAAGTGTTACCATTAAATAAAGTTGTGCCATCAGCTGGGACACCTTGTATATGAATTTTACAAAACAGACTGACAAACGTATCAAATTCATTAAATGATAGACAATCACGTAGAAATGATCCACTGTCACTCCTCAGCAGGCAAACTGTGTGAAACAGCCAAAAGTCATCTCGTCGACAGAGTTATTATCGAGCACGGCCTCTTCAAATGGTGCAGACTACAAGTTGGCTTCTCAATGGACTTCAAGTGAACCCATAGTAGGGGTGGTTATGAGTATTTTACATGTTGCGAGTGTGTGTTAACAGCAAAGGGGCACCAAAGAGGTAGAAACTGTGTCCTTGAAGAGTTAATGTGTCTTTGGCCACAAACAAAAAGAACTCCCCTTTGCTTTTTACTTCCTTTACTCCAGTACGTGCGTGTCTTAGCTCCCACTGAATTCTTGTCAGAGATCACCGAGACACCTCACCTCCTTAAAAGTCACGGTTTATGTGGAATAAACACAACTGCAGTGATAATACACCTACTGTACATATGAAAACAATAGCTATCATCCAGATATACCTGCAGGTAAATGCATCGGATAGCCAGAATGGTGTGTTTAAGTGGCCTTTGCTACAAAAAGAAAAAAAAATTGATTTGACTGGATTTCATCTTTTGTAAAAAAAACATGTAACAATGTGGTAAATGCAGTAGATCATCAAGAGATCATTAAATCCCGTCTCCTGGTGCTGAACGACTTGTTGCCCCGACCACAGTTCACACTGAAGCTGTTCTTATCACTCGTAGGGTCCCGGCTGAGGGGACGGTTCTCGTGCTGGTGCCGGCTGGCTGCTTTCCTCTCTCGCGGTCTTCACAGAGCTCTTGCTGATGACCAGGAGGTCTCGCAGCTCCTTGTTCTCAATCTGAACACAACAGAATAACCATATATTTTTTTTTTTTCAGAAAGTGTCCAGATGAAGTTTTGAGAGTATAAAAAAGTTCATCTAAAATCGTACAAACTTGTACATTGTATTGTATATACACGTATTATTCAATTATAGTATATTTATGCCAAAAATATGCAGGTTTGTATGCATGTATTACTATGCAAATCTTCACCTTACTGAGGAAAGTAAGAGAAATAGCTTCCCAGAAATATGGAATCACAAAAAATGAAAGAATAATTATATGTATATATATATATTCCTGATTCTGGCGCTGTGCTGTGCTTACCTCCAGCTGAGCGAGTCTCTCTGCAACAGAGCAGTAGTGCTGGTCGTCCACATGCACTGCTCTTCTCATCACCTGGCCCATCTCACATATCCGCTCCACCTGGCTCTGCACCTCCTGGACAACGGTCAGAAACAACAAGGACGTTTCTCAAACTCAATGCATTTTTTTTTTTTACCGTTCAAAAAATGAATCCTCAAAAGTAAATCCTAACCTACGAAACGAAACGACCAAGAATTTTTAAATGTCAAACACGGCGAGCGTACTTTGGCGTGGTTCTCGTGAAGGTGGAGCACGGGTTTGGTGTCCAGCTCCTTCTTCGCCATCATCAGCTGGAGCATCTGCTTGCGGTACCGTCCCATGATCAACTCTAGCGCGTACTGGTGCTCTTCAAGAGATAACCACAGTTCTGCCGAGACAGTCATGAAGAGGGTTAGCGAAGATGTAAAACAGCAGCCATACAATTAGCAGAATATAGTGTTTTTTGTACCCTTATTCTCCTGCTGTAGATCCTTGATTTGAGTGTTTTCCTGCGTCAGAAGGACATGGGGCTTGTATTTTGTCAGCTCCTGAATTTCTGAATTGTCTTCTGTGTGCTGAGAGGAGAGAAATGATAAGGATCAGAAAGATGTGTGGCTCTGTTTTAATATTAAATCAGGGGAATATAAATAAGAAGAATGAAGGGAAATATATGAACTTATTAAACACATTACAAACTGGAAGACACCATACTACAAAAGTGGCACATAAACAAGCAAAGCATTACAACAAAAACTAAGGTGTCATGTACATATATCACGTGAAACCTCTGTCAGTGAATGTCACGCCAAACTCCAAGGGATTTAACATTGTCGTGGTTATCTCAAACATGCACATGTACAAAACATGTGAGACAATCATTTTGAAGATGTTGAAGGATGCTTCGGGTAAACTGGGCACAGAAGCAGTGGCGGCTGGTCCATAGAGGGCGCTAGGGCGCCGCCCCCCCTAGAGCTACAAAAAATAAAAATAAAAATAAAAATAAAAATATAAATAAAAATAAAATTTAAAATAAAAATAAACTATACAAATTGTCAATATTTGTGTTTTTGAAACATGGAATCACCCAGTAATATGTGTAAAATATGATATCTGCGGTAAATATATGCTTTTCCTGCTTGTCCTCTCTGCCTGTCTGCTCTTCCTCTCTGTGTGTGCACGTCTCAGCTGCTGGGGCGCTGGAAAAACTGCCCCAAAGAGGCGGGTCTATAAAGCAGTTTAGCCAATGCTGAGTAAAGATATAAATGAGTGACATACAATTCAGCCAATCAGCGTCCTCAAATAGATTCAGCTTGGGGCAGTTTTTTTCCTGCCCCAAGCTGCGCGTTCTCGTCAGGAGAAGTCTCTACAGGAGAGCGCCAGCGCGAGCACTACTCCTCCAAGACCCGTTTGAGAGGAGAACTGAGAGGAGAAACTACTGAAAGAGCTGATCCCAGATCAGCCTGACCTCACAATCAGACAGCAGACTAGCAGGAAAGAGAAGCAGTACATGAAGCTTCTCTACTAGCTGTACACCAGACAGGTTTGACTAGCTGGATGACGTCATGATAATAACTTATTTATCTTTTTAAAACAACGGGGACAGAATATGACATATATATTATTATATTATACAGAATATTATATGATATATATATTATTATATTATACAGAATATTATATGATATATATATATATATTATTATATTATACAGAATATTATTATATGTTATATATATTATATTATACTGAACTCCCTGTGAGGGTGACTAAAATAAGATGTCCTGACGTGTTTGTGAAAGTGTTATTTACTGCTTTTTTTCGTGTTGGAATAAATGTTAAATATTTAACTGCAAAGTAGTAATGCGCGTTTGATACCTTAATTTGTTTGCATTAAATCATTCTGGGATGTTTGCTGAAATTGATTGGATGTGGCACAGCCCTACCAAGAACATTTTCCACCAGCCGCCACTGCACAGAAGTGATCCAACACGCAGCACCTCATCGTGATTTCTCCCTGTGTTTTTGACGGGAGAGTATTGTGGGAACATCAGAAGAAACATCTACTTTACTTGATGTATTCTAAAGTGATGGGATGGCAGTGCAGCACTTGAGCGAGGTCTCTCTGTTAGCCTGCGTTGAGGAGACATGGGCGTTCCTTGTCCTTACCTTGTCTGGAAGGGCATTCCCCACCTCCTTCATGCTCTGCACTCTCTGGCTGAGGGCCCCGGACTGCTCGATCAGTCCCTCGGCGGCCGTGTCGTGCTCTTTCAGCCTCTCGAGGAGGGTCCGGGCATCGCCCAACACTTTCTCCAAAGTGCAGGTCATACTGGAACCTGTCAACTCCTGTCCGCGCGCTACCGTAAACAAGCCACTTCACAGTACCAGCTAGAGTGAAATACCGAGCGGCGTTAGCTAACGTTGGCTATGCAGCCTCAGTTAGCCGAGGCAGCTGCAATGCCTTTATAGCCACGTGTCTGATATTGCGGGTCTTCGGAAATATTTGTAGGTACACAGAATAAGTACAGTACATACTAATACTCCCTCTGTTTTGTTGCCAAGTGTTCCGTTTCCGCGTGAGACTTGACGCTAACGTCACTTCCGTATCTTCTTCTTCTTCGCCTTTGTCGTTAACGCGAATCGCACATTAACTTAAAGGTGTATACCGCCATCTACTGGAGAGATTAGAGGGGCGTTTGACAGCAGCAATTGTGAGACTGATTTAATAGTTATGCATATCCAAAATATGCTTATGATTCTCAAAACAAAACACAGCTGTACAGGAGGGGGCAAAATGTGAAATTGTGAGTGTCCGATCTGGAGAGGACTTCAAGGAAAGGAAATTAAAGGAAACTGAGCCTTTCAAATCATAAAAATAGATTATGTTTCAAATATTCCTATTTAACTTGCACATGCATATCTAACAACGAACTAATCATGGTCTGTCATTATTGGATCATCTCTACGTTCTTGCCACAGAGAACTTCCATGAAACAGAGTTTTGTTTTACTTGCTGTTTTATAAAACTTTCAAATTGTTCTTATGTTGTTGGAGATTTGAATAGTATTCAAATCTATTTGATTTCAGCTATTTAAGAGTTTAAAGTCATCATCAAAGGAGTAAATAATTGAAATGTAATAATAAAATGTTTAATGTAAAAAGTTTAATAAAATGCCTAGTCCTGGACATTTCGGGACCGCAATCGTGGTTATTCATCAGCAGCTCCGCGGCAGTGGCCCCTCTCTCCTCCCAGGCTCTTTGGACGTCCTCACGTTGTCAAATATCGCGATAACTGCCTCCCTAATCACTACGTAATGTGCCGTGCTGCTTCTAGCGGCGCTGGTGACAGTGCTGAAAGCTGTTGGGGTGAGTTTTTATTAATTATTCTGTTTTATGGAACATTATAAACATTCATTTAAGTTGTGTCAGTAATACATTTATATTTTGTATCCAGTGGGTCTTCCAAATTGAACGGGTTATCCAGCTTTTAGTCATACGCAGAGCTCGGGCCTGGGTGGGGGCAGCCGTGGTTCTCCTCCCCATAAATCACCACACACAAGGACCGAGCTAGCTAACCGCTGTTAGCCACCTAGCATTGTGAACGGCCTCGCGACATTGTCCACGAGACCCATAAACCACTATATGTATCTAAAAACGTGTAACATTACAAAAGAGGCACCGCCATAGTGAAGTGGATGTGTTAAACATGTTAAACATCAGTGACAGACGTGGTAATCGAGCAGAATTGAGTGCGATCCTTCGCCATAGTTTCTTTGTTGTTCAATCCTCGTGCCGTAAGCTTTCCGTTATCTCGGTGTATGTACAGAATAAACTCTGTTAACGTTAATTAACACTACGGACAATGTATTTATACAGCGATGAGCTAGTTATAAGTTTACATGGCCCTTGTGATGAATAACACCATTGGTTAAGGTCCCGTCTGTGCTTAGGCGTCACTTCAGTATCGACCGTTCTCAACTATAAATTGTCTGTTAAATCACATTTCTATCAAAATACCCGTTGTCGGAGGGAAGAGCACCGCGTTGCCCAGATCTACAGAATGTTTTTATTTAAATACAGTGATTCCTTGTTGAAACACGGGTGTTGAATTGTTTTTGCAAGCCTCAAATATGTTTCTACTAAGTGTAAGCATTTCAGAATAAACCACAAACCATTGAACACGTAGTTATTTCTGGTGGAGCTTGGTATGCTTGTCTCGGTGCACAATAACAACACACTTGTGTTATTTTACTTTCCGCTAACTTTATGCTGAGACTCCAAGCTATGCCACGTACTCGTGATGGTACTCCAAAAAAACGCCAGATGTGCTAACTATTTGAGCTAACTTGTGGCTTAATGACAATGTCGCAGTTAATTAATTTACATGTAAAAGTCGGAAACGCCCGGTGTATAATGGCTGTTTACGACGTTAGCATTAGCGGGGATGCTAAACTGTCTGGTCGTGTTTGTCCACGCAAGGTCATTAAGATGATGTGGTCTTTGTTTTATTTTGTTTACTCGACTGTCACCGTGTGCGTTAATTTGACTAGCAAGCGGTAAAATGGCGAAACGCGGTCCGTCTTCGATTGTTCAGGCACATCGTTTAGAGTTTGACGTGTTGGACATTTAAGCTAGCTTAGATGTGACGTTTCTCGATAGCGGTTCGTGCTGCAACGTGTTGGACACGGCCATGTTGGCAGCTCCAGCTGAGTATGGCGGAGTGCTCGGAAGTCACATGGCTGGTACTGTCAGGGCGGTTGTTGTTCGAGCCCAGACCCGGGCTGTTAAAGTGAGCGAGACCGGAGACGTTCTCGTGGGTTTATTAGCCCCTTCGTCGTGACTGTGGCCGTCTGTACGGCCCCTACTCTTTGTTTAATGATTACCGAAATCAACCGTATTCCTCATGCTCATTAGAAAGTGCTGACGGCCAATCGGTACCGGTTGTTTAGTGGGTGGACTGTTTTCTCCTTCTTCTGTTACTGCGTCACCAAAAGCTCTGGGGGGGGGGTGGAAGCTAGCAGAGGAACCATCTCCCCCAAGGTTGTTTTCACTGAACAGTCGTCCATATTCGCTGCTCATAACCTTTAACCCACTTAACCAATCCATCATGTGATAAGTGTCTTCTTTATTTGTGCTATCACTGCATTGTACAGCTTTAGTCCCACTGGGTCTCACCCAAGCCGTGTAAACAATGTAACAAAACACAAACAGTGCTTTGCTTGTTAGTCCCGATATGACATTTGGATATACATATCAAGGAGGCACCTTTTTAACAATCGAAAAGGCCCCTTCTTCTCCTGTTGGGAGTCATATTTGCCCAGTTTTACAACATTATATTTGTACTTTTTGGGAAGTTTGTGAGATGGGAGCCATTGCAACACAGTCACGGCAGAATATATATATATATCGTGTGTCCTCGCTTGGCTCATCCAGCTTGTTTTCAAAGCTGTGTATTTAGGTCAGCAACACTCTGCTGTAACTTACTGTGTGTCGAACAAAATTCATACAACACGGTACACACAAATGTAATTCATCTTGGTTGGTTGGTGGGCCTCAGCTGCACACTGAACATAATAAGTGTGCAAACCAGTTGTGAGATGAGTTTTCAAAAACAAACGGAGGGCCCTGGTCAGAAATGGTGCCATAAATATCATGGCCTGAACTGAAAGATATGCACAAACTGACTTGTTGATCCACAGCTCCCGCTTGTCAGACAGCTAGCCGGCATTGTGGGACTTTTTTATTCTTATGAGTCTGGGGGCAAAGACTCTGGTATTCTCAAAATATCTTCAAGCCACTGGTCCTCATTGTTTTTTCATTCGTAGTTGGACACTTGGACAGTTTGATCTGTAAAGTTGTGACGTGGAAATTCTGCTCGGCTAACCAATTGTGCTTTCCCCCCCTCCAACAGTATGAAGTGAAACGGAACTGAATTTTTGTACCATCCGCAACTGCTTCAAGTTCAGATCACCACAAGGAAACCGAAGACAAACCTTCCCGAAAACAAGCAAAAGTTGCAACACAGAAGACGCATAGAAAAACAACGGATCACTTCAAGGGTTTAAAAAACAAAAAACAAACACACGAAGAAGCAACCAAATCCTGAAACGACCAAAGAAGACGCACGTCAGCCCAATTGAAACCTCGAAGAGAAGCAATCCTGCGCCCAAGCATATTCTGAGAAGACTTAACTGATCTGAAACCAGAAGTTTGTGCCTACTCAACAGCTTTGACAAAGCACACGTCCCAACGCTGCTCCTAGCCCTCCTCATCCTCACCACACCACGACTCACCACCGGGGTGTGGAGTGGGCTGCTATCTGCTAGTTTTATTTTCCCCCCCATAGTTTCCTCCCCCTATCTCTCCCCTTTTCTCTACTCCTCGCACTGTTTTCACTGTAATTTTTTTTCTAAGCAGTGTTATTGCACCTGCGTTTGCCTTTTTTTTGTTTTTTTGGCGCTAGATTTCTCCCCCTTTCTTTCGCTTTATGCAACCATCTAGAACTTGTGCCAGAAACCTGTAACAAGTGTGTGTGTGTGCGTGAGTGTGTGTGTGTGTGTGTGTGTGTTCGTTCAACTGTGTGCGTGAGGAGATCTGCCGGAACTGCCTAGTCGACGAGATCCTGAGAATTACAAGATTCAAGACGACGAATAAAGGTGGGTCTCAGTTTGGTGTTCCCTTCATAACATGAGTCCTGTTATGTTAACAACAATTATACTTTTTAAATTGTTTAGTCAACTTATGATTTAATTTGTCATGTTTTGAATTATCCCCCCCACACACACACACACACTGTACGCTGAAAATATTTCCCTGTAAAGGGTTTAAGAGTTGAGAGAAAACATTAAAAGCGCTTGTTGGGTGGAATTGGTAAATTCCCACTTTGTGCGCATTACCTTAATATACAGATTGGGAACCACTCTCACTTCTGATTTTAGTTTGGCCAGCTGTGCTCATTTTTGGCAGCAATGCAGAGCTTGTTTTCTGTTTTTTTGTCACTGAACCCGAATAACAGCGCGCTTGTCCACTTTTGTCAAAGTCGGACGTTGTTGTAGCAAACAAACACGCGCGCCGCTATTTTTACACTTGCTTTTTAATCTGGATTTGTGGCCTCAACAATTATAGTTTGGGGGTCTCAATGTTCAAATGGATACACTGGTTGGCACACCGTCGACCACAGAGACGGATTTATCCTTCATGAGTGTGATTTGTAATCCCGAGTTGAGTTTGATAAGTCAGTGACCTCTACATTGCTATTTGCTCGAGATGGCTGTTTAAACTTTACCCAGCTGGACTGAACCACCACCTCCTCCAAACAGTTGAACTGTTTTTTTTGGTTTAGTGTGACATTTATTTTATTGCCTCCCCACACCTTCCCCCCCCCCTCCTATTGTCGTTTTAAAGTCCTGTCCTCTGAATTGTCATATATTTTGTTCAACTCCTCCCTGGGGGGTTAAAGCCCACAGCTATTCTTTTGTTTTGTTTGTGACACTTGGCACACTGGCTGACCTATCTGCCTCACCCGTTATGTTTGTTCCTCTCTTCACCCTTGCAGACATCCAGCGGTGTATCATTGGGTGGTTACATAAAAAAAAAAAATAGAGCTTAACAGCAAAGCAAAAACAAACAAACATTCAAACAAGAAATCAAGTTCAGCAAGTGCTCAAGCAAGTTCGGTCCGAGTTTATGGGAAAATATGGGCAGCCCCTGGAAAGGCTTTGTTGAGTTTACCTTGCCTGCGTCGCCACCCACCGCGTTCGTTAGCGCTGACCTGAGCAGCACCTCCCCCGTCGGACTCAGCCTGTCGCCATATGGCCGATCCGTAAGTTCCACCTTCCCACCTCCTTTTCTACGTGCCCCACCCCCATCGAGCACCCATCCACCCACCTTGCCCTGCATCTCTCTGCTGTGAATGGCCTAACCTGCTCCATCCTTTTCCGGGCTCCAGAGACTAGCCTCTTGTCAGCTGTATTGTTGCAGGGTGAGGGGTGATCTGCTGGTTCAGACCCTAGAAATGTGCTCCTCTTCACGAGGCCTGAAGAGCCTTTCTTTTGCGTCACAACGGTAAAAGGTTGATCTGGCTAGTTAAATGGGCACTTACCCATCAGAATTGAACTATGGGGTTTTTAAAATTTCAATTGAGAGTAAATCACTTGCTCAGGCCTGTGTCTTCTGTTAAGAGTAGGGCAGTACAGGACCTAACAGAAGAGGCTGCTCTGGGACCCCCCCCCCCTCATAACCCATCACCAACTCTATCCACTGTAGACGCACCTCCGTTTGACCCCTCATTTTGCATTTTCCGGTCCTCCATCTTTCAGTAGTTTTACTTCACTCGACCTTTAGCTCCATTCACTGCACTCCACTCGAACCACTTCACCGTAACTGGCTGTGCAAAGATCTTTTATTTATTTATTTTTAGTTTAGTCTGCCTTCTCTGTCGAGTCCTCCTGTCTGGATACGCAAGCATTTTCAGCTACTGGTTAGTGCCATCGATGGATGCCGTAAACGTGAGACGGTCTCGGTTGCAGATCCATTGTTGCGTGGAGGCCGTGCGGGTTTCTTACGGCTTGGTATTTAGATGTCAGGATTAGAGTAGGTGGTTGTGATGAGCTTGAATATACTGAAATGGCATCTGAGAAATCGTCGTGTAGTGTATATTGCGAAATGTATACACGTCGGGCCTCCTATAGTTGGTACTGGTGGTTGTCTGAAATAACGTCAGATCAACAAGGTCAAGCAGAAGTATTTCATAACACGATGCTGGATAACGACTGGTTTTAGCGTACTAACTAAACCACTTGTGCTATCTGGAGAAGCGTGTGACGATGCTCCTTGTGAAAGCTGTTGCCTCCTCCCAACAGCATATCCAAGTCCTATCCCCAGTGACAGAAATGGAGAGGGGCTCCTCCGAACCCCCGGTGGCTCGCAACACCGACTCCACCCCGTCTACTTCCGCTGATCCCGTGCCCATCCCCCGCTCCTCTTCCGTCTCTTGCCACCCCCACCCAGCAAGTAAAAAACACAAGCGGACCCCCTTGTATCAGAGATCAGTAAGAGGGCATGTCCGGCGGTGCCCGCACTGACTTTTAACGGCTCCGTGAGCTGCCGTTGTGTCATGTGACTTTGGCTAACAGCATGGTTTGTAGTTGCGTGGTTGGAGGTTAACCAGCGTGTTTTGGCAGGTTTTTATTGACGCTCCGGTACGATAACTGGTTGGTTGGTAGAGGACAGGTGAGCAGTTTTTGAACGTCTTGGCTGTCTAACCAGAATTGCATGAAGTGTTTCGTTTGTGATTTGGCCCTAAAATCACATGACGTATTCAGTGAATTTTAAGTGCATGGCACTTGTAACAGAACCAGGAAGTGCCACGCCGTTTTGCTGTTTGTTATAAATGATTCTGTAATTCAATCTATGCGTTAATGTGTGCTCCCCTCTGTTGATGGCCAGATAGACTCAGATGTAGCTTTCCTATTGCTTCCCCCCACTTCCTCTTGAAGTTTGCTTTACCTGCATGTCTGAAGTGTTTTGTTGTTTTTTATTTATTTTTTACAGTTGGCATCAAACACTGCATTAAACTGCAAACTACTTTTTATTTAAATGTTTTGTCTGCTTCATGTTGATCTAACACTTGCGTCTCCTCTCCCCACCCAGATGAGTTTTGACCCAGGCATGCTCCATAGCAATGGGCACACTGCGTATGCCAACGGCACGGGGCCTGGCATCCGAGAGACTGGTGTGGTGGAGAAGCTCCTGACGTCGTACGGGTTCATCCAGTGCTCCGAACGTCAGGCCCGTCTCTTCTTCCACTGCTCCCAGTACAATGGCAACCTGCAGGAGCTTAAAATAGGAGGTGAGAGGCCTTGGACTTGTGACATAATAAATGCCTAACTTGAAATGAAAATGTGCTATAGTGTCTGGTTTTTCTCCCGCTTCTCTGTCCCCAGATGATGTAGAGTTTGAGGTATCCTCTGATAGGCGCACTGGCAAGCCCATAGCAGTGAAGCTGCTAAAGATAAAGCCAGAGGTGCTGCCGGAAGAGCGCATCTCGGGCCAGGTGGGGCCAGACGTGCACGCCTATCCCTTTACTGTGCTGCATGGTTATATTCATCCAGTTAAGGAACACCATTTTATTTTTGGTTCTGTCGTTGTCTGTCAATTGAACATTTTATACGGCCCATTGTGTTTTGTTTTGTTTTTTCTCCGGCTCGGGGATGTCGTTAAATTAGATCCCCCGCCTCCTAATGCTGCATTTAAACTTAAAGAACAACCTATCCCATCAAGATTTAGAACACATTTTAATTGCAAATTGGCTTTTTGTGCTGATATGCATGTTTGCAGGAGGTGCTGAATATCTATAGAACAGTTCTAGTATAGTGATTAATGTAACCGCCCAGTGCGTGTTTTAATTTTAGATGTTGATGCTCACAGCAACTAGTGTATATATATATCTATCTATCTATATATAGCAGTTGGTCAGTCTCTCAAACAGATCTTACATGTACAGGTCTTTTTAAAGATTAGAAATGCACACACATAATATGTCTACCTGTTACTTTGAAATTCATTTCATCCATCACAACTATTTTTAGTCGGGCTTTGCAATTTCAATGCATATCCAACCTACAGCTGGCAAAGCAGTGTGCTAACGGCCTCCGTGTGTCACTTCCTCCTCCTCCTCCTCCGCAGGTTGTCTCGTCGATCCCGGTGCACTTGGACGGGAAGTCGGCGCCCGGCCAGGTGCCCACTGGCAGCGTGTGTTATGAAAGAAACGGGGTAAGTGGCACAGCTACAGCTGTGGGGCTTCAGCGATTAGTCGCCGCTATCGATGACGTTTTTAGGCGAAGATCTTTTATAGAGATGCTAGTCTATCGATTTTTATTACCTACAAGGTTAAGAGTACTGTAAGAATATAGGGAGCATATTTTAGATACTCTTATTATAACGTCTTGAAGTATTCAGGGTCGACGTATTTAGTTTTGTGCTGCGTTACACAATGACGTGGTCTCCGGTTTGTCAAAAATAACATGAACTTAAATTAAGTAAGCTGTTCAAATGTATTTTTTTCCGGAGGAAAATAATAAGTTTCGATTGAATGACTAATCTGTGAAAACGTTGACGGATGAATGTACAGAAAATGAAGCGTTGCTGGCCGCTCTATGCAGCAGCATGCTCGGTCAATGGAATGTTGGTGTAAGTCAAAAGTCGTCCTTTCCCTCTTGAGGATTTGAAGAACCTGAATGACTTGCTGCTCCACGCTTTGCTTGGTTTTACTGAATGGCTTCTCGCACCTGCTTCCATGTTGCTATGAAGTGTGTCTACATGGACACGAATAAGCCGCGTATACAACAGTGACTCTCTCTTTCTTTAGGAGTACTCCAGCTAGCATATTAGGGTTGCTCATAAACGGGGGAAGTGGTGTTTACGTGCTGAAACGCACGATTAACGTGCTCCAACAACGTAATGCGGTGGCAGGCCTGGTGCTTTATGCCACGCAAGACAAACAAAAGTGCACCTTTTGACATCAGGATGAACGTAATCGGCAACATATCCACGGCATCTTAACATTTGAACAAATTTGATCAGGGATAAGATGTTTCTTTTGAACTCCTTGAACGTGAAATAGTTTTCTGGTAAAGTTGCGTCCCGAACCCTTTTTAACGCCGCTGTGACGTTCCACAGGAAGTGTTCTACCTTACCTACTCCCCTGATGACGTGGAGGGAAACCTCCACCTGGACACGGGCGACAAAGTCAGCTTTTACATGGATACCAACAAGCAGTAAGTCCTGGCGCTGCGGCGGTATCGCCTCAATAATTCCCCCGCTTACACTCCATTTTTTTTACATTTAACCTTTTTCCTCACATTTCAGCACCGGTGCAGTCAGCGCTCGTAATATTCAACTTGTGAAGAAAAAGCAAATGAGGTGCCAGGGTGTGGTGTGTGCTACAAAGGTAAGGGCCGCTAATCATTACACGGACCTGTCCTGTTAGACATAGTACGGCTACAGCTTTGTGATTAGTGACTTTGATCCAAAACGGTTGAGGAAAGTAGTTGTACAGAGGATTTACCAACCGAGACGCACATCTGCTTTAGATTCATGTTGGGTAGCCCAGCGTCCTATGTAAATGCTAAATTATTATGTCTGGTTCCATACTATTGATAAATATAATAATATATTGACTCAAATAAATGGAGTAACTTTGGCCTCAACATTTGCCGATCCTTGGTTTTGGTCCCATGAAGTAGCCCTCTGTGCTGTTGAGGGCAGGTTCTCCCATTTAAAGTTTTGGGGTCGATGTACCCGTTGTGTTGAACCACGCCTTGTTGTTTTTCAGGAGGCCTTTGGGTTCATTGAGCGGGCCGACGTGGTGAAGGAGATCTTCTTCCACTACAGCGAGTTCAAGGGTGATCTTGAGGCTCTGCAGGCTGGAGACGACGTCGAGTTCACCATCAAGGACCGAAACGTAGGCGTTGTCGAGCTTTTGGCCTCCACCCTCCGGGGAATACCCCCTTTACTCTCTGATGACCTGGCTCAGTGTGTGTGTGCATGTACAGTTGTTCACGTTTCATGTTCTCTTGGCCGTAGGGTAAAGAGGTGGCCACCGAAGTGAGGCTGCTCCCCCAGGGGACGGTGATCTTCGAGGACATCAGCATCGAGCAGTTCGAGGGCACCGTCGTCAAAGTCATCCCCAAGGTCCCCACCAAAAACCAGGCAAGGAGATCACAAGTCCGGCTAGTTGAATGATGCGTTCGAGAAGTCTTTAGCTGTAACGGCGAGCATGGAACCCGCAGGAATGTGAAATCTTTCCTTGATGCTTCCTCCGCAGAACGACCCCCTACCGGGCCGCATCAGTTCCCGCATCGGCTTCAATGACAAGGAGCTGCCATTCGGCGAGAAGGACACAAAGTCCAAGGTGACCCTTCTGGAGGGAGACCACATACAGTTCAACATCTCCACCGACCGCAGGGACAAGCTGGAGAGGGCCACCAACATCGACATCTTCCCGGACACCTTCGACTTCACCAAGGAGACCCGTGAAATGGTGGGGATTAGAGAAAAACAAACGTATAGACGTCAATGCTATAATGTAGTGCATCGTTGTCGAGGTGTAAAACTGGCTGTCCACGTTCTTTGAACTGAAACGAATACCTGTCTTCTTCCAGGGCGTGATCGCGGCGATACGCGACGGCTTTGGCTTCATCAAGTGCGTCGATCGGGACGCCAGGATGTTCTTCCACTTCAGTGAAGTCCTGGAGGAAAGCCAGCTGCACATCTCAGATGAAGTGGAGTTCACTGTTGTGCCCGTAGGTCCTGTTTATAAGCTTTTCACAAAAGTATGTATTCTGTCTCATTACTTAATCGGGCACTATTTGGGTTGTTAATTGCGAGCTAAGTCAAATGTCCCGATGTCCCCCAGGACATGCTGTCGGCTCAGAGGAACCACGCGGTGCGCATCAAGAAGCTGCCCAAGGGCTCCGTGTCCTTCCATACCCAGTCTGAGCAGCGCTTCATGGGTGTGGTGGAGAAGGAGGTTGTGGGAGCCAACACCAAGAACGCCAGTCCCACCAAGGCCAAGGAAAAGGTACCGTAATGCACAATTTCAGACAATCATTGTGGTGCGTGAGGATAAACCCAGTGCATTTAAAGAAAACAACAGCCGCATAGTCCTTCACGTCATCCCTCTCTCCAATTTCTGTTTAGTTCTAATTTTCCTCTTTTCTTTCTCGTCCAATGGTCCTTCATGCTCCTTTGTTGGTTTAGAAAAAAGACAAGGTAGGACTGAGATGTTGTGCATGAAGCCACATAATTAAAGTCTCAAGTCTCTAAGCAAATGTCTTCAGACTTCCACCAACAGTCTGTGCATTTCACTAACATTTAGTCTAAGAAATCATTACTTAGTTCCTAGACTTGGAACAGTTGACAAGTAGTGCACCAAGTGTAATGTTGTCTAACGGGTGTCTGTTTTTCTTATTTTTCAAGGCTAAAGTTGTAGAAAAGGTTGGTCTTTGCAGGCTTCTGACACGCCGATTGCCTCCTTTAGTTGACAGCATGGTATTTGATCCCCAATTAACCCGTAGAAACATGCACTCAAACTTTGTTTCAGTGAGTTGTATGGCTGCACAATTAATGATGAAACCGTGGTCACAATCTCTAGTACGTTCTTTGGGAACAGTCTGTTGCTTGTCTTTGAGGAATATATATATTGTAATTAAGGGAAAATTGTCATTTTCCCTTTCTAAATGATAAGCGGCAACATTTAATGAACTTCTTCTCCCCTCTCTTACTCTGTGGTCCCTTTTTTATTTTTTTTATAATGGTTTACGCAATTGAAATTAAGACATTTTTGCACTCAAAACAATTCTAGTTTTTGGTTGCAGCATGATCGAAACAACAGATTAAGAAGCATAAAATAGTCTGCTCAATTTTCCGCCATCAATCAGCCTGGCAAGCTTAATTTGTACTCTCGGTGATGATGCCAGTAAATTGCATGCCGCGATTGGTTCAGGCAATTACTGCGAATAACTGAGGGGAGAATATATTATGGCGAAGACTGCAGAAGTGTTCCCAGTGACACTGCGATACTGACGGGTGATTATGCGGCCCCGCATAGCGGGCCGTAACTCGGAGCTGTCGCAGTAGACTCGGCCAGCGCTAACCAACTCGGCTGCTCCAGAATCTCACAAGCTTGTGTGGGCTGTCTGCGCACCATCTTCTAATACACTACACGCCTTTAAATCATCCGACTGGATCGTCTGAGACACGGAAGCGGGTGTGGCGTTGGTGAGCCTGTCGGTCTTGGGCCGGCTGGATGTGGCGTTTTTATGATGCTCATTATGCAATTTTGTTGCACCTCTCTGTAGGAGGCTGAGGAAGGAGTGATTGCATATGAAGACTGCGGAGTGAAGCTCACGGTGCCGTACCATAACAAGGACCTAGAGGGAGGAGGATACCCGCAGGTCGGAGACAAGGTATACAGTGACACTGCACTCGGTTACTTTGTTTGAGATACAACGGAGGCCGTACGGAGAGTAAAAATGCAATGTAAAACTCCTAATATTGCCCAACTTTTGAGGCTGTGTTTGCCAGTGGTGCTTCAGATTCTTCAACCCCCTCCCCCGTTTGTGACTTCTGTTTGTCCTCTAGGTGGAGTTCTCCATCAACGAAGTGAAGCGCACTGGCCTGCAGAGCGCAGTGTCCATTAGGGTCCTCAACCGCAATGCCTCCAACGCCAAGAGACTGCTCGGATTTGTCGCCACGCTGAAGGACAACTTTGGCTTCATTGAGACGGCAAATCACGACCAGGAGATCTTCTTTCACTACAGGTAGAGGCTTCGGATGAGTTGGTCGACCATTTTACTGAACGGCATCCAAAGACTTGCCGATTCAAGTCTCAGTATTTAAACGTTGTTTTTTTTCTCCCCCCCGCAGTGAAATGTGTGGGGACTTGGAGAACTTGGAGCTGGGCGACACAGTGGAGTACACTCTCTCTAAGGGAAAAGGAAACAAAGTCAGTGCTGAGAAGGTTACCAAAGTGGCTGCAGGTATGAAGGGGGTTTGATTTGAATAAGTCTCATTTGTTGGTGGGAGTGTCTACAAATAAGTATGTGAAATCCACTGTTCTCCCCTTTCAGTGAACGGCATTAGCGAGGATGTCGGTGCGACGGTGACGATGGGGAAGGTCATCCGTCCCTTGCGCAGTGTGGACCCCTCCCAGACGGAATACCAAGGGCTGATTGAAGTCACGGAGGAAGGTTGGTGTCTCTCGTAGACCATTTTAAAGCACGGTGTTTTCTTTGGTTGGAATAAGATGTCACCCCTCCTCCCTTCTGGATTGTTTTTAAGGTGCGCCTAAAAGCCAGAATTATCCCTTTGGAATCATGGGTATGTCAAACAAGGCCGATTGCCTGCAGAAAGGAGAACTTGTGAAGTTCCATGTTTGCACAGTAGCCCAGACTGGACAGAAGATGGCCTGTAACGTGGTCCCTCAGCGCAGAGCCATGGTGGAGTGTGTCAAAGACCAGGTAGGTTCCATCGGAGCTCATCACATCAACGTGTGTCACAAACCGTAACCGTGACTACAGCACAGGTTGGGCCGTGGTAAATGACTTGTTGTTTTTCTCGCCCCCCCGACAGTTTGGCTTCATCACATATGAAGTCGGTGAGAGCAAGAAGCTGTTCTTCCATGTAAAAGAGGTGCAAGACGGCCTAGAGCTCCAGACCGGGGATGAGGTGGAGTTCTCCGTCGTCCTCAATCAACGCACAGGAAAATGTAGTGCCTGCAACGTGCGCCGAGTCAGGTGAGAGCGGAGCGACCTGGATTTGGTGCAAGTCATTATAATTGGCCTTTAGGCCGAGCGTGTCTGCGACATTCAGTATATTTGGCAACATGTTCAAGCGACACAAATAAGGCTATGGTTTTAGTATTTATACATTATTTTAAGCTCTAATTTTACTGTTTTACCACGATCCATTCGTTCGGTGTTGTATTTTAGTCTCTTTGCTTTCTCGACATTTTCGTCTTGTTTTTGTGGCGTCCGTCCTTTTCATGAAGCACTTTGAATCGCATTTGGTTTGTTTTGAAATGTGCTTATATAAAAACAACGCGATTGATTGACATTACAGCGAGGGGCCTAAACTGGTGGCGACTCCTCGTCCGGATCGCCTGGTGAACCGGTTGAAGAGCATCACCCTGGACGACGCCAGCGCCCCTCGCCTGGTGATCGTGAGACAGCCCCGTGGTCCCGACAATTCAAAGGTACCGCCGCATTTTTTTGTCTGCGCCGCAAGCCGTGGCCCCGATTTCAAATACATTTTTGTATCAAATAATGTAAATGTAATGCAAAGTTGTTGAGTAAATCTGTTTATGCAAACTGCAACGTTAATGCACACCCCCCCTCCTCCTCCTCTTCTTCACAGGGCTTTAATGTGGAGCGCAAGACTCGCCAGCCCGGCGTCATTGACTGAGCAATACACAGCCCCGCCCTGTTTGCCATTGGTGGGATGCTGTGCCAACGTGTGACGGCAGGGGACAAGGGAAATTTGATTTGACACATGCTTGCACACACACACTCGTATATACACACGCGCACACACACACACACACACACACGCATGGTAATTGGCATGTGTGATCTTTGTCCCCATCGATACCTGTAAGGGAACTTTTTCTCATTCCACAGTTCCATGTCTCCCATGTATGATGTACTTGATACAGAGTTCCATGCTGCAGTGTACATGGGGTGTGTGTGTGTGTGTGTGTGTGTGTGTGTGTGTGTGTGTGTGCGCGTGTGTAATGTATCCTAGAAGTAATTATAGTGTGTACCGGAGGTATTTGTTTCTGAGGGTCTCGTCCCTCTACATCAGAGTGGCTGTCTATGTCTCGACCTTTTGAATCTGCTTTTGTTTGTTTTGTTTTTTTTCTGGAATTCTGCACCTGTTATCTGTCCAGTACTTTGCCTGGTGGCGTCTCATGTCTTTATGCATCTGCTCCGGGTTTTTTTTTTTTTTTTTCTCTGTCTTTCTCTCTCTCTCTCATATTTTTGCTCCTTTACCCATGGAAACTTAAAATGGTTTTATTGTCAAGTTTCCACTATTGTATGCTTTCCTACAAGACGCATAAAGCAAAGCAAAAGTTCCCTCCATAAGGAGGATCATATTTCTCATGTGCGAGCTTAAACTGAAGATTCTTCTCTGCTCGTTTTTTTGAGCAGTTTTTAAAACGCTTTATTGAAGAGCTGAAGTGAAAGCATGGTGTGTGTGTTGTGTGTGTGTGTGTGTGTGTGTGTGTGTGTGTGTGTGTGTGTGTGTGTGTGTGAACGTCAATGTAGTTGATCTGATGGGATTTACTTTTACAAACTGGAGCCTTTAGAAACCTTTTTGGTATTCACATGCTCCACCTAAGCAATTTTTCCCAGGTGCAGAATTCCTTGTGGCATCTTATCTCTGCAGTTATTTTATACTGTTATTGTTTTTTTTTTTTTTCTTGCACATGTTTTTGCTTCTTTCCATTGAAACTCGATCTGCTAATATTGAATTAAGAATAAGGTGCCTAAAAACTACAAGCAAAATAAAATGAAAAAAAAAGAATAAACAAAAAATTAGATGTATCTTCTGTTCTCAGCCAACCGCCAAAACATTCAGAACAATCTAAGGGTGGCTTTCTTTTCTAGTAGAATAATACTGATATGCATCCCAAACCTGTGGGTTGAACTATACTGTATGTAATGTGTGCGCTCTCTCTCTTTTTCTTTTTCTTTTCTTTTTTTTTTTTTTTTTTCTTGCGCTTAATGAAGGTTCATTGAAACTTCAGATATAAAAAAACAAATTTAACTTAAAGAATGAGTAAAGTATTAGAAATTCAGTAGAAAAAAGAAAAAAAAAGGGAAAAAAAAGCATAAAGAATCGGGTTACAAGTTGTGGAGCGCTGGAGACGTGGGGGGGGGGGGGCTCTTGTGCCTCTGCACATTAAGTTACGGTCAAAAAAATAATTTCAATTTTGGAGATCACGGGGTTTCTTTTGAACCACGAACAGAGGTTCTCATGTACTTTTGTTAATGGTCTTGAATGAAACAATTGAATTAAAGTTTTATGAAAATCACATGCTGTTTTGTAATTGTCTTATTTCACTGAATTAAAAAAAAAACTTCAAGCATTAAGTAGCTCTGAAAACCATTTTATTATGTTGTCCAATACACTCCAGTGTACACTTGTAAGTAAATACATTTGCAGAAATGTGTTAGTGAAAACAAGACAAAGGTGCACATGTATAGCAGTGTGCTTCAGTGACATGAACACGGGGGCTCTCAGCAGATGACACTTTACAAACGGCTCAATGGAAGCTTTCAGTCCAGAGTCCCGCCCCTCTAAACTTGCACCAGCTCTCTTGAGACGTGCAGTTATTTGAGTTAGAGAACCGTAAAATGCATCGTATAATTTTTTTTTTTTAATGGAATTGTGATGCTGTTTTTGAGGACACGGGGCAGTTCACTATAAAAAGTAAATGTTTCCTCATTTTGGACCGAATTCCCAAAATGCAGAGATGAAGCAGTCTCCTTGAAGCTTTGGATTTCCCTCTCAGTAAGAGTGTAGCATGTAGGCTACAATATATTCCATACTTTAGAACTCACGGTGCAGGAGTCTTATACCGGCAGATGTCATTTAAATTTAATGTCGTCTGTGAATCTTCTTTCATTTTCTGTTTATATAAAAAGTGCTGTACACAAAAAAAGACGCAAACCTTTTAAAAACGTATTTATATATTTTCCTTTTTTCTTTTATGGAAGCACTTCTAACATACATTTAACATTAAATTGCCAACTGCCTACAAATGCTACCACATACAATTGGTGTGCAGTGACTCATCCCTAATATTTACTGACGTCACGTTTGTGACCTCTGTTAATGTGATTCTAGACCTTGGTCCCGCCCAGATAGATGGTGAGCTCAGAGCGGTGAATCGCCGCCTTTTTAGTCTGCGGTTGAGGGATTTGGGCTTGAGCCCAGCGCGTCCACCACTCCCTCAGCTCGGTGGGCCCCGTGGGCCGTCGCTCCTTTATCTGGCTGGGAGGAACTCGAGCGTGAGGAGGGTTCAAGTCCTGTCTGGGCGGGAACTTCCTGCTAACATCTACATCAGATTGCTGCCGATTTAGGTCCTCGGTTGGGATAGCGGAAATCTCCGTGGCAGCGTTTGCACCGGCTTTCAAGTCTTCTTGAACGGCGTCTTGAACAGCGAAGAAATCGAGCCCCTGCATTTTGCGCTTGTAATCCTCCAGTTTGGCCTTGCATCCCGCAGCGTTTTCCCTCATCTCGAGGAACTGGCGTTGCAAATCTTTCTCGTAGCCTTCCTCTGCCTTTAACTCGTTCTCCCAGAACTTGATCTGCTCCGTCTCCTCCTCAACCGTCCTCTGCTGGGCTTCCTGCTGGGCTTCCTGCTGGGCTTTTTCAACCCCCTGTTTTTCCTCGAGCTCTAAAATCAGTCTGTCGGTGTTTGCTATCTGGACCTGCAAGTCCTGCAGACGGCTGAGTTGACGTATTATGTTTTCTCTTAGACCGTCTTTCGTTGTCTCATCGTTTGAACTGGACAAAACATTTGATTTTGCCTCCAAGCGTTTGCTTTCTTTCCCGCTCGTCTGACTTCCCATGCAGCAGGAAGTTTGACGATCAAAGTCTGACTTGAGACTTTTCTGACCCCTGACTTTGCTTTTACTACTTCGACCTGAGATTCCTTCGTCAACCGTGAGAGAAACGCCCAAAGAGCTGCGATCCCGTTTATCTGTCCTCTTACTGCTTTCCTTGTCACGGGCAGTACTATAGACCTTCCCTTTGCCCAGACTCTCCAGCCATTCCCAAGCCTCCTCCATGAGCGTCAGAGACTTTCTTTTAGGCCTTTTCGGGTCCTCTTTCTTTTGCTGCTCGGCCTCTTGCCTTGAACAGGACAGCGGTGGCAAGCTTTGACGATGCAGTCCTAGTGAGCCGCTACAACCGCCGCATTCTGGTGCCCGCGTCTTTTCTTCTCAATGGCGGGCAGGGCTGGTACCGGCCGACCTTTGCCCTGCTCATATCATCGCAGGCCGAGGGCCCGTTGTGGAGCAGTGTGAGCCGGACCTCCCTGGCCTGCTCGCCGTATTTCTCGAGAGTCTCCAGAAGGCATTCGTTGGGGGCCATGCACCGCTCAAAGTCTTTAAATTTCTCCTGTAACGTGTAGCGCCCGGGTTGACCTGCAGACAAGGACGACAACTGTGGTTTGTCAGCGTGCCAGAACATAAATCGTTTTACTACGTAGAGCCACGGATATACATACCCAGGGCTTGAGCCAACGCTATGACCACGTCTTGACATGTGGTTTCCGCTGTAACGCCACACACCACGCGTGGGAGACCGTCCACCAACACCTTCACTTCCATTGAGCCCAATCTGTCATTTGAACAAGGACATTGAAGTTTAGTCGATGTGTGGCGCATTGTGCGGGGCACTTGTTCTATGTTAGGGTAAGTGGTGCAGACAGCGATACAACCCCCGTTAACATTCACCGTTATCCGTCTGGCCATCATGCGTTGGTCGAGCTTGAGGGCAGTTTAAAGCATTTTTCTGGCTGACTACAGTGACAGAGTCCCCATAATACTGACACTAAATGAACAGAAAAGAAACGTAATAAAGGCTTTAAAAGGAAATATTAAAAGCACCTACCTTCTATTTATTTGTGTCCTGTGTGTAGTACAGATGCGTGGACCTCTCTGCTCTGGGGGAACGCTCTGCTCGGGAGGAACTCTCGAGCAATTAAGAGCAATTAGGATTGCTGAAGTCACCTTCCACTGGAGGACGGCTTATGATCCCACCCATCTTGCATCGTTTTTATTTTGCTTGAAAAAACAGCAGAATTGTTTGTATACAATTGTGTGACAGAAAAAAGCTTTTTTTATTCTCATAACATGACATAGTGTGAAGCTGTATGAAGTAAATCTTCATTGTCGTGTTATTCAGGCACATTTCACCACTTGAGTTTTGTTTTGCAGTCTATGTTTAACCCCCC